>OY992538.1:229204880-229823194 GCA_963921195.1 Pegoplata infirma
TAAAAATAAAATTTTTTGAATAACAAACTACAAAAACCGTACTTCTGTAAAATTATATGGTATAATCAGTTACAAATAATTTAACTGATAAAAAATTTTTCCGTAAATTTTTGTAGTTTATTGTTTTAACAACTGTATAAATCTTTCAATAATTAAGTTTTTTTGAAAAACAAACGATAAAACGTTTAAAACAACTTTACCTAAAAACTGGTTTGAATAACCGTAAATAGTTACTGTAAAACTTTTCTTGGTGTACACTAATTATAGTTTTTGTTAAGATAACTTTTGCAAATGAAAACTTTTTTGGCCAAATTTTTGGTCAGTTAATTGTTTAAGGTTCCCACATTATATACTAAAAGATGGAACCTTAAATCATCTCGTAAAGTGATGCTGCCATATTCCAAAAAACGGGTTTTCGCGATTTTCATCATGATGGTCCATAAAACATAGCTGTTTTTTGTCTACTATTTGTATTGTTAGGGATACCTTTTTGATTTACTAAAATCAAGTTTTTAATCAAACACCAACTTGGCGGTTAATTTCGCGAAAACTTCAAAAAATGAAGAAATTCGCGAATTTAAGGGCTTAAGATGAAAAGCTTTAAACCAAATTTGCATAAGAAATATTGCTACAAGTCATATCTTTGTTTTCCATGCCATATAATTTAAAAATCATTAACTTTGCAAATTTTTTTGTTGAAAAACAGGCTCGAAATCAGCAAATCTTTAACGACATTTTGCAAGAAAACTGTACCATACATCGAAAAACGGAGTACGCCATTCGAATCAGCATGTCTCAAGTATATAGAAACGTTGGTCACACCTCTTGTTTTCTAAAATAGTGGTCAGTTTTGTCACGCTGTGTATTCAGACCCCGACGATTTTAAACATCGAAAAAATTTACAAAATGCTAATTTGTCTGCTAGTTGACATATTTGAACAGAATTAGATTTAAAATCGCATTTTAACAAGTAAAAACAATTTTTTTTTTAAATCGTGGAATTATTTTTTCACCAAAAATTTTTTTTAAATTTTTTTTTTCTTAAAATTAATTTATTTTACATTAGGGACACAATTTTTTTACAAAATTTTTTTTCAAAATTTTTTTTTTTAAATAATGTTTTTTTTTTTCAATAATATTTTTTGCATTGCGGAGGGTATCAATTCATTCGGCAAGGCCGAAGTTAACTTTTTAGTTGTTATAAAATATTTGTATTTTAACTGTTTTTAATTTCAGATCACTTTCTAATGATTATACCTACATAACTTTAATGAACATCTTTGATTCAAGTCAAACTGTAAACCTGAATGATGTCTTTGCGAATTTGCCTACAGAATTTGAATATGTTGTGATTACTGATAAATCTATCAGAAGAATTGGGTAGGTTTTTCTTTTTTTAAAAAATTGTGAATCAAAAATTTTATATAAATTTTATTATTTTTTACAGCGACAAAGTCCCCAGTAATAAAGTGATATTATTACCCAAGGAAGCTGTGGTTTTAAGATCAACAGTGAAAGTTTAAAAAATTAATGTTAATAACGAAAATTTTGTAAAATTTGGATCAAACTAAAATTGTAATAAATATTATAGTATTTTTTGACCTTGAATAACCTTTCTCAAAAAAAAAAAAAAATGCCTGCGAATTTTGTACTCTTGCCCAAAACATTAAATCATGATAATGTTTTGCGAAAGATTTGGGTGTACTTGCCAAAGCAAAGTTTTTTTAGAAAATATAATGTTATATTATGTACTTTGGTATTCCATGCAAAACGAATTGAAATATCAGTCGAGAACCCCATTAAAAAACCAAAAGAGCTGTATATTTCGTAAGTGAGTGCAAAAAAAGGTGCAAAAAAGTGTTTTTACATTTTGGAGAGTATAAAAGATTCGGCACCAAAGAATATAACACTCTCACTTGTTTTATGTATATTTGATAAACAAATGGAAAATGTTTATGCGAAAAGCTTAGACTTGGTGAAAACGTAGTTTTGGTAAAAAAAATTTAGATGAAAAAAAGTTTTTGATGAATTTTTTTGATGAAAAGAAAAATTTTTTGATGTAAAAAAAAATATGAAAAAAAAATTTTTTGTGAGAAAAAAATTGATAATAAAAAATTTGATGAAAAAATATTAATGAAAAAAAATTGATGAAAAAAAAAAAAAATTTATGAAAAAAAAAAAAAATTTTATGAAAAAAAAATTTGATAAAAAAATATATAAAAAAAATTGATAAAAAAATTATGAAAAAAAAGTTTTATGAAAAAAAAAAAAAATGATGAAAAAAAAAATTGATGAATAGAAAAAAAAATCGATGAAAAAAAAAATTTATGAAAAAAAAAAATTGATGAAAAGAAAAAAAAATTCATGAAAAGAAAATAAAAATTTGATGAAAAAAAAAATTTATGAAAAAAAATTTTATGAAAAATTGATGTAAAAAAAAAATTATGAAAAAAAAAATTTTATGAAAAAATTTTTTTTTTGTTGAAAAATAATTATGTTACTTTTTATTCACCAGCTGGTGAAAAACGGTTTTATTCACCACGAGGGGAATTATTATCCAAGTTACAAACCCAAGTTATTAAAATTTTTGGTTTTAAGGGCGTGTGTGAAACGGTAGCAAAGTACTATGGTGAAAAATATTTTTTCTATGGTGATAAAATTTTGTATTTCTGCTGTGTGAAATGAAATCTTTTTTGACAACAGTAAATTTTTGATAGTTGTTAAAAAAAAACAACAAAAAATGTTCAGGAAATTTGGTTTTATGAAAATTTCTGAAAATTATTACTTTTAGTAATCAAAAATCTCTTACAAAAGATTGGCGATTCAATTAATGATTGTTTTTATTGACCTTTATTTTAAAAATCCAAAGATAAATTACAAAAATAAATGTTAACTTCAAATTATATGCATCCCAATGCACCATTTGGAATTTGTCAAGAACACAAATTGTTGAAAATTTATAAATAAAATGCAAATTTTCGTATTTTTCGTTTTTATTTTTTATTATTTTTTGTGTTTTTCTGAAACTTTACAATTTTGAATTTCTATTTATTTTTTTTGTATTTCAAAAATTTCTAATCTAATGTCAAAATTTCTACTAGCCCATTGGGCTAGTGAAATTTTATTCACCTCAATTGTCTCAAAAATTTACCAACGAACATACTTTGCTACCGTTTCACACACGCCCTAAGAAAATGAAAATAGTAATTCTTGTTTTCTTTTTTGTTTAATCGTTAGCTTATATAGTCAAACTGAGGTGGCGTCCTGCAACTTTTTTAAAATTAGACACCAGCCTAAAAACATTATCATGTTAAAATAATAAAAAAAACTTTTCGTTATGTTTTAGAAAATTTTAACGCTCTATACAATGCAAAAACACATAATGGTTAATATAAATGTTAGATCACTACACTTAAAAAATAAATTTATCTTGATTACTTTCTGCAAAGCAAATTTCATTTAAATAATTTCAATTTTGAATCAGTAAATTTCTTCTTTTTTTTTAGTTTGAGTCACTGATTTCTCATAATGCTTTGTTTAATTTGTGGGCTTTTGTGACTTGATTTTAAAATAATTACTTACAATTTTTTTGTTTTTCTACTCGAATTAAAATTTATTAATACAAAACTTTGATAAGAAATTTATACAAACATACTTTTGAGAGTAATAACCAAGAATTGTTTATCAATAATTAACAAAAAATAAAAATCTTATCGCAATGTTCATTAAAAAATAAAAAGAACAGTTATTAAATTGATTGACTTAATCAGTTTTAAAATTGGCACGATTATATTTGTATAGTTTTAGGTCAAGAGTAATCAAATTGTCTTAAAAATACTCCCTTTATTCAGGCGCGGATCCAGCTCTTGGGTTTGGGGGGGGAGGGCATTTTTTTTTTTTGCTTAAATTTTTTTTTTGTGCAGGGAACTTCAGGTCGAATTTGAATCATTGGTTTAGGTTTTTTACTGTTCAACTCTTATTTATTATGATTTTTTCTATAGAAACATTTTCAAATTTTAAAAATTTATTCCTATAAAAAAAACAAAAATGTTTGATATTTTGAAAAATGCCTCTTCAAGAAATTTTCAGGTTCTAAAGCATTTTTCTGACAGCAAAAGAAATTCTAATAGAAATTTTATGATTCTGAGATGTTATCCCAATAGAAAATTTCTGAGATTCTGAGGTATTTTGATACATAAAAGCTTTTAAAATTATACAAAAATATTTTAAGTAGGTTTATTCTAGCTCGAGGTCATTATTTTCTTTACTAAAATATAATATTTTAAAGTTAAAATGTAACGATTTTTATTTTTGAATTAAAATTTATCAGAACTTATACAAAAATTGTTAAATTCTGATACACCTTCATATACAAAATTCTTACATTCAGATACTTATATTCTCACACCAAAAATTTCTATATTTAGAAAAAAACTTCGAAAAGATAAATTCTCAGATTTAGTGAGTTTTTTCCCCATTGCAAACTTATTAGGTTCTGAAATATTAAAAATTTTTCTGTTCTATTTTTCTACAGAAAAGGTTTAAGAAACCGAAATTATCTTACTTCACCAAAATTTTTAGGGTTTAACAAAATATTCCGTAGGAAGTACATGAGATTAGAAAAATTGAAGACTTTAATGCTTTTTAAAATTTTTGGAGGCAATTTTCAAGATTCTGAGACATTTTTCTATTAAAAAAGGTTTGTTTTCTGAGAAACTTTTCCCTAGAAAAAGTCTAAGATAGTCAAGCATTGTCTGAGAAATATTTTCATAAGAGAGTCTAAGAATTTTTTTTCCCAAAAAAATGTTTTAGTTCCTGAGTCATTTTTCAAATAGAAAAAGTCTCAGAGTCTGAGTCTCCGAAATTTTTCCTACAAAAAAGACTTAGATTCTGAGTCATTTTTCAAATACGAAAAAAATTCGGATCTAAGATCTTTTTTAAGATTCAGTGCTATTTTTTCTAAAATTCTCAGAATATTTTTTCTAAAATTCTCAGAGTCTTAGGCAATTTTAATAGAAAAAGACTTGGATTCTGAGTTATTTTTCCTATCGAAAAAGTAATAGATTTTAGAATATTTTTTTAATATAAAAACTCAAAAATTTTGAGATATTTTTAATATCGAAAAAATCGCACATTTTTTAGGATTCTAGGACTTTTTTCCTATAAAAAAGGTCTTAGCTTTTTCTATTAAAAAGTCTTAGATTCTGAGGCATCTTTATAGTAAAAATAATCTCAGATTCTGAGACATTTTTTCTAAGAAAAAATACTTAGATTGCGAGACATTTTTCCTATAAAAGTCCCAGATTCTGTATAATTTTTCCTATAGAAAAAATCTAAGTTTCTATTGCAGTTTTTGTATAAAAAATTCTCAAGTTTTTTCCTGAAGAAAATTTTTTTTTACTTTTTTTTTATAAAAAAAAATTAAGATTTAAAAAGAATTTTTCTTTGAGATTCTTGAAAATTCTAGAAAAAATTCTTACTCATGATTTCATTTCCTCTTTTCTTTTTACACAGAAAAATTGTAAAATTTTCAATATAGAAAATTCTCAAATTTTTCCTATAAAAAAACTCTCAGATTTTTCCTATAAAAAAACTGTTAGATTTTTCCTATAGAAAAACTGTTAGATTTTTCATACAAAAATTGTCAAAATTATAAGATTTTTTCTATAAAAAAGTTCTAAGAAAAATTCTCAACTTTTTTTTATAAATTCCCAAATTATTCATTAAGAAAAATTTAAAAATTTTCGTCTAGAAAAATTCCCCAATATTTCGTCTAGAAAAATGTTGGTATTTTTTATAAAAAATATTTTTTAATTTTTTGAGACTTTAAAAAATATAATGGAAATATTCGAACATTCTGAAAAAAAATTCTCCTATAGAAAATTTTCCCGATTTTTCCTATAGAAAATTCTTAAAATTTTTCATAGAAAATTTTTTCAGATCCTTGGATATTTTTCATAGAATTTTTTTTTAATATTATTTCCTTTTCACTCTCCTTTTTCCCTCTTCTTTTCTTTTCTTCTCTTTCTTTTCTTTCCTTTCTTTTTTCTTTTTTTTCCTTTTTCTTTTTTTTTCTTTCGAATTTGGTTTGGGGGGGGGGGGGGGGAAATTTCCTTTCCCCCCCGTGGATCCGCGCCTGCTGTATTTGAATACGGAAACTTACCCTCCTTTGCATTGTCAAAATTTCTAAATTCCATTCACCCTCACCCTGGCTCCGCCTATGCTGTTAGGGTTCTTTGAACTGATTCAAAGGAATAAGATCAGTATTATTTGTAGTCCCTATACAAACCACCCACGCCATATTTACATAAATCTCTAAAAATGTCGTCCGATATTCAGTTAAGTCGAATTATTGGCCACGAAAGAAGCTTAATTTTGTTTCCCGTGTAAAAATCGATTTGATTTTATCTGATTTTATCTGATCAGATATATTTAAATGTCATATTTTGTGCTAATATTGATCAAATCCGAGATATAATTAGATTTCTATTCTGTCCATTTCAGATATAATTCAGATACTATCATATATGAATTGATATAAACAGATCAGATAATATCTAAATCATTTTACTACAGGTTATAAGTGTTTTCTACACTAAATAAAGATCTAACAACAAATAGATCCAATCGGGCTATGCTTAGACTTAGGACCTATTTCCCGGAAAATGCCGCTGTAGGGTTTTATATGGTTGGTCTTGACCGAAATTAATTTTTTTGCTTGTTTTAATTGAACTAAATAAAACATGCTGCAGTGAAACTTCTCATGCTGTTGTTAGTTTTTGATTTTTCATATTGCACATATTAATCTTAGAGTAAGCTGAAACTAAAAAGTTTCGTTTGTTATTTTTAAACTGCTTTGCAAAATAACGCAAAATTCCTTGGATTCATCATATAAATCTATATAACCCAGCAAAACTTTGGTAATGGGTGGTGATTATATAACACATTACCAGGTAATGTATATACTATATTTGAAGCATTATTTAAGAATGTCTTACCAAACATTTGTACCACAACGTATTATTTTAAAGTAAAAAATAATGCTTTACTAATAATTTGTTACGTAATGCATGATTATTGGAAAAAAATGTATTTCATATTTATTATTTCTGAACATTAAATCATGGATGACTTATATTTAGTTATATTATGTATTATTTCAAAGTTTGAAATAATGCTTTATTTATAATGGGATGCATAATGCATTACAATAACATAAAAAATAAACATTTTATAAAAAAATGCATAAGTTTAAACTACAGATGGGCTCACAACAGGAATTTTCTAATGACACACACTCACTTACGAGCATATTTTATCTACTTACACTCACTTACAATCACGTGAGTAAATTAAGTACAAAAATTACGTTTTCACTACTCGTAACACCTTATATATTAAGTTCTGGTATGCTCTATTTTATACCTTACTCGTATGCCTTGCTATGATCAATTATTTTATACCTTACTGATAGTCATTGTCATAATGTGGATGCATTAATTTGAGTCTCATCCCCTGTTAAAATCATCAATGCTGCAATGTATAAAATAAGCAATCCTATACCTTATTTTATACCTTACTTGGTAATCTTAGTTTTGCTGGGAAATTAAATAAATAAATCAGAAAAATTCCAAAAATATTAGAAAACATTACAAAAATCAAAAAAAAAAATTGGAAACGCATTAAAAACACAGAAAAATGCAGGAAAGGTTTCTTCTTATTACACCGTCCAACACACTTTTGTATGTGTTATGGCCAATCAGCCGAGACACCTAAACATTAAAATAGTTTTTTTTATATATATTTTAAGTTTCAAGCAAATCTCTACATAACGGTTGGGAGACTTCCCTTGTATGATTTTCTATGAACAAATATTTCGCGCTGTGGGGCATAATGAATTGTATATTTTAATATGTTTGGTCTACTCTAAAATACACATTTCTCATTATTTGTTTACAATCGTCTAACAAATATTGATCTTTGCATATGTTTTGAAGAAAATACCAGTCCCTTGATGTACGATTTATATATCGGCCATTCCAGGAAAGACCGCCCAAAAATGGGCATTTTTTGACCTTGGGTCGTCTGAATATCACAAAACTTTTTTTGTAGAAACTCTAAGGAGTCATTAAGAGAATTCAGTTTTCAGTTTATAGAAATTTATAAAACCCTCGGTTTTATTCGCGTTTATAATTTTTTGAAATATCAAAAAATTGGAAAAAGTGGGTAACTTTGTAAATTAATATCTCAGCCAATTCTTCATGCATTTTTATCGTTTTAAACGAGTTTAATTGCCAATATCGTCTACTTTTACAATATTATAGTAGAAAAAAAATTTTGAACTGCAGAATGCATTTTTTATGCAATTGCATTTTTAAAATGAATTTTTTAAGTCTAAGGGCCTCTTCGATTTTTTTTATCTTTCATGTTAATCAAAATATAACATTTTTACTGAAGACCTGCATTTATAGTATTTTGGGTCTCGCAGTTAAAATATTTAAATTATTTTTTTTTAAAAATCACTTAATTTTTTTCCATACAAAACATGAAATTTGTTCACAATTTTTCGATTTTTTTTTTTCATTTTTATTTAAATTGGATTGTATAAGTCGAAAATTATACCAGCAAGGTAAACCAAATTCGAGTATGCTAAATTTAATAATTTGTTAGCCGTTTCGCGATATCCGCGACTTTTGCAATTTGTATGCTAATGTGCCATAACGTGCCATAACGATATTTTTATACTTTTGGGATAATTTTTAAATTTAAAAAACTCGAATAAATATATTTACCATTAAAAGATGCTGTATTTTTTTTTTTTTGAGAGAAAAAATTTTTTTTTTTTGAAGTTTTTTTTCTGTCATCTTTTGTATTTTAGACATTTTTAAACATAAATATCATAATTACAAAATACAATAAAAAAATTTCGCTACAAATCAAATTTCCGCAAATAAAAATTACAGTGTTATACTGTTATTATACATTTAAAAAATGTAAAAAGGTTCTGACCCGGAAACCAGATCCACTAATTTTTATATATATTGACCTCCTGTATTCGCCATCAGAATTGAATTCTATCGTTGGGTTTTCCTGTAATTTACAAGGAAAGTCCGCAAAGTGTACCTTAAAGGTGTCCTTACGACTAAGGTAATTTTTCAAAATCACTTTTTAATACCTGGTAGGGTCCTAAATTGTAGTTTAGTATCTAAAAATTAGTGAGCCAAAATTTGGGGACAATCGGATAAAAATAACTCGTGCCGAAAATGGATTGAAGTTTTTGGACATTCTTATGTAATGAAAAAACCCTTTTATTCTAGTTTTTGGAAAAATAATGGTATATGATATTTTTTGTAATTTTTTTTGTTAAATAATATGAAAATGGTAATTAATTACCTTTCCAAAAAGCTTAAAGAAATTCAAATCGGATAAAAAACCAGCATTTTACGCATACATGCCCCAGATCATTGCACGGTTTTTAAAGCCAGATTTTGAAAATTTTGAAAATTTTTAGGCAAAAAAAATAAAAAAAATTAAATTGTAATTTATTATCTCATTAAATACATGTTATAGATAAAAACTAAAAGATATGGTAGTCTAGCTTTTTTTCATTTGGCATGGGTAGTGATATAATTTCCGCGGATTCCAAAGAAAATATGTTTTTCTATAATAATTTAGCAAATATGAAAAAAAAAATTTCTGTATTGTACGATACGAAGTGTAAAACATAAATTCTGTTAATTTTTGGAGAAATTGGGCATCTTTAACCCCTTTTTGTCGAGGTGAGATGACAAATTTGTGACATTACATATTTCTATAATACAAGATATCTGCATATATCCGATTTCTCAAAAGTTACAGAATTTACATTTTACACTTCGTTCCGTACAATAAAGAAAAAATGTTTCCATATTTGCTTAATTATTGTAGAAAAATGCATTTTATTTTGAATCCGCGGAAATTTTATAACTACCCTCGCCAAATAAAAAAAAGCTTGACTACCATATCTGCTATTTTTAATCTTATACATGTTTTCAATTTGATCATAAAGTAAAATTAAATTTTTATAATTTTTTTGCCTAAAAATTTTGAACATTTTGAAATTCTGGCTTTGAAACCCATACAATGGTCTGGGGCATGTATGTGTAAAACGCCTATTTTTTATCCGATTTTAATTTCTTTAGTCGTTTTGGAAAGGTAATTTAATACCATTTTCATATTATTTCACAAAAAATTTAACAAAAAATATAAAATACCAATATTTTTCCAAAAACTAGAAAAAAAGCGTTTTTCGTTCATATAAGAATGTGCCAAAACTTCAATCCATTTTCGGCACGAGTAATTTTTAGCCGATTGTCCCCAAATTTTGGCTCAATCATTTTTGGATACTAAAGAACAATATAGGACCCTACCAGGTATAAAAAGGTGATTTACGTTTTTAAGGACACCTCTAGTGTACCTACATAATTTGTTAATTTGACCAAGTTAAACATTTTTTCGCGAATACTTCTCACCACTTAATCTCCTCTTATTGTAATATTACTAAATGAGTATAACTCAGTTGTAATTGTATTAATTAAAAAAAAAAAAAAAACATAAAAATATATTTTTCGCGAAAAAAAATAATTCTGCAAGTGAAAATTACAGTGTTTTATTACACCGTCCGACACACTTTTGTACACATGGACCAGACCGAAAAATTCTGACAGTAGAGCTGAAAATAAAATACACGTGTCTCCCAGTTTTTTTAGATCAATTCGCGTTTTCGCGAAAAACGCCAATAAAAATATTTGTGTTTTTCCAAAGTAGTGTGAAATAAGTTGAAAATTTTATTAAATCTACTAGTGAGATAAATACTGTTTAAACATGTCTTTAGTCAATTTTTTTACAACAGATTTTTTTTTTTTATTTTGATAATGCACAGAAAAAAATATGAAGGAAACAAATTTGAGTAATCACTTGTTTAAATTTTAAATCAAAAATTGAGTAATTTTTTAATTGACGCAATTAAAAATTTACTCAAAAATTTTAAAAACAATTTAAGTAATTAATTTAATAAAAATTTAATAGTTTTTTTATTTTCTTTTTAACTCTCATAGTTTTTTGAATTCTCGTTTGGTTTAAAGTTTTTTGTGTATGTATATGAAAGATTGTAATCGTCTTTATAAAATTTTCCTATGTTTTTAAGACATAAATATGTTTGGTAAAGTTTTAAAAAACAAGTTTTTTGATTTTTTTTTGTAAAAAAATTTAAGACTTTTTTACACTAAAAAAAAAAAAAAAAATAGATAAATTTAATAAATATTAAATAAATTTTAAAAATTTACTCAAATTTTTTTTCAAACATTTAATAAATTTTTATTAAAAATTTACTCAATACTATTAAATCGTTTACTGGTGCAAAATTGAGTAATTTTTTACTCAATAGTATTAAAAATTTACTCAAATATTTTTTTTATTTTTTTCTCTGTGCACTAAGATTGCTATCTTTAGCTGCTGGTAGCCAACTGTTTTTTTTTTTTTTGTCCAAAACGGTTTTTGTTATTTTTCCCGTACAATGGTCCAAAATCTCCATCATTTAGGGGGGCAAGCATTTTCAAATTCGAAAAAAAGCCGAATTCGGGATGCGCAAGAGGTCAGCATGTTAAAAAAAAAGTTTAAAATTTACACACAGTGTTCATATAAAGTACTTTTTTTTTGTTCTATGGCGTACTTATACAATCAAACTAAAAAATAACAAAAAAAAGCAAAAATTTAAAAATAATTTAAATATTTGTGTGAAAAAAATCTAAGCGTTTTCTTTAAAAAAATTTTAAAAATATAAAAACTGCGAGACCCAAAAAAGTATAAATACAGGTCTTTAGTAAAAACTACATATTTTATTAAAACAGAAAATAAATCGAAGAGGCCCTTTGACCTAAAAAATGCATTTAGAAAATGCAATTGCATACAAAATGCATTTTTGAATTTAAAATATTTTTTGTAAAACAATATTGTAAAATAAGACAATATTGCCTTTCAAACTCATTTTCAAAAACAAAGATCCATTAAGAATTGCCCAAGATATGCATCTACAAAGTTGCCCATTTTTTAAATTTTTTGATTTTTCAAAATATGAAATCGCGAATAAAATCGTATGTTTTCAGAATTTTTCTAAACCACAAACTAAAATCTCTTAATGGCTCCATAGAGTTCTTGAAAAAAAAGTTTTATAAAAATCGGATGACCCGAGGTCAAATTTTGGACGTTCTTTCATGGAATGGCCGATATATATATATGCCTGTTCGTTTACCTTACTACAATCTACTCATTTTTACTACTTTTACTACAGCTGGAAATTTTCAGTACAAAAAGTAAACAGAAATTTCCAGTTGTAGTAAAAATAGTAAAGGTGGTATGATACTTGCAAGTTTCTGTATTGGATTTTTTTAAGGATTGATCGAATGAAACAACAAATGCGAGAAAGAACAAGAAATACAATAAAATAAAACAAAACAAAAAAAACAATATTGCCAACTTTTATTTTCAAAATAACTCGCACAAAATAGTTAAAAAACGCCCAAAACAAATGTAAAACCGCTTCATTCGAGCAAAAACTAAAAAAATTGGCAACACTGTTAACATTTTATTCTGGAAATGTCAATTTCAAGTTGAAAATTTTTGTATTTTTTTTAAGAGTCACTGCAAAATTATCGATAACACACGTATATTTTTTGACGTTTTAAGTTTTTTTCATAATATTGTCATACTCTTTACACTTGGTCAGTTTTCCTATAAAAATATATTTGCACTGTTCTCCAAAATATAAAAAATACAAAAACTAGCAAGTATCATAACACCTTAAGAAATTTAAGTAAACAAACAGACCTTATATTTTTCTGCAAAAAAAATAATATAAAAAGCTTTTTTCAGAATTAAGCTTTCAAAATTGTTATGCTTTTAAAGTATAATATAAAAAGCTTTTTCATTCAACTCTAAAAATTTCTCATTAAACTTTTACTAATTTTAAACTTTTACTATTTTTATGTTTAAAATTGTATTCTTGGTGTACCAGTGGTGCACCAGTGTAAATGAAAAATTTAAAGAAACCAAACAAATGTACACAAATTAAATAAATGAGAGCTATAAAGAGTGATGATAAGAGAACGAAATAATTCAAATGCTCAGTTTTGTATTTGCATAAAAACTATTATTTTAAAATTTTTTAGTTGACATTCAATACAGGGATGATAAAGTCAGTACAATTTTACTTTTTTCAGTACAATTCGGACGCCAAAAGTACGGCACTAGTCCTATAACTGATTTAGTACAATTTAAAAATTTTGCTGATTCTGAGTCTCCGTACAACATTGTCGATGCCCTTTTTTTTATACAAATTTGGCAAGAAAAAATGCTCGACCGAAAACCGCGTCATTGATTTTAAGACATTTAGAAAAATCTTAGATTCTGAGACATTTTTCGTATAGAAAAAGTGTCAGATTCTGAGATATTTTTCGTATAGAAAAAGTCTCAGCTTCTGAGACATTTTTCGTATAGAAAAAGTTTCAGATTCTGAGACATTTTTCGTATAGATAAAGTTTTAGACTCTGAGACATTTTTCGTATAGAAAAAGTTTTAGATTCTGAGACATTTTTCGTATAGAAAATGTCTCAGATTCTGAGACATTTTTCGTATAGAAAATGTCTCAGATTCTGAGACATTTTTCGTATAGAAAGTCTTAAATTCTGAGACATTTTTCGTATAGAAAAAGTCTCAGATTCTGAGACATTTTTCGTATGAAAATAGTTTCAGATAAATTGAAAATATAAAAAAAAAATATTTAATGGCCGTACTATTTGTTACCTGTGTATATGCAAAAACCAAAAATATGCAAATAAAATATACTTATAAACAAATTAAATAAATAAAAAAGAGAGAGAAAGAACGAAAGCTAATAAGAGAAGTAAATAATTCAAGTGGTCAGATTTTTCTTTAAAAATATTTATTCTTTTTTAGTTGACATTAAACAATTGAAAAGTAAACAACAGAAAAAATCGTTGACTAAAACAAATACGCGGTGCGGTGTCCCATAAAGAAAAATTTTCATTTTGTAGATGGAATAAAAAATAATAATAAAAAAAAACAACAGAAAACAATCAGTAAAATCAATCTAGCAGCTGTAAATACAATGTGGGAACACTTTTTAATAATTGCTAGTTTGTGTGGGGTGGCTATAGCTGGTGTTATACCAAATTATCATGCACATTTTGATTTTATAACATTTGATAGTGATAAAAAATTGGAAGATTATGAGGCAGCCACAAAGTGGTGGCAAACTGCGTCATTTTATCAAATATATCCAAGGTCATTTAAAGATTCCGATGGTGATGGTGTAGGAGATCTAAAAGGTATTTGAAAACAAAGAAAATTAAAAAAACATTCAAGATCACTCTCTTAAGTGATTTTAAATTCTCTTAAATTTTTACTTATTATTTTTTATTTTTCCCTTTAGGCATAACTGAAAAACTCTCTTATTTAAAAGAGATTGGCATAACGGCAACTTGGTTGTCTCCCATATTTACTTCACCCATGGCTGATTTTGGTTATGATATTGCTAATTTTTATGAAATCGATCCCTTATTTGGTACCATGCAAGATTTTGAGGAGTTAATTAAAAAGGCAAATGAATTGAATATAAAAATTATATTAGATTTTGTTCCCAATCATAGCAGTGATGAATGTGAATGGTTTTTACGTTCCGCTGCTAAAGATTCATTCTATGAAGATTTCTATGTCTGGCATCCTGGTAAAATTGTCGATGGTGTACGTCAACCACCCAATAATTGGGTTAGTGTTTTTCGTGGTTCTGCCTGGGAATGGCATGAACAGAGACAAGAATATTATCTCCATCAATTTGTTAAAAAACAACCAGATTTAAATTATCGCAATCCCCTGGTGCAGGCCACTATGGAAGATGTTTTACGTTTTTGGTTGCACAAAGGTGTGGCCGGTTTTCGTATTGATGCTGTTCCACATGTTTTTGAAAAGGCTCCGGATTCTTCGGGTAATTGGCCAGATGAACCTAGAAATCCTAGCAATAATGATCCCAATGATTGGAATTATTTGAAACATATTTATACTGTTGATCAACCAGAAACTATAGATTTAGTTTATCAATGGCGTCGAGTTTTGGATGATTTTAAGTCAGAATTTGGTGGTGATGATCGTATTATTATGACAGAATCTTATTCTCCTATATCGGTGGTAATGCAGTATTATGGTAATGCTACCATGGAAGGAGCTCAGATGCCATTCAATTTCTTGTTGATAACAAATCTCAATAACAATTCAAATGCACATGATTATACTAAAACCATACATACTTGGTTGGATAATATGCCAGAGGGACGAACAGCTAATTGGGTGGTAAGTTCATTGATACATTTAAGTCGAGTGTAGTTAGTTTAAAATGAGATTGCTTAACCCCTCAGCTACACCTTCCATAATTATGTAGACATAAAGCAACAAACACGCACAAAACAATAACCACAAACAAAAATTTGTTATTGTTTTGTGTGTTTTTGTTGCTTTATGTCTACATAATTATGGAAGGTGTAGCTGAGGTCTTAAGCAATCTGATTTCAAAAGAATTAAACTCAGGTAATGAAAAAGCCCTCTCACAACTGTCATAATTATATAAACATAAAGCAACAAACACACACAACACAATAACAACAACAAAAAATTTGTTATCGTTTAGTGTGTGTTTGTTGCTTTATGATTACATAATTATGGAAGGTGTAGCTGAGGGGTAGCAACTGAATTAATATAATGTTCAAAAAACGTCCAAATTATTACACGGATGTAACGGAAAGTTAATAAATCTACTTGTTATTATCCCGAGAGGTTTGGTATTGTATTTAAGCGATGTCGGTTAAGCAGTTCAAAAGTTATGATCGAAAATGTAAGGACACCTCGAACATTTTAGTACATTCAACATAACCTAAAAATATAAAATGCTTTAATTAGGCTGTTGGTTGACAATGTGAAAAGAATGGAACAATGAATGGTATTTAAACAATTAAAATCGAATATATTTATAAAATATATTCAAAAAATATATAAAATCGCGATTTTTTTAAAAAAATTTTTCGCTTTTTTTAAAAAAGCTTTTTTTATGATATTAAAAGCTGTTTTTTATGCACTTTGAAAATGTATCTTTAGGAGCATATTTTGGAAAAAGCTTATTACAAGCTTTTTGTACTTTAAAAGCTTTTTTTACCATTGGAACTTTTATGAGTTTAAGTTTTTAGCAAATAAATCTTTTAAACACTAAAAAAGTTTCAAAAATGTTAAGTTTCGTTATAACAAAATAAACTGAAATAATTTTCACATGATAATGTTTTAAGGCTGGTGTCTAATTTTAAAAAAGTTGCAGGACGCCACCTCAGTTTGACTTAATAAGCTAACGATTAATAAAAAATGCCTGAGAATTTTGTACACTTGCCCAAAACATTAAATCAAGATAATGTTTTGCGGAAGATTTGGGTGTACTTGCCAAAGCAAAGTTTTTTTAGAAAAAATAACGTTATATTACTTTGCTTTTCCTTGAAAAACGAATTGAAATATCAGTCGAGGACACCAAAAGAGCTGTATATTTCGTGAGTGCAAAAATAAGTGCAAAAAAGTGTTTTTACATTTTGGAGAGTATAAAAGATTCGGCACCAAAGAATATAACACTCTCACTTGTTTTATGTACATTTGATAAACAAATAGAAAATTTTTATGCAAAAAGCTAAGACTTGGTAAAAAAGTAGTTTTGGTAAAAAATAATGATTTTTTTTCACGAAAAACAAAATTATGTAAAAAAAAAATTAATGAACCCAAAATTTTTGGTGAAAAAAAAATTTGAAAAAAAAAGTTTTTGATGAAAAAAAAATTTTATGAAAAAGAAATTTGATGAAAAAAAAAATTGATGAATAAAAAACTTGATGAAAAAAAAAAAATTGATAAAAAAAAAAATTGATAAAAAAAAAATTATGAAAAAAAAAAGTTTGTGAAAAAAAATTTGATAAAAAAAAAATAAATGAAAAAAAATTTTATGAACAAACAAAAAAAAAAAAAATGATGGAAAAACAAAAAAATTAATAAAAAAAAAAAATGATGAAAAAAAATTAATTAAAAAAAAAATTTTTGATGAAAAAAAGTTTTTGATGATTTTTTTTGTTGAAAAGAAAATTTTTTTGATGAAAAAACATATGAAAAAAAAAAATTTTTTGGTGGGAAAAAAATTGATAATAAAAAGTTTATTAAAAAAATTTGATGAAAAAAAAATGATTAAAAATCAAAAAAATTAATGAAAAAAAATTTTGATGAAAAAAAAAAAAAATTCGATGAAAAAAAAAATTTGATGAAAAAAAAAAAAATTAATGAAAAAAAAAATTTGATGAAAAAAAAACTTGATGAATAAAAAATTTCATGAAAAAAAAAAATTTGATAAAAAAAAAAATGTGAAAAAAAATTTTGATAAAAAAAAAAAATTTTATTATAAAAAAAATTGATGAACAATATTTTTTTAATCAATAATTTTTTCATAATTTTTTTTATCAATATTTTTTTCATCAATACTTTTTTCATTAATATTTTTTTTCATCAATATTTTTTCCATCAATATTTTTTTCATCAATATTTTTTTTTTCATCGATATTTTTTGTCAATAATTTTTTTTTTTATCAATTTTTTTTTTTTCAAAAAATTTAAAAAAAAAAAAAATTGATGAAAAAAAAATTGATGAATAAAAAATTTGATGAAAAAAAAAAATTGATAAAAAAAAAAATTATGAAAAAAAAATTTTTGATGAAAAAAAAAAAATTTATTAAAAAAAAAGTTGATGGAAAAAAAATGATTAAAAAAAAATTTGATGGAAAAAAAATTTTTATAAAAAAATTGTTTTTGTTGAAAAAAAAAATTTTTTCAATATTTTTTTAACAATATTTTTTTAATATTTTGTGAGGATGTTTATTCTGGCTCGAGGTCATTATTTTCTTTACTAATTAAAACCATGATATTCTCATAGCATAATTTTCAAGAAAATTATTTTTTTTGTTTATTAATTAAGTCTTGCAAAAATGACCAACATAAATAAATTTAAAACAAAAAAAAAATAATTTTCTTGAAAATTATGCTATGAGAATATCATGGTTTTAATTAGTAAAGAAAATAATGACCTCGAGCCAGAATAAACATCCTCACAAAATATAATATTTTAAAGGTCGAATAAAACAATTTTTATTTATTAATAGAAATTAATCAGAATTTGAATATTTTTTTAATCAATAATTTTTTCATAATTTTTTTTATCAATATTTTTTTCATCAATATTTTTTTCATTAATATTTTTTTTCATCAATATTTTTTTCCATCAATATTTTTTTCATCAATATTTTTTTTTTCATCGATATTTTTTGTCAATAATTTTTTTTTTTATCAATATTTTGTGTTTCATCAATATTTGTTTTCATCAATATTTTTTTTTCATCAATACTTTTTTTTCATCAATTTTTTTTCCATCAATATTTTTTTCCATCAATATTTTTTCATCAATATATTTTTTTTTTTATCATTAATTTTTTTTTTTCATTAATATATTTTTTTTGCATCAATATTTTTTTTCATCAATATTTTTTTCATCAATATTTTTTTTCATCAATAGTTGTTTTTCATCAATATTTTTTTTCATCAATAGTTGTTTTTCATCAATATTTTTTTTCATATGTTTTTTTTTTCATCAATACTTTTTTCATCAATATTTTTTTTTCATCAATATTTTTTTTCAATCAATATTTTTTTTTATCAGTATTTTTTTTTCATCAATGTTGTTTTTTCATCAATATTTTTTTTGCCATCAATATTTTTTTCATCAATATTTCGTATTTCATCGATATGTTTTTTTCATCAATAACTTTTTTTATCGGCAAAGACAAACAGATTAATGGATATCACTACTAATGTCTTAGAAACCTTTACGCATCAATAATGTATAAACATAAAGGGGTCACCGACCGATATTTCAATGCGCTTTGCATGGAATGACAAATTGATATAGCGTTAGTTTTTCTAGAAAAATTTTATTTTGGAAAGAACACCTATTTATACAAAAAAAAAAAACACTATCATGATTCAAGGGTTTGGGCAAGAGTACAAACTTCGTAGACATTTTTTAAAAGCTTTGAGAAAGACTTTTAAGTCAAACAATTTTATATGTTCAATATTTCCATATTTTTCAGATTGGCAATCATGACCAAAATCGTGTTGGTTCTCGCCTAGGAGCCGATCGCATTGATATGATGAATATGTTAACATTCACTTTACCCGGCTGTAGTGTCACCTACAATGGTGAAGAAATCGGTATGACTGATGTATGGATTTCTTGGAATGATACCGTCGATCCCTCAGCTTGCAATTCTAACCCGGATATGTACGAAACTCTATCACGCGATCCCGAACGTACACCATTTCAATGGAGTGATGAATTTGATGCAGGATTTTCTACAGCTAACAAAACATGGTTACCTATATCTGATGAATATAAAGAAGTTAATGTCAAAAAGGAAAGAGATGTGACGTTAAGTCATTTAAATATTTTTAAAGAATTGCAAAAGCTAAGAGAAACACCAACAATAAAACATGGTCAGGTGGAAGTTCAGGCAGTTAGTCAAAATGTTTTGGCGGTGAAAAGGTAAGTTTGAATTTTTTTAGTGTATAATAGGGGAGTTTTATGAATAAATTTTGTTATATCTTTAATTTTAGATCACTTTTGAAAGAACACACTTTCGTTACCTTAATGAATATATTTGATGAAATGGAGAGCTTTAATTTACAAAAAGCTTTTGGTGATATTCCAGATGAAATGATTTATGAGGTGGTGACTGATAAATCTAGCAGTAAAGCAGGGTAAGTATAGGGTGGTCCAATAACAAATATCTTTTTAAAACATGCAATGAAATGAACAATAATCAATAGTTTTGTAGCCTTATGGCTTTATTTGAAAGAGCAAATATTCCCATTATTTATGGCAAACGACTTCACTCATGCGGCTGCCTGGGTTAGCTCCGCAGTAGCTCATCCTAGGCACCCATTTTTCTAATGTTTCTGGTTCTATCTCACGAATGGCTTGAAGGATATTCGTCGAAAGGACCTAGAACATTTCTAGATTTCCCATGTTGCATGAATCTTTAACGAGACCCCTCAAAAAAATTTCTAAAGGGTTTAATCGGCAGCTCTGAAGTGATCAATTGTCACCGCGAATATGGCTAAAAACACGATTTCCGAACTAAGTGCGCAAAATATCGATTGTTTGATGGACTGTGGACATATTGCGACATCCTTCTGAAAATAAATGTCAACCAAGTTGATGTATTCTATTACGGCCAACAAAAAGTCGGTAATCATGGCTCTGTAGCGCTCATCTTTAACGAAAATGGGGGTTTCAGCTGTATTTTTTAAAATATTGTGTAATGATGCTGACACTCAAATCTGTTGCTTCCTATAGATGAATTGGATTCTTTACAATACCGTGCGAGTTTTACGATCCCAAGATGTAGCAACTTGTTTGTTAACATAACCTCATTTGAGTGACTTATTTCGGTTAAAAACTTTTTTTTTGAAAACGAGCAGTTTGGCAGCGCAGTACTGCGCTACAACGCGATACAGCGGAGCAAGCCGAGGACGCATCAATGAAGTCGTTTGCCATAAAAAACGGGAATGTTTGCTCTTTCAAATAAAGCCATAACATTCCAAAAAAGTTGAGTATTGATCATTTTATTGCATTTTTAAAAAGATACTTGTTGTTGGACCACCCCTTATAAGCACAGAAAAAACTTAAAACGAATTTTAATTTACATAAACCGCGGATTCAATCAATTTTGTGATTTAAACTCCTTCAATGAAGAAAATTGTTTTACCAATCATTAAATTGTAGATGATTAATTGAATATTTTTTTCAATCAAACATTTTTTCGATTTTGATCACAGATTTAATCAATTTTTGATTTAACGTCAATCGAAATAATGATTGGTTTAACGAATGAATTGTAGGCTTATGAGAAAATTAAAAAATGAATATTTTTTGCTTCCAAAATGTTGCCAACAATAAAAAAGTAAAACCCGATTATTTTGTATATTTTGGAAATATTCTATTCAAATAAATTAAAGCGAATAAAAATCTGGTACATTGAAAATTTGTAATTCGACAGTTTAAAAAAAATAACAAAAATGTTAATCAAAACATTGATTGATTCATTTAAATTTTGTTGATCAATACATTTAATTGAAAATTTTTTGCCAATAATTTTTTTTCTGTAGAGTTAACATTAGTACTTGTTATGTTAATTCATTATTGAGAAAATAAATGACCTCGAACTAGAATATACTCATTTTCGTTGCACAATTAAAAGACCAAATAGATACCTAATTTTTATTATTTTTAATAAAAATTGTTTCAATAAACATTTTATTTTTCATTTTTCTATTTACAGTGATCGTGTCAAAACTTCTTTCATTAAACTACAACCCAAAGAAGCGGTTATATTGAAATCAACCGGTAAACTAACTACTACAGCTGGATATTTCACTTATTACAAGACTGAAGATTCTTCAACAACATAAGAATTACATTTTCTGTTAACAATTGTCGACATATTTATTTTATAACTATATTTTTATATTATTAGTACATGTTTTTTAATAAAGTTAATTTGATTCAACAATAATTGCTTCATTGCCATCCAAATGAACGTTATTCAAAGAGACCAAGTCACTGGAAATATAAAACAGAAATAGGAAATGTTAAAATGTTTAAAAATTATAGATAATTCAACTTACCCTTCCTTACGTGATGATAAAACATTAGGAATTTTGGTTTTAAAAGTACCCGTTTCCTTTATAATTTCTGTAACATCAGCCGATTGGGCATCAGACAGAACATTGGCCAATAATATATAGGTCTTTTCATTAGGCAAAGATCTAAGGAAATTATAAATTTTTGTTTATAATAATGAAATTAATATTATTTCAATAATTTTTCTTCTTGTTACCTCTTAATAGCAATGATATTATCACCCACATTACCAAATTGTATTTTACCATGTTGTAACGTCTTAGTCTGTCTCAATTGTGACATTTGTTTATAAACATTTAAATGACTTTTTGTTTGTGTCCGCTCGCTAGCCACATTAATGGTAACATAATTTGGATTAATTGGCAACCAAGTGGAGCTATTTGTTGAAAAGCCAGCATTTGCAGAAGAGCTCCATTGGAAGGGTGTACGTGCGGGATCTCTGGTAGATTGTTGATAAATATCAGGATTTGAATTACAAGCGGAAGGATCAACACTATCTTCCCAGGATATTTCCAAATCAACCATACCAAGTTCTTCACCCTAAAATGGAATAAAAGTTTAATTATATTTGGATGTGTATATGCGATCCAAAAAATTTTAAACAAATTTCAATCATCAAAAACGCGGATTCAATCAATGTTTTGATTGAAATTCCTTCAATTAAAAAAATTGTTATACCAATCATCAAATTGTAGGTGATTGATTGAAAATTTTTTCAATCAAACATTTTTTTCGATTTCGATCAAAAGATTGATAAATTTTTTATTTATAATCAATTAAAATAATGATTGATTTAACAAATGAATTGTTAACTTATGACAAAATTATCAAAAAATTCATATTTTTTGCTTTCCAATATGTTGCCAACAATAAAAGAGGAAAACCCAATTATTTTGTATATTTTTGAATTTGTAACTCGACAGTACACACAAAAAATTATTGGTTAAACATTTTCAATTATTTATTGATCAACAAAATTTAAATGAGTCAATCAATATTTTGATTAAAATTTATGTTATTTTTTTGATTGTCGAATTACAAATTTTCAACACACCAGATTCTTCTTCGCTTTAATTTTTTGAATAGATTAATTCAAAATTATACAAAATATTCTGGGTTTACTTTTTTTATTGTTGGCAACATATTGGAAAGCAAGAAAGATGAATTTTTGATAATTTTGTCATAAGCTTAAAATTTATTTGTTAAATCAATCATTATTTTGATTGACTATAAATAAAAAATTGATAAAATTTTTTATCAAAATCGAAAAAATGTTTAATTGAAAAAATTTTGAATCAATTACCTACAATTTGATGATTGGTATAACCATTTTTATACCCTACACCACACTGTGGTACAGGGTATAACGAGTTTGTGCTGATTTTTGTAACTACCCGAAATATTGGTCCTAGACCCACTTTTAAGTATACCGATCGACTTAGAATCACTTTTTGAGTCGATTTAGCGATGTCCGTCCGTCCGTCCGTCTGTCTGTCCATGTAAACGGTGTAAACACGATACAGGTCGCAATTCTCGATCAATTGACTTGAAATTTAAAACTTAAGCCTCTTTTGGCCCAAGGACGAAGCCTATTGAAATTGGAAAAATCGGTCCATATTTAGACCTAGCCCCCATACAAAGGTACTCTTTAGTTTTGGCTCAAATGACTCTAATAGTCGCATTTTAATAGGTATCTTTTCAAAATTTGGCAGGAATTAATGTTTTATACACACAAATCACCATTCCGAATTTTAAAGAAATCGAACCAGTTCTTCTAGTAGCCCCCATACAAACCACCTTCCCGATTTTCACATAAATCTCTCAATTTTCATGAAAATAGAAAATATTTAATTTAAATTCTGTTTGTGTATGTTAAACGCGTACTTTAATAACCTTATCAAATCTAATTATCATTGGACCATTTTGGACTTAGGTCCCATGTGGAAATTTCGCCCGATATTCAGTTGAAGCGATTTATTGTCAACAAAAAGAAGCCTATTCCACTCAAATTTGATTAGTGATTGCTTTGTACACTTATTAAAGATTTGACAAAATATAGATCTAATCAGTCCATATTTGAACTTGGGACCCATGGTCCGGGAAACTCTGGTTATATGGTCGGTCTTGACCGACTAAAATTTTCTTACTTGTTTTTTTTTTTTTTGTGTAGGTTCCATTTCTTAAAACAGTTAATAACATAAATTGAATTTGTACCAATTAACTATAATAAATATAAATTTAAAAACTTTTTCTTGTCATTCGATTTTAATTTTTTTTTCCAGTGGGGCCCCCAAATACTTGTGTGCCTAGGGCCCCCGGCATACCTTAACCCGGCCCTGCGTCTGTCCGACCGTCTGTTCCAATGTAGTTAACACGATACAGTCCAAAATAAAAGAGTTAGACTGCCGACATTTAGCAAGAATATGTCTTATGTTCCTAGGCAGGTTAAGTTCGTAAATGAGCAAAATCGGGTCAGGGGGAAAAAGTTCCCCCTTGAAGAACTAAACCAACATTCTGTTTAACAAATGCTACATTTTTATGCTACAAGAAGTGCAAAGTCCTGCATTTCGACCCAGAGAATTAGAAAATGTCGTTGTTTTCGGTCCGCCCCCCCCCTTTTATAGGCGGGAAATAAAAAAAAATCTTTATAATTATGACAAACTTTTATATCTTTAGTGCAGAAAGCATAGGAATACATTTTTAAACACATATTCGAGAGGAAATTTGCCCCCACCATTACCACTAACGACACCCAAAAACAAAAAAAAAAAAAATTAAACGCCCCTGAATTTTTATTTTATTTTTTTTTTACATGTTGGAGGGTACAAAAGATTCGGCACAGCCGAATTTAACACTCTTACTTGTTTTTTAATCATTTTTTCACCGAAGGAAAAAACACCATTTTTGGAAAATTTTAAAAGACAATATCTCGTAAACCGTTAGACCGGTTCTAGAATTTTTTTTATCTTCATGTTCGGCTTTGCCGATTGAATTGATACCCTCCACAATGTAATAAAAAATTATTTGAAAAAAAAAAAATTAATTTGAAAAAAAAAATTTACTTGGCAAAATAATAAGTCCGCGAAATTTAGTTTTTTGTAAAAAAATTAGTTTGTACGTATAAAAATTCCATTCTGTGTCCAATTCTGTTTACATATGCCAACCAGCAGCCAATTTAAAGCATTTTGTATTTTTAGGTTATGTAGAATATACCCACATTTTCGAGGTGTTCTTACATTTTAGTTCATAACTTTTGAACCGCTAAACCGATTTCGCTCAAATGCAATACCAAACTACTTAGGATAATAACAAGTTAATTTTCTAAGTCTTAGTCCTATACACATGTTTAATACTTTGGCCGTGATTACCATTTCCACAGACGGACAGACAGACGGACATCGCTAGAATGTCTTAGAATCGATCGATGATCAATAATATATATGGGGCGTAGGTATGTTTTAAAAAAATGTTGTAGGGTAAAAATAAATGGGGGTCGGTCTCACTAATGACCCCTCTCGCACGCACCATTGGACCGGTAGAAGCTGATTAAATAAAACCAATTTACAAAAAATTAAAAAAATTTTATGGGGACCACCTTAACAGTTAAAGATAGGGGGTAGGTGTGTTCAGCGAAAATGTTTGGACTAAAAAAATATTGTAGGTCGGTCATACACAGAGAAAAATAAATTTCCAACTGAATTTTTCAGTTGTGTTATCTCAAAATTCGGTTGCAGCTACTACATTTTGATGTGGATAACGAATTTTATAGTTGTTTCAATTAAAAGACAGTTGTATTAACAAAATTTAGTTGTAACTACCGATATTTAGTTGTTTCAAACATAATACAAATGCATCCACCGATTTTTTGTTGCAAAAATTGAATTTCAGTTGGAAATTAGCAAATTTGTTTTCTGTGTGTACATTTTGTTGGTCTAAGGGCACTATTAGGGCAGTTAGAGCGGTTGGAGCAAATTTTAAAAAGTGTCGTTTTGTGTGGGTTAGTTTGTTCCAAAGAAATGTTAAGACGTAAAAATTAATGGGGGTCGGTCTTATAAATGATCCCCCTATGACGCACCATTGGAGCAGTAGAAATGATTTTAAGATTGGAAAATTACAATAAAAATTTTTCAAAAATTTTTAAGAAATAGTTATAATCGTTATCCCACGATCCTCATGGGCAAAAAATTAGTAGAATCGATAGATGTTTTACATAAAAAAATTTCAAAAATGAGATTAAAATTTTAAAACTTAAAAATCGCATACTAGAGCGCTTTTAAGAATTTTTTGGGATTTTTTTTTTAAAAAGTACGTAAAAAAAACAAAAATTTTGAAAAAAAACAATTTGAAATTTGGACTATTATTGAAGAAGTTATGAGGAAAAGAAGTTTGAGTAAGAATCAAACTACCAATTTTTAAAAATTCGATATCTTTTGAACGGGTCATCAAAAAAATCTGAAAATTTACCACGAAGGAGTTTTCGAAGGGTACTAAAAACTGTAACCAAATTTGAAAAATCTAAAAAAAAATTTTTTCAAAGCGTCCGATTTGGCATGGAATGCCCCATATACTTTATGGGGTCCCAAACCGATATTTCGATGACTTACAACTAGAGATCACTAGAGTGGAGGGTATAAAAACGTATCGTAAGATATTTTTTTTTTTTTAAATCCATATTTTTAGTGGAAATTTTCAGAAAATCCATCACGTATTTAATAGTTTACTATCGTCGTTTTTCAGAGCCTTGCTGCTCCAAAACTATGCAAAATGTTTCCATATTTTTTAATGTTTCTGTTTTTTAATGTTTCTAATATATAATAAAGAAAAACTGTCAAAAACTGTAGTAGTTACATGCATTTGGACAAAAATCCATAAATTCAGTTTTATACAAAAATATTTGAATTTATACAAAAACATAAAAATAAACAAATGTAGCTATTTTCGTATAAAACTGAATTGTTTATTTTTGCTCAAATGCATGTAACTTCAACAATTTTGAACGGATTTTATTAAAAACTCTCTTTTTATCTTTCTAATAAATTAGACTTGAACTTTGAACTTATATATAAGTTTGTCATTCAGTTTGTAACACCTCGAAATATTAGTCTAGGACCCCATAGTGTATATATTTATGATCCTCAATCGATTTTAAGACGATCTGGCGATGTCCGTCCGTCCGTCTGTCCTTCCGTCTTTCTGTTGAAAACACGCTAACTTTTGAAAGACTTTAAGGAGGCTCCTGAAGTTTGGCAAATATGTTGGGCATTTACCTGGTCAGATTGGTATTGCAATCCAGCAAAATCGGTCCATTGGTTCAAAATTATGAGTAAAAGGCTGAATTTTGGCAAGGGTTTTTCGTGAATTTATGAGATAAAAAAGACGATTACTTTTCAAAGGCAGTTCTGAGGACGTTTAACGCCTTGGCACATATGTTTGTCATTTCCCTGGCCTGCTTCGTATTGAATTTCAGCCAAATCGGTCCAGTGGTTCAAAAGTTATTAGCAAAACCATGAATTTCAGATTAGGTTCCCCTTAAATTCACGTGTTGAAAACTCGTTCAACATGTTTTAAAAACATTGTTAAGTCACAAAAATATTTTACAACGTATTTTTCTCACTCAAAAATATTTTTACACTAAAAAAAAATACACTTGAAAAAAATTTTACACTCAAAAAAGATTTTACACTCAAAAAAAAAAAATTTAGTAAATTTTGTTTTTCAAAAATTTCTTAAAAGAAGCTTTTCACACAAAATAACATATTTCTAAACAAATATGTTAGTTTTTAACGTTAGAAAATTTACTATCACTTAAAAAGGTCATTGTGTAGGGTATTAATAGATTCGGCCAAGTCGAATTAAACTTTTCTACTTGTTTTTGTTGTTTTTGCTATTTAGCAATACTTACCATATAGGTTATACTGACACCAGGTAAAAACATTTGTAACATATTCATAAGATCAATTCGAGTCTCACCATAGCGACTGCCGACACGACGTTTATCATGATTTCCCATCTAAAAAAAAATTATTTGAGCATTGTTATCACACATTTTTAAGAATCATTTCTCTGGCTTCATCTAACACAATTATGTAGACATTAAGCAACAAACACACACAAAACAATAACAAGAAACACAAATTTGTTATGGTTTTATTTGTGTTTGTTGCTTTATGTCTAAACAAACCCACAAAAACAATATCAACAAACAAAAGTTTCTTAGTGTTTTGGGTGTGTTTGTTACTTTATGTCCACATAATTATATTAGGTATAGTCGGAGGGTTAAATAAGCTATCTATCTTCGACTTACCACCCAATTAGCGGTTTTTCCAGCTGGCATATTATCAAACCAAGATTTAATGATTTTCGTAAATCCTGGTGCCTTTAAATCAGTATTATTTTGACTTCCATTACCACCAACAATAAATTGAAAATCAAATGGTATTTGAGCACCCACAGCTGTCTTGTTGCCATACATAAGCATAACCTGATCAATTGAAGACCAAGTTTCAACCATTAAAACCCTGGTATCACCACCATGAACACGTTTATAGTCTTCCAACAGTGTATGCCACTGATAGACCATATCAATAGTTTCTGGCTGATCCTGGGTATAGATATGTTTAAGATATCCGGAATCTTCTGGATCATTAGTATAACCACTTAAAGGCTCATCCGGATAGCGGCCATTTTCATCAGGTAAAACTTCAAACATCCAGGGTACAGCATCAATACGAAAACCAGCTACCCCGCGATCTAACCAATAAGTTAAAACACGTTTCATTTGTGCTACCACATCGGGATTACGATAATTTAAATCTGGTTGTTTAACAGCAAATTGATGTAAATAATATTGTTGTCTTATATCATTCCATTCCCAGGCTGAGCCACGAAAAGCTTGTAACCAATTACTGGGAGGTTGACGTACGCCATTTTCATCTAAATAACCATCATGCCAAACATAATAATCTTCATAACCTTTTTCACGATTTACAGATTTTTGAAACCATACATTTTCATCACTTGAATGATTGGGTACAAAATCCATAATGATCTTCAAACCCAATTTATTAGCTTCCTGTATAAGTTGATCAAAATCTTTTAGATTACCATATTCTGGTTGTATATCAAAAAAATTGGCAATGTCATAACCAAAATCAGCCATAGGTGAGGTATAAATGGGTGATAACCAAGTAGCATTTACTCCTATCTCCTTTAGGTAAGATAATTGTGAGATTATACCTTGTAAATCACCAATGCCATCACCATTGGAGTCCTTAAAGGATCTAGGATATATTTGATAAAATTGTGAAATTTGCCACCAATCTTTGGCATTTGTTGTAGTTTCTGCAACACCGCCATTTCCTGTACAACTTTCAACTTTTGAGAGATTGGAAATTATTAATAAAATTCCTAATATGAAAATTTTTATTAATAACATGTTAACCGTTATTATTTTTTTATTACTTTAATTTGCTAGCTAAGTTTAATTAATACTAAAATTTTCTATTGTTTTGCGTAGAGTTTTTAAAAGGTTGATTTTTGCAATTCAATTCTCATTGAAATTGTTATCTAAAGAATTTGATCTCTTAACTTTATTTAATTTTAAAGTATGCTTGAAATTTTATTTACAAAATAAAATAAGTTTTATTTAATAACAAATTTTAATGATTTTGTAATTGTTATAATCTTTACTGTGGTCCTAAATATGTATAGTTTTTTTTGGGGAAAAAGAGAAAAAATATAAACAAATTTTCAAAATGAAATAGAGTTTATTCCAGTTCGAGGCTTTTTTCATGTTCCCAATTAAGAATTAACTTAACAAATACTTATATTAGCAATACTTTTTTTATAAGAATATTTTTCCATTAAATAATCAAAAAGTTTAAGCTTTCAAAACTTTTTTTTTTAGTTTTTAGGAATGAATTAAAGATCGTTTCGGGTACTTTCAAATTTCCCACTCATCAGAACAGGGTTTACAATTAGCATACACAAAAAATTTTTTAAACAATATAATACTACAAATATTTCACGCCTTCAATATTTTTCTTTATTGCTAATTTAAAAATTAGAAGCTAAAGCAATTTTGTTAAATTGCTAATTTATAAATTCAAACTTGAACATATTTTCAAAATGAATATATTCAAATTTTAAAATTTCTAAAGAAAATATTTTAGCAAATTTAAAAATTTGAAAATGAAAAAAAAAACTGGTGACAGCAAATTTAAAAATTTTAAAATTAAAAAAAAAAACTGGCCACAGCAAATTTAAAAATTTTAAAATTGCAATTTTAGCAAATTTCAAAACATTTAAAATGCTAAAATTGTAAATTTAAAATTCCGAAAATTGCAATTTGGTAAATTTGAAAATATTTAACATGCTTGTTTAGAAAACTTAACTGAATATATTACAATTTGAAAACAATACAAATTGAATACACATACATACGTATGTGTGTATGGAAAAAAAAAAAAATGATGAACGATATTTATTAAACGAATACATAAATATTAAAAGATAAAAATGTTACACGGTTTTTCCTCAGACTTCAAGAATACATTTTCTTAAGTATTTTTGCCTCCTAAACATAAATCTGTCATCAGAAAAAGTTGTATCGCCTTCTCGACACATAGGCATTTTAGTTTTTTGTGGACCAATACCTCAAAGCCAACAATTCTTTTAGTATTGGAAAAATGTATGTTAAAAATTGGCATGAGTTTAAAATTTTTAAAAAATGTTAAAATTACTTAAAAATATTTACTTTTAAATGCCGAGTGACGCCTTTTGAATTTCTATATGGCTGATCCAATATGGCGCCCAATTTTTTAAAAATATTACAGATTTGCTTAAAACGTTTTATATATGGGTTCTTGGGGTCGCTTAAGAAGAACCTGCAGTTGGATTTTTAAAATTCAATATGGCGGACTCAACATGGGGACCAATATTTTAAAAAAATAAACCGATTTGCTTGAAACTTTATATGCTCAGGGTTTTGGGGTCGCTAAAGAAGAATCTGAAGTTAGATTTTCTAAGTTCAAGATGGTGGATCTAACATGGCGATAAATGATCCGACCCAATGGCGTATACAGGGGGGGGGGCGGTGGACCGGGCCCTCCCGAAATGATTTCACAAATTTCAGGATTTGGTATCAAATAACAAGTACAATATTAAAAAACTTCTTAAAAAAATCGAAAAACATTTAGGAATCTAAAATTTTTTAAAGAAATATGTTTTGAAACCGAAAAATTTTTCTGTTAAAAAAATCTCAAAATCTGAAAATTTTTTCTTAGAATTTCAAACTTTTCAACTTAAGATACTAATCAAAAAATATCTTACAACCTAAAGTTTTATGTACACAAAAAATGAACCTAATTGTAAGTAAAATGTAGTCAAATCTTAAAATGCGACTTTGTCTTTGAGAAAATGCCTCAGAACGAGACTATTTCTTAAAAAAAAAAATGTCTCAGAATCTTACACTCTCCAAAAAAAAATGTCTCAGAATCTAAAACTTTTTATAAGAAAAATGTCTGAGAATCTAAGACTTTTTTTTATAGGAATAAAGTCTTTAAATATTAGCCTTTTTCTCAGAATCTAAGACTTTTTCTATAGGAAAAATGTCTCAGAATCTGAGACTATTTCTATAAAAAATTCTCAGAATCTGAGGCTTTTCTACATGAAAAATGTTACAGAATCTGAGAACTTTCTATAGGAATAATGTCTCTGGATCTGAAAAATGTCTCAAAATCTGAGATTTTTTCTATAAAAAAATCTAAGAATCTGAGGCTTTTCTATATGAAAAATGTTTTAAAAAAAATGTTTCAGAGACACAAGCTGGGACTTTTTGTGTAGAAAAACGCTAAAAATCTGAGGCTTTTCTATTGTAAAAATATTTTTTCTATGGGAAAAATAATTCAGAATCTGACACTTTCTCTTTATGAAAAATGTCTCAGAATCTGAGTCTTTTTCTATATTAAAAATATTTCAGAATCTGACAATTTCCTATTGGCAAAATGTCTGAGAATCTGAGACTTGTTCTATAACAAAAAGGTCTAAGAATATGAAACTTTGTCTGTAGGAAAAGTGTTTAAGCATCTGAGACTTTTTCGATTGGAAAAATGTCTCAGAATCTAAGAAATTTTCTGTAGAAAAAATGTTTGAGAATCTGAGACATTTTCTATAGGAAAAATGTCGAAGAATCTGAGACTTTTTTATAAGAATCTGAGACTTTCTATAGGAAAATTATCTCAGAATTAGAAACATTTTCTATAGGAAAAATGTCTAAGAATCTTAGACATTTTCTACAGGAACATTTTCTCAGAATCCGAGAGTTTTTCTTTAGGAAAAATGTTTTAAGAATCTAAGACTTTTTGTATACTGTTTTCTTTTTAAAAAGGTCTCAGAATCTGAATAATTTTTCTTAAAGAAAAGGCGAAGATTTTCTCAGAATCTAAAACTTTTTGTGTAGAATGTTTCAGAATCTAAGAAAATGTGCTAGACTAGAAATATCTCAGATTCGGGGAAAATGTCTTACAATCGGAGTCTTTTCTTTTAGAAAAATATTTTATGAATATATTTATAGAATCATTTTCTAAAGTGACTTTTTCCCGAGAAACGTTTTTCATTGGAAATATGATTTAGAGTCTTTCACTTTTTCTATAACAAAAACTGTCTTAACTGGAAATTGTCATAGAATCTTAGACTTTTCTTTGAAAAAAAATTCAGATTCTGATAATCTTCATTGGAAAAATGTATCAGCATCTGATACAATTCACACATTAAAAAAATATTTAAGTCTCTCAAAAAATTTTAAAATATTAAAAAATTTTAATTTTCCCCCAACAGTTTTAAACTTACAAAAAAATTAAGAATCTGATTGTGTTACATTCAGTCATAGAGTAAAGAAAGGAACAGAGGTACGATTAGTGAAAACTTCGTGGAACCCAAATTGAGAACTACGATTATCTCAAGGCGGGCTCTTTTAGATAATAGAATAGATAAATTGTTTTGATTTCTTTTCATTTTCCTTTTAAATGCATTTGTTTTTTTTTTCTTTATTTCCTTTTGAAATGTATTTAGGGTTTCACTTTTTTCTTCGATTTCCTTTTGAAAGGTATTTGGGGTTTCTCTTTTTTTCAATTTCTTTTTGTAAGTATTCTGGGTTCTAGCCCGAGATAATCGGAGTTCACGGCTAAAAAAAATTAACAAAAGAAGTGCGGTTTCATCCGTAATATATCTTATTCTTCTTTACTCTGTGATTCAGTTCAAGGAAAAGATCGAGACAAATTCTAAAACATGTGCTGTTATGAAAATTTTTTGTAAAAAAAAAATTGACAAAAAATTTTGGGCCCCTACCGAAATAAAATCCTGGATCAGGGGCGTATCGCATTTGAACTTTAAATTTCATAACAATTTTGTTATTTGCTTGTATTTCTTTGTTTTAAAGTTGCGAATGAGTAATATTAATTGCATAAATATTCGTCATACGCTCTGTTGACACAAAGAAATACAAGCAAATAACAAAATTGTTATGAAATTTAAAGTTCAAATGCGATTTTCTCGAAAAAAAAGATGAACGTGTTTCTGATTTTTTTTGTGTGGATGGACAAACATCTGAACTTTTAAAAAAAGAAATAAAAAAGAAAAAAAAAGTGGCCGGATTTTTGATAAATTGATTTTTTTAAAAAATAGAAAATTTCAGAACGGGTTCTGAAAATTTTCCAAAAAAAAAAAAATTTAAGCGATAGCCCATACAAAACTATATAAGAACGTAAATTTTTGACATTGTGGTGCATTCCGTTTTAATGTGATAAATATTTAATCAAGGCAACTCGCCACAAATTTTACCATTTTTTCAATATTTTACCACGCCTCCTAAGCCCAGTTTTCGAAAATTTGAAAAACCAAAAACGCAATTTTCTTAGTTACATATAGGGCTATCCAAACAACCTATTCAGAAATTTACGGGACACATGTTTTTTTTCGCTGGACATTTGGTGTGGAATGCCTCACATACATATGTATGTGTATTCAATTTGTATTGTTTTCAAATTGTAATATATTCAGTTTTTAAGTTTTTTAAACAAGCATGTTAAATATTTTCAAATTTACCAAATTGCAATTTTCGGAATTTGAAATTTACAATTTTAGCATTTTAAATGTTTTGAAATTTGCTAAAATTGCAATTTTAAAATTTTTAAATTTGCTGTGGCCAGTTTTTTTTTTTTAATTTTAAAATTTTTAAATTTGCTGTCACCAGTTTTTTTTTTTTCATTTTCAAATTTTTAAATTTGCTAAAATATTTTCTTCAGAAATTTTAAAATTTGAATATATTCATTTTGAAAATATGTTCAAGTTTGAATTTATAAATTAGCAATTTAACAAAATTGCTTTAGTATTCTAATATTTTCTGTAGTAATACTAGAAAATTATTATATTCTATGCAATTTTTGACTACTGCCAGTAGCAAAACAAACCCTGCATCAGAATTCTTTAGAAAATTTTAAAAAGTTTAAAAATTTTTTAATCAAGAAAATAATAAAAAAATAAGTAAGGAAATTATAGTCTGTCAAGACCGACCATATAATACCCTACACTAGTGTTTCCCGGAAAATGGGCACCAAGTCCAAACATGGACCGATTGGATCTATCTTTTTCCAAATCTTTAATAAGTGCAGAAAACACTCACAAACCAAATTTTAGTAAAATTGGCTTCTATTTGTTGCCAATACCGCTTTTAGTAATATCGGGCGAAATTTTTATATGGACCTGGGCCCAAAAATGGTCCGATTATAATCAGATTTGATTAGGTTATTAAAGTAAGCGTTAAACAGACACAAACAAAATTTTAATCAAATATTTTTTATTTTCAAGCAATTTTAGAGGTTTATGTGAATATCGGGTGGGGGTGGTTTTTATGGGGGCTACAAGAAGAACTGTTCCGATTCCTTTAAAATTCGGAACGGTGATTTGTAAATACAAAAAACGTTTACCTGCTAAATTTTGAAAAGATACCTGTTAAAATACGGGTGTTAGGGTCGTTTGACCCAAATTTAAAGGAGTCGTTTGTACCACAGAGTGGTGTAGGGTATAAACTTAAAATTTTTTTTTTAACATGATAATGTTTTTAGGCTGGTGTCTAATTTTAAAAAAGTTGCAGGACACCACCTCAGTTTGACTATATAAGCTAACAATTAACGAAAAAGAAAACAAGAATTACTATTTTCATTTTCTTAAAACCAAAAATTTTAATAACTTGGGTTTGAACCTTGAATAATAATTCACCTTGTGGCGAATAAAACCATTTTTCACCAGCTGGTGAATAAAAAGTAACATAATTATTTTTCAACAAAATTTTTTTTTTTCATCAAATTTTTTGTTTTTCATCAATATTTTTTTTAACCCGGGGAAAAATGAGCATATATGGATACATATATGTAAATATATGGATGCATATGAGGCATTCCACACCAAATGTCCCGCTACAGAAAAACATGTGTCCCGTAAATTTCTGAATAGGTTGTTTGGATAGCCCTATATGGAACTAAGAAAATTGCGTTTTTGGTTTTTCAAATTTTCAAAAACTGGGCTGAGGAGGCGTGGTCAAATATTGGAAAAATGGTCAAATTTGTGTCGAGTTGCCTTGATTAAATATTTATCACATTAAAACGGAATGCACCACAATCTCAAAAATTTACATTCTTATATAGTTTTATATGGGCTATCGATTAAATTTTTTTTTTTTGGAAAATTTTCAGAACCCGTTCTGAAATTTTCCATTTTTTAAAAAAGTCAATTTATCAAAAATCCGGCCACTTTTTTTTTTTTTTTTAATTTTTTTTTTTTAAAGTTTAGATGTTTGTCCATCCACACAAAAAAAATCAGAAACACGTTCGGCGTTTTTTTCGAGAAAATCGCATTTGAATATTGAATTTCACGACAATTTTGGAATTTCCTTGTATTTTCTTGTTAAAACATGGCGTATGAGTAACAAATTTTTGCGAAACCAACGAGTTGATCCCATTTTAATTATTTGTTCATGTGTGGTGCAATATAGAGATGGGCGTGAATGCGATTTGACCCACGCAAGATTTGACCCACGCAATTAAAGTCACTGACGACTCGTTATTATTTTTAGTTTACTTGTGCAATCACGTGAGTCAATTTACTGTTACTCACGCTCACGCAATTTTTGATTACGCTCACGGTTGTTCACTCACGTTGATGACGATTTTACAAAAATAATAAAAACAACAAATTTTCTATGAAAACAAAGCACTGAAAACGGAAACTCAAAAAAAAAACAGTAAGAATAAAAAAAAAAGTTAAAAATCACATCGCAAAAATTGGACTTCCTAATCACTCACGAAATGTTTTTCTACTCACGCTACCTCTTTAATATCGTGAGTGATTTAGTTTTTACTCACGTGTGATTCGGAAGTGAGTCAACCATCTCTAATATAGTATAAATAGGAAAGGTCTCTGGTAACGTTTTTGCGTGATTCAGGCAAGAATGACACTAACGCATAACTCAGGTTTGTTAAGTGAAAACTAAGTGAGGGTTTAATTGAAAATAGCTTAGTACGTGACCCGCGAGTCAATTTTTTCAAATGTTGAACGTTAGAGGATATGTACCTACAATGTAGTCTCCGATTTATTGCTCCCGCTTTAATGCGCTTATCCAAAATATAAGATAAATCAAAAGAATATTGATGCATATAAACGTTAATCTAGTGATCTTAAGTTTTTGAATTTGTTTATTGTTATTTATGCTTCCGCAAGTGAATCAATAAAGCGGGGAACTCATTTTAGTGGTGATATTTCAGTTCATTTTAGTTTTGATATTTCAGTGAACTTTGTATGAAACTCTTTTACCAGTCTTACGCATTTAAGCGGGGTTTTGTTTATCAGACATACAAGCAGACATACATACAGCCAGACAGATAGACATACATACAGACAGACAGACCACTTGATGTGCGTTTATAAGAGTTTTTTTATGTAAATGCATCAATATCCTTCTGATTTATTTAATGGAATTTTACTGTTTTTTTGAGTTTTCGTTTTCAGGGATTTTTTCATAGAAAATTTGTTGTTTTTATTATTTTTGTAAAATCATCATCAGCGTGAGTGAACAACCGTGAGCCTAATCAAAAACTGCGTGAGTAACAGTAAATTGACTCACGTGATTGCACAAGTAAACTAAAAATAATAACGAGTCGTCAGTGACTTTAATTGCGTGGGTCAAATCTTGCGTGGGTCAAATCGCACTCACGCCCATCTCTATATTGCACCACACATGAACAAATAATTAAAATGGGATCAACTCGTTGGTTTCGCAAAAATTTGTTACTCATACGCCATGTTTTAACAAGAAAATACAAGGAAATTCCAAAATTGTCGTGAAATTCAATATTCAAATGCGATTTTCTCGAAAAAAACGCCGAACGTGTTTCTGAATTTTTTTGTGTGGATGGACAAACATCTAAACTTTAAAAAAAAAAAATTAAAAAAAAAAAAAAAAGTGGCCGGATTTTTGATAAATTGACTTTTTTAAAAAATGGAAAGTTTCAGAACGGGTTCTGAAAATTTTCCAAAAAAAAAATTTTAATCGATAGCCCATACAAAACTATATAAGAATGTAAATTTTTGAGATTGTGGTGCATTCCGTTTTAATGTGATAAATATTTAATCAAGACAACTCGACACAAATTTGACCATTTTTCCAATATTTGACCACGCCTCCTCAGCCCAGTTTTTGAAAAATTGAAAAACCAAAAACGCAATTTTCTTAGTTCCATATAGAGCTATCCATACAACCTATTCAGAAATTCGTGCGACACGTGTTTTTTTTCGCTGGACATTTGGTGTGGAATGCCTCATATATGTAAATAAATGACCATATATGGTCATATGTGAAATTGTATGTAGTCATATATGATCATATTTGCAACATATATGTCCATATACGTAAAATGAGGGCATATGCCCATATATGACATACGTGGACATTAGGGTGGGTCAAATTTTTTCGACCCAAAGGCTCATCGTGATTCTTATTCTATGTGTCATTCTGAGCAAATTTGCCAAAGAAACCATAGCTCTAAAGTGAATTTCGAGCCCCCGGATTTTTCAAAATATGTATTTTTTCTATACCTTTTCAAGAATAGAGGCAAAAAATTTTATTTCCTTTAAATCTAATGTGTATGTGGGGGTTTTTTGTGTCGCGGAATTCATTTTTGACATTCATTTTTATTTTTGAGTGCCGCTAGAGGGCGCTTTCGTAATTTTTTTTGGGAAAATATACGATATTGTTGTGGAAATGGACGAATTTGTAACTTTGTATTGAATATATTCAAAATTCATACTCGAATTATAAATTGTTAAATCATATTCCATATATATTGTTCCTTTTTCCAGCTTTTCTAAAAATAAAATCGATAAATTTCCAGCTAACAAGGGAAGTCTCCCTAGTGTCACCCGTGGATCTTTATGGAATTGGTTTTATTTTATAGATCAGAAGAAATAAAGGGACACGTATTTTTTTTTAGCGGCCCAAATTCATATTTAGGGGGTAAAAAGGAGGGGGGAAGACAAGGCCATTTTTCAGTTTTTTTCGTTTATCTCCTATATTATGCAAAGAAACCTAGTCATGTTACATACCAAATGAAAGGTCTTTGGAAAACCTATCTACGTGTGCTAAGAACGTGTCCAAACATGCACATTTTTTCGTCATATTGAGTAAAACACCAAAATTTTTGGACATTTTTGTTAATAAATATTAAAAATATTAACTTCTTTGGCCCGTTGTTAGCACCACGAGATAGGTATTTTTAATACCTTTAATATGATACCACACATGCCTATATTAATTTTGTTAAAATATGCGTAAATCGTAAAAAACTGAAAAAGGTCAATTTCCCCCCATACAAGTCGACCCACCCTAAAAATGAGTTTGGGCCGCTAAAAAAAAATACGTGTCTAATTAATTTTCGTTCTTAACAACATATCCAAATTTCATGAAGATCGGAGGGTGACACCAGGGAGACTTCCCTTGTAAGACCTAAATCACACTTTTACCAGCTTTTGAAGGAATAAAACCTAAAAATCTAGCTGGAAAATCTTACATTAATATTTATAAATTAATTAAATGATATTTAATTTTAAACACGGATCCATTGCGGTCAACATCACAAGCCGCACCAACATCAATAAGTACCGAAAGTAGTTTGAAACATATGCCTTCTCACGATGTTCCTGCTTTTGGTACACAGAAAAAATTTGATACGAATTTTAATCAACAAAACCGCGGATTCAATCAATTTTTTGATTGAAATTCCTCCAATCAAAAAAATTGTTATACCAATCATCAAATTGTAGGTGATTGATTGAAAATTTTTTCAATCAAGCATTTTTTCGATTTTGATCAAATATTTGATAAATTTTTTATTTATAGTCAATCAAAATAATGATTGATTCAACAAATGAATTGTAAGCTTATGACAAAATTTTTAAAAAATTTATTTTTTTTGCTTTCCAAGATGTTGCCAACAATAAAAAAGTAAACCCCGATTATTTTGTATATTTTTGAATTAATCTATTCAAATAAATTAAAGCGAAAAAAACCCTGGTATGTTAACAATTTGTAATTCGAAAGTTAAAGAAAATAACAAAAATTTTAATAAAAACATTGATTGACTCATTTACATTTTCTTGATCAATAAATTTAATTGAACATTTTTAGCCAATAATTTTTTGTGTGTATGTTATCTGATTTGACTGGTTTCAATATGCCAAGTAAATAGGATATTTTAAAGGCTCCCATACATTTCAAACAAATTGGATGACTTGTGGAATAACCAATGTAATTTTTCCCGTGTATGGGGCTGTCGGATTGTCGGATGGCTGGTCAGATGAAAAATCAAAAAGTTTTGATTTTTCGATTGTCGGATGAAAAGTTGGATGACATGTCGGATGGTGTATTGACTTGTCATCAGACCGTTGTACGAACAGAGACGTTTTAATTCATTATTTGTTATTGTTTTTCACAAAATTATGTTTTTGTATAAAGCAATGATATTAAAAAGTGAATTTTTAACCTAAATATATTAAAAAAACATAAAAAAAAATTGCAAAATAAAAAAAATATTCATGTTACTCCTTCAAGAATTTTAAAAAAATGAGCGGTCATCCAACATGTGTATAAATTTGTCGGATAAGTGTATTTTGAAAATATTTTTTGGCTATTTAAAATTTGGGGTTGTCTTACACATGTTCGACACGTACCAGAAATGCATAGATTTTTCTGTTAACAAATGTCACTTGATTTGTTGTTAATGTATTTACATCGATTTAATTTAAATAAAACTGTAGGCATTACTTTTTGATTGATCTCTAACATAATTGTTAAGGGAAAATGCTTAACAATTATGTCTACGATGCGTTAACATAATACAACTGACGTTTGTTAACAGAAAAATCTATGCTTTTCTGGTACGTGTAGAACTTGTGTTATGAGAAAGTCAAATATTCGTCAATTTCCACAAAAAATTTCGTAAATTTACCCAAAAAATAACGATAAAATTAAAAAATGTACGAAAGTGCCCTCTGGTGGTACTCAAAAATAATAATAGATGTCAAAAATGGATTCCTTGATCCTATAGCCATTTGGCTAGAGGAAATAGCATTTTTTACCTCTATTCATGAGTATTTGGGGAAAAAAACTATTTTGAAAAATCCGGGGGCTCGAAAATCATTTTAGAGCTATGGTTTCTTTGGCAAAGTATCTCCAAATGACCCGTAGAACAAGAATCTCGATGAGCCCCTTTACATTTTTTCGGCCCCCTACAATTTGACCCACCCTAGTGGACATACATATATGGAGCATATATGTCATGCCCTCATTTTACGTACAGTGTCATATATATACATATATGCTACATATATGGACATACATGATGCTGTATGAACGCATATTTGATCATATTTGCATCATTTTTCACCGGGAAATCAAATTTTTTTTCCATCAAATTTTTTTTTCATCAATTTTTTTTTTCATCAAACTTTTTTTTTCATAAATTTTTTTTTTCATATTTTTTTTTTTCATCAAACTCTTTCCTTTCATCATTTTTTTTGTATTTTTTTTTTTAATCAATTTTTTTTTTCATCAATGTTTTTTTCATAAATTTTTTTTTAATAAAACTTTTTTTCATCAAATTTTTTTTTCCATCAATTTTTTTTTATTTTTTCATTATTTTTTTTTTTTCATAAAATTTTTTTTTTATCATATTTTTTTTATAAATTTTTTTTCATCAAATTTTTTCATCAAATTTTTTATTATCAATTTTTTTCTCACCAAAAAAATTTTTTTGTTCATATTTTTTTCATCAATTTTTTTTTACATCTAAAAATTTTTCTTTTCAGCAACAACTTTTTTTGATGAAAAATTTTGAAAATTTAATTTTTCTTTACGCTTAGGCTTTGCTTTGTTTTACAGAGTTCTGCAAAAAAAGTAATTAAGGACCACTGTGCACTTAAAAAACTATTAAAAGTACTTATTGCTTGTATTTTTTTTTTATATATTTACTAAGTTTTTAAGTACGATTTGTTTAAGAAATGTGGTAAACAATGTCCTTTAGGGTCACTTCTAAGACAGATGGAGCGGTAGGAGCAAATATTTTTAAAAATTTATTCTTAAGTGGGAGCCCCCTTAGGGAGTGGATAATGGTCTTAGTTATGTTTGGGAAAAATGTTTAGGGTGAAAGATTAATGGTAATCTCACATCAGACCCCTCTTGGGGCAACTCCAGGGGACTTATAGGGCTTTTTGTGGATTTTTACCCCTTCATGCCCTACTTTGACCTATTTTATAGAAAATAAAAAAAAATTGTGGGGAATCCCTTTGAGTTAAATATATTGGGTAGGTCCGTTTGGAGAAAATGTTAGGGTTGAAAAAAAATTGGGAGTCGGTCACACACATTTAACTATTCTAGGGTCACCCTTGCAACAGTTAGAGCGGTGGGAGCAAATTTTTCAAAATGTCATTTTGTGTGGGAGATCCTTACACTCGAAGAAAATACTTAACTTAAACTTTGCAAACATTTTCTTTAAAAAAGGTTATAAATTTTCCCACAATTTAGGTTAATTTAACTAAAATTTGGGAAATTTTCTTAACTGTTAGGAAAAAATTTTGGTTTATGTACTATTAAATAGTTCATTATTTTCCTTAAATCGAACTCCCTAAAACATGGAAGAACTCCCTAAATATATGAAAAAATCTATATTTTTAAGACATATGCCTCTTTTTTTGGTTTAAGGACGTAATTTTCTACCAATTAGTTTATCTTCTTATATTTTAGTCGGGGACTTTTATACCCTCCAACCACAGTATGGGGGTATACTCACTTTGTCATTCCGTGTATAACGCATCGAAATATCGGTCTGTATATATATTACTGATCAGTGATCGATTCTAAGTAGGGATGTCGCGAATATTCGTCAATATTCGTTATTCGGCATATTCGGCATGTTTTTTGAATATTCGGTTAAATAAATATTCGTCAACAGTTTGCCGAATATTCGGAAAAATTTAAATTAGTTAAAAAAACACTTTTGATTAACGTTTGACTCCTTTTTTGTAGTCATTTCAGTTTGTTTTTTATACAAAAAAACTTGAGCACTTGATTTAAATTCGAATTGTTAAGGTACCAGTAATATACTTGTACTTTTCTTTAATATTTTACATAGGTAAAATACAGGCGTATGAATAATTAAATTATTTGGCAAATATTCGCATTCGGTTTGAACCGAATACCGAATAGTAAATATTCGGTAAAATGCCGAATACACTATTCGCGACATCCCTAATTCTAAGACATTCTAGCGATGTCCGTCCGTCCGTCTGTCCGTCCGTCTGTGGAGGACACGATGCAGTCCAAAATAAAAGAGCTAGACGCCTGAAGTTTGGCACGAATATGTCTTATGATCATAGGCTGGTTAAGTTCGAAGGTGGGCAAAATCGGACCACGCGGGAAAAAGTTTCCCCTTTAAGAACTAAACCAACCTCTGAAAAAACGCCATATAGATTTTTTGTACTTTTGCTTGGCAAACGAAACATTTTTTATGTCAAAAGAAGTTCAAAGTCCTGTAGTTGGATGCAGAAAGGTTGTTTCCCACCACCGAAACCCCCCCCCCCCCACCAAAAAAAGACGCCACTGTTTTTTTTTTGTTTTTAAGTGTTGGAGGGTATAAAAGATTCGACACGGCTAAATTTAACGCGTTCACTTTGTCTTTTTTTCAAAAACTTGAAATGGCGATATCTCGAAAACTAAACCAGATAGCACAAAATGAAGCCAAATGGTTCTTTGGCTCTCCATAGTATCGCCGGCCCTTTTTACATGTGTGGACCCCAATGGGTCCTAACTTTGGATTTAAAAAAGTTGTCTTTCTTGAAAATTTTTTAATGCTCATATCTCGGTAAATATTGTCAATACAACAAAAAGTTCAAAAGCATTTTTGTAGATCAGAGAATAATACTGCCAAGTACCCAAAAGCTCTCTGAGTAATATTTTTAAAGTTATCGAGTTTTTAAAATTCTCAAGACCTTAGTGGTCCCCTTAATTCGTGTTTCTCAAAAACTAAGCCAGGTGGAGGGAAACGGACAAAAATTTTGGATCAAAAACTATGACGATACTTAAGAAACCCAACTGGGTCTGGGCCCATCGGGGTCTGAACCTACCGGGTCCGAACCCAATGGTGTCTTCGCCCAATCGGGTCCTAAAATGTGTATGAACTAAATTGATATAAAATGTTTCCCATTTTTTAGTTCAAATTGGCACAATATTAAAAATTTTTTTCTTTCCTTATTTTAAAGAAAAATATGAACTTAAAAGAAGAAAAACATGGCAGTGGAGCTAAGTCATTATCAATTTTCCATGAATTTAGTTAGTTTTCCCATTGTTAAGTTCATTTTTTTCTGAGTGTAGAAATTAGGCTATTGTTCAAAAATATGTTCGGGACTTAAATTTAATCGGGGTCGGTTTCCTAATGACCCCTCTAGGTGGCACTATTGGACCGTTACGAGCTTATTTAATACAATATATTTACAAAAAATATGAAAACGTGTATGGGGACCACCCTAAGGGTTGAAGGTAGGTGTGTTGTAAGAAAACGTTGGGGTTAAAAAATACTGGGGCTCGGTCGGTTTGACTACGGTCACTTTAAGGCAGTGTCGGGCGTTTTTGTAATTCCTAATCCCGCGGGAATAGGCTAAAAAATTCTGCTTGTGCGCAGCCGACACACGTACACAATAAAAGTCTGTTGCTTGCTTGACTTTTCGGTTGCTACTACCACACAAGCATAAATGTTATAGTATGTGTGTGCCCCCACTGCTTTAAGGACATCTAAAGTGGTATAAGCAAATATTTTCCAAAATTGAACCTTTGTATCTGAGCCCCCTTAGGGATTGGAGATAGGGCTTATGTATGTTTTGAAAAATTTGAGAAGTAACTTAGGGGCAAGTCCAGGGGAGTTGTTGTGCTTTTCGTGGATTTTTCCCCTTCACGCCCAACTTTGACCATGATGAGCTACCCCTAAATCCTAGCCGACCTGCTTCACTTTTTGGCTCATGCTTTTTATACAAACCCACAAAATTTAAGCTTCTAGCGTATCAAAATCGAAAACTCGTTAACTATCCTATCCTCAATATACAAATCGCTCATTTACTAAAATAATGTCATAACTCAAAATATTTGATTTTGCAGAAAAATGCATTTAAATTTTACAATTGAAACAGAATTACGCTAAATATATGTATCGTCAATTCGATCAGATATTGCCAATTCCCATACTATCATGAAATATTATGAAATGGTGATAGGCGGTTGTTGCTGTTTAAAAAAAATGTTGGGAGGTAAAAATTGACAGCTGGTCTCACTGTTAACCCTTGTTACCCCTTGGAGCTGGAGGAGCGGGCTTAATAAAAAAATTGTAAAAGATAAAAAAGTTGTAAAAAAAAAGCATTGTATGGGGACTGCCTTAAAAGTTGAAGTTAGGAAAAGTATGTTCTGAAAAGTGTTAAAATTAAAAAAATATTGAGCAATTTTATATTTTTTATCCGTCAATGGAAGCCCCCTTAGGAAGTGGGGATAGGGCTTTGGTATGTTCTAAAAAAAATTTAGGGAGGACAAATTTATGGGGGTCGATTTAACATTTTACCTCTTTTTAGGCGACTCCGGAACGGTTGTGGGGGTTTTTGTGTTTGTGTTTTTTGGAGTCCCAAAAAAGATTTACAATAAGAGATTTTTTAACACTAATATTTTTTTTTTTAAACATACCTAAGCACTTTCTCAACTTTCTAAGAGGGCTTCAATACGAAAACAACATTTTTATAAAAAATTGCTCCTACCGCTCTAACTTTCCCAAAAGTGCCTTTTAGAAGAGTAGTCAAATGTATGACCAACCCCCAATATGTAGATGAAAATAGTAGATTGTAGTAAGGTAATCGAATGAACCTAAAAATTCTTTTGGGGTTTTTGAGGAAATAAAATGTTTTTGGGATAACAAAATTTTGGACAAATTTTGAAAACAAATAAAAATACCTACATAAAAAAGTTTTGATAATTTTCCAATTCTCAGAGACAATTTTTTTTTTTGATTTTGCGTTTTGGAGTAAAAAAAATATTCAAAATGCTTTTAGGAAAAAATAAATTATTGAAACATTTTTGAAGTTCCGAAAAAAAACTTTCCAAGTCCTGACACAAACATTTTTTTTTGTGATTAGAAAAAAAGTTTTAAAACTTTTTTTTTAAATTTTATAAAAATTAAGTATAAAAAATGTTTTTTGGAAAAAGTTTTTTGACAAATTTTGAGAAAATCGCAAAAAAAATACTGTGGACGAGTGGAGGGTTTAATAAAACATAAATAATATTACCCAATCATTACATATTTCCCCGTTTCAGGGGTTTGTTAACATTTTTATTGAAATATATTTTATACAAAAATGTATTAACATCAATTTAATTTGATTCAACAATAATGGCCTCATTACCATCCAAATAAAAGTTATTCAAAGTCACCAAATCGCTGAAATTAGAAAAAAAATATTTGAAGAATAAATAAAAAAAAATATATAAATTAAACTTACCCTTCCTTTCTAGTCGATATGACATTAACAATTTTTGTCTTAAAAGTACCCGTTTCCTTGATAATATCGGTAACATTAGCTGATTTTCCATCGGACAAAACATTGGCCAGTAAAATGTAGGTTTTCTCATTGGGAAAAGATCTTAAAATTTTAAATAAATTTAAAAGTTCTTAAATAAATTTAGTTATATTTTTCTATACCTCTTTATAGCTAAAATATTATCATCCACAGCACCATATTGTAATTTACCATTTTGTATAGTTTTAGTCTGTCTCAATTGTGACATTTGTTTATAAACATTTAAATGACTTTTGGTTTGTGTTCGTTCGCTGGCCACATTAATGGAAACATAATTTGGATTAATTGGCAACCATGTTGAGCTATTTGTAGAGAAACCCGCATTTGAAGCTGAGCTCCATTGGAAGGGCGTGCGTTCTGGATCTCGAGAAAATTTCTTATATATATCCGGATTTGAATTACAAGCAGCAGGATCAACACTATCATCCCAAGATACATCGAAGTCCAACATACCAATTTCATCGCCCTAGAGGGTAAAAAAAGTTTATGGTATTAAGAAGTTAATAGACAGAGAAGAGCCAAAGATTTTTTTCATTATATCAATGATTTTTTTCATATTAGCAATGACACTTTTAAAAATATTTAGGAATAGTTTGAAGTGTAATTATGAAAATAATAATTGATTTTATAAATTTATATTATTTCTAACATGTTCATTAATTGTATGAACATTTTCATAACTCTAATGAAGTTTTTCATTTCAATAAGTAACGGATTGGTTATTTTGTTAATCAATGTTGCGTCATCCTTTGGGCATACAAACAAGCAGGATTAAAATACGGAATTTATAATTTATATGAATAACAGTTAATACACGCTAAATAACCCGTTAATCCGATTTTTATAATAACTATTTATTTTATTAATGAAGTTATACCAAAAAAGGTCGAAAAACATATAAAATAATTAGTTTTTCATAAATTTTATGAAATAATTCATTCATCCGATTTAAAAAATCGTTGGCTCTCTTCAAGTTATGAAAATGTTCACACAATCTATGGAAAATTCAATAGAATTGAGCCAAAGATTTTTTTTATTTGATGAGTGAATTTTTTCGTAAAATTTAATATAAATTCCATTGCAATAATGAAAATTAAAAAACATATAAAATAATTAGTTTTTCATAAATTTTATGAAATAATTCATTCACCCGATTTAAAAAATCTTTGGCTCACTACTAATGAATTTTTTATAGATTGTAGGAACATTTACATAACTATAATGAATAAAATTCCTGTTCATTCTAGTTATGAAAATGTTCATACAATTTATGAAAAATTCAATTGAATTGAGCCAACGAATTTTTTTCATTAGATGAATGATTTTTTCATAAAATTTAATACAAATTTCACTGCAATAAGAAAAATGTTTGCAAACATTGAAAAGGTTTCACTGAAAAAAAAAATCATAAACTAATGTATAATTTTCATAAATGCAATTAAACAATTCATTAATTTTATGAAAATAATTATAGCCATTATTAAAAACATCATTGATCGAATGAAAAAAATCATTGCCTTATTTTGAACAATAACACTGTGCTACAGTTTTATCAAATTTTAGAGTTATTGTCAAAAACCTTTTTTTTTAGTCTTTTATCACTAAACCTCGTGTAATTCAGAAACTTTACAACCGATTTTTAAAATTTTTGACTTTTTTGAATAGACGAAGAACAGGAGTTTTCATTTTTGTGAATTTTTCTATACATATAAGAAAGATATGCATTGATTTTTTAATAATATAATTTTTTTTTTGAGTTTATAGATTTTTTTTCTCCTATAGTTCGTTTAACAGCCTTCATATTTATAAACGATTTCTAAAAAATTTAAATTTATCCTGAAAAAATCGGATAACAACACTGTGATAGTCGCAAAAATTAACAAGCTGGGCACCCTGCTGGTAAAGCTAATTCGGGTAAGCTGAATTCAATGGTGCTAGCCGTTTTTCAAAGTTAGCGCTCGTATTCGCGATATTCGCGATTTAAAATTGTAAAGCTAAAATACTACAAAAATTACATTTTTATGGTCTTGAGATAGTTTTTAAATATAAACTTAATAAATGCATTGTTTTGTTTTTGCGAAAAAATTTTTTCCGCGATAAAGAAAACAAAATCTGCAAAAAAAAATTTTTCGAAAAATTTTGTGTCTGCAATGTATCGTCGTATTCTACACATTTTCATAAATTAATAGCAAAATAAAAAAAATTTCCGCGAAAAAAATATCGCGAAAAAAATTTCCGCGAATAATTTTTTTTTTTTTTGTATATTCAATAGAGTTTAGATGATAAAAATTAACAAATTGTCTAAATAATATAAAAAAAAATTTTTTTTGTTACATAAAAATAAAGAAAATATTTGTCGCGAATATCGCTAAGACATACGCTAACTCTGAGAAAACTGATGTTACAATTGGATTAATGTACATGAAATAGCTTTACCAGATAGATGTCGTAATTTCAAATCAAATTAAAAATATTAGTATTAATATAATTATTTCAAGAAAATTAAGATTTTTCGCGAAAAAAAAAAATCACGTTACTAAGGTTTGTTATGCTAGTTTAACAAACTTGAATGTTTTTAAGTTTAAAAATTATCGCAAAAGTTTAAAAATATCGTTTTTATTGTACTTGAGCATTAGAATTTTAAATCGCGAATATCGCGAATACGAGAGCTAACTTCGAAAAACGGCTAGCACCTTTAAATTCAGCGTACTCGAATTAACTTTATCGTAGGGTGCCCAGCTTGATAAAAAAAAGTGTCAAATTTGAGCACAGTGCAAGGGTTATGATAATTTTTCTTAAAAAAAAATTAAAATTCGGCTGGAAATCGATGTTTGGATTTCCCAGGCAAAAAAAAAATTATCATAAGAGGTAATGTATAATATTTTTAAAGGTTTTGGGCACTCTGAATCCGAATCCGGTCTTAAAATTGGTCTATCGCATTAGGTTTTTAAGATATTTAACATATCTTGTTACATCAACAACTTAAAGCAAAAGAGCAATTTCAAAGTTAAATTCGGATTCAGAGGGTCACAAAACTTTTAAATTACGCGGTACGCGACCTCTCATGATGTTCGATTTATTTTTATACCCTCCAACCACAGTGTGGGGGTATACTCACTTTGTCATTCCATTTGTAACGCATCGAAATGTCGGTCGGGGACCCCATAAAGTAAATATATTATTGATCTTTGATAGATTCTAAGACATTCTGTGAATGTCCGTCTGTCCGTCTGTCTGTAGATAACACAATTCATTCCAAAATAAAATAGCTAGATTCCTGAAGTTTGGCACAAATATGTCTCAGGTTAAGTTCGTGAATGAGCAAAATCGGGCAAGGGGGAAAAATTTCCCCCTTGAAAAACTGAACCAACATCTGAAAAAATACACTTTTTTTTCATGTTTTTTTGTATTTTTGTTAAATAAATGAAACATTTTGTATATTTATTGCGATGGGAAGGTGCTCTTAAAGTCCCCCACTGACCCCCATCAACCCCCCCACCCCCCCCCCCAAAAAAACGCCCCTGACAATTTTTTTTTTATTTTTTTTTTTACATTTTGGAGAGTATAAAAGATTTGGCATAGCCGAATTTAACACTCTCAGTTGTTTATTATACCCTCCATTGTAGTGATAGAGGTTATATTAAGTTTGTCATTCCGTTTATAACACCACGATGTCCGTCTGTCTGTTGAAAACACGCTAACTTTTGATAGACTATACGGAGGCTCCTGAAGTTCGGCATATATGTTGGTTATTTACCTGGTCAGGTTGGTATTGCAATCCAGCGAAATCGGTCCTGTGGTTCAAAAGTTATGAGCAAAAGACTGAATTTCAGCAAGGATTTTTCGTGAATTTACGAGATAAAAAACACGCTTACTTTTGAAACACAATTCTCAGGATGCTGAAGATTGGCATATATATTTGTCGTTCCCCTGGCCTAGCTCATATTGAGCTTCAGCCAAATGGGTCCAGTGGTTCAAAACTTATTAGCAAAGCCGTGAATTTCAGATTAGTTTCACCTTAAATTCACGTGTTGAAAACCACTTAAACATATTTTAAAAACATTGGTAATTCACAAAAACACTTAACAACGTATTTTTGTCATTAAAAAATAGTTTTACATAAAAAAAAATTCACTCGAAAAAGATTTTACACTCAAAAAAAATTTTACACTCAAAAAAATTAGTAATTTTTTTTTTTGTTTTCAAAAATGACTAAAAAAAAATTTTTTTCCGCAAAATAAAATGTTTCTAATCAAAATTGTTATTTTTTCATGTTAGGAAATTTACTATCACTTAAAAAGGGCATTGTGGAGGGTATTCATAGATTCGACCAAGTCGAATTTAACTTTTATACTTGTTTTTTCATGCAAAATCTTAATTTTCTTTTTTAGAAAAATTATCACAACTCTGTCAATTAATAGCCGATATTTACAGAAATAAGCTCATCGTATTCAGAATTAAATTTCCTTTAAGAATACATAAATAAAATGAAGGTTGCTAAACGAACTATAACGGAAAAAAATCAACTAACTCGAAAAATTTTCAAAAAATATCAAAAAAAATAATAGATATGGAAAAAATCTTTCTTATATGCGTAGACCAATTCACACACATGAAAAGCTCTATCCTTCTTCTATCCAAAATAGTTCAAAAATTGAAAATCGATTGAAACGCTCTGAGTTAGACGTGGTTCAGTGAAAAAAGTCCCAAAAAAAATGCTTTTTGACAATAACTTTAAAATTTGAGGGCGTCTGGCAAGTTTGATGAAGCATTTTTGTGAAAAGTATATTCGATTTTGTTTTTTTTTTGTAGCACAGTGTAATTTTTTCTGGTTGTATAATAGATTTTTGAAAACATACCATATAGGTTACACTGACACCGGGTAAAAACATTTGTAACATATTCATAAGATCAATACGAGTCTCACCATAGCGACTGCCAACACGACCTCTATCATGATTGCCCATCTAAAAAAATAAAATTTTTTTTTAAAAACTCGTTAAATATTTAAAATCATCCTTCTACTTACCACCCAATTAGCAGTTTTTCCAGCTGGCATATTATCCAACCAAGTTTTTATGATTTTCGCAAATCCGGGAGCCTTTAAATCGGTATTTATAAGATTTGTATTACCACCATTAATAAATTTAAAATTGAAAGGAATTTGTGCACCCTCCACTGACTTATTACCATATAAAAGCATCACTTGATCAGTAGAAGACCAAGTTTCAATCATTAATACCCGAGTATCACCACCATGAATACGTTGATAATCATCTAATAATTTACGCCACTGATAAACCATATCAATAGTTTCTGGTTGATCTTGGGTATAGATATGTTTTAAATATTCAAAATCTAAAGTATCATCCGTTGTACCACTTAAAGGCTCATCCGGATAGCGGCCATTCTCATCCGGTAATACTTCAAACATCCAGGGTACAGCATCACAACGAAAACCCGCAACCCCCCGATCTAACCAATAAGTTAAAACACGTTTCATTTGTGCCACAACATCAGGATTATGATAATTTAAATCTGGTTGTTTAACCGCAAATTGATGTAAATAATATTGTTGTCTTATGTCATTCCATTCCCAGGCAGAACCACGAAAAGCTTGTAACCAATTACTGGGAGGTTGACGTACGCCATTTTCATCCAAATAACCATCACTCCAAACATAATAATCTTCATAACCTTTTTCACGATTAACAGATTTTTGAAACCATACATTTTCATCACTTGAATGATTGGGTACAAAATCCATTATGATCTTCAAACCCAATTTATTAGCTTCCTGTATAAGTTGATCAAAATCTTTTAGAGTACCATATTCTGGTTGTATATCAAAAAAATTGGCTATGTCATAACCAAAATCAGCCATAGGTGAGGTATAAATGGGTGATAACCAAGTAGCATTTACTCCTATCTCCCTTAAGTAAGATAATTGTGAGATTATACCCTGCAAATCACCAATACCATCACCATTGGAGTCCTTAAAGGATCTCGGGTATATTTGATAAAATTGTGAAGTTTGCCACCAATCTTTGGCTTGACTAGTAGTTTCTGTAACACCACCATTGCCGGTACAACTTTCAACCCTTAAGAGATTGGAAATTTTTAATAAAATTACTAATATTGAAAACTTTATTAACATTTTAAGCGTTGCTTTCTGGTTTGGCTGCTTCGTAAAATTAATACTAAATTTTTTTATTGCTGTGTCTAGATTTAAAAAAAAAAAACGTTGATTTCTGGCATTCAGTTCTCATTGATTTTTTTATCTTAAAAAAATATTGTCTTAACTTTAAAAAAAAAAATTAATGTGATGTGTGGGTGATTTTTTTTTTTAATTTTAACAAAAAATTTTTTTGTTTAATAAACAATTATAGTTAGTCACTTGTATACACTGAGAATTTTAAAAGGTTCTCAATTCAGCTTAAACTTTAAGCTATACAAAAGCTTAAGCTTTTTCTAACAATCATCTTAAGCTTCAAGTTCTACCAAAGCTATAAACCAGCTCATTACTAAGAAGGCTGGGTAAGTATAGTAAAAGAAAGTAAGGCAAGTAAAATCATTGAGAAATTCTATTTTCAATAGCATTTTTTAACGTTTTTACTCGAAATAAAATTTAATACGTCAGAAAACAACTAACGAGTGTTAAATTTAACTGTGCGAAATCTTTTATACAGGGGAGTTTTTTTGGGCGGTTCCGGCGGGATGTCGGGACACCTTTTCCTTTGAGAGAAATGTTTACACTCAAAATAATAACTCTGTAAAATGACTGTAATCTCAATTCAACAGATATTTGACAGTGTTTTCTGTCAAAATACAGATTAAAAGAAAATACTTTGTATTTTGTTGTGAAAAAAAAAACAAAGTTTCCTCTGTTATATTACTTTTTACTTTGTAATCTTAATTTTACAGATAATTAACAGAGTTTTCTGCTAAAATACAGATCTAAGCAACATACTTCGTATTTTTTTATAACCAAAAAAGTTTTCTGTTTTGAGTAGTTTTTGTTACCAACATTAAAATTTTATCTGTTTTTTTTTTTTTTTTGAGAAAAAGTTGAAAAAGTTAAATTTTTTTTTTTCAGAAATCTTATACAAATTTTACAAAATAACATGCATTTAACTAAAATCTGTAAATTTACAGAGTTTTTTCTGTTAATTTTTTTTTGCATCAAATGCATTTTTCAAATATATGTAAATTTACATAGTTTTCATTGCTAAATGGTGGTTTATTTAACCAATATTTTACTAGAAACTCTGTAAATTAAAAGTTTTTTGTCCAAATCATTTTACAGAGTTTTAAAGTAAAATTACAGAGTTTTCTCTGTCAAAAAGATTTCATATTTAACCAATATTTTACTATAAACTCTGTAAATTAACAGTTTTTTTATCAAAATCATTTTACAGAGTTTTTTAGTAAAACTACCAAGAAATGTTGTTAGCTGGAAATGTATGGTGTACTCTGTTAAATTAGCAGAGTTTTTCTGTAATTTAACAGAGTTATTATTTTGAGTGTACTAATTCATTTGTGAGGCTCTTTCCACTTAAGTTATACAATTTTATAATTATTTATTTTATTTTTTTGTATCCACGCCCTCAAAAGGGCGCAAGAGAATGAACGATCTTATTGAATTTTTTGCTAGGAATAATTTTGGTCATGCGACATTTTTTGATATCTCGTTTGCATTTCGTTGCAGTCAACATTTATAAAAAGCAATTTGCAAAAATATTTTATTTTTCAACAAAACCGATTAAATTTAAATAAAGTCAGTAAATAAAGAAATTTTAATCGCGGTATTACCAATTTGTTATTCATTTACAGAAAACGAGAAGTTTTTAGCTCAGAATTTAAGAGTGAAATTTTCGGCAACAAAAACATTCGATTGCAAAATGTGAATTTGCAGTTTTATTGCATTTTTCCCGAGGAATAATTTTTGTCCTTTTTTTATATCTCTCATCGTTTTCGAAATAAGCTTAAAATGTAAATTTTTTGACGTTTGACCGCGATTTATTTAAAAACGGCTCTGGCGAAGATTTTGATTTTGTCAGAATATAGTAGTGGGGCAACCCAGATTCATAATCAAGAGAGACATTTTCAGTGTTCGCAACTTGAGGTTAAAGTTGTTTCTGCCGAGCCGTAGTCTTTTTAAATAAAAATTAGTAGTATAAATTTTCAAAAAAGGATTATTAGAAATTTCTAGCGAAAATAACTAATTTCAGCTATTTTCTACGAATGATTAAAAAAAAAAAAAAAACACTTTTTAGGAATCATTTATTAAAAAAAAAAAATTGCAAATTTATAGTGATGATTCTAAAATTTTACTATTTTCGCTCAAGAACATCTTAGAACCTCAATTAAAGTTTTTAAGGAAAAACTAAAAAAAAAAAAACTAAATGTTGTGTACGTTCCCAAATTTTTGATATTTTTGCTTTAGCACGTTTTGTTATAAAATAAATTTTAAAAAATTTATTTTTTTAGAAAATATTCAAAAATGTATTCTTCAAAATTATAGTGATGATCTCAAATTTTTGGTAAATAAAATAAATTTTTGTTTGTGTTTTTGATTGAAGAAGCAAATTGTGTCTTCTAAAGATTTAATTAAATGTGGATTTACCCTAAACCATGGTTTTCGTAGCAACTTCTACGTCTTCAGTAGGCAATTACATTAAATAGTTTATTTGATATTTGCTAGAAAAATTTATATCATGAAATCTTTTTTAAATTTCAACTCAGTGAAACTGAAATAAATGTTTAAAAAAACCGGCAGTTTTTGGAATTTAGAAAACCTGTAAATGCATTTGTGTAAACAAGACCTTGAACCATCACTGAGCAATGTTTAAGGATTACCCCACTTTATCCGTAAAAGTTACAGAGGGTTAAAGTTGAAAAATCGATAAAAATGGCTTGAAATAATCCATAGTTTTTACCTTCTTTCGCATTTTTTTTTAAGTTCTCCTTATATTTCAATCTTTTCCGGCATAACACAAAGTCAGTACATATAAAAGATTATTTTAATGTTGGCTTGATAGATGCTTCATCGCTTGGTAAGAAGTTATAAGACGGTTAAGTTTTGAAACCAAAAATTAAGAGTTTTTAAATTTTCGAGGTTTTTTGTTCAGGGATTTCGGCCCCCTCTATAAAATGAAAAAAGTTGAACTAGAGTTGGTAGCTGTTGTAATTCTTAACATTTTTGGAATTAATCCCGTTAATGTGCCACGAATAGTTAAGGAGTTTCAGCAGATCAAAGTTCGAAAGAAAAAACGTAATTTTTTTAAAATACCAGTTTTTTCGCGAGGCACATTCGCGGTTTCATTCGAACTTTAGTGGACTGTTGCGTAAACCGAGTTTTTTGAGAGTTTACATAAAAAAATCACTGGCGTGTTTATAAAAAATAAATTGCAAAAATTTTATGGCATTTTTGAAAATTGTGCGAAATTTGCAAATCTGTTTCCTATTTTTTTTAGTAGCAATTAATGCATAATGTTTATTTTAATACACCAAAAGACGTGCCTTAACGAGAAGAGCTGATTTGCTTTTTGACTTTTTACTTTAAGCCATTCTGAGAAGAAATCGCCATTCTGAGAAGAAATCGCGATGATTGATGTGTCATCATAAAATCAGAGGCGGGTTAAAAAATTTTGATGATTATAGATTTTTGGACCATATTAAATTTTCTTGTTATAAAAAAGCATCACCGATTTTTTTTAAACTACTGGTACAATGATACGATTTTCCGTGATTTTTTCAGTAATACCAACGCGCATTGCCCAAATATGTTATAAAAAATTTTGAAACTTTTCTTTTACCGCGAATTAATCGCGATTTTAGGTACTTAGATATTTTTTTTTTTTAAATCGTTTGGTCATTAAAGGGTTAAATTTATATCATATATTTTAGAAGAAATGATATATCCTGGCATGTTTTAATAACGCATGCAACAAATGTGTAGAAAAAAAATCTTTAAAACATATTTAAGATTTTTAAAACCGCTAAATCTTAAAACCGCCATAACTTTTTACCCCCTTGCGCAAATTAATTGACGCGAACGAATTTCTTATTCTTAAATAGCTTCTAATATTTATGCCAACTTTCATCGATGTGCCATCAAAACAAAAATCACATCTTTTTTACCTCAAAATTCAAGTCTTAGACGGAGCTCCTCATATATAGCAATGATTACCAATATTTGCTAGAAAGAAAGTATTTTTTTAAGGAGGAATAAATCGCAATTAAAGTTTTTAAAGAGAAATTCATTAAAAATGGATTTTTAAAAATGGATTTTTAAAAATGGATTTAAAAAAAAAACGTATAGCAATGATTACCAAATTAATTTAATTTTTCTGTAGTAATGATCACCAATATTTGCTTTTTTTTCTACCACCTCGAGCTAAGGAGTAAATTATAATTTATGATCTTAGAAAAAAATCTCATAAAAAATTATTTTTGGAAATTTATAGCAATGATTAGAAATATTAGCTTTTTCTTTTTTCTAGCACCTCGAGCTAAGGAGGAATTTGAAATTTTAGTTTTTTAGAAAAAATTATACAAAATATAATATACCTAAGGAGTAAATTTTTGTTTAAGGTTTCTACAAAAAATTCATATCGTTGAGCTATATTCAATTTGAGCTATCTGCAGGTTTATAACATAGCAGATATCTGAAGTTAATTGCGATTTAAGTTGTAAAGTTAGCAAAATATAGCCTCTAAATTAATTCAAGTTTCTTAGAAAAATTTTTGAAAATGGATTTTTGAAAATTAATAGCGATTATTCAGAATTTTTTGTGCTCTAGCAGATAAAGCTAAGGAATAAAATGAATTTTTTTTAGAAAAAAATCGATGATCGCCAATTTCTGCTATTTTTCATTTGTTCAAAGCCTTTAAAATTGAAAGCCTAATTGGTGATTGCCAGATTGTGTGCTCGATTCTCATCAAATCCTCTTGTGTCTAATATGTATTACAACACTCAAAAGAAAAACTCTGTCAAAAAATCTGTAAAACGACTTTCAATTTGAATAAGCATTCTTTTAGCAGATTGTTCTGCTGAGAAGGATATTTTTACCAAAATCTCTGTCATTCAGTTTAAGAAAATAACAGACATTTTTCTATGTTTATACTGATTTTGTTTGCTGAATTTCATTATTTTTTCAAGAAATTTTTTTATATAAAAAAGAAGCAGAACAGATTGTTCTGCTGAAATCAGCAGATAGCTCTGCTGAAATCAGCAGATTGTTCTGCTGAAATCAGCAGATTATTCTGCTCAAATCAGCAGATTGTTCTGCTAAAATCAGCAGATTTTTCTGCTAAAATTAGCAGATATTTCTGCTAAAATCAGATTTCTCTGCTGTCGAACCACACACATGTTTAATAACTAAAACGCCAGATAAAAGTATAAGCTTCCGTAGTGGCTAAGAAGTGTACTTTCAAATCGGAAGGTGGCGAGTTCGATGCTGGCTGGCGGCGTATGTTTTTTTTTCTTGTTATATTTATTCACCTCTTATGACAGATATTTAGCAAACCGTGTCTGCTAAAATCAGCAGATTTCTCATATGGCTCAAAATGGGTGTATTTTCAGCAGATGTTTCTGCTGATTGGACAGAGAATTTATTTTGAGTGAACTTATTAATTTGATATCATTGATTAATATATTGCATTATAGGTTTCTCCAGACAAAGTTATTTAAAAATTTGTTTTGGATTTATATAGCCAAAATCGGAAATTTCTGATATATACGCTCTGGCACCTCTAGTTAAGGAATAAATTGCAAATATTTTTTATAGAAAAAATTATTATTATTTTTTTATTGGATAGCGATGATGTCCAATTTCGGCTATTTACATTTGTTGAAAATCTTTAAAATGTAAGTTGTTGACTGCCAGATTGCGAGTTCGATTCTCATAAAATTATTTTATGTCTTACCTTACATCTTATTAATTAGTCATTAGTGACTAATAAATTTCCAATATTTTTTATTTGCCTTTCAGTTAAACTTTACATTTCTTTGAGTGCACTCCATTTTTTCCGCAATTGATTTTAATTGATTCTTATCAATGTGTTTTTTGTGTAATTGTGATTTGGTTTTATCTTTATCATTGTCATTCATCATACTCTTCATCATCATCATCGTCAACGCCAATTTATTTATTTGTTAGCTAAATTGAAGCTATATCATCAAAAGTACTTGGTAAATATAATTTCTGTTTACCCACATAGTACTCAAATTCATTAGAGTGGAAATTTTTAATTGTCAGGTGTTTATTCATTTGAAGAATAAGAAATATTTGTATGAACAATTTTACTTTTCATAACTGTGTAATTCAAATATATTGTTGTTGAGTTGAAGTTAACTTCAAGAGCTAAATAATTAAAAAAAAAAAAATAAACAAATTGTTGATAAAGTTAACAATTTACAAACAAGGAAAATATGAAAAATAATGTGACACAACAAGAAATTTGTAAACCCCCTTGGTTTAGATAATTTTTAAGAGATTTTATGTTATAAGATTTATTTAAGTTATTTTAAGTGATTTTATTTACAAATTAAAAAAAATTATCATTGGCTGGATGAGAAAACTGATGTTCAGTTATTAGTTTGTTTAAAATTATGGGTGATCATAAAGTTTTGCCTTAAACTCTGTTTTTTAGATAGAGGGTATTATTTGGTAACCATAAAATTAAAAATGTCAAGTAATTTTTAAATATTTGGCAAATTTTTATCGTATCACTAAGATTCCCTACTTCACAACCCCATGGCACTGCTCCCGGATGATTAATAAGGTCCACCTTCACAGCTTAAAATTAAAATTACTTTTACTAAGGCATTGAGAAATTTCCGGGCACTCGGTCTAGCTAGCAAAGAAATGGCTAATTTATTTTAAAAATATTTTTATTTTACCCTAGGGAGCATTAGGGTGAAATTTATTTTCCAACTTTAGATTTTTAAATTCAAAAAAGTGCCCATCAGACTTAAAACGTTAATTCACATTGAATTTCTGCCATATGCTTTTCAAATTAATTTTTTACAATACTGTATAAAAAAATTCTCACCCTAAAACAAATGTATCCCATATCCTTACAAAATGTATGTTCCTTTATCTTTTATAATGTAAAAACCCACTCAGGGTATGTGTTTAGTTAGATTCTATTGTTTAATTTAACAAATTGTTTAACCACATGTGTGTAACAACAAAATTACATTTTATGGTATTAAGTATTACTTATCTATCTACACCTTTAAATAATTATCAACAAAAAGTAATGGGATTTTTAGCCTTAAAAGTATTTTTTTTGGCAATTTAAAAAGTACCCAAAAAAAAAAAAAATAAATAAAACAGAAAAAGGAAGTTAAAAAACCCATAAAAGTTGGGTTTAGTTACTTTGACTTATCTTTAAAAAGCCTCCAATATGTAAAATAATATAAAACAAGTTAACAAATTAAATTTGATTTGCCCGAACCTATGAATATCCTCCACAATCCCACTCAGAGAAGATATATGATTGTGGCAACCATAATTTAGTAGCGTCATATTATGATAGAAATTTGTATCATAATTTGTTTATAGGAATAAAGTCTTTGTTGCAATCATATTATGGTCCTAAATTTAGGATCATAACATGATTGCTGCAAGAATATTATGTTTGCTACAAACAAATTATGATTAGATTTTCAATCATATTATGACGCTCTTAAATTATGATTGCCACAATCATATATCTTCTCTGAGTGGGACTGTGAAGGATATTCATAGTTTCGGGCAAATCGAATTTCTTTGCGCGCCCCAATATGTTTTAAAAATATGAGCCAATAAAATTTTTCACTCAATCAATGATTTTTTAACATGATAATGTTTTTAGGCTGGTGTCTAATTTTAAAAAAGTTGCAGGACGCCACCTCAGTTTGACTATATAAGCTAACAATTAAGGAAAAAGAAAACAAGAATTACTATTTTCATTTTCATACAGTGACAATCGAAGAGTGCTGATGAAGGAAGGGTGGCTTCTTCCGAAAGCTGTCGACATCTCCATTTAGCCTGTGTGTGTGTGTGTGTGTTTTTTTAACATAGTTTTGTGTTTCGTGAAAAAAAATATTTTTTTTTTACCAAAACTATTTTTTCACCAAGTCTGAGCTTTTCGCATAAAAAACAAGTGTAAAAACACTTTTTTGCACTTATTTTTGCACTAACTTACGAAATGTACAGTTCCTTTGGTTTTTTAATGGGGTCCTCGACTTATATTTCAATTCGTTTTGCATGGAATGGCAAAGTAATATAACATTATTTTTTCTAAAAAATTTTTGCTTTGGCAAGTACACCCAAATCTTCCGCAAAACATTTTTTTTTTTATTTTAGTTAACGTGTCTTACAATATTTATAAGAACGCTACTCCAAGTGGAGCTTCTAGCAACAGTGGAGCTTCTAGCAACATTATCATGAATTAATGTTTTGGGCAAGAGTACAAAATTTGCAGGCATTTTTCCTAATAACTATGATTTTTTTAAAAAATTTCACTGAATTTATGAAATAATCATTCATTTTATGAATTTTTATTCTTATGAAACTTATTCTTTAAATGTATTAACATTTTCATTGTTGCAATGAAATTTTATTTTTTTTGTGTGAAAAAAATCATTTATCCAATAAAAAAAACATTAGCTCACTTTTAATGAATTTTTCACAGATTGTATAAAATTTTTGTTTGAAAAAAATTTAAAAAAACAAATATTTATCCCAAATAAGTTTTAATTATAATTTATTCCTTAACGAGATGTGCAAGAGTGAAAATAGCAAAAATTGGTGATCAAAGCTCATTTTTAAATTTTTTCTATAAAACCTTTATTGTGATTTATTCCTTTACTTATTTCAAAAATTCGTTTTTATATAAATTGCGATTTATTACTTAACTAGAGTTGAAACAGAAAAATATCAGAAATGTGATCAGCGCTAAAATTTTCAAAAAATCCATCATTATATATCGGCCATTCCAGGAAAGACCGGCCAAAAATGTGCATTTTTTGACCTTGGGTCGTCTGAATATCACAAAACTTTTTTTGTAGGAACTCTAAGGAGTCATTAAGAGAATTCAGTTTTCAGTTTATAGAAATTTAAAAAACCCTCGATTTTATTCGCGTTTTTAATTTTCTGAAATATCAACAAATTGGAAAAAGTGGGTAACTTTGTAAATTAATATCTCAGCCAATTCTTTATGCATTTTTATCATTTTAAATGAGTTTAATTGTCAATATCGTCTACTCTTACAATATTATAGTAGAAAAAAAATGTTGAACTGCAGAATGCATTTTTTATGCCATTGCATTTTTAAAATGCATTTTTTAAGTCAAAGGGCCTCATCGATTTTTTTTATCTCTCATGTTAATCAAAATATAACATTTTTACTGAAGACCTGCATTTATAGTATTTTGGGTCTCGCAGTTAAAATATTTAAATTATTTTTTTTTTAAATCACTTAATTTTTTTCCTTACAAAACTTGAAATTTGTTCACAATTTTTAGATTTTTTTTTTTTTTTCATTGTTTTTAAATTGGATTGTATAAGTCGAAAATTATACCAGCAAGGTAAACAAAATTCGAGTATGCTAAATTTAATAATTTGTTAGCCGCTTCGTGATATCCGCGACTTTTGCAATTTGTATGCTAATGTGCCATAAAAACGATATTTGTATACTTCTGGGATAATTTTTAAATTTAAATTTAAAAAACTCGAATAAATATATTTAAAATTAAAAGATGCTGTATTTTTTTTTTTTTTTTTTTTGAGAGAGAGAAAAAATATTTTTTTTCGAAAGTTTTTTTACTGTCACCTTCCGTATTTACGACATTTTCAAACATAAATATCAAAATTAAAAAATACAATAAAAAAATGTCGCTAAAAATCAAATTTCCGCAAATAAAAATTACAGTGTTATACTGTTATTATTCATTTAAAAATGTAAAAAGGTTCTGACCCAAAAACCAGATCCACTAATTTTTATATATTTTGACCTCCTGTATTCGCCATCAGAATTGAATTCTATCGTTGGGTTTTCCTGTAATTAACAAGAAAAGTCCGCAAAGTGTACCTACATAATTTGTAAATTTGACCAAGTTAAAAATTTTTTCGCGAATACGTAGTAATTTTGCTGGTAAATGTCGTAAATTTAAATAAAAAAAACGTTCACATAAAAATATATTTTTCGCGAAAAAAAATATTTCTATTTATACATGGACCAGACCGAAAAATTCTGACAGTAGAGCTGAAAATAAAATACACGTGTCTCCCAGTTTTTTTAGATCAATTCGCGTTTTCGCGAAAAACGCCAATAAATATATTTGTGTTTTTCGAAAGTAGTGTAAAATAAGTTGAAAAATTTATTAAATCTACTTGTGAGCTTAATAATGTTTAAACATGTCTTTAGTCAATTTTTTACAACAGATTTTTTTTTTTGAAAATGCACGAGGAGTGCAATCTTTAGTAGCCAACTGTTTTTTTTTTTGTCCAAAATGGTTTTTGTTATTTTTCCCGTAAAAGGGTCCTAAATCCCCATCATTTAGGGGGGCAAGCATTTTCAAATTTGAAAAAAAGCCGAATTCAGGACGCGCAGGTGTTCAGCTTCCTAAAAAAAGTTTAAAATTTACACACAGTGTTCATATAAAGCACTTTTTTCGTTCTATGGCGTACTAATACAATCAAACTAAAAAATTAAAAATTTAAATTTAAATATTTGTCTGAAAAAAATCTAAGCGTTTTCTTTAAAAATTTTTTTAAAATATAACAACTACGAGACCCAAAAAAGTATAAATACAGGTCTTTAGTAAAAATTACATATTTTATTAAGTACAAAACAGAAAATAAATCGAAGAGGCCCTTTGACCTAAAAAATGCATTTAGAAAATGCAATTGCATACAAAATGCATTTTTGAATTTAAAATATTTTTTGTAAAACAATATTGTAAAATAAGACAATATTGCCTTTCAAACTCATTTTCAATAACAAAGATCCATTAAGAATTGCCCAAGATATGCATCTACAAAGTTGACCATTTTTTAAATTTTTTTGATTTTTCAAAATATAAAAATCGGGAATAAAATCGAATGTTTTCAGAATTTTTCTAAACCGCAAACTAAAATCTCTTAAGGGCTCCTTAGAGTTCTTGAAAAAAAAGTTTTATAAAAATCGGATGACCCGAGGTCAAATTTTGGCCGTTCTTTCATGGAATGGCCGATATATTAAATGTTTCTAAAAAACATTTTTTGAGCAAAAATTAAAAAAAAACAAGTAAGAGTGTTAAATTCGGCTGTGTCGAATCTTTTATACCCTCCAACATGTAAAAAAACAGGGGCGTATTTTTTTGGGAGGGGGCACTGGGGAACACCTCCCTCAAAAAATATTTACCCATTTATTTGTTATGCTTTTTGCAATAAAGTAATACAATTTTATGAATATTTACACTATTTTTTATATCCACGGCCTAAAAAGGGGGGCGGGCAAAAAAAAAAAAAAATTATTCCCCCCGGTCCTAGTGCATTGCTCTGAACTTCTTCTGGCATAAATTTGTTTCATTTGGTTGGTATAGTTCCTCATGGGGGAACTTTTTCCTCCTGGTCCGATTTTGCCATTTTCGAATTTAACCTGCCTAGGACCATAAGACATATTCGTGACAAATTTCAGGAGGCTAGCTGTTTTATTTTGGACTGCATCGTGCCATCTACAGACAGACGGACATTCTCAGAATGTCTTAGAATCGATCATGGATCAAAAATATATATACTTTATGGGGTCCCCAACCGATATTTCGATGCGTTACAAACGGAATGAGAAAGTGAGTATACCCCCATACTGTGGTTGGAGGGTACACAGAAAATAAAATCGTCAAATTTAAATCAACAAACCTCAATTGTAAATCAACCAAACATGATATCAACCAAGCATTTAGTATAAACGGCCGCGTGTTAGTCCATAATACAAAAATTCGATTTAGTCAAGTAATTTTATTTCAAAATTATTTTATCATGTCAACAAATAGTTTTTGTGTTTGTTGAATTTCTTTGTTTAAAAACAAATAAGATTTGTTACGTTTGTCAGATCAACAAATTGTGTTTGTGTTTGTTGAATTTCTTTGTTGAAAAAAAATTTAAGACAATTTTTTTTTTACATTTTTTTTCAACAATCAATATTTACAAACGTTACTTGATACCACAAATTTCCGTATAAGAGCACTTTCAGTTAAAAAGTTAATTGTATTCACAAATATGGGGGTCAATATAACAATATGTTTTTTTCTGTGTATAAAAATCGTAAAACAATTTTGTTTTTCAGGGGTTTTTTTAGTTCTTCAAGGTTTAGTGATTGATTCTAAGACATTCTAGCGATGTCCGTCCGTCCGTCTGTCCGTCTGTAGAAGACACGATACAGTCCAAAATAAAAGAGCTAGACTTCCGAAGTTTGGCTCGAATATATTCCTAGGCAGGTTAAGTTCGAAGATGGGCAAAATCGGACCAAGGGGAAAAAAGTTCCCCCTTAGAGAACTAAACCAACCCAAGAAAAATCGCAACATTCTTATCTCAGAAGAATTTCAAAATCGCAAGGGGAAGGTGCCCCTAACGTCTTCCACCAACCCCTCCCCCCCCAAAAGAAAAAAAAAAGACGCCCCTGGATTTTTTTGTATTATTTTTTTAACATTTTGGAGGGTATGACACACAACTTTAACAAGAAAACTTAGTAAAAATTCGGGCTAATAGCTTAAAATTTTTTAAATTTCATTTTTAATTTGGGATATTAGCACGAAAATAGCAGAAGTCGGGGATCATAGCAGTAAATTAAGAAAAATTAATTTGAACATGGTTTTTTTTTAAATCAAAATTCTTTTTAAATAAATTTGGCCTGAATAAATAATTTTAAATTTATTTCTTGACTATACGGTGCTAAGGTGAAAATAGCAGAAATTAGGGATCTTCGCTAAAAAAATATTAAACCGAACATTTTTAATAAATTTTCTAAAAACTGTAATTACAATTATGTCCTTAACGATTACCTAAACCACTAGAAATTTTCAAAAAAGCATTTTTTTTATAAATTTTTAATTATTTTTTTTTTTTTTATAATAATTTTTTAAATAAATCTCATAAAAAATTTCATTACATTTATGATATAATCAGTAATTTTATGAAGTTTTCTTGTTGTGAATTTTTTTCATTAGGTGTTTAAACATTTTCATTATTGCAATCAAATTTTAATTTTAAATGTAAAAAATCATTGATCCAAAGAAACTTATTGGCTATTTTAAAATGAATTTTTCATAGATTGTATGAACATTTTCATAGCTGGTATGAACCAAGTTTTTTAAGTGTAGAAATGAAAACTCTTTGTTAAGCGTTTAAAAATATTTTATTTTTGAAAAAAATAATCATTTGAAAATGGATTTTTCTAGGTATATTGCTATGATCCCTGATTTTTGCTATTTTCGAACTAGCACCTCATATTAAATGAAATTTTATTCCATGATCCCTAAATTTGGGTATCTTAGCATTAACACTCTGTCTTGAATCTGTTGCAGCTATGATTTTGATATTTAGATCTAGCGCCTCTAGTTAAGGAATTAATAGAAATTAAAGCTTTTAAGGACACATTGATACAAAAATCGGCTTAGTAATGATTTTTAGTAAAAAAAACTTTTCTAGTATAAATTTTATTTGAAAAGTTTTTTTTATAAATACGCGTTTAAAAATATATAAAAAAAAATTATATGAAAATGAATTTTTCTAAGTATATTGCTATGATCACCGATTTCTGCTATTTTCGAGCTAGCACCCCAATTTAAGTTAAATTTAAGTCCATGATCCCTGACTTTGATTATTTTCGCTCTAACACTTGACCTAGAATCTATTGCAAAAGGAACCTGTTATAAAAAAATTTTGTGGGTTACTGCGCCAATAATTTTTGATATTAAGATCTAGCGCCTCTATTTAAGTAATAAATAGAAATTAAAGCTTTTAAGGACACATTGATACAAAAAACGGCTAAGCGATGATTTTAAGTAAAAAAGACTTTTCAAGTATAAATTTTATTGGAGAGTAAAATTTTTATTTGAGTAAATAATTGTTTTAAATGAAGAATTTATTTAAATGACAAAGAAACTTTGTTAAAAATTTATGAAGCTTTTTAATGTTTTTCAAAGCGTTTTTTTTGTAACACTTGAATTCCTAAAAAATGCCCATATTAAATTCACGATTTTGCTTATAACTAATGAACTCTTTTTGGCGATCCTGCTTTATAATAACTTGTTTTCCAAAGTAATTTAAAATTATTTTTTTTATCGAATTAAATTTTAATTTTAACAAAGTTTTTCTTATCTCCGATTAAAGCAAAAATTTTATCAATTAAATTTTAATATAATCAAAAAAATATATATTTTTAAAGTACCAGCATCATTGTTTTTCTTTTTATCTCAAAGAAATCAAAAAAAAAAAAAAAATATGTTCTACATGTTGAAAACGAAAATATAAACTCATTACAGTGATGATGCCAATAATTTGCATTAAAAAGAAAAAAAAAAATACTTTAATCATTGGAAAGCAAAGACATGTTTCATTATAAATATTTATATACCCGTAAGTACATATTTATAGTGTACACTTAAACAAAAATTTAGTTGTTACAACTACATAATAGTCAATTATGAGTTAAAAAGTAGTCACAACTAAGTTTCAAATAGCCAAAACTAAACTTGCTTAAACTAAAATTATCAAAACTAACTACACACACAGAAAAAAAAGTTCCCAATCGAGATTCTTGCCTGTATCAACTCAATATTCGGTTGCTGCTACTATATTTGGTTGTGACAAGAAATTTTTTTGATTGTGACAACCAAATTTTTTTGGTTGATTCAGTTAAAAGTCAGTTGTAACAACCAAATTGACTTGAAACAACCAATATTCAACTGTGACGAACTATATGCAAATGCTCCAACCGATATTTTTTTTTTTTGCAATAACTGACTTTCAGTTGGAAATCCGCAAATTCGTTTTCTGTGTGCATATTTCCTTGAGACAAACTCAACATCAGTTAATAATTTTTGTGGTTGTAACAACTAAACTTTTATGTAAGTGTATTTTTCTTGTGCGTTTGCTATTTACAAGAAAAATGCGTGATTTATTTTCGATGATCAATCATGGTTAATGATTTTAATATAAGTATATAAATATTAGGGGGTTAACATTTTTTTCACTTTCATATAGTAATATTTCGAAGAAGTTATGGGTACAATAAGTTGGAATAAAGGAACAGGCTCCAAATTTTTCGATATCTTTTGAGCGGGTCTTCAAATAAAAATTTATCTCGAAGGAGTTTCCAAAGGGTACTAAAAATCTTAAAAACAATTTGAAAAATCTAAAAAGAGAAAAATTTGGCTCCCCTAATATTTTAAAAAAGGAAACAAAAAATGTTTAATATAAGTTTTATGCAAAGAATTTTTTGGATTTTTTTTGTTAGTGTTGTGGGTGGTTTGTTAAAAACTTTATGCTCGGCAGCACTTACGAATACACACTTTTGAACATTTTTATTTTAATCAATATTTTTACACATCTTCATCCAGCTTAGGGGGACAAACAACCATGGAAAGATATTTAAAAATTTGTGGCGAATATTCCTTACCCAGCAAAAGCTTGCATTACCAAGTAATGAAATGTGTAATGGGAAATTCAAAAGTTATAACTACTTCTGATTCAAATTACCTTTCCCATCACATTTACAAGCAAATGTGCCAAATGTAATGATTATCAAACCAATATTAATAACTAATTACATATATACTTATAGGTAATGAAAAAATTATTTAAAAAAAAAAATTAAAAATAAAAAAAATATTTAATTTTATTTTTATTCAAATAATGTACAGTGAGTCGAAAAGTGAAAATCTAGTTCTGAAATTTTTTTATGTTATTATAATGACTTATGTAAGTCATTATTAATAAGTCCTTATTTTACATTTCAAAATAATGCTAAAGGTAATTTTCTGTCATTACTAAGTAATTCGAATGGTAATGATGTGTCATTACCAAGTTTTTGCTGGGTATGTTTGTAAACACAGGACGAAACAGAGTTGCTTTTGATTTTTGTTAGTGCAGTATTTACATTTCGTTATTTAAAACCTTTGAAAGGTACATTGTTATGGTACTTTTTAATACCCTCCTCCCTATTATAACAACGCCTGACACACTTTTGTACATTTTGACCAGACCAATAAATTCTGAAAGTAAGGCCGAAAATAAAACACACATATCTCCCATTTTTTCTAAATCAACTCGCGTTTTCGCGAAAAACGCCAATAAAAAAGTTGTGTTTCTCCACAGTAGGGTAAAATACTTTGGAGTGAACACAGAAAAAAAAATTTAATTCAAAAATTCGTAGATTTAATTAAAAATATAATTAAATCCGGACCAATCACTAAAATGCGCATATAAATTAAAAATATTTGTATGTCATTAATTAAAAATGAATGATTGTTTATTTAATTAAAAAATAAATACTATAAATGAAAAAAATTAATTAAAATTAAAAAAAAAAATAAAGTTTTAATTATATAAATTAAAAATTTAATTAAAAAAAATTTTATAAACAATTAAAATTTCTAATTCTATAAATAAAAAAATAATTTAAAAACAATACAATTTTTTAAAAATAAATAATAAAAAAAACCTTTTTTTAAATAAAATAGTATAAAAAATATGTTTCTTCCAACTTTATCAAATATATTTATACCGTAAAGACAAAGTCACTTAGACAATTTTATAAAGTTGATTATAAACCTTTTATATACATACACTATAAACAAAATGAGAATTCAAAAGACTATATGAGAAATAAAAAAAAACTTTCAACAAACTGTTTATACTTACGTATTTTTTACACAATGCAATAAAAAACACACACACACGGAAAACAAAACACACAAAAAAAAATAACTTACAAGGGAAGTCTCCCTGGTGTCACCCGCCGATCTTCATGAAATTTGGATATGTTATTAAGAACAAAAAAAAAAAATTCGACATGTATTTTTTTTAGCGGCCCAAACTCATTTTTAGGGGGAGTCGATTTTTATGGAGGGAAATTGACCTTTTTCAGTTTTTTACGATTTATGCCTATTTAAACAAAATTAATATAGGCATGTGTAGTATCAGATTAAAGGTATTAAAAATACCTATCTCGTGGTGCTAACAACGGGCCAAAGAAATTAGTATTTTTCGACTTATTAACAAAAATGTCCTAAAATTTTGGTATTTTACTCAATATGACGAAAAGTTGTGTCCCTTTATTTTTTCTGCTCTACAAAATAAAACCAATTCCATAAATATTCGCGGGTGACACTAGGGAGACTTCCCTTGTAAGTGAAGCTAAAAATTTAATTAAACAATTAATTATATTAATTAAATATTTAATTAATTTTAAATTTAAAAACAATTAAAACGTTAATTAAAATAAAGTTAAAAATTTAATTAAACAATTAATTTTATTATTAAAAATTAATTAATAATTTAATTAAATTAAAAAACAATTAAAATTTTAATTAAAATAAAATATACGATATTATTTTCTGTGTATAGTGCAAAATTTTTATTTTTTTTGCACTTTTCGCGAAAACGCAAATTGATTTAGAAAAACTGGGAGACACGGGTATTTTATTTTCCGCCCCACTACATGTGTCCAGCCAAACTTTTTAAATTTGTCGGACGGTGTAATTAGTGGTTACATATAAATTTTGTCGTTTGTAACTCATCGAAATATCTGTGTAGGACCACATGCCATTTTTTTTTTTTAATATTTTTTACGTGTTGGAGGGTATAAAAGATTCGGCACAGCCGAATTTAACACTCTTACTTGTTTTTTTTTTTTTTTTTAATTTGAACTTTCCGATTTTCAGGTCATAAAATCAATCAGAAGACATTGCCCTACAGGTCCAAAATTTTGTATACCCTCCACTCCAGTAACAGAAGGTATAAGCTAATCATTTTACTTGTAACACCTCGAAATATTTGTCTAGGACCCCATAAAGTATATTCACGATCCTAGCGATCTAGCGATGTCCGTCCGTCTGTCTGTTGAAAACACGCGATCCTTTGAAAGACTTTACGCAGGGTCCTGAAGTCCATAAATATTCGCGGGTGACACTAGGGAGACTTCCCTTGTAAGTGAAGCTAAAAATTTAATTAAACAATTAATTATATTAATTAAATATTTAATTAATTTTAAATTTAAAAACAATTAAAACGTTAATTAAAATAAAGTTAAAAATTTAATTAAACAATTAATTTTATTATTAAAAATTAATTAATAATTTAATTAAATTAAAAAACAATTAAAATTTTAATTAAAATAAAATATACGATATTATTTTCTGTGTATAGTGCAAAATTTTTATTTTTTTTGCACTTTTCGCGAAAACGCAAATTGATTTAGAAAAACTGGGAGACACGGGTATTTTATTTTCCGCCCCACTACATGTGTCCAGCCAAACTTTTTAAATTTGTCGGACGGTGTAATTAGTGGTTACATATAAATTTTGTCGTTTGTAACTCATCGAAATATCTGTGTAGGACCACATGCCATTTTTTTTTTTTAATATTTTTTACGTGTTGGAGGGTATAAAAGATTCGGCACAGCCGAATTTAACACTCTTACTTGTTTTTTTTTTTTTTTTTAATTTGAACTTTCCGATTTTCAGGTCATAAAATCAATCAGAAGACATTGCCCTACAGGTCCAAAATTTTGTATACCCTCCACTCCAGTAACAGAAGGTATAAGCTAATCATTTTACTTGTAACACCTCGAAATATTTGTCTAGGACCCCATAAAGTATATTCACGATCCTAGCGATCTAGCGATGTCCGTCCGTCTGTCTGTTGAAAACACGCGATCCTTTGAAAGACTTTACGCAGGGTCCTGAAGTTTTGCATATATGTTGGCCATTTATCTGGTCAGGTTGGTATTGCAATCCAGAGAAATCAGTTTAGTTGTTCAAAAGTTATAAGCAAAATAATGAATTTCGGCAGGGGTATTTTGTGAATTTACAAGATAAAAAACATGCTAACGTTTGAAAAACAATTCAGAGGATGCTGAAGCTTGACATATGCTACATTAATCGTTCCCCTGGTCTAGTTTGAACAGAGTTTAAGTTAAATCTGTCTAGTGGTTCAAAAGTTATTACTAAAACCGTGAATTTCAGATTTGTTTCACCAAGCTTTAAAGACATCGGTAAGCCCCGAAACAAACTAAAAAAAAAATACACTCGAAAAAAAATTTTCCACTCAACAAAAAAAAAAAAAAAATAATAATATTTTTTTTTTTTTTTATTTTTTACAAAAATTACAGAAAAAAGTTTTTTACTCAAAATAAAATAAAAAATTTTAATTAAAGTAGTTAAATTTTTGTGGAGGGTATTCATTGTGGAGGGTATTCATAGATTCGGCCAAGTCGAATTTAACTTTTTTATTTTTTTTTTGTGTTAACATTGATCCTAAAAGGAAACATTTTCGACCGCGACGATTTTGAAATTCGAAAAAAGCTTTTAATCGAAAGATTTTTCATAAATTTTTTTTCTTCAAACATTTTTTTTTACTCAAATTTTATGTCCAAAATATTTGTTTAATAACTTTTTTTAATAATTTTTGAATAACTTTTTTTTAAGATAATTAACAAATTTTTTAATTCATACTTAAAATATTTTTAATTTGTTCCCACAATAACAGCTTCGCCAGCCTCCAATGTAATTGATGTCGTCGATAATGTTGTTCCCTCAGATTTCAAAGAATCCAAACTGGAAATTTTTACCTTCATAGAATTAGGTAATTGTACATCAAAATTTGAAACGATATCAACGTTATAGGAACCCTCACCAAAATTGGATAAGTAAACTAAAGATTCTTCGCCAGGTAAATATCTAAGAAAAAATAAAAGAAAAGAAATAAATAATTTTTAAATTATTAAAAAAAATTATAAAATTATTAAAAAAAATTTAATGAAAATTTCCCACCTTTTCAATACAAAAACTCCATTATTTAAAGCTTTATATTTGTAAGAACCCTGCTGTAAGGTCTTTGCAGTTTTTCTTAATTCCACCAAAGCTTTGTAGATCTTTAAGTGAGATTTATTGGCGGAATTTTCAGATTCAACATTCACCGTCTCATAGTCTGAGGCTAAAGGTAACCAAGTTTTATCACCTGTAGAAAATCCAGCATTTTTATCAGAACTCCATTGAAATGGAGTACGGGAAGGATCTCTAGTGAATTTTTCAAAAATATCAGGATTTGAATTACAAGCAGCTGGATCTACCGTATCATCCCAATCTATATTTCCATCAGTCATACCCAATTCTTCACCTTGATAGGTAATGCTGGCGCCAGGCAACATCATTACCAACATATTCATGGCATCTATATTGCGAACACCATAACGACTGGCAGCTCTACGTTGATCATGATTACCAATAACCCAATTGGCTGTCCTACCGGCTGGCATATTTTTTAACCAGTTATCTACAGCCTGTTGTATGGTAAGAGCTGTAACACCATTTGTTTGTATAACAGAAATTAAATTAAAATTGAATGGTAACTCAGCACCCTCGGTGGTAGAGTTACCATACATTTTCATAGTATAGGAAGGAGGAGAATAACTTTCAATTAACAATATTCTGGTATCACCACCATGAATACGTTGATAATCTTGCATTACCTGATGCCATTGATAAATCATATCTATAGATTCGGGACGATTTTCAATTAAATCCATTTTCAAATATGCCTTGTCCTCAGTATCATCTGTTAAACCACTTTTTTCTTCATCCGGATATTGTCCGTTTTCATCTACATCTACTTCAAATAATAAAGTAGCAGCATCTACTCTAAAACCAGCAACACCCTGATCTAACCAAAATCTTAAAACACGTTTCATTTGTTCCACTACAGTGGGACTACGATAATTTAAATCTGCTTGTTGTACTGCAAATTGATGTAAATAATATTGTTGTCTTTCTTCTACCCATTCCCAGGCGCTACCACGAAATCCTGACAACCAATTACTGGGTGGTTGTCTCTTGCCATTCTCATCTATTTTACCACTGTGCCAAACATAATAATCTTCATAACCTTTTTCACGTTTCACTGACTTTTTAAACCATTCACTTTCGTTACTTGAATGATTTGGAACAAAGTCCAAAATTATTTTAATATTTAATTCATTAGCTTTTTCTATTAAGGCCTTAAAATCTTTCATAGTACCATATTCTGGTTGTATGTCATAAAAGTTAGAAATGTCATAACCAAAATCTACCATTGGTGAGGTGTATATCGGTGATAACCATGTAGCGGTTACTCCGATATCCTTAAGATATTCCAATTTTGAGGTTATACCATTTAAGTCTCCAATACCATCCCCATCTGAATCCTTAAAAGATCTGGGGTAGATTTGATAAAATTGTGCTGTTTGCCACCAATCTTGTGATGTTGCCACATTAACAGAGTCCTCACATTGTTGTGTAGTTATTATTAATCCCAAAAGGGTTGCACTTAGAAGTAGTATTGTTTGACTTTTAAACATTTTTATAATACTAAATTGTTTTACTAGGAAGTTTTAAATTTTAAGCAGTTTTTAGTAAACAAATTATAAGTAGTTTTGATTTACTTGAAAAGATAACCCTCATTAACAAATGTAACTGTCGAGTTTAATCACCTACGAGTGACTAAAAATATTTCAGGAATGTGCCACACTGACTTAAAATGTTAACTATACATAGAAAAAGTAACTTCATCACAACTCCTTGTCCTGTCAGTATTCCAACAAGTTTTTCAACATTACTTTTAAATATTCTTGCATTGTAATAGTAGTGCGTTAGAATAAGTACACAGAAAAAAATATCGCATAATCAAAAGTAACCAAACAAATTGTTAACAACGAAATACTAGTTCAACAACGTTTTTAATTGTATCAACAATGTATATTGTTAATGTGACAAAAATTCATTTTTATTTTATTAATAACACATACACTTTATAAACTCATTTAATCAAGCAAACATATATGTGACGATAGCACGGTGGTAGTGTGCCAGACTCGAATCATGAAGGTTGCGGGTTTGCTGCCAGTTGGCGGAACACTTTTTTTTTTTTTAATTTGTGATTATTTTTTTGTTATTCTATTTAAAATTTTTTAAACATGTGTGAAGCCACATTATAATTTATTTTTAAATAAATTGACACATTTTCTATTATTGTAAAAACAGGAAAGAGTACACACTGATTCTATAGACACTTTAAAAGAGTACACACTGATTCTATAGACATTTAGTCAACTATAAATATATATGAGAAATAGCACGGTGGTAGTGTGCTAGACTTGTAGCACGAACGTTGCGGGTTCGATGCCAGGTGCCGGAGGAAGATTTTTTTTTTCTTATTTCAAATTTTTTTATAATTTTTTTTTTTTTAGTGGTTTTTTAAATATGCTGTTTAGTCAAGCATAAATATATATGAGGATAGCATGGTGGTAGTGTACTAGCCGCGTAGCATTAAAGTTGCGGGTTCGATGCCAGTTTTCGGTGGATGATTTTTTTTTTATTTATTTTTATTTTTAGTTTATTTATTTCTATTTTTAGATTATTCTATTTTTAGATTTATTTTTTTAAAAAAGTTACAAAAGTCATTGTTGTATTGACAATATCCAATGTAGGCTCGGTTTCAATTAAATGTTTAATTGTATTAACAATAAAATTATTTGAATTGACAAATTTTTTTTTCTGTGTAAAAAGTACAAAAAAAAATACTTAAAAATAAAAAGTACCAAAATGGTACTTTTCAAAAAAGTACCAAAAAAATTGGTACTTTTTAGTAAAAAGTGAAAAAAATAAAACTTCGTAATAAAAATGCCTGCGAATTTTGTAGTCTTGCCCAAAACATTAAATCATGATTATGTTTTGCGGAAGATTTGGGTGTTCTTGCCAAAGCAAAGTTTTTTTAGAAAAAATAATGTTATATTACTTTGCTATTCCACGCAAAACGAATTGAAATATCAATCGAGGACCGCATTAAAAACCCAAATGAGCTGTATATTTCGTAAGTGAGTGCAAAAATAAGTGCAAACAAGTAAAAAAGTTAAATTCGGCCTTGCCGAATGTAGTGATACCCTCCACAATTTCAAAAAGATTATTGCAAAAAACTTTATTTAAAAGGAAATTACTTTGAAAAAAAAAAAATTTCCGCGAAAAAAAATTTTGGTAAAAAAAATCTGCGATTTTTTTCTTTTTTTTTAAAAAATATGTTCGTACTTGTTTAAATACCATTTGGTGTGCAATTATGTTCACATATGTCAACCAGAAGCCGAATTAAAGCATTTTTAGGTTATGTTGAATGTACTGAAATTTTTGAGGTGTGCTTACATTTTCGTTCATAACTTTTGAACCGCTGAACCGATATCGCTCAAATGCAATACCGTACTTCTCGGGAGAACTTCCATTAAATATGTTAAGTTTCAGTCATCTCTGTGCAATATTTTGTCCGTGACAGCATTTTCCACAGACAGACAGACGGACAGACGAACAGACGGACAGACGGAAAGACGGAATGTCTTAAAATCGATCGGGCATCATGAATATATATACTTAATGGGGTCCCAGATCGATATTTCGATGAGTTACAAACGGAACGACAAACTTATATATACCCTCTATCACTAGGTGGAGGGTATAAAAAGTGCTTTTACATTTAAGAGAGTATAAAAGATTCGGCACCAAAGAATGTACCACTCTCACTTGTTTTATGTACATTTGATAAACAAATGGAAAAATTTATGCTAAAAGCTTAGACTTGGTGAAAAAGTAGTTTTGGAAAAAAAAATGTTTTTTTTTTCACGAAAAACAAAATTATGTTAAAAAAAATTTAATGAACCCAAAATTTTTGGTGAAAAAAAATTTTGATAAAAAAAGCTTTTGATGAATTCTTTTGATGAAAAGAAAAATTTTTTGATGTAAAAAAAATTGATGATAAACAAATTTTGGTGAGAAAAAAATTGATAATAAAAAATTTTTTTTTGAAAAAAAAAATTTTTTTGGTGAGAAAAAAATTGATAATAAAAAGTTTTTTGGTGAGAAAAAAATTAATAATAAAAAATTTGATAAAAAAATATGGTACAAAAAAAATTACGAAAAAAAATTTGATGAAAAAGAAATTTTTTGGTGAAAAAAGAAAATTTGATGAAAAAGAAAATTAATGAAAAAAAAATTTATGAAAAAAAAATTTGATGAAAAAAAAATTTGATGAAAAAAAAAAATTGATGAAAAAAAAAAAATGTTGAAAAACAATTTAATAAAAAATTTGTGGGAAAAATAAAATGATGAAAAAAAAAGTTTGATGAAAAAAAAAAAGTTGAAAAAAAAAAATTTGATGGAAAAAAAGTTTTATGGAAAAAAAAATTTGATTAAAAAAAAAGTTCGATGAAAAAAAAAATTTGATGGAAAAAAAAAATTTTATGAAAAAAAAAAAAAATTTGATGAAAAAAAAAATTTTTGATAAAAAAAAAATTGATGAAAAAAAAATTTTTCGTGTTGAAAAATAATTATGTTACTTTTTATTCACCAGCTGGGGAAAAACGGTTATATTCACCACGAGGTGAGTTATTATCTAAATTACATACCCAAGTTATTAAAATTTTTGGTTTTAAGATAATGAAAATAGTAATTCTTGTTTTCTTTTTCGTTAATTGTTAGCTTATATAGGCAAACTGAGGTGGAGTCCTGCAACTTTTTTAAAATTAGACACCAGCCTTAAAACATTATAATTTTAAAGAAGTCTCAGAATTTGGGTTTTATTTACAGAAAAAGTTTGAGAGGTTTTCTATCGTCTGAGACTTTTCTATCTACAGAAAAAGTCTGAGACGTGTTCTATCGGAAAAAAATCATCGAATCTTAGACTTTTTCTGTAGGAATAACATTTGAAAATCTCATAAGTAAACGATTGTTCCATAGAAACAAGGTCGAATCTAAGACTCTTTCTATGGAAAAAACGTCTCAGAATTTAAATTTTTTTTTAAGGAAAAAAAAAAAATGCCAGAATCTTAGAGATTTTCTATATAAGAAAAAGGTCTTTGAATACGAGACTTTTTCTTTTATAAGAGGAAGGTTTCGGAATTTGACACTTTTTCTACAGAAAAAATGTTTAAGAAAATGAGCCTTTTTCTATAGAAAAGGATTTAAGAATCTCAGACTTTTTCCATGAAAAAAGTCCTCAGAGTCCGAGACTTAGCATAAGATTTTCTCTGTAACTTTTTCAAAAAGCCCATTTTTTTTTTGATTTTGATTTCTATGATTTAAAAGCTTTCCCACACACAAAAAAAAAAAAATACCTTGTAGAATTACTCGAAAACGTCTTGTAGTCTGATTTTACCAATATTTGACAGTTATTCTTTTTTCAACAAACAAATTTCTTTCGAAATTTACATTTTTTGTTTGTTTTCGGGCTCATTATCTTCCTGAAATCTTCTATAAACAGAATTACTTTTAAAATTGGAATAAATCGATTTTTTTTTAAATCCTGAAAACCCCACTGTGAAAGACATGATTAGTTATATCTCATTTTTTCAACAAAAACTCCCTGGTTCTGGCCCTAAACGCCGAAGGTCAGTGGATACTAAAAGTTCACAATTTTAATGGTTTAACTTGTTGTCAGCCTTATTTGACGGAATAGTTTGTAGTCACTTGTATATCAGTTTCCTGATATCTTTGATAAACTGTTTTCTTGTAAGTAGTAAGTACTTCGATTTGTTTATGTAAAAAAATCTTTAAGTATTTGTATTATTTTTTTTTCAAATACTTAAGTATGAAGGATTAATTTCGATAAACAACTTAAAGATTGTGTATTTTGCAAAATATTTTATTACCCTCAGCTGACAAGGGAAGTATCTCAACCCTTATGAACCGATTTGCTTGAAACTTAAAATATAAATAAAAGAGACGATTTTAAGGTTGGGGTGTCTCGGCTTATCGGCCATATCGGGGATTTAAGGGTTCAAAACATGGGTCAAAAAATGGCGAAAAAAAGGTTTTTTGAATTTTTCAGCCATTTTTTTCTGAGAAACTATTTGATATTTACATATGAGAAGAAAGGTTTTTTATCCAACGGTGGCATAACCTTGTAAAAGTTCGGCTTTCTTATCGGCTTATCGGCCATATCAGAGTTTTAAAATTTCGTTGTCCCCTTATGAAACAAAGTGGACCTTCGGGAAAATTTCGATAACTCCCGAACTAATAGGAATATCCTCTAGGGAAAAAATACGTGTCGAATTAAATTTAATAAAGATTATTTCGTATTCATATGGACATCGTAGGCTTATGTCTTCATATAAATACCCCCCAAAATTTACACATTTTCGTGAAAAAAGTATTTAAGAAAGCCGAACTTTTACAAGGTTATGCCACCGTTGGATAAAAAACCTTTCTTCTCATATGTAAATATCAAATAGTTTCTCAGAAAAAAATGGCTGAAAAATTCAAAAAACCTTTTTTTCGCCATTTTTTGACCCATGTTTTGACCCTTAAATCCCCGATATGGCCGATAAGCCGAGTCACCCCAACCTTAAAATTGCCCCTTTTATATATATTTTACGTTTCATGCAAATCGGTTCATATGGGTTGAGATACTTCCCTTGTGGGTTAACTCAATGGCTATTTTCATTGTCGTAGGTAATCATTCAAAATAACCTCTAAATATTTGATGATGGTTATAATTTTAATATAAATTTTCAATATGTTAACAAAAACCATTTAGTATTATAAAAATGTTTCAAAAGCCAACAATAGGTTTCTTTGTTATAACCCTAATAGGGTTAATACACCTAACACAACAATGTCAGGATACAGCGGAGGTGGCAACAAAACCCGACTGGTGGCAAACTGCACAATTTTATCAAATATATCCTAGATCATTTATGGATTCTGATGGTGATGGTATTGGTGACTTAAATGGCATCACTTCAAAATTACAATATCTTAAGGATATAGGAGTAACTGCGGCTTGGCTATCACCGATATTTACCTCACCTATGGTAGATTTTGGTTATGATATATCAAATTTCTTTGGAATACAACCGGAATATGGTACTTTAGATGATTTTAGAGCTTTAATCAAAAAAGCTAATGAAATTGGTTTAAAGATCATATTGGATTTTGTTCCAAATCATTCGAGTACCGAAAATGAATGGTTTAAAAAGTCTGAAAAACGTGAAAGAGGTTATGAAGATTATTATGTTTGGCATAATGGTAAAATCGATGCAAATGGTCAAAGACAACCACCCAGCAATTGGTTACAAGCATTTCGCGGTAGTGCCTGGCAATGGAATGATATGAGACAACAATATTACTTACATCAATTTGCTGTACAACAAGCTGATTTAAATTATCGTAATCCTGCCGTGGTGGAACAAATGAAACGTGTCTTACGTTATTGGTTAGATCAAGGTGTAGCTGGTTTTAGAATAGATGCTGTACCCGTTTTATTTGAAGTTGCTACCGATTCAAATGGTCAATATCCGGATGAAGCTGTAAGTGGTGTAACACAAGACGATCAAGATCGTAAATATTTAAAAACGGATTATATTGAAAATCAACCAGAAACCATTGATATGGTTTATCAATGGCGTAAGGTAATGGATGATCATCAACGTGTTTATGGTGGTGACACTCGAGTTTTACTAATAGAAACTTATGCTCCTGCTTGGTATACCATGCAAATGTATGGTAATACTACTACTGTGGGTGCCCATTTGCCATTTAATTTTAATTTAATTACTGAATTGGCGGCAAATGGTGTAACAGCCACTACTATACAACAAGCTGTGGATGATTGGCTAAAGAATATGCCAGCCGGTAGGACAGCCAATTGGGTTATTGGTAATCATGATCAACGCAGAGCTGCCAGTCGTTATGGTGTCAAAAATATAGATGCCATGAATATGTTGGTAATGATGTTACCCGGTGCCAGTATAACCTATCAAGGTGAAGAATTAGGTATGACAGATGGTGAAATTAGTTGGGATGATACTGTGGATCCAGCTGCTTGTAACTCAAATTCTGATATTTATGAACAATTTACTAGAGATCCAAGTCGTACTCCATTTCAATGGAATTCTGATAAAAATGCTGGATTTTCTTCAGCAGATAAAACATGGTTGCCTTTAGCTGGTGACTATCAAACAGTTAATGTAGAGGCGGAGAATTCTGCCAATAATTCTCATTTGAAAATCTATAAAACTTTGGTGGAACTGAGAAAATCTTCAAAGACTCTGCAGCAGGGCTACTACAAATATAAAGCTTTGAATGATGGTGTTTTTGTATTGAAAAGGTAAGAATACCAAGTTTGTGTAATTATTTTAAAATTGAAAAATGTTTTTATTGAAGAAAAATTTTTTTTTCATACGTTCTTTTATCGATTTGTTAACATTCCCTTATTTAACACTGATTGTGAGTTCACCTCTAAGGATATACTTGCAACTGATACACTGATAGAAAAACGCTTTATATTACTAATGAATGGAATTCATTATCGTTGTTTCATTACAACAATGAAATATTTCATATGCTGAATGAAATTTCATATATATTGTGCAAGATTTTCATTAATTTTGATTCATTAGATTTCGTAGTTTCATTAAAAAATTTCATTAAGTTTGCTTATAAAAGTTGCTGGTTTTTGACACCTGTCATGTCGCTTCTGTTAGTTTACGCGCGCAAAAATCAGCAGATCAGAGCGGCACGAAATAACTTGTGTTGTTTTATCTTATTTCGTGGTTTTACTTATGTATTAAAAGTAAATTTTATAGTAAAATTTTGTGTGAGAAAACTGACAATGGGTGAAATCAATAGATAAAATAAAAAATATGTTGAAAGTGTTTTTATACCCTCCAACCCCAGTATGGGGGTATACTCACTTTGTCATTCCGTGTGTAACTCATAGAAATATCGGCCTAGGACCCCATAAAGTGTATAAATTATTGATCTGTGATCGATTCTAAGATATTCTAGCGATGTCAGTCCGTCTGTCCGTCTGTAGAGGACACGATACAGTCCAAAATAAAAGAGCTAGACTCCCGAAGTTTGGCACGAATATGTCTTATGTTCCTAGGCAGGTTTATTTTGGAAATGGGCAAAATCGGACAAAGGGCAAAAAAGTTCCCCCTTGGAGAACTAAACCAACCTAAGAAAACTGCATTTTTTGCGAGGTTTTTTGTACTTTTGCTAAGCAAATGCAACATTTGCTTCCACCAATCCCCCCAAAAAAAGACTCCCCTGGATTTTTTTTATATTGTTTTTTACATTTTAGAGGGTATAAAAGATTCGGCAAAGCCGAATGTAACACTCTCACTTGTTTTAACTTGGTTATTTTCAGACTTTTTTATTAAATTTGAAATAAAAAGTAAATTATTAGTTTTATATTTACTAAATTCACGCTGTTTTATATTACTTCGTGTTTTCAATAATGTATTACAATTAAAGGTTCGAGTAAAATTTTGTGCGAAAAAACTAAGTGAAAACCATTTTTTATTATTTTTAATTCTATTAACCCTTCTGCACTCCTTGGGTCAATTTGACCCAATTTTGGTTTTCAAACGCAAAATTTTTCCCTTTAGTTATAAGTAGGGATGAGATTTTCATGCACTAAAAAATCGAAAATATGCGCTAAAAAATTAAAAATATGCACTAAAAAACCTTAAAATATGCAATTAAAAAATAAAATGTGTACAATTAAAATCTTGTTTTCATAGGAAAAACTTCTCAAAAACCAAAAATAACCAGAGTATGCATTTGCGCATGAAAGCGTCATTCATTTTGGCGCTTTCATTCATTTTTTGAGAATGAGCAATGTTTGTTTTTATTTTCATTTCATATTATGCGCATTGAAAAAAATCGAATGTTTTCATTTTTCGTTGCTTGTGCGTGCGCAGTGAAAGAAGAAATATTCAAATGCGCATTGAGTAAATTAAATTAAAAAAAAAAAATTCATTTTCATTTTAGGCGCATGCTCATTTTATTTTCATTTTCATGCGCATGCGCATTTTTTATTTCGTGCGCATGAAACTGGCGCACGAAATGCGCAAGTTTCATGCGCATTTTATTTTCATTCTCACGGATGGAAATATTTTTTGTTTTAGAAAATTGAATATTTAGAACAAACATTTTCACAAAAAACTAAAATTTTTCAAAAAAAATCACAAAAAGTTTAATTTAAAAAAAAAATTGAATTTTTTAAAAAAAAATTAAATTTTTTCAAAATTGTTGAATTTTTAAAAAAAATTAAATTTTTTTTACAAAACTTCAGTTTTCCCAAAAAAGTTGAATTTTTCAAAAAAAGTTGAATTTTTCAAAAAAAAGTTGAATTTTTCAAAAAAAAGTTGAATTTTTCAAAAAAAGTTGAATTTTTCAAAAAAAGTTGAATTTTTGAAAAAAAGTTAAATTTTTCAAAAAAAGTTGAATTTAAAAAAAAAAAAAAAATTTTTCAAAAAAGTCGAATTTTTCCAAAAAAAAGTCGAATTTTTAAAAAAAATTAATTTTTCAAAAAAAATCGAATTTTTCAAAAAAAAATGTGAATGTTCAAAAAAAGTCGAATTTTAAAAAAAAAGGGATTTTTTCAAAAAAGTCGAATTTTTAAAAAAGTAGAATTTTTTTCAAAAAAAAATTGAATTTTCAAAATTAAAAAAGTCAAATTTTAAAAAAAAAAAATTGGTTTTTTGCTTTATCTTGCTAGTTTTTGAAATATTAACATTCTTTTGCTTGTATCTGCTTAGTTTAGAAGTTATTTGCAATTTAAAAATCTAGCCAAGCTAGAGCTGATCTGGTCATCCCAAATGGGTTTTTGGGAGGATAATAATGCCCAGAGGGCACAATTTGTGTCCATTTTGCTTTTTTTTGCATAGTTTGTGATATATAACAACTATACCAAATTAACGTCCTTTTGCTTGTATCTAGCTTATTTAAGAAGTTATTTGCAATTTAAAAATCTAGCCCAGCTATAGTTGATCTGGTCACACTAAATGGGTTTTTGGGGGGATAGTAATGCCCAGAGAGCAAAATTTGTGTCCATTTTGCTTTAGTTTTTGAAATAAAACAAATATACCAAATTAACGTCCTTTTGCTTGTATCTAGCTTATTTAAGAAGTTATATGCAATTTAAAAATCTAGCCAAGCTAGAGTTGATCTGGTAACACTAAATGGGTTTTTGGGGGGATAATAATGCCTACATGGCAAAATTTGTGTTAATTTAGCTTTATCTTGCTTAGTTTTTGAAATATAACAAATATACCAAATTAACGTCCTCATGCTTGTATCTAGCCTATTTAAGGAGTTATTTGCAATTTAAAAATCTAGCCAGGCTAGAGTTGATCTGGTAACACTAAATGGGTTTTTGGGGGGATAATAATGCCAACAGGGCAAAATTTATGTCAATTTAGCTTTATCTTGCTTAGTTTTTGAAATATAACAAGTTTACCAAATTAACGTCCTCTTGCTTGTATCTAGCCTATTTAAGGAGTTATTTGCAATTTAAAAATCTAGCCAAGCTAGAGTTGATCTGGTCACACTAAATGGGTTTTTGGGGGGATAATAATGCCTACATGGCAAAATTTGTGTCAATTTAGCTTTATCTTGCTTAGTTTTTAAAATATAACAAATATACCAAATTAACGTCCTTTTGCTTGTATCTAGCTTATTTAAGAAGCTATATGTAATTTAAAGATCTAGCCCAGCTAGAGTTGATCTGGTAACACTAAATGGGTTTTTGGGAGGATAATAATGCCTACATGCCAATATTTGTGTCAATTTAGCTTTATCTTGCTTAGTTTTTAAAATATAACAAATATACCAAATTAACGTCCTTTTGCTTGTATCTAGCTTATTTAAGAAGCTATATGCAATTTAAAAATCTAGCCCAGCTAGAGTTGATCTGGTAACACTAAATGGGTTTTTGGGGGGATAATAATGCCTACATGGCAAATTTTGCGTCAATTTACCTTTATCTTGCTTAGTTTTTGAAATATAACAAATATACCAAATTAACGTCCTTTTGCTTGTATCTAGCTTATTTAAGAAGTTATTTGCAATTTAAAAATCTAGCCAAGCTAGAGTTGATCTGGTAACACTAAATAGGTTTTTGGGGGGATAGTAATGCCCAGAGGGCAAAATTTGTGTCCATTTTGCTTTAGTTTTTGAAATAAAACAAATATACCAAATTAACGTCCTTTTGCTTGTATCTAGCTTATTTAAGAAGTTATATGCAATTTAAAAATCTAGCCCAGCTATAGTTTATCTGGTCACACTAAATGGGTTTTTGGGGGGATAGTAATGCCCAGAGAGCAAAATTTGTGTATATGCAATTTAAAAATCAAGCCAAGCTAGAGTTGATCTGGTAACACTAAATGGGTTTTTGGGGGTGTTACCAGATCAACTCTAGCTTGGCTAGATTTTTAAATTGCAAATAACTTGTTAAATAAGCTAGATACAATCAAAAGGACGTTAATTTGGTATATTTGTTTTATTTCAAAAACTAAAGCAAAATGGACACAAATTTTGCCCTCTGGGCATTACTATCCCCCCAAAAACCCATTTAGTGTTACCAGATCAACTCTAGCTTGGCTAGATTTTTAAATTGCAAATAACTTCTTAAATAAGCTAGATACAAGCAAAAGGACGTTAATTTGGTATATTTGTTATATTTTAAAAACTACGCAAGATAAAGCTAAATTGACACAAATTTTGCCATGTAGGCATTATTATCCCCCCAAAAACCCATTTAGTGTGACCAGATCAACTCTAGCTTGGCTAGATTTTTAAATTGCAAATAACTTGTTAAATAAGCTAGATACAATCAAAAGGACGTTAATTTGGTATATTTGTTTTATTTCAAAAACTAAAGCAAAATGGACACAAATTTTGCTCTCTGGGCATTACTATCCCCCCAAAAACCCATTTAGTGTGACCAGATCAACTATAGTTGGGCTAGATTTTTAAATTGCATATAACTTCTTAAATAAGCTAGATACAAGCAAAAGGACGTTAATTTGGTATATTTGTTTTATTTCAAAAACTAAAGCAAAATGGACACAAATTTTGCCCTCTGGGCATTACTATCCCCCCAAAAACCCATTTAGTGTTACCAGATCAACTCTAGCTTGGCTAGATTTTTAAATTGCAAATAACTTCTTAAATAAGCTAGATACAAGCAAAAGGACGTTAATTTGGTATATTTGTTATATTTCAAAAACTAAGCAAGATAAAGGTAAATTGACGCAAAATTTGCCATGTAGGCATTATTATCCCCCCAAAAACCCATTTAGTGTTACCAGATCAACTCTAGCTGGGCTAGATTTTTAAATTGCATATAGCTTCTTAAATAAGCTAGATACAAGCAAAAGGACGTTAATTTGGTATATTTGTTATATTTTAAAAACTAAGCAAGATAAAGCTAAATTGACACAAATATTGGCATGTAGGCATTATTATCCTCCCAAAAACCCATTTAGTGTTACCAGATCAACTCTAGCTGGGCTAGATCTTTAAATTGCATATAGCTTCTTAAATAAGCTAGATACAAGCAAAAGGACGTTAATTTGGTATATTTGTTATATTTTAAAAACTAAGCAAGATAAAGCTAAATTGACACAAATTTTGCCATGTAGTCATTATTATCCCCCCAAAAACCCATTTAGTGTGACCAGATCAACTCTAGCTTGGCTAGATTTTTAAATTGCAAATAATTTGTTAAATAAGCTAGATACAATCAAAAGGACGTTAATTTGGTATATTTGTTATATTTCAAAAACTAAGCAAGATAAAGCTAAATTGACACAAATTTTGCCATGTAGGCATTATTATCCCCCCAAAAACCCATTTAGTGTTACCAGATCAACTCTAGCTTGGCTAGATTTTTAAATTGCAAATAACTCCTTAAATTGGCTAGATACAAGCAAGAGGACGTTAATTTGGTAAATTTGTTATATTTCAAAAACTAAGCAAGATAAAGCTAAATTGACACAAATTTTGCCCTGTTGGCATTATTATCCCCCCAAAAACCCATTTAGTGTTACCAGATCAACTCTAGCTGTGCTAGATTTTTAAATTGCATATAGCTTCTTAAATAAGCTAGATACAAGCAAAAAGACGTTAATTTCGTATATTTGTTATATTTCAAAAACTAAGCAAGATGAAGCAAAATGGACACAAATTATCACCCCAAAAACCCATTAAGTGTGACCAGATCAACTCAAGCTTGGCTAGATTTTTAAATTGGAAATAACTTCTCAAATAAGCTAGATACAAGCAAAACTACGATAATTTGGTATAATTGTTATATTTCAAAAACTAAGCAAGATAAAGTAAAATGGACACATATTTTGCCCTCTGGGTATTATTATCCCCCCAAAAACCCATTTTGGTGACCAGATCAACTCTAGCTTGGCTATATTTTTAAATTGCAAATAACTTCTTCAATAAGCTAGATACAAGCAAAAGGATGTTAATTTTGGTATATTTGTTATATTTATAAAAGATAAAGCTAAACTGACACAGATTTAATCCCCCCAAAAACCAATTTAGTGCTACCAGATGATCTCGAGCAATTTTTTTGGAAAATATAACTGTTTTTGAAAAATTCAACTTTTTTTAAAAAATTCAACTTTTTTTAAAAAATTCAACTTTTTTTTGAAAAATTCAACTTTTTTGAAAAATTGGACTTTTTTAAAAAATTTGACTTTTTTTTAAAAAATCTAATTTTTTTTGAAAAAGTCAACTTTTTTCAAAAATTTTACTTTTTTAAAAAATTCAACTTTTTTTTGAAAAATTTAACTGTTTTTGAAAAATTCATTTTTTTTTGAAAAATTCAACTTTTTTTTTGAAAACTTAACTGTTTTTAAAAAATTAAACTTTTTTGAAAATTTCGACTTTTTTGAAAAATTCACCTTTTTTTTGAAAAATTCAACTTTTTTTAAAATTCAACTTTTTTTTAAAAAATTCACTTTTTTTTTGAAAAATTCAACTTTTTTGAAAAATTCAACTTTTTTTGAAAAATTCACTTTTTTTTTGAAAAATTCGACTTTTTGGAAAATTTCAATTATTTTTGAAAAATTCAATTTTTTTTTTGAAAAATTCACCTTGTTTAAAAATTCAACTTTTTTTGATTTTTTTTTTTAAATATTCCAACTTTTTTTAAAATTCAAATTATTTTTTGTCCGTCCACACACAATCAAGTTCGTAAAATTTTTATAAAAAAAAAAATTATCAGTGCGCATGAAACTAAAATGCGCATGAAACTAGCGCATTTCGTGCGTTTGAACCAAGGATGATAGAGCTATATAAGGATGTACAGAATAGTGGAACTGGGAGATCAAATGCGTATGCTGCAAAAAAAAAAAAAGAGTATGCTGCAAAAAAAAAAATAATTATGCTGCAAAAAAAATAAGTATGCTGCAACTTTTTTACAGTGGGTCAACAAAATGGAAATTCATAAAAAATTGTTAAATAGCAAAAAATGATAAAAAATGTAAAAAAAAATCAAAAAATTACAAAAAAATTAAAAAAAATTAAAAAAAAATTAAAAAAAATTAAAAAAAATTAAAAAAAAATCAAAAAAATTAAAAAAAAAATCGAAAAAATTAAAAAAATTAAAAAAAAAAATGAAAAAAAGAAAAGAAAAGTCAAAAAAAAAAAATCAATAAAAATAAATGAAAATAGTTTTGTAACAAAATGTTGTAGAGATGGGCGCGTGAGTGGATTTTGACTCACACTCACTCACGCTCACGCAAAAAATAGTCGAATCACTCACTAATCACCCACGCAGTTTTTTTTTACTCACGCTTACTCACATTCACGTGAGTAATAAAAAACGTACTCACGCTCACGCGTGAGTCACGCAAAATCTACTCACGCAATAAAATTTTCTTACCAAAAACAAAAAAAAATCCAAAAAAAATTTTTTTACAAAAAATTGGGCAAATCAAAAAATCTGGCAAATCAAAAAATCTAATCACGTAAACTCACGCAAAAAATAAAATCACTAATTACTCACTCAGATTTTTTTTCAACTCACACTCACTCACAATCACGTGATTGAAATGAAAATCACTCACACTCACGCGTGATTCACGTGATTCACGCGTGATTCACGTGAATCACGCAAATCACGTGACCAGCGCCCATCTCTAGTATGTTGTCTGTAATTTTTTGTTGGGGATATTTGTTTTTGCTAATTTTGTTTGACCATTTATTGTTGTTGTTTTTAATATTTTTAAATTTGTTATTTTTTTTTTATTTTTTGTGTTTTTGATTTTTTTTAATTTTTTTTATTTTTTGTGTTTTTTTTTTAATTTTTTTAATTTTTTGATTTTTTTTTTTAAATTTTTCAGTTTTTATTATTTTTTTGACCCACCGTATAGCAAAAACTGCAGCATACTCATTTTTTTATTGCAGCATACTCATTTTTTTTTTTGCAGCATACTCATTTTATTTTGCAGCATACTCAATTTTTTTTGCAGCATACTCATTTTTTTTTTTGCAGCATACGCATTTGATCTCCCAGTTCCACTATTCTGTACATCCTTATATAGCTCTATCATCCTTGGTTTGAACACGAAAAATAAAATGCGCATGCGCATGCGCATGCGCAAAAATATGAATGCGCATGAAATGAAAATGCGCATGCGCCTAAAATGAGAATGAGATTTTTTTTTAAGTTTCATTCAATGAGTGCGCATTTGTTTACTTATTCTTTCACTGCGCACGCACAAGCAACGAAAAATGAAAACCAAGGATGATAGAGCTATATAAGGATGTACAGAATAGTGGAACTGGGAGATCAAATGCGTATGCTGCAAAAAAAAAAATGAGTATGCTGCAAAAAAAATTGAGTATGCTGCAAAATAAAATGAGTATGCTGCAAAAAAAAAAATGAGTATGCTGCAATAAAAAAATGAGTATGCTGCAGTTTTTGCTATACGGTGGGTCAAAAAAATAATAAAAACTGAAAAATTTAAAAAAAAAAATCAAAAAATTAAAAAAATTAAAAAAAAAACACAAAAAATAAAAAAAATTAAAAAAAATCAAAAACACAAAAAATAAAAAAAAAATAACAAATTTAAAAATATTAAAAACAACAACAATAAATGGTCAAACAAAATTAGCAAAAACAAATATCCCCAACAAAAAATTACAGACAACATACTAGAGATGGGCGCTGGTCACGTGATTTGCGTGATTCACGTGAATCACGCGTGAATCACGTGAATCACGCGTGAGTGTGAGTGATTTTCATTTCAATCACGTGATTGTGAGTGAGTGTGAGTTGAAAAAAAATCTGAGTGAGTAATTAGTGATTTTATTTTTTGCGTGAGTTTACGTGATTAGATTTTTTGATTTGCCAGATTTTTTGATTTGCCCAATTTTTTGTAAAAAAATTTTTTTTGGATTTTTTTTTGTTTTTGGTAAGAAAATTTTATTGCGTGAGTAGATTTTGCGTGACTCACGCGTGAGCGTGAGTACGTTTTTTATTACTCACGTGAATGTGAGTAAGCGTGAGTAAAAAAAAACTGCGTGGGTGATTAGTGAGTGATTCGACTATTTTTTGCGTGAGCGTGAGTGAGTGTGAGTCAAAATCCACTCACGCGCCCATCTCTACAACATTTTGTTACAAAACTATTTTCATTTATTTTTATTGATTTTTTTTTTTTGACTTTTCTTTTCTTTTTTTCATTTTTTTTTTTAATTTTTTTAATTTTTTCGATTTTTTTTTTAATTTTTTTGATTTTTTTTTAATTTTTTTTAATTTTTTTTAATTTTTTTTTAATTTTTTTTAATTTTTTTGTAATTTTTTGATTTTTTTTTTACATTTTTTATCATTTTTTGCTATTTAACAATTTTTTATGAATTTCCATTTTGTTGACCCACTGTAAAAAAGTTGCAGCATACTTATTTTTTTTGCAGCATAATTATTTTTTTTTTTGCAGCATACTCTTTTTTTTTTTTTGCAGCATACGCATTTGATCTCCCAGTTCCACTATTCTGTACATCCTTATATAGCTCTATCATCCTTGATGAAAACAATCAAATTGTTTCATAGCGCATGAGTGCGCATACAATTTTTATTTTCATTTTAGAGTTTCATGAAACTGAAAGAGCAAGAGTGCGCAAATACGAAGCCTGAAAATAACGCCAGGATTAAATAGTAATATTTTAAACTTTATATAAGCAAGATTTTTTTTAGAAATTAAGAAGAAGAAAAAAAAATTTGTTCTTACTTTCAAAAAAATTTTAAAATTTAAAATAGTTTTTGAAAACAATAAATTTCAATTTGTGTTTTTGCTCATTTATGCCAAAATATGCAAAAATATGCACTTAAAAGTTGCAAATATGCACAAAATATGCATTTAAAATCAAAATATGCAAAAATATGCATTTTAACCCAAATATGCCAAAATATGCAAAAACAAATCGATGCCATTTTAACGCAAATGTCTTGATTCGGAAAGATAATTAGTCGATATCGTTTTTAGACAATCGACAAAAAACATGCATTTGCATGGAAATCTCATCCCTAGTTATAAGATATCAACCTGAAACTTTAATTTATCCATTACAGGGACGAAAATTATGGTTTTAAAAGAAAATAATAAAATTAAAATTTTTTCTCCCCCCTCCACATTTAAAAACAAGATTTACACACATTTAATATCCTTTGGGTCAATATGACCCAACAAGCGATAATGCAAGTTTAGTTCTACTTTACCATTTTTCTTCTTCTGAATATAATTGAATTGGGTTCATTTTCATTCAGAATGATAGATCAATAATTTTGTCGGTCAAAGAATCAATAAAATCGCTTTCATTGAATAGTTTTTCATTCTAAATTTAATTATTCTCGTTAATTATTTTATCATTCAAAATTTTATATTTCTCATACTGTGGGTGGGATTTTGAGAAACCCGCAAAGGTCCGCCAACCCCAAAAAAGGGTCAGGTAACAAACCCAGAAAACTAACGCCCAATAGCAATTTTCTTTACGCTCTCGCAGGTCATGAAGAGCATGATCAATCACCAATTGGTAAATTATCTGGAGTCCGATTCACTCTTGTTTCGTAGAGTCGTTCTACAGGGGACTTGTTAGCATGATCTTACGACAATCTCCGAGTAGGGTCTTGCAAATAGGATCGATTTTAATGCTCGTAAGGCCCAATGTTATGTGTTGACCCTCAGACGGCTTATGTAATCAGGATCATCTGTATCCATGGGTGGAATACAGATGATGCTGATTCCTATTCAGGAATCAGGCATGAAAATCCTATGTGATATTCGTTGGAACAAGTATGTTTTTCAAGTGTCGAAAGAAGCATTCAAGTGTCTTGATTTCCAAAAACGGTGCAAGAATTTCCTCATTCCGTCTGATCTCACTATTTATGCCACCTATATCCGACCGAAAATGGAATACAACTCGCATATCTGGGCAAGGTATATCTGATCAGGTTCAATGGAGTGCGTTGAAGCTCATCAACGGCAGTAGGGTATCTAGCTCTTTTGACCCATTGGAGCATAGTCGGAATGTGTTGTGCGTCATTGTTATATACATATAACCACGGTAAGTATTCAGCTGAGATGGGCTCCTTTCCAGCAGATCACATCCTTTCGTTGTCTACTGTCCAATGTCTTGCACCACGAATTACAGAGAAAATTCGTTTCTCATCAGTCAAACTAGCCCTATGTGGAATTAAATCCCTGCAGAAGTCTACCCAGTCAGCTACACTCGAAAAAAAATACCTTGTAAAATTACAAGAAAATTTTTTTACTTTTTTAGCTACCTCTTATATTACAAGAATTCCTAGTAATTTTACAAGCTTTTAACCAATAATTTTGTAATTTTTCAAGTTTATCATCAATAAAATTGTAAATTTACAAATTCTTGGACACGATAAAATTTACAAGGAGATTTCGTAACTTTACTAGATTTTTTTGCTATTTCCTATTTTACGAGATTTCTAGTAATTTTACAATATTTTACCAACTTTTTACCAATAAAATTGTAAATTTACAGTTTTTTGCGCAATTAAAATTACAAGGAATTCTCGTGAATTTACTAGATTTTTTGTAATTTTTTTTTTGGAAATTTGAAAAATTCCAAAAAAAATTGTATAATTTAAAAAATAATGTAAATTTAGATCCAAATTTGCTTGTTAAAAAACAAGGAAAACTGTCAAATATTGGTAAAATTACGAGACTTTTCCTAGTAATTTGAAAAAGTTTTTTTTGTATGTGTATAATTTGAAAAAATTCAAATTAAATATCCACAAACACAACTCCGTCATTCCTTCTCCTCATAACCCATTTTCTAATACCAACACAATGCATTGCATAAAGTGTTGGCTCAAAGTAAAAAAGGTTGAATTTCAAATTTGATTTTATTTTTTAATAATTGCTCTGGAAGGGCTGATTTATTTTAGTTTTCATTATTTTTAATTATGTTGGGTCATATTGACCCAAAGGATTATAGGAAGGGCACATATGCAAGGGATGCAGAAGGGTTAAAAGATCTTTACAATTTCATACATATATTTCATTTTAAAAATAAAAGTAGCATTTATTCGATGACAGTATTTCATTTCAAAAATAAAAAGTAGGATTTATTCAATGAAAGTTTTTCATAAGAATTAAATACTTTTTTCATTAAAGTAATGAAACATTTTTTTTAAATACAATTTATATTTTGTATGAAAAATTTTTATTAATTTGATGAAACCTGTTCTTGCAATTACATTTTATGATACCTATTTCATTAATTCAATGAAAATTTACATAGAATCCTTTTTAACGTCATTTTGTATAACATTAATGTAGATTTTCATTATTGTCATGTACAAATTTCTATCAGTGTAGAATCCTCCAGCAGAAAAAATAAAATTTCGTAAAAGATAATTTTTTTGGCAATTGAGATTAATGGTAGTAAAAGTGCTTAAAAAAAGTAAAATAAGGGTACTTTTTATAATGATATAAAAAGTACCAATGTGCCCATTTGTTAACGACTCAACTAATTTTTCTAAAAACTTGAGATATAATATGTAAGAAGCTTAGCGAAATAAACTCTCCTTAAAAAATTAAGAATGTTATACTCGGCCTTTTAAAGTTTCCGATATCCGAAACGGGGTGTAAAATTGTACCTGCTTGGTAATTTAAACTGGAAAAAGGTAAAATGTACTTTGGTACTTTTTAAACAAAAATAGGAATATTGGTACTTTTTTAAACAAATTATAAGTTTTGTACTTTGAAAACTGTTTGTGTTTTTTTGGGTTAAATAATTCCATTTTTTTTTAACATTTCGGATTAAAAAAAAAACCTTTTTTCAGAGCGAAACAAATTTTTTTAAGTTGAAATTCTTAATTTTTTTTTATAATTTTTTTTTATTAATTTTTAGTAAAATTTTGCTATATATTTAAATTTTTTTTCTCTTATAGATACCTAGCTGGTGAAGAAACAATAGTCTATGTTGGTAATTTTGGGGCTGGTTCTTACAGTGTTGACGTATTATCTAACTTCGATGTTAATCTACCTGCAAGCATGAATGTTAAGGTCTCTAGTTTGGATTCTACAAAATATAATGGTGTTCCAGTAACATTATCTTCCATAACTTTAGCTGCTGGTGAAGCTATTGTAGTTGGAACAAATTAAATTAATGTAAAATGTAACTGAAATTATTTTTTTTTTCATGAAATTAAAGAAAAGTTATTGTTCTTAATAAACCGTTAGAAATTCCTTGCTACGATATTTTCTATTATAAGCATTTTAAGATTCTGAGATATTTTGTGGTCCTAAAAATTTTCAGATTCATACTCTCAAAAAATTATGTCATTAGCTGTTTGTAGTTTATTTCAAAAGTTTTACGTTTAGTCGTTTTTAAAAGAAAAGACATTTGTTTGATGTTCAGTTTTTATTAATGACTACTTCTGTCCTTTGTTTCAAAAATAACATACTAAAAAATAAAGACTTTCATTAACATTTGCTTTTTAAAGTCATTTATGTTTGTTCTGTAAATAAAAACTACTGATTATTATTTTAATGATTTGGGAAATAATTTTTTTTTTTAAATTGTTGGTATTTTATAATGATATATCGTTAGTTTTTACTTACACAAGTAGATTATTTTTTTGTAGAAAAAAAAATTCAAAAAATTATTTATAGAAATATAAAAACATGTTTGTATCAAGTGACTTTGGCACGATGGGTAGAGTGTCTGGCCAGAATGTAATTGATTGCGGGATCGATTCCCCAAAATTTTATTAAAAATTAAAAAAAAAAAAAAATTTCAACAGAAATTGTAAAAAATAACCTATGAAATCATTAATTTTTATTGTTTTCGTAGATTATTTTTTTGGAATTTGTTGGTGAAAATACCAGAACTATCATTAATTTTTAATGTTTTCGTTGGTTATTATAACCTCCAACCACAGTATAGGGGTATACTCACTTTGTCATTCCGTTTGTAACATAAAGTAAATATATTATTGATCCGTGATCGATTCTAAGACATACTGTGAATGTCCGTCCGTCCGTCCGTCTGTCTGTAGATGGCACGATACAGTCCAAAATAAAAGAGCTAGCCTCCAGCAATTTGGCATGAATATGTCTTATGGTTCTAGGCAGGTTAAGTTCGTAAATGGGCAAAATCGGCTTAGGGGGAAAAAGTTCCCCCTTGAAGAGCTGTACTAACCTCTGAAAAAATAGACTTTTTTTACATGTTTTTTTGTATTTTTGTTAAATAAATGAAACATTTGTTATATTAATCGGGATGGGAAGGTGCCCTCAACGTCCCCCACTGACCACCATTACCCCCCCCCCCCCCCAAAACAAACGCCCCTGACAATTTTTTTTATTTTTTTTACATTTTGGAGGGTATAAAAAATTCAAATTTAACACTCTCACTTGTTTTTCGTTAAAAATTTTCAAAAAATTAAAATTTTGCTGGGAATTTTCCAAAAGACCAAAACTTCGATCCAAGTGCGTTTCAGGTTAAAATGATCAGATTTGACTCAAATTAAGTTTAAATAAAAGACTATCTCAAGCTCTATGAAAGGAAAAAAGTTTGAGATTTTTTTTTTTTAAATTTAAAAAAATTGTTTAACGTTTATTTCAAAAAAAAAAATGGTACATTTGGGGTCGAAAAAGTACAATTTTATCAGCTCGTTGGTACAATTTTGATGTCCTCATTTTGCAACCCTGAGGTATGCTTTAAAAATTTAACCAAAAAACCGGGTGATTCGAAACGTCTTATTTTTATACCCTCCACTCTAGTGATAGAGGGTATAAATAAGTTTGTCATTCCGTTTGTAACACCTCGAAATATTTGTCTACGACCCCATAAAGTGTATATATTCATGATCCTCGATCAATTTTAAGACGATCTAGCGATGTCCGTCCGTCTATCTATCTGTCTGTTTAAAATACGCTTACTTTTGAAAGACTTTACGGAGGCTCCTGAAGTTTCGCATATATGTTGGGCACTTACCTGTTCAGGTTGGTAATGCAATCCAGCGAAATCGGTCCAGTGGTTCAAAAGTTATGAGTAGGGATGAGATTTTCATGCACTAAAAAATCGAAAATATGCGCTTGAAATATGCAATAAAAAACCTAAAAATATGCACTAAAAAATAAAATACGTGCAAAAATTTTGTTTTCATACGAAAAACTTCTTTAAAAAAACAAAAAATAATATCAACATTTAAAACTTTATGTAAGCAAGATTTTTTAAAAATTAGGACAATCTGAAAAAAAAAAAAAATTTTTTTTCTTTTTTTCAAAATAAATTTTTAAAATCTATATACATAAAAATCAATTGTCGTTCGTTGGTAACCGCATCAGTTTTGAACGGCTAGACCGATTTGCACATTTCCACTTTTACGCCCACTTTTTTCGATTTATCTAAAATCGGAAAACGGCTGCACCGATTTGGGTAATTTTTTTTTAAATGTTCGTAGTAACCCAATTTGAGTTTTAACTGAAAGAAAAATTGACCACGCCCTCTTCTACGCCCACTTTTTCAATTTATCTAAAATCTGAGAATGCTGGACCGATTTGGCTAAATTGTTTTCAAATGAATTTTCATCATATTCCAACTTTGGTTTTTACGAAAAAAGAAAGTGACCACGCCCACTTTGACTAATTTTTGTTGAAAATGTTCATCATAATTCAACTAAGGATAGTAAAATTTTCCACTCCCACTTTTTTTCTATGTATCAAAAGAACTATAACAGCTACCCCGATTTGGTTATAGTCCGCAAAAGATTTTTAAGGACAGAAAATTTGTCCACGCCTACTTTTGCGTTCACTTTTCCCAATATATAAATTTTAAATCATGGAATGGCTGGATCAGTTTGTCTAATTTTGTTTTTAATGTTCGTCATAGGCCGATTAAGGCTTTTCGGAAAGAATAATTTCCATTTCTACGCCCACTTTTGAATGGATGGACCGAGTTGGTTGGATTTAAATAAGTTTTTAACGTTAAGAAAAATTGTCCACCCACTCTTTTCTTCGATATATATTAAATTTATTCTATAGAAAAAAAAATATAGTATAAAATATAACTAAAACTTAAATGAAGTTCGTTGGTAATCGCAACACTTGAGAACGCCTGGATCGATTTGGCTATTTTTTGTTTGTTTTAAATGTTCGTAATAGTCCATATAATTGTTCGGAAAGAAAAATTGACTTGGCCATTTTTTTTTTGATATATATAAAATTAATTTTTACTCTAATTCGATCTATTAAAAAAATATTTTTTAAAAGATACCGCTTAAACTTGGTACAAATGATTTCAAATCCTTGGGTATTGTTAACATATGTGCAGGTTTAACTTACTACGCAAATTTTAACGCCCACTTTTGTCTAAATAAGCTGACTACTAATGACCGGACCGATTTTTGTATGTTAACCCTTTCAGACATTATTTAGAACTAGTTGAGAAAAACATTTGAAAATTTGATCGTTAGTTAATTCGAGGTTGCTGATTAAGAATCTGAAGTCAGATTATATGTAAGTTCCTCCATCTGGCCGCTAGGTGCCTTCCAAGTTATTGGACAAAATTCCTGGTGGGCACGTTTCGAACATTTAAATTTTAAGAAACTTAGTGTTATTAAAGTAGACAATATATATAATTATATGAGACAAAAATAATAAAAAAAATAATTTTTTGTGAGAGTTAAAAAGTCAATTGCTTCTGCGTTGTACGCAAAAATAAACATTCAATTTTTTTGAAATAATAAATTTTTTTTGAAAACCTATGAATTTAACAAAAACTAATGAAAAATTATCATTGTAAATCACATGTATATTAAGTTAAGTAAATTGTCTTTTCAAAACAGTACTATATGTCAAAATCGGTCCATTTCTGCCAAATCTACAAGACTTCAAACTGAGAAAACCAAATGTCCATTATATTGGACAAAATGTCTGAAAGGGTTAATTATAGTTCTAATTAAGTTTTTAAGGTATGAATGAGAAAAGAGTCCCGGAAAAACGGAAAATTCGGGAACACTATAAAGGGTTGTTTGAACTCAAGACAATAGCTCACGATAAGAACGAAGGATATGCGTAATTTATTTTTCTGTTGTTCGTAAAACTTTAAATTTGTACAGTTCGCAGAGTCGAAGATATGATAATTTTTTTTTAGTTCCTAAAATACAATTTGAAGCTAATTATCTGCCTAATCGGGTCTTTAAAACCACGCCCACAAATTTTTCTACGTCAAGAAATTCATTACATATTTTGCAGGGCTGTATATTTGAAGCGAGACAAAATATAAGACTGACCTTATATTTGGACCAGCAACGCGGACCGGGCCAGCTAGTTTTAAATAGTTTTTGAAAAAAATTTCAATTTGTGTCTCGCTCATTTTTGCCAAAATATGAAAAAATATGCACTTAAAAGTTGGGAATATGCAAAAAATATGCATTTAAAACCAAAATATGCAAAAATATGCATTTTCACCAAAATATGCAAAAATGTGCAATAACAAATCGATGCCATTTTAACTCAAATTTCTTAATTCGCAAAGATAATTGGTCGATATCGATTTTAGACTATCGACAAAAAACATGCATTTGCATGGAAATCTCATCCCTTGTTATGAGCAAAAGACTGAATTTCGGCAAGGGTTTTTCGTGAATTTATGAGATAAAAAACTTTTTTGGTGAATTTATGAGATAACTACACTGAAAAAAATAACCTTCCTGATATTAATGAAACGGATTCATTATTTTGTTTTCATTACTTAAATGAAGGAATTCATAAGCTGATTGAAATTTCATGCATGTTATGAACAAATTTTATGAAACTTGTTTCATTAGATTTCATAATTTCATTAAAAAATATCATAAGATTTTTAGAACTAAATACAACTCTGCGTTGCGAATAAGAGAAAGAAAACAAAACAAAAACATACGACGTTTTATTACACCACACGTGTTTAGTCTAATTGTAATTTTTACATGTGTGTTAACTTTTTTCTAGTAAAATAAAATAATTTTATATTTTTTTGCTTTGTTATTGAAAACTGTGTGTGTGTGTTATGCTGGTTATATCTAATTGAAATTACAAGTGAAAAGTTCCGTATAAGTGTTTCTTTTGACTGTTTCTTAAAAAATATAATATAATTTGCAACAGAAAAATAGTTTTTTAAGTCATTAAAATTTTGTGATGAAATGTAGAGTAATTTGTGTTGTTCCATTGCTACGTTGTTGCTTCGTTTTGGCAGCACGTGGTTTTAAAGTCATCGCGTTTTTGTCTTTTATAGTTTACCTTATATGGCAATTCAGACCAATTTAAGTATGAAGTAAAATTTTGTTGTGTGTAAAAACTAGGTGAAAACCATAAAAAGTGTGCAATTAAGTGTCATGTCACAGACTCAATTCCGTTCGGAAGTGGAATAAGTGGTTCACTCGTAAAACGCAAAGCAAATCCTTTTTTTCGGAATGAAACCACTTTTAGCAATTCAATTCCACTTTGATTTTTAAAACAACTTTTTTTCAAATCCGATCGGAATTGAGTCTGTGACATGCCCCTAAATAAAATTTCAGTGATGGTTACATGTGACTTACCAAAATTGTTATTAATGCAAATTTTCACTTATGGGTGTATGATACGTGCTGTTTTTAGGTAACTTGTTCCTAACTTGATTAGGGGCTTTCTATGGAAATTTTGATGACTTAAACCAACATGAATTTATCGTAATTCCCATATCAAAACCTTAATAAAGTTAGCAACTAGTTACTTGTAAAAAGCAATTATCATACGCTCATTACCAACTACTATTCCACATTTAATCAATGGATATTTTCATACATTTTATGAAAAACTTCATAAAACGTTTCAAACAAGTTCTACGAATATTTTCATTATTTATATGCAAGTTTTCATTGAAAGGAACTTTAATGACACCAGTTTCATTAATCAAATGAAACCTGTCTTCGGTTGAAAACGTGAGTCATTTTTCATTAAGTTTAAGTCAATTTTCATTAATTTCACGAAGCTATTTTTTTCAGTGTAACTTTCGAAAGACAATTCTGAGGATGCTGAAGCTTAGCATATATATTTGTCGTTCCCCTGCCCTGCGTGTTAAATTTCAGCAAAATTTCAGTGAATTTCTGATTAGTTTCACCTTAAATTCACGTGTTAAAAACCCGTTAAACATGTTTTAAAAACATTGGTAAGTCACAAAAATATTTTACAACGAATTTTTGTCACTCAAAAATATTTTTACACTAAAAAAAAAAAAAAAATATACTCGAAAAAAATTTTACACTCAAAAAAAATTTACACTTAAAAAAAAAATTTTGTAAATTATTTTTGTTTTTTCAAAAATAATTTAGCAAATTATTTTTTTTTTTCAAAAATTGCTTAAAAAAAAAGTTTTCTTACACAAAATAAAACATTTCTAATCAAAAATGTTATTTTTTCACTTTAGAAAATTTACTATCACTTAAAAAGGGCATTGTGGAGGGTATTCATAGATTCGGCCAGGTCGAATTTAACTTTTCTACTTGTTTTTAACTAACAATAAGCAAAAAAATATTCATTGAATACAAAATTTTTATTAAAAAAATTTATTAAAAAGTTGAAAAAATTGTCAGGTTTTTGTTATTTTTTTAAATTGTTAATTTTTGGGCAAAAATCGCCAAATCGTCGTTTTGCTATTTTGGGGAGTAAAAATCGTCAAAATGCGGAGAAATCGTCAAATCTGGCAGCAGCGGTTACAATTGTCTATTGTTTGCACCTTAAGGTATGCTTTAAAAATTTAACCAAAAAAACCGGGTGATTCAAAATGTCATAATTTTTAAATTTTTTGTTTAACTTACCCATTCTTTGGTTCAAAAACTGAATTTCCCCCAAATAAAACTCTTTTGTGTAAATATTTTTTTTTTTTAAATACATTTAATTTTTATTTTCAATATTAAATTTTTTTTTATTAATCTTTAAGATTTTATATATTTTTTTGGTTTATTTTATGAACAATCGTACACATTTTATATCATTTATTATTTATTTTAGATAATTTAACATACATAAATGTATGTTTTTACTCCATTCAATAACAATATCAATTTAATTTAATTTTATATCGTTTTTTTTTATATTTTCTCTATCAAAGACAATTTATTTTTAATTTTAATTTAAAGTATACGTAACTTATAAACTTTTTAAGTTTTTTGTTTTTTTGGTTTGTTTTACATATTTTTTTTAAATATTTGGTTTAACTTATCAGCAATTAGTTTTTGGTTTTGAATATATACAAAAAAAAATAAATGAAAATAACACAAAGTTTTGTAAAAACTTTTTAAATACAATTATTTGATTAAATTGAATGGCCTTTTTCTGTAACTCTCTTAAGAGTTTTAACTATAAAAGTATTAACACGATATATAAATCAACAGTTGTGTATTTTTTCTTTTATATAAAACAAAAATAGCATACTTTTGGGAGTTAAGGAAGAAACAAAATAATATGGAAGCGGTCGTTGGTTTTAAAATAAAATAAGGACAAACTGTATTTCACAGCGGTGAGGCTCACTACTTTTAAAATTATTTTTTTTTGTTGTGCAAATATTCTCTTCTTATTTTGTTTTCTGGTATTATATAAAAATTTTAAAATTTTATCCTAAAAATATGCTATAAATTTTTTTGTTGTCAATTTCTGTTGACTTCACACAATTTGTATAAAGTTACAGAATATTGCCATCAATGTTTTACAATTTTTAAATTTTTTTTAATACTAACCAATTTTATAAATTATTTTATTTAAAATTTTTAAATATCAAATGTGTTTTATTTTTTAACTTACTTTAACAGATATTTAACTTTTTATACATATAGAAAATTATTTACAAAATCTAACAGAAAGGTGCAGTTCAAGAATTTTACAATTTTTTTTATATATAAGACAAAATATACAGAATATTGTTTTGTGATCCTAATTGTTTTTGTATTTTAAAAAATATTTTATTATTTTATTGATTAAATTTACAAATTTCTTTTTACAATTTTAGTTGTTGTTTGTCTTCTAAAATGGCACAGCAATTAAGAAAAATATTTATTTATATATTTGTTTTTCTTCTATTTGTTTTAAAACTAATATTTATTTAAAAATGTATTTACATAGAAAATAGTTGAGATTTAAAAACAAATATTTTTATTTATTTACTTTTTTTTTTCTTTGTGGAAGTTCTTGAGCTATGACTTTGCGTATTTTTTTAAGTTTTGTGCTAAAGTATTTAAAACAACAATTTAATTAATTATGTTGCTGGGCTCAAAAGCAACATAAAAAAAATCAATTGTTATTGTTGAGTTTTTTATTTTAATTATTTATTTAAATTAAAAATTTTTAAATTACACTACTCGACAAAAATAATTTTTTTTCACAAACATCTAGGGTACATTTTATAAGGTATTTTGGCCTTTTAAACACGAATCTGTCATCAGAAAAGTTGTATCAAATCGTCTTCTTGAGATATAGGTATTTTAATTTTTTGTGGACCAAGCCCTTAAAAACCGAAAAATTTTAAGAGAATTTCTTGCAAAATTCGGATACTTATCAGTAGGGATGAGATTTTCATGCACTAAAAAATCGAAAATATGCGCATAAAATATGCGCTAAAAAATTCAAAATATGCACTAAAAAACCTAAAAATATGCACTAAAAAATAAAATGTGTGCAATAAAAATTTTGTTTTCATAGGAAAAACTTCTTAAAAAGCAAAAAGTAAGGCCGGGTTTAAATAGTAACATTTAAAACTTTGTATTAGCAAGATTTTTAGAAATTAAGACAATCTGTAAAACAAATTTTAAAGAAAAAAAAAAAATTATTTTTCTTATTTCCAAAATAAATTTTTAAAACTTAAAATAGTTTCTGGAACAAATAAATTTCAATTTGTGTTCTTGCTAATTTATGCCAAAATATGCACTTAAAAGTTGGAAATACGCACAAAATATGCGTTTAAAACCAAAATATGCAAAAATATGCATTTTCACCAAAATATCCAAAAATATGCAGAACCAAATCGATGCCATTTTAACGCAAATTTCTTGATTCGGAAAGATAATTGGTCGATATCGTTTTTAGACTATCGACAAAAAACATGCATTTGCATGGAAATCTTATCCCTACTTATCAGGATATAACAAAAACAGGACATTTTGAACTTCCTAATAATGTGATGATGGTACCCTTGATCGTATCCAGTCCGGATTTCTTGAAAAAGTTAGGTAAATTTATTGCGAATTTGAATAAAAACGAGTGAGAGTGTTAAATTCGGCTGTGCCGAATCTATAATACCTTCCAACATATAAAAAAATATAAAAAAATGCAAGGGCATTTTGGGGGGGGGGGGGGGGGGGGTGGTCACTAGCGGTCATTGGGGGACACATATCCCCATGCGGTAAATGTTTAGAAATTCATTTATTATGCTTTTTGAGCTTAAGTAATACAATTGTATCATTATTTAAAAACATTTTTAATATCCACGCCCACAAAAGGGGCGCGGGCAAAAAAAAAATATTTTTTTTTATTTCCTAAGTCCAAGTGCAGGGCCTTGAACTTTTTCTGACATTCTAGAAAAGTCTTACAATCGATCATAGATCAATAATAAATATACTTTATGGGGTCCCCGACTGATATTTCGATGCGTTACAAACGGAATGACAAAGTGAATATACCCCCATACTGTAGTTGGAGGGTATAAAAATATGAATAACTTTAACATACACTTTTCCAATATAAACAAATTTTTGGTCTTGAGAGCTTGGTCCACAAAAAATTAAAATGCCTATATCTCGGGAAGACGATTTGATACAACTTTTATGATAACAGATTCGCGTTTTGGAAGAAAATGTATTCAATATGTCTGGGCAAAAACCATGTAGAGTAGTGTTTTTTAAAATTGCATGTAGTAAAAAAAATATAAAACTATTATCACATTTAAAGTTTAAAATTAAAACTTAAAATTTAAAAAAATCATGAGTTCGATTCCCATAAAAAGATCTGTTCTGTTGCACTGCAACGTACAGTGCGTTAATTCCATATAACGAAGGGACAAAAGCAGAAGGAATTGTCAGATATTTTTGAAATTTGTTAGACTAGCATAAAATGTTTTTGCAATACTCAGTGCAAGGACACGCCTACCTCCCATATGTCCTGAAAATAAAAAAAAATATTTTAACTACAATAATGTCCGCAAACTTACAAAAAGTGATCATGCTGATACACATACACTCAAAATAATAACTCTACATTTCCAGCCAGCAATATTTCTTGGTAATTTTACTAAAAAACTCTGTAAAATGATTTTGACAAAAAAAAAACTGTTATTTTACAGAGTTTCTACTAAAATATTAATTAAGTAAAATATCATTTGGCAAAGAAAAACTCTGTTAATTTACATATATTTGTAAAATGCGTTTGATGCAACCAAAATTTTACAGAAAAAACTATGTAAATTTACAGAATTTAGTTAAATACATGTTATTTTGTAAAATTTTTATAAGATTTTTGAAAAGATTTTTTTGGTACTTTTTTAACATTTTTTCTTAAAAAAAAAAATACAGATAAAATGTTGGTGTTTTTACAGAAAACTCTGTTTTTAACTATGAAATTAATATTACACAGAAATAAGTCAAAATACAGATAAAACTTAGTTTTTGGTTATAAAAAATACAGAGTATTTCGCTTAAATCTGTATTTTAGCAGAAAACTCTGTTAATTATCTGTAAAATTAAGATTACAAAGTTAAAAGTAATATAACAGATGAAATTTTGTTTTTTGTCACAACAAAATACAGAGTATTTTCTTTAAATCTGTATTTTAACAGAAAACTTTTTCAAATATCTGTTGAATTGAGATTACAGTCATTTTACAGAGTTATTATTTAGAGTGTAGAAATAACAACGTGTGCAAAAATTTTAAATTAAATCGGAGCAAGGATTCAGAGTCCTGCAATACATCCTTTTTCTTAAAATATAAAATAAATAAATAACATTTTTTCGAGCTCGAAGCCAGTTTTTTTTTTGTAAATAAATACTCTTTTATTTTATTCCAATATTTCGATCCTCTTTTTGATAATCATCATCAGGGGATTTATTGAATTTGTATACACACAAAATCTTAAAAATATGTTTTGAAAGCATTGACGTCTGTGCAATTTAAAATGTCAATGTCGTTTACAACATATTTTTAAGTTTTTGTACGTATAAAAATTTACTTAATCCCCTGATGATGATTCTCAAAGAGAATCGAAACATTGAAATGGAATAAAAGAATATTTATTTACACGAAAAAAACTGGCCTCGAGCTCGAAAATTTTTTAATTGTTTAGTGCAAAATGCATAATAAATCAATTAGTAAACATTTTGCGTGAGGAAAGGTGTCCCCCACAGCCTCCCAGAAGCCTCCCCTCCCAAAAAAGAAACATGTTAAAGGGTATAAAATAATTAAACACTGTTACCTGTTTAAATTCGGTTTGAATAAGTCAAAAAAAAAATATGTGTCCCCTACAGCCCCCTCCCAGGAACCCCCTTCCCCAAAAACAACGCCCCTTTAATTTTTTTAACATGTTGGAAGGTATAAAAGTATTAAACACTCTTACACCTTTAAATTCGCGTTTGAAATTGTGTGTACTCTTTGATTTTTTTAAATTTTTTTTTTTGTGTAAAACTTCTATCGATTCTACAATTTTTTTGCGCAGTAGGATCGTGGGATAACGATTATTACTATTTTTTAAAAATTTTTGAAAAAAAATTATTGTAATTTTCCAATCTTAAAATCATTTCTACTGTTCCATTGGTGCGTCATAGAGGGGTCAACCCCATTAATTTTTACGCCTTTACATTTTTTCGGAACAAATTAATACCCCATCTTCAATTTCTAAGGGAAAATGACATTTTTTTCAAATGTGCTACAACCGCTCTAACTGCCCTAAGAGTGTACTTAGAGCAGTGTTCGGCACCCATTGCACCCAGGTGCATAATGAAATTGGCTATTTGCACGTAGACAACATTTAAAAAAGCGGGTAGATGAAGATATGTTTTAGAAAAATGTAAAAATGTTCCCTCTTTCTGCCGACCACTGCCTTAGAGCAATCAAATGACCGACCCACTTTATTTTTTTTAAGTCCGAACATTTTCTCTGATCACACCTACCCTCTATCTTTACTTCTTAAGTAATATTTTTTTTATTTTTTGAAAATTATTTTTATAATATCAGCTTCTACCGGTCCAATGGTGCGTCCGAGAGGGGTCATTAGTGAGAACGACCCCCAATTATTTTTACCCTCAAATATTTTTTTAAAACTTACCTACGACCTATCTCAACTCCCTAAGTGGGCTCCCATACAAATACAGTTGGAGTAAAATTTTATAAAAATGTAATTTTGAATGGAAGCCCACTTAGGGAGCGGAGATAGGGCGTAGGTATGTTTTACAAAAATGTTGGAGGGTGAAAATAAATGGGGGTCGGTCTCACTAATGACCCCTCTCGGACGCACGATTGGACCGGTAGAGGCTGATTAAATAAAACAAATTTACAAAAAATAAATAAAAAAAAAATTATGGGGACCGCCTTAATAGTTTAAGATAGAGGGTAGGTGTGTTCAGAGAAAATGTTTGTACTAAAAAAATATTGTGGGTCGGTCATACATTTTATTGCTCTAAGGGCTCTCGTAGGACAGTTAGAGCGGTTGGAGCAAATTTAAAAAATGTCATTTTGTGTGGGAGCCCCCATAGAAATTGGAGATAGGGTATTAGTTTGTTCTGAAGAAATTTTTTCCAAAAAATTTAAAAAAATAGTAATAAGCGCTATCCCACATTCCTACTGGGCAAAATATTTGTAGAATCGATAGAAGTTTTACACAAAAAAATCAAAGAGTACATACATTTTCAAAAATGAGATTAAAATTTTAAAACTTAAAAATCGCATACTAGAGCACTTTTAAGAATATTTCTGGATTTTTTTGAAAAGTACGTAAAAAACTAAATTAAAAAAAAAAATTGCAATTAGGACCAATATTGAAGAAGTTATGAGTAAAAGAAGTTTGGGTAAAGGAACAAACTACCAAATTTTAAAAATTCGATATCATTTGAACGGGTCATCAAAAAAATCTGAAAATTTACCACGAAGGAGTTTTCGATGGGTACTAAAAACAAATTGGAAAAATTAAAAAAAAAATATTCAAAGTGTCCGATTTGGCATGGAATGCCCCATATATATTATTGATCAGTGATCGATTGTAAGACTTTCTAGCGATGTCCGTCTGTCCGTCCGTCCGGCTGTCCGTCTGTCCGTCTGTCGTGGAGGACACGATACAGCCGAAAATAAAAGATCTAGACTCCTGAAATTTGGCACGAATATGTCTAACGGTCATAGGCTGGTTAAGTTCGGAGATGGGCAAAATCGGACCACGGGGGAAAAAGTTCCCCCTTTAAGTACTAAACCAACCTCTGAAAATCTACATTTTTTATTGATTTTTGTGCTTTTGCTTAGCAAACGAACTATTTTTTATCTCAGAAGAAATTCAAGGTCCTGCAGTTGGATCCAGGAAGGTTGTCTCTTACCGCCAAAACCCCCCCCCCAAAAAAAAAGACGCCCCTGTTTTTTTTAAAGTGTTGGAGGGTATAAAAATTTCGGCACAGCCGAATTTAACACTCTCACTTGTTTTAATTGGTAATGTTTAATTTGACTATAAAACTATGTGTTATTTACATCTTATGTTTACACTATGTTTAGCAACTTTGTGAAAAATATTTTGGCAAATATTTTTGTTGAACATATTAACCCTCTTACTCCTCCACATAACAGTAATTCTTGGATCCATTCTAACAAATCGTATAAAACACCCCTAAAAAGGGGAAGGACGGGGATTAAATGTTCTACAAAAAATCTGTCCAAAAAATTTTACTATATATGTCAGAACACACCAAAGCCCAAAACTTAACAGGAACACCAAAAATCAGTCAAATTCAAGATTGCCCACTAAGAGTTAATTGTTTTTGTAATTTTTTTTAATGCCCAATCTTGAACATGACTCTTTTTTGGTGTTTGGGTTTATTTTTGGGCTTTAGTGTGCTCTGACGTATATTGCAAAATTTTATGGGCAACATTTTTGTAGACCATTCTATCCCGGCGGTTATATTTTCTACAAAGTTGCTGCACATAATATACACCTTAAATGTAATGAAAACATAGTTTTATATACCGATATGTTGCAAGTACAGGCCAAAACTTTAACCGTCTCTAAAATAAAATTCCGATGTGATCTTGCAAAACGCCGATACACGTGTATTTTTTTTGTCTACTTTACCACAATCAATCGTCGGAATTCCGTAATTTTGGAAAAAAAATTAAATTGTTGTACCGCGTTATCAAAAAAAAAATGATTTTTGTCGAATTTCTTCGATTGCCGGGAAAACTATGGTTCGTTCTGGTCTTTAACTCTATATTTAAGTTTTTAGTCAAATCAGAAAATTTTAGCCACAATTTATTCACTAACTTTTGCATCGCGACCCCTTTTGATTTAAAATTTCTCAGGATAATGAAAAAAAAAAATAAATAAAAATCTAAAGAAAAAAAATGGTTTGTTTTGGAAAATTTTTTTAATTTTGTCTGATTTTGCTAAAAATTTAAACATAGAGTTTTTAGACAAAAACGAATCATAATTTTTGAAAAAAGTCACAATTCGTGATACTCTAATTTATATCCACAATCGATTTCAAGGCATTATAGGAGTAAAACCTTAGCAAGATTAATATTTAAGAAGTCCACTTTTTGTATGATAAATCCCAATCCAAGTGATTTCACAGCTATAATAATTTTACGTACCTTAAAGTATTCTTTAAAAATATTTTAATATTATTAGAAAAAATTATATAAAAACAAGAAGAGTTCTAGATGTTTAAATTACTGAAATGATTAAGATTTAATAAGTCAACAGTTAACAGGTTAATCATAGTACTCTGTTTATTACGGTGAAAATTTCACTTAAACTATAAACGCCCCAAATCGCAATTTAACATTTAAAAATCAACAACTTTTGACAATTATAAGAAAGAAACGATCATAATAAAACTGAAATGTCACTTTTTCACGGCAATTTAAATTGTCTTGTATAATTTTTTATGAATTTTTCTATAATGACATATTTTTTCTCGTGAAACCGAACAGAGTACATAGCTTTAATCAGAATACAATTCATAGCCTAACCAAAGTTTATAAAAATAATTATTTAATTACTAATACTATTTCATATAAATAATTCCTTAAACTTAAAAACAATCTCATATGTACTTACTTTTTGTATCTTTTCTTTTATTCATCCTAAACTAAGAAATTTAATATTATTTTACACTGGTATCGCACAACGTTTTTTACCCGTACTACTTTCACGACTTAAAGATGGATTTACCGTAGAAGAGCTAACATTATTATGACTAGTTTGTGAACCTTTGGTGGAGCCATTACGTGATGATAGACTACTGCTGCTAACACCACCAGCACCCCCTGCAGTGCTACCACTACCACAACCACTATTACTACTGCAACTACCATCAGAATTTTGAAATAAATTATCTGAAGATTTGGAGCCTGAAAACTTTTTATGTTTTTCCACTAGCCTATATGGAGTACTTGAAGTATCACATGTACATGTATCCACTGCAGTGGCAAATGACCTAGTAATTGTGCTGGTGGCACTAATTGGGATGGTGGTGGGATCTATTAATGCTGGTGGGTTTGTTGTAACTTCAACATAATTATGTTGACACTTTAAGGGCTATAAACTGGTAGTTAAAACTGTTTTTGATTTCATACACCCAGTCGTTTCGTTGTTGTGTAAAGTATTGGATAAATTTGTTGCATATGTGGCGGCAGCTGCTGTTGCCGTTACTGTTGCAGCATTTGGGGCTAATATATGATTACTGGTAACATTGAGAGGTGTTGTTGTGGCACTCACTATACCATTTATAGTAGTTGCCATAACATTTGTTGTTGCTATTAAATTACTTGTTGCTAAAGTCGTTGTTGCTATTGCTCCTGCCACTCCTACTGTTGTTGTTGTTGGTGTTGAGTTGCTATAATTTGTACTATGTTGCTGTTGATTAATTTTATTATTATTTGCTACATTTTTTGCCACTTCATTATCACGATTGACCCTATTTATCGTTAAGTCCTTTTCATTAAGCTCTGCCGCCTGATTATTATTTGGCACAAACTGATCGGCATATGGTATTTGATTATAGGCTGTACTATCTACTAAATTTGTAAAAATGCTTGTTATCGTTATGGTCTGTGTGGCCATTTCACAAAGTTTTTTCTTTTGTACACTATGTTCGGTATTCGTTGGTGTGATATGTTTTTGAATTTTCTCTTCCTGGGCACATGTGGCGGCGGTGACCACAGCAGCGGCCATCATTGAGGATGGTCCTGTATTGGCTGTACGATGCATATTGGTATTATAGCGTGGTGGCATCATACTTTGTCGTACATTACGTTCTGGTCTTACTAAAATTATATACAGCTAGAGGAAAAGAAATTGGAAAAATAAACAATTTTTTTTTTTGTTTAGTTAATATTGGCTTTGACATGTTTTGACGTGTGTTTGTTAATACTTTTTTTTTGTTATTTTGCTACAACTAAAAACACCATATGTTTTTGAAATTGCTGTATTTAGCTGTTGTTTGTTGTTTATGGAAAGTTTTCCTAAGTTTTTTCCCATTTTGTTAAAGTTTTTGTAAGAAGAATATTAAAAGTTTTTTTTTTTTGTTGGACAAGTTAATGAGCTTTACATTAAAGTTAATTACTCATGTAAATGTTTTTGAAGTCAATCATGTTAAAGACAAAAAAATATTTTAAGAAGGACCTTATGTTAGTTTTCATCTTTGGAATTTTATTGTAGGGCAATTCCAAAAATTTTCGCCCCACTGTTCGGAAACATGCCTTTGGACGCCACTGAGAATTTGGCTCATAGATATCCACGTTTATATGAGATATGTTGCATTTTTGGATTTTCAAAATTTGCTGTAGTTTTCAAATTATCGCGGGTCAAAGTTCGACTTTTTTAGCAAAAGTCAGAAAAATACATGACGTTTAACGTGCTCTAACTTTTTAACTAGTAATCCGATTATCACAAGTAATGGCTCATATGAAAGCTTAATTCTTCTTCTTTTACGAAATATTTTCAAAAACACACGGTTTTTTTCAGAAGTGTTGCAAAAATTCAAAAACATTTTTTTTTTGCGAATATTTTAAAAAACACATCTTCTATTTTTTTAAAAAAAAGTTTGGTGATAAACAATACTGTTTTGTACAACATATCCAAAATTCAGAGTGGGATCCCAATGGGATCAAAAAATATTCTGGTTTCAGTACGAAGTTCTTAAATTTTACCTTAGAAAATTAAAATTTTATATTTCTTCAATATAAAAATTTAAATTTTCAAAGAAAATTATACTATTAAAATTTTGAAAAACATTCAAAACATTAGAAATTTAAATTTTCTAAGGGAAAAATATGAGAACCTCGTACTTAAAACAGAATAGTTTTTGATCCCATGGAGATCCCACTCTGAATTTTGAATATGTTATACAAAACATTGTTATTTTTCACCAGAATTTTTTAAAAAAAAATCGAAGATGTGTTTTTTTAAATATTCGAAAAGAAAAAATGTTTTTGCATTTTTGCATCATTTCTGTAAAAAAAACTGTGTTATTTTAGAAAAATTTTCTAAAAGAAGAACCCCAGCTTTCACATGAGCCTAAATTTGTGAAAATCGGGTCATTGGTTAAGAAGTTACAGCTCTTTAAACGTGATGTATTTTTCTTACTTTTGCTTAAAAAGTCAATCTTTGACCCGCCATAATTCGTTAAATACACCAAATGTAAAAAAACGATATATGGTACATATATCATATTTATGAGGGCTATCTATGTGTCAAGGTTCAAATTAATCTGAGACACCATTTCCAAAAATGACTAAAATTTGAGCTAAATTTTCTGGAATGGCCCTGTATAATTAAATTTCAGTTATTTCAATTTTAAATAAATTTGGAAAATTGATTGAACGCAAACCGATTAAAGTTTCTGCCAAACTTTCGGGATTAATTTTTGTACACCTACCATCAGCGCCGTTTGGTCATACACACTTGTGACTGTCAGATACCAACGTCTTACAAAAATGTCAAAAAGTCGTTAAACACGAACTGGATAATATAACTTTGAAACTAGAGACTAAATATAGTAAAAATGCATTTATAGTTTTTCATTCCAAGAACCTTTTTCCTTTTAAAAAGAGAGTCAGAGTTTTCGAGGATTAAATTTTATAAAATATTTTTTTTAATAATAATGCTTGTCCTAGGACGCGACTAGTGACAGCAAATGAAAGAGGAGGATCTTCCCTAATTTTCCTATTTTAATATTTTTACATATCAGGGAAAAGGAGGTAAGTTACAACCTATCAAAACTTTATCCTTCAATATTATTTAAAAATGTTATTTTTGTAAAAAAAAAAAAATTACAAATTTTTTTTTTTTAATTGAAATTTTTTTTTTTCGAGCGTACATGTTTTTTTTTAGTGTAAAAATATTTTTGAGTGACAAAAATACTTTGTAAAAAAATTTTGTGGCTTACCAATGTTTTTAAAGCTGTTTTTTTTAAAGCCCGGGTTTTTGAAATTCACGGGTTCGCTAATAACTTTTGAACCACTGAACCGATTAGGCTGAAATTCAGTATGAGTTAGACCAGGGGAACGACAAATATATATGCTAAGCCTTGGCATACTCATAATTGTCTTTCGAATGTAAGTGTGTTTTTATCTCGCAAATTCGCGAAAACCCCTTGCCGAAGTTCACTCTTTTGCTTATAACCTTTGAATCACTGGACCGATTTCGCTGGATTGCAATACCAACCTGACCAGGTAAATTCCGAACGTATATGCGAAACTTCAGGAGTCTCCATAAAGTTTTTCAAAAGTTAGCTCGTTTTCAACAGACAGACGGACGGATGTCCATCGCTAGATCGTCTAAAAATCGATCGAGGATCATGAATATATAAATTAATGGGGTCCTAGACCACTATTTCGAGGTGTTATTATTTTTTTAGATTTTCCCAATTTGTTAACGGTTTTTAGTATCCTTCGAAAACTCCTTCGTGGTAAATTTCCAGATTTTTTTGATGACCCGTTCAAAAGATATCGAATTTTTAAAAATTGGTAGTTTGTTCCTTTACTCAAACTTCTTTTACTCATAACTTCTTCAATAATGGTCCAAATTTCAATTTTTTTTCCAATTTTCTTCCAATTTTCAAAAAAAATTCTTAAAAGCGCTCTAGTATGCGATTTTTAAGTTTTAAAATTTATCTCATTTTTGAAAATGTTTGTACTCTTCGATTTTTTTGAAATTTTTTTGTGTAAAACATCTATCGATTCGAAAAATTTATTTGCCTAGGAGGATCGTGGGATAACGATTATTACTCTTTTTTAATTTTTTTTAAAAAATTTTATTGTAATTTTCCAATCTTAAAATCATTTCTACTGCTCCAATGGTGCGTCATAGAGGGGTCCTTTATAGGACCGATCCCCATTAATTTTTACGTCTTAACATTTCTTTGGAACAAACTAATACCCTATCTCCAAGTTTTACGGGGACTCCCACACAAAACGACATTTTTTAAAATTTGCTCCAACCGCTCTAACTGCCCTAATAGTGCCCTTAGAGCAACAAAATGTATGACTGACCCACAATATTTTTTTAGTCCAAACATTTTCTCTTAACACACCTACCCTCTATCTTGAACTGTTAAGGCGGTCCCCAAAAATTTTTTTTTATTTTTTGAAAATTTTGTTTTATTTAATCAGCTTCTACCGGTTCAATGGTGCGTCCGAGAGAGGTCATTAGTGAGACCGACCCTAATTTATTTTTACCCTACAAAATTTTTTTAAAACACACCTACGCCCTATCTCCACTCCTTAAGTAGGCTCCCATACAAATAACAGTTGGAGCAAATTTTATAAAAATGTAATTTTGTATGGGTGCCTTCTTAGGGAGTGGAGATAGGGCGTAGGTATATTTTAAAAAAATGTTGTTGGGTAAAAATAAATGGGGGTCGGTCTCACTAATGACCCCTCTCAGACGCACCATTGGACCGGTGGAATCTGATTAAATAAAACAAATTTACAAAAAATAAAAAAATAAAATGGGTGGGGACCGCCTTAACAATTAGAGATAAAGGGTAGGTGATTTGAGAGAAAATGTTTGGACTAAAAAAATATTATGGGTCGGTCATACATTTTGTTGCTCTAAGGGCACTATTTGTAGACTGACCATTCGTACTGATTTGATCAGCGCATGTACTGATTTTTAATCACGTGTACTGATCGCAAAACGTTGTACTGATTTGTACTGATTTTTTTAAATATGTACTGATTGTACTGATTTTTGAACATTTCAACATTTCAACATACAAAATAATTTTATTCGAAAATTCTGTACAAAAACTTGAATTTCCATTATATGAGTCACCAGAATTGTTTTTATAACTTAAGTCTGAAAATGAGATAATTTATAAAAACGCAAAAATGAATCTGAGCATGAGGTTATTTTGATCTTCCTAAATTTATATGAATATGCGCACAGAATCTTTGAGGTTTTCTGTAACGAAAAGTTCAATGGGCCGATGGATTTTTTATAATTTTAGAAAGATGATGTAAATTGCATGAATCCAAATGATTCTGAGATCTTAGATGAGGTAATGTCATCCGAGTTTATTCGAAAAAGCGCTCAAAAAATCAGGGCCTTTAAAAAAAACACGTGCTTATTAGCTGTAAAGTTTTCTTACAGAAAAAGTTGTCAAACTTACGGAAAAAGTCTTAAAAATCTGAAGGATTTTCTTATTCTCAAAACCTGTGGAATTTGTTTTCTGCACTTAAACGATCAAAACATTCAAATGAAGTCGTTTAAAGTCAACTAAATTTTCTGCAAAATAACTACAGTTGTTTTTACTCAAAATACTTATTTGAGTGTTGAAAAAACATCAGTGTTTTCTCATAGAAAAATTTTTTAGAGAGTTATTTATAGAAAAAACAAGTAAAAAAGTTAAATTCGGCCTTGCCGAATGTATTGATACCCTCCACAATTTCAAAAAAGATTTTTGCAAAAAACTTAAAAAAAAAAAATTTCAAAAAAATTTCAACGAAAAATAATTTTCGAAAAAAATCCGCGATTTTTTCTTATTTTTGTCAAAAAATATGTTCGTACTTGTTTAAATACCATTCGGTGTTCAATTTTGTTCACATATGTCAACCAGCAGCCGAATTAAAGCATTTTGTATTTTTAGGTTATGTTGAATGTACCAAAATTTTTTAGGTCTCCTTACATTTTCGTTCATAACTTTTGAACCGCTGAACCGATATCGCTCAAATGCAATACCAAACTGCTCAGGAGAACTTTTAATAAATATGTTAAGTTTGAGTCATCTCCGTGTAATATTTTGGTCGTGATCACCATTTCCACAGACAGACGGACATCGCTAGAATGTCTTAAAATCGATCACTAATCAATAATATATATACTTTATGGGGTCCTAGACCGATATTTCGATTAGTTACAAACGGAATGACAAACTTATATATACCCTCTATCAGCGACGTATCCAGGAATTTGAAAACGTGGGGGCACAATTCCCAAAAATTTTTTCGTCATCGCCTATTAATATTTATTTTTAACTGGAACTAAACCCATAACCTACCCACCTCCCCCCCCCCCCCCCATCTCCTATGAACCGATTTGCATCAAACTTAAAATATATATAAAAGTAATAATTCTGAGGTTATGGTTTCTTTGCTCATCGGCCACATCGGGGATTTTGTTGTTCAAAAAATGGGTTATAAATTGAGAATAAATGGGTGCAGATCTGTGTTAAAATATGGCCTCCTTAAAAATTTTTTTGTGAAAATGTGTAAATTTAAAATCGTCTCGTTTATATATTTGTTAAGGGAAATACGTTTATATGGGTTGAGATACTTCCCTTGTTAAAATCTTATTGTTTCAAAATTGTTTTTAGAAATTTATTTGCATGACCATGATGAATAATTATTATTAGATAAAATTAATATGACGGTTTTTTTTTAACATATATTACTGATTTTTCAGTATAAATGACTTTTTAGAAATAAATTAGTTCATACTTTAGAGTTTTTATAAAAAAATAAAATCTTTTCTTTAAAAATCAAAATATTCAGAAACTTGTGATTTTTTTTTTTGTATAATTCATTGTTGTGTATAAAATTTTAAAAATTTTCAAATCGAAAAGGGGGGGGCACGCGCCCCCGGTGCCCACCCCCTGCATACGTCCATGCCCTCTATCACTAAGTGGAGGGTATAAAAACATAAAAACTTGGGTGTACTGATTTAAGCTCAGAAAAAAATGGTCACCCTAACTATTAGGGCAGTTAGAGCGGTTGGAGCAAATTTTAAAAAACGTCGTTTTGTGTGGGAGCCCCCTTAGAAATTGGAGATAGGGTATTAGTTTGTTCCAAAGAAATGTTAGACGTTAAAATTAATGGGGGTCGGTCTTATAAAGACCCCTCTATGACGCACCATTGGAGCAGTAGAAATGATTTAAGATTGGAAAATTACAATAAAATTTTTTCAAAAAATTTAAAAAAATAGTAATAATCGTTATCCCACGATCCTCCTGGGCAAAAAATTTTTCGAATCGATAGATGTTTTACACAAAAAAATTTCAAAAAATCGAAGAGTACAAACATTTTCAAAAATGAGATTTAAATTTTAAAACTAAAAAATCGCATAATAGAGCGCTTTTAGAAATTTTTTTGGATTTTTTTTTAAAGTACGTAAAAAAACAAAAATTTTGAAAAAAAAAATTTGAAATTTGGAGCATTATTGAAGAAGTTATGAGTAAAAGAAGTTTGAGTAAAGGAACAAACTACCAATTTTTAAAAATTCGATATCTTTTGAACGGGTCATCAAAAAAATCTGAAAATTTACCACGAAGGAGTTTTCAAAGGGTACTAAAAACTGTTAAAAAATTTGGAAAATCTAAAGAAAAAAAATTTCGAAGTGTCCGATTTGACATGGAATGCCCCATATGCTCTCTATCACTAGAGTGGAGGGTATAAAAATTAAAGTTAGTCAATACCGACCACATAACCTTACACAAGTGTTTTGCGGAATTTGGGTCCGAAGTACAAAGGTATAAATTTTAAGATCGATTGGATCCATCTTTAGTTATATCTTTAAGTTACACACTAACCAAATTTGAGCGAAATTGTCTTACTTTTGATGGTATAGACAAATTTAACTAAATATCGGTCAATTTTTTTTTTCAATGAAGGACAGAGTCCAAAATTGTCGAATTATAATTAGATTTGATGTTACCAAAGTAAAAAAAAATCAATAAAATATTTTATTATACCCTACACCACTCTGTGGTCCAAGCAGACGCGTTTTCTTAAATTTTTCCTGAAGAAAATTCTCGCAATCTGTGGCTTTTTCTATAGAAATAAATAACTCAGAATATGCAAAAAGTTTCAGAAAAAGTTAGGAAAAGTGTGAACATTTTTCTTTAGGAAAAGCCTGAGAATTTTCTTTAGGAAAAATTTGAGAATTTTTTTATTGCAAAATCTGAGACTTTTACTCTATGAAACAGTACCATACCAGTAAAGGTACCTACAGATGACGCAATATTATGCACAATATTTTTAAAGGTTTCCCGCAAATGGCACACTCAATATACTTACTCTGTTAAATTACAGAGATAATCTGCTGAGCCAGCAGAAAATACCATAGACTACCAACCAGCAAGATTTTTTTTTGTTATTTTACAAAGAAAACACTGTAAAATGATTTCGACAAAAAAAAAACTGTAAATTTATAGAATTTTCTGTAAAATGTTGATAAAAGCGACCAGAATTTTATCAAAAAAAAAAACTCTGTAAATTTACGAAGTTTTAGGCCTTGGTGAATAAAAATTTTGCACGGACGTTTGGAATCTGAAAAAAACTTTTTTGCCAAACAAAAAAAATCCACTATAAAGTACATAATACATACATATGTAAATAACGTATGAGCAATATTTTAGTCAAACCCTTTCAACAATAATACTCATACGCTCCTTAGTTCAGATATAAACAAACCACACAGTTTTTCTCAAAATTCCTTTGGGACTTAAACATAATTTTTACTTCATTGTCTTTTTATCTAATTTCAACAACATATGATGTTTATAAAATTTACTACTAATTTTATTATTGATTTTCATTACAGATAATCCAGTATTTATATATTATTTATATAATTTATCCTAAAACAAACACACACACTTACACATAATCATACTTATGTATGTATACAAAAACACTTACCTTTGGTGAAAATAAACATGCTATTGTAACACTGGCCGATAAACTTATAGTCACCGACATTGATGTTATTCTCAGGGGTACATGATTGCCCGTACCAAAATATAACGGAACAAATGCCAACCAAATGACACATGTTGTGTACATAGTAAAGCCTTTGGGGAAGGAGTATTATAAAGAAGGAAGGAAGAGAGAGAGAGAAAAGATATATTTATATAAATAAACACAAATGTATTAATAAAAGCAAAACAAATACACCAAAATGGTTTAATAATAATAAACAAAACAATTGTTTAAAAGTGAAATCAAAAAGTATTTGAAATTTTTTAAATAATTTGGGTTAGAAAGTCACACAAAATTGATAAACTTACTTATGTATTTAATAGACTGATTGGAAGGAATATTTTAATGGACTGTATGAAAAAATTTTTGGACTGTATAAAACTTTTGCCAAAAAGATAAAGATTTTGTTGCCAATCAACCGGGTTAAGTTAACATTTTTTTTGGATTATATGATCAAATGTTTTTATTTATCGTTCCATTTAATTGTATTTTTTTTTTTCAACAATTTTTAACAACGTCCGTCGTCTTGCTTTAGCGAAATTAAGCAAGGGTTCTGGTGGGAAACGAACCCAGGACCCCGTGATTAGTAGGCTAGCACGCCGCCTGATATAAAGTTTTCGATTTGTTCTTTAGGAAAATTTTGTGGCATTTTTATATCGGGACCAAGTTCAAAACAGCTCTGACTATAATGTCATGGGGTGATACAAGTTTTAAGCTGCAAAAGTTTTTGGACTGTATAAATATAAAAATTATGATGAGGTTTTGGACTGTATAAAAACTCGGTTAAATGTGAAGAAGATTAAATAAGTCCACATTTGTATATTTATATGTTCCTTTAACTCCCACTGTAGCATTAGGCGCCATTTTAAAAGCAAATGATAAATTCTTATATAAGTGATAACAAGCTCTGATTGTAATTTCTGGTACTGTATAAACTAATATTTGACTTTAAAAATTCTTAAATAATATAACATTTTTACCATTTTAAAAAATTTAATTCGGCCTTGCTGAATGTATTGCTACCCTCTTAATGAAAAAAAAAAAATTAAATGCAAAATAAAAAATTAAAAAATTGCGGTAAAACGTTTTTGATAAAAAACATACCGCGAAAAATATTTTTTGGGGTAAACAAATATGTTTGTGTATTTAAATACCTTTCAGTATCCATTTCTGTTTATATATGTTAATCATAAGACGAAATAAAGCATTTTGTATTCTTAGGTTATGTTGAATGAACAAAGTTTTCGTGTTGTCCTTACAAATTCGTTTATAACTTTTGAACCTCTGAAATGATATTGCTCAAATGCAATACCAAACTTTTCGGGACAACAAGAAGTAAATGTGTTAAGTATAAGTCATATCTGTTTAATATTTTTGCCGTAATCGCCATTTCAACAGACAGACGGACATCCCAAGAATATTTTAATATCGATTACTGATCAATAAAATGCCAAACCGATATTTCTATGATTTAGAAACAGATTGACGAACTTATATATATCCTCTACCACAAAAACACGATTACAATAAAATGTTTGGACTGTATAAAATAAAAAAATTTAATAAAAATTTTGTACTGTATAAAAACTCTATAAATTTTTTGTTTGTTTTATGAGTAGGATTTAATAAGTCCACATTTTAAAGTAATAATCTTAATCGTAATGATTAAATACAAATAATATAGAGATTTTTGAAACATATTAAGGATTTATTAAGTATGAAACCACGATTTTTTAATAGATTTTGGACTGTATAAAACCAGGAATATAAAAAATAAAAATATAAATAGATTGATACAGCATAAAACTACGATTAACAATCAGATTTTATAATTTATAATTGTAATACTATAATAAATTTGGACTGTATAAATAAAAAGAAACATAATATTTTTGGACTGTATGAAAACAGTATTAATAACACTAATTTAGAAGAAAAATAATTGTGATTCTACTAGAGATTTTTACTGCTGTACACTTGGAATAAGAAACAGGTTAAGGACTGCATTAATACAAAAATAATATAGATATTATATATGTTATATTTGATTTGAACTGTATAAAATAAAGTGAGTAAAATCGTAACAAGATTAATATTTAATTAGTCCATATTTTGTAAGGTAAAGCCTAATACAAGTGATTGCTAAACACAGCTATAATCTTTGTTTGATTTAAAGCTGTATAACACCAAAAGAGACAACGATCTCTAAATCTATTAAACAACAATTAAAATTAAAAAAATGGACTGTATAAAACCATAAAATTTCGATTGTATAAAACCAGGAATGATTAACAGATTTAGTACTGTATAAATTCATAATTAATGTTAAGTTTATACACACTCAGATTTGTAGTGTATAAGATCACATGTGAAACAGTTTTTTTTTAACTGAAATGATAAACATTTTGGACTGTATAAAACTAGAAATAATATAAATGTTATTTATATTGGATTTTGGACTGCATAGGACCACGATTAACATACAAATTTTAGAAATAATAAAAGCACGATTAGTTTAAAAATTTTTTACTGCAAATTATTGTGATTTAGGAATTACTTTGGACTGTATAAAACAAAAATTTAAAAAATGTGTTCGACTAAAAATATATAAAATTTAAAATTTATAAATTTTACTATTTCAAGACATAAAAAAAACTAAAAAACTTCAGATTTTTTTTTTAATTTTATCAAATACTTTTTGATTCCACTATTTTTATTTAACAAATACCAAATAAACACCTGGAAATGTATTTTTTATTTTATATACCTACCAATATGTTTAGATTCATTAAAAGCTTCAGGTATCTTGCGTGTTAATACCGCATATACCGTACACACCACAATCAATACAATTGGATAAAAGAATGCTATAACATATGAGGCATCTATATAGGAATCACATACCAACAGATTATCTTCGCGTGTCGGATGATAATGTTTAGCATGTGATGGTGATATTAACATCCAAACACCATTAATTAATATCTAAACAATTAAAAATACAACGGGAATTTATTTTTATTTTTATTGTAATTTTAATTATAATTTGATTTTTAAGTACTCTATATTAAAAGTTTCTTAATTACCTGTAATGATATAAAAAAGGAGCAGATCACCAATTGAGACTTGGGACTTATAAATGAGGGCCTTTTGGCGGATTGTTTACCGGCTTTGAAAATACGTGCAATACGATTCGTTTTTGTAAGTAAAGCTGCATAGACTACGGTAAAACAAAAACCGACACTGAATCTGTGAAGAAAATATGAGAAAAAATGATTGAAATATTAATTAGATGTAGGAGTATAACAGATTTTAAAGTATAACAGTTTAAGCATTATAAATTTTAAGATTTAATATCTGAAAATTTTTTAGGCCATAGCGCGATGCTAAAAAAGATAACAATACCACAAAATGTGGAGCAACATTTTTTTCGCCATTTTTTGATCCATTTTGAACCCTTAAATCCCATGTATGCCCAATAAACCGAGAAACCCCAACCTTAGAATTGTCTCTTGTGTATGGGGCATTCCATGTCAAATCGGACACTTTGAAATTATTTTTTTAGATTTTCCCAATTTGTTTACAGTTTTTAGTACCCATCGAAAACTCCTTCGTGGTAAATTTTCAGATTTTTTTGATGACCCGTTCAAAAGATATCGAATTTTTAAAAATTTGTAGTTAGTTCCTTTACTCATAACTTCTTCAATAATGGTCCAAATTTAAATTTTTTTTTTCAAAATTTTTGTTTTTTTATGTACTTTTTAAAAAAAAATCCCAAAAAATTAGTAAAAACGCTCTAATATGCGATTTTTAAGTTTTAAAATTTAAATCTCATTTTAGAAATTGTTTGTACTCTTCGATTTTTTTGAAATTTTTTTGTGTAAAACTTCTATTGATTCTCCAAATTTTTTACCCAGGAGGATCGTGGGATAACGATTATTACTATTTTTTTAAATTTTTTTAAAAAATTTTATTGTAATTTTCCAATCTTTAAATCATTTTTACTGCTCCAATGGTGCATCATAGAGGGGTCATTTATAAGACCGACCCCTATAAATTTTTGCGTCTTAACATTTCTTCGGAACAAACTAATACCCTATCTCCAATTTCTAATGGAGCTGCCACACAAAACGACATTTTTTAAAATTTGCTCCAACCGCTCTAACTGCCCTAATAGTGCCCTTAGAGCAATGGTTCCCAACCTTTGATTCTTGCCCCACTGGGTGGCAATTTGAAGGATCCAGGGGGGCAACGAGCAAATTTTCAAGATTTTTTTCATCAAATTAACTAAAAAAACTATTTTTTTTTGCAAAATTTACTATAAAAATCTTGTTAATTTCTTAACATTTTTACTAAAAACTTAATTTAAATGCTTATTTTACAAAAAATTTGCTAAACAAGTAGTAATTTTTCATTAGATACAAAAATTAGAAAAACTAACAAATTTTTCCTTAGTGTATGGGGGACAAGTTAATTTTTTTGACTTAAAAGTGGGGCGTGACGTAAAAAAGGTTGGGAACCATTGCCTTAGAGCAACAAAATGTATGACCGACCCACAATATTTTTTTAGTCCAACCATTTTCTCTGAACACACCTACCCTCTATCTTTAACTGTTAAGGCGGTCCCCATACAATTATTTTTATTTTTTGTAAATATGTTTTATTTAATCAGCTTCTACCGATCCAATAGTGCTTCCGAGAGGGGTCATTAGTAAGACCGACCCCCATTTATTTTAAGCCTACAACATTTTTTTAAACTTATCTACGCCCTATCTCCACTCCCTAAGTAGGATCCCATACAAATAACATTTGGAGCAAATTTTACAAAAATGTAATTTTGAATGGAAGCCTACTTAGGGAGTGGAGATAGGGCGTAGGTGTGTTTTAAAACAATGTTGTAGGGTAAAAATAAATGGGGGTAGGTCTCACTAATGACCCCTCTCGGACTCACCATTGGACCGGTAGAAGGTGATCAAATAAAACAAATTTACAAAAAGTAAAAAAAAATGTATGGGGACCACCTTAACAATTAGACATAAAGGGTAGGTGTATTCAGAGAAAATGTTTGAACTAAAAAAATATTGTGGGTCGGTGATACATTTTGCTGCTCTAAGGGCACTATTAGGGCACTTAGAGCGGTTGGAGCAAATTTTAAAAAATGTCGGTTTGTGTGGCAGTTTGTTCCAAAGAAATGTTAAGACGTAAAAATTAATGGGGGTCGGTCTAATGAATGACCCCCCTATGACGCACCATTGGAGCAGTAGAAATGATTTTAAGATTGGAAAATTACAATAAATTTTTTTCAAAAAATTAAAAAAAATGGTAATAATCGTTATCCCACGATCCTCCTGGGCAAAAAATTTAAAGAATCGATAGAAGTTTTACACAAAAAAATTTCAAAAAAATCGAAGAGTACAAACATTTTCAAAAATGAGATTTAAATTTTAAAACTTAAAAATCGCATACTATAGCGTTGTCGCATATGCTGACGATGTCGCGATAGCGGTAAAGGGGAAGCATCTGCCAACATTGCGGGACATTCTTCAGGGTTCTCTGAAAGATCTCTCTAAATGGGCAAGAGACTGTGGTCTAGGAGTTAATCCTAGTAAAACACAGCTTGTTTTATTTACAAGGAAAAATAAGATTCCTGCTTTTGATCCTATTTCTCTGGACGGTACTGAAATCACCTTCTCAGATGGAGCCAAGTATCATGGAGTATTTCTAGATAGGAAGCTGAATTTCAGGCGTAATATTGAGGAACAGGTGAGAAAAGCAACGATTGCTTTGTATTCCTGTAAAAGGGCCATTGGAAAACGATGGGGTTTTAGCCCTCAAGTCGTTCATTGGATCTCTACAGCAGTGGTGCGTCCAATTTTGCTGTATGGAATCATTGTCTGGTGGCATGCTTTAGAAACAAAAGCGAACTGTGTCTTTATCACGAAGGTACAGAGAATGGCGTCAATGTGCATCACTGGTGCTCTTCGTACTACACCTACGGCTGCATTAGAAATCCTCCTTCACCTGATACCCTTGGACATATTGGGTAGGCAGTATGCGGCTACGTCGGCAATTCGACTTAATAGCACGCTGCAATGGAGGAGCAGCGATTGTGGCCATAGCGCGATCTTGAAAAATATAACAATACCACAAAATGTGGACTGTGCTCCCTCTTTGAGCCTCTTTGAGCGCCACTTTACCACTATGATACCATCCAGGGAGTCTTGGATGGGGGATACTCCGGGTAGTGGAGCTACCATTAATTTTTACACAGATGGATCGAGGCTGCACGAACAAGTGGGCTTTGGAGTCTATTCGGAAGAGCTTGGGTTGAGCCTGGCTCGTAGATTGCCAGATCATTGCAGTATCTACCAGGCAGAGATGCTGGCAATAAAGGAAGTGGCTGACTGGTTGATCTGCAATGTCTTGTCTACAACCGCAGTCAACATCTATACTGACAGTCAAGCCGCGGTCAAGTCCATGGATTCAATGTTTCTGAAAACAAGATCTGCCCTTAACTGCCGCACGTCTTTAAATGAGATGGTCAAGCAGTTTAACATACGACTCATATGGGTCCCAGGGCACAGAGACATTGCAGGGAATTGCAAAGCCGATGAGCTTGCAAGACTAGGAACTACCTTACAGGTTCCAACAGAATTGGAATGTGTTGGTATGCCTCTAGAAACTTGCAAGCAAAGCCTACGGCTTTGTTCTGCGACGGAGACTAATCAAAGATGGGCAAATGGATGGACGTGTGAGACAACACGACTGATTTGGCCTTCTCTTAATCAGGGGCGCACAAGTGAGCTGATATCGCTTCCAAGAGGAGAGATTTCGACGGTGGTTTCTATAATTACCGGACACTGTCTTATAGGGAAGCACGCAGAGCGGTTAAATGTGCCGTCGAATGACTGTTGCCGAAGTTGCATGGATGAAGAGGAGTTGGAAACTATCGAACACTTTATTTGCCATTGCCCGGCACTTTCTGGTCAGAGACTTGCTTCACTGGGATCTAGGGAGCTGTATGATCTTTCTGATTTGTCGGATGTCAAAATTCAATATCTAAGGAGTTTCGTAAGAAGCTCAAACTGGTTTAACGACAGGGACTAGTAGGGAAACCTATTACGGTCCCGTGGTATCACAATGGACCTCAGAGTCTACGTGTGTTGACGTAAAACGTCAGCAGCCACTTACAACCTAACCTAACCTATACTATAGCGTTTTTAAGAATTTTTTGGGATTTTTTTTTTTAAAGTACGTAAAAAGCAAACATTTTGAAAAAAAAATTAAATTTGGACCATATATGGTTTTGAATTGAGAAAAGTGTGAAAGAAAAATTTTAATTTTTCTAAAAATTTAAGACATCCTGGTTTGTTTCTTACTAGTTTCATATTATCCAGTTATAATAATCTTCAGAAAAACTTTTAATGTCAAATTTATTTAGTTAATAGTCAATAAAACTCTATATGTGAAAATTATTTATAGATCGCAGCCGACAAGGATTGAACTCATCATCATCAGTAATACTTTGATATTAACTGCTTGGACCATTATTGAAGAAGTTATGAGTAAAAGAAGTTTGAGTAAAGGAACAAACTACCAATTTTTAAAAATTCAATATCTTTTAAACGGGTCATCAAAAAAATCTGAAAATTTACCACGAGGGAGTTTTTGAAGGGTACTAAAAACTGTAAGCAAATTGGGAAAATCTTAAAAAAAAAAAATTTTCAAAGTGTCCGATTTGACATGGAATGTCCCGTATATATATTAATTTTCATGCAAATCAATTCATAAGTGTTTAGATACTTCCTTGTTAGGAGCTACTTCCTTGTTGGGAACCTCAAATTGGTTCAACCTAACCATACTCAAAAACAATTTTCCAGATTGCTTTTGGGTCTTTAGCTAGCAGGTTCCTCGGATCAAGCCTAACATAAATAATCAAAGTTTTTTTGTCATATCACCAATATTTAGCAGGTTAAACACATATTCCAAGTTTATAAAGCCAAATAGTGCTATCTACACAAAATGTTCTGTTTTGATCACAATTTGATTTGGATTTTCAATTTTTCTATTTCCTGCACTATAAATATTTAAATAACTAATGTTGACACTAAAAATTCTCTGCATTATTGTTAAATACAAATGTATATTTTGTACCACAAAAACCATAAAAAGCTTTTTAAAAACATGAGTATGCCAACCAAATAAAACTATGGTTTTAAGCTGGCTATTTGAATAAAAATGCACTATAAACATATTTTATACATATAAACACTAAAACCGGAAAATTCTTTTTAAAAGTAAATACATAAACAAAAATTTAAATACTCACACAAACATTTTCAAAACTTACCTCTGTATGGCGCATACAATATTTGTAGGTTTTAATACCAATGCAAAAGTAACCGCATAACACATCAGTATGCCCGCCAGTAGTATGTAACTTAATTCTCTACCGGATGCACGTACAATTGGTGTGTCATTGTGTCTAGAGGAAATGTTAAAAACAATGTAAAAAAAAAATTCCATATTTTCCATATGCGGAAAGCAGCGTAAAAATTTAATTACAAAATAAAGTAAAGCAATAGCAAAAATTGAAGAAACAAAAAAAAATATAGAAATTGGGGAGAAAATAAAACCAGAAACATTATTAGTGAAAATGAATTTTTAATAATTTTTTATAGTATGGATTGTTTTGTTTTTTTGTTTAGTTGAGATTTTGTTAACCCTTTTAAAACAAAGGGGAGAATATTGTCAAAAAACATTTTTAAAATAAAAACAAATGTAGAATTATTGCTATTTAGGATTTTATTGAATATAACTATAATAGTTAATTATTTTTGTAATTTATTCAATTAAATTTTTTATTAATATAAATCCACAGGATTTCCAAATACCTGGGTATCAATTGCTATCCCTTTTTATTCCTCATCGGGGCCTTGCGTTATACATTCGTGAAAATGTTGTGTACCAACTACAGCCACATCTAGGCTGTAGTGATGCGGAATTAAACTCGCTTTGGGTTAAATTCCAAATCAGGACACACATTTTGCACTTCGGGTTCGTCTATAGGAGCCCAAATTTGGACACGGCGAAATCCTACGACCATTTTGACTCCGTATCTGATTCTATCACTGGAATCCTTGGGGTCTGTCCGAGTAGTGAAATAGTCGTTGCCGGGGATTTCAATGTGCACAATTCGTCATGGCTTCGCCATTCTAGCCATACGACTTCCGAGGGCTTATATGTTGAGCTTTTCGCTGCATACAACCACCTTGTGCAACTTGTGAATGAACCAACACATACTCCGTGTGTTGATGGGCAGTTTCGTAATACCCTCGACCTTTTTCTCACTTCGCATCCAGACAAATACGAAGTCGAGATCCTTGCGCCTCTCGGAAACTCGGATCATTACATCATTTCTGCATCCTTTTCATTTTCTGACCTTCGTAGTGCTTCAAAACCAGCAACGAAGCGCTCTACTTTTGTATATGAAGCATTTCAATTGGAAACTTTGTTTTCTTGATGACAATGTTAACGCTGCGGCAGAAATGATAGTAAATGTGATAATGCTTGGAATGAAATTATTCATTCCATCGAAGTAAATTTCGACTAAACCAAAACATAAGTGCTGGTTTAATCAGACGTGCCGGAATGCAGTCAGATCCAGAGAGGATGCGTTCAGTAATTGGCGTAACGACAAAAACTCAGTTACTGACACGTTACGTAAACAGGCGAGAAATGAATGTGCCAGAGTACTCAGACGCGAAAAGCTTCTTTACGAACAGCGTCTGCGTGCTAAGGTCCTTGCTGCTCCTCGGGGTAGTAAGACCTTTTGGTCATTTGTTAAAAGGGTAAAAAATAATACTAGTTCATCCATTCCAACCCTTATAATGAATGACCAAATATTCACAGACCCGGTTGATAAAGCCAACCTTTTTGCTGACATGTTTGCAAGAAATGCATACTTGCCGGAAAGCAATCAACCAACGCCCGTGCTCGAAAGGGCATCCTTTACTATGTCCAAGATATTTTTTCGAGCGCGTGCAGTTAAAAAGGTCCTTGAGGATCTCAACATAAACAAGTCTCCGGGGCCGGATGGTATTACGGCTGTGGTCCTGAAACGGTGTGCTTTGCCTTTGTCTCGTCCTTTGGCAACATTATTTAGCTACTCGTACCGGGTAGGAGTTTTTCCCTCTTGCTGGAAGGTGGCCAACGTCCAGCCAATCCCAAAAAAGGGAGAGGCTACAAACCCTGAAAACTACCGCCCAATATCAATTTGTTCTACGCTCTCGAAAGTCATGGAGAGCATGATGAATCACCACCTGGTAAATTATTTGGAGTCAAATTCACTTTTGTGCGATCGACAGTATGGCTTTCGTAGAGGTCGTTCTATGGGAGACCTGTTAGCGTTTCTTTCGGAACGCTGGAGTCGTTCTATTCACCAATTTGGTGAAAGCAAGGTGGTTGCTCTAGATATTTCCAAGGCGTTTGATCGTGTGTGGCACGGTGCATTCGTTTCGAAGCTTATTGCGTTTGGTGTCGGTAGTGATTTCTCTCGATTTATATCGAGCATTCTTAGAGACCGCTCTATACGTGTTGTTATAGATGGGTTCTCATCGGATGAGTTTCATGTGAATTCAGGGGTACCGCAAGGTTCTGTTCTATCTCCTACACTTTTTCTTATTTTTCTTAACGACCTTCTGGGTCTAACTTTCAATCCTATCTATTCTTTTGCAGATGACAGCAACATTTGTCATTCATTTTCCTTTAATCATAGACCAAGCCTTATTGAGGTTGATGCTATGAGGCAGAACATGAATGACACACTCAATCATGACCTTACGAAAATCTCCGAGTGGGGTCTTGCGAATCAGGTCGATTTTAATGCTCGTAAAACCCAATGTTGTATGCTGACCCACAGACGTCTTGTGGAATCAGCGTCATCTGTATCCATGGGTGGTATAGCTATTGAGGAATCAGACACTCTTGATGTTCTAGGCATGAAAATCCAATGTGATGTTCGATGGAACCAACATGTTTGTCAAGTGTCGAAAGAAGCATTCAAGTGTCTTGGTTTTTTAAAACGGTGCAAGAATTACTTCACCCCGTCTGATTTTCTCACTATTTATACCGCCTATATCCGACCGAAAATGGAATACAACTCCCATATCTGGGCAGGTGCCTCAAGGTCTATCTTGAAGCTTCTGGATCGGGTGCAAAGGAGTGCGTTGAAGCTCATCAATGACAGTAGGGTATCCAGCTCTATTGATTCATTGGAGCATCGTCGGAATGTGGGTTGTGTGTCATTGTTCTATCGATATTACCACGGTAAGTGCTCAGCTGAGATGGGTGAACTCATCCCTGAGACGCGGGTGCATACCCGTAGTACTCGCCTTTCCAGCAACTCACATCCGTTTGTTGTCGACTGTCCAATGTATCGCACAACGCATTACAGAGAAAATTCGTTTCTCGGTCGAACTAGCCGTATGTGGAACAAACTCCCCGCAGAAATCTTTCCAGTAGGCTATAATTTAGAAAAGTTCAAATTAAATGTCCACAAACACTACTCCCTCTTTCCTTCTCCTCATAACCTATTTTCCTAATACCAACACAATGCATTGCATTAGTAGGGGGCATCCCCTGAGTGTTGGCTCAAAGTAAAAAAAAAAAAAAAAACTTCTAAAAATATCTGTAAATTGACCCTTCAGTTAGATAGAAAAATTTTCAAGAAAATTATTTTTATGTTTTAAATTTATTTATGTTGGTCATTTTTTGCAAGACTTAATCGACACGAGTTTCGGAATTTGTCAGATCCCATTATCAAGATTATTTAGCAAAAATAAAAACCCTATACCATAAGTAGCAAAGGGTCTTTAATGACAATCGTTAATGATCAAACTAAAATATAAATACATATTCGACTCTACTTTCATTGGGAATTAGAAGACGAAAATTGTACCATCGTTGTAAAATTTTGCTACTTTTAGTATAGGGTTTTTATTTTTGCTAAATAATCTTGACAGTGGGATCTGACAAATCCTGAAACACGTGTCGATTAAGTCTTGCAAAAAAACAAAATGACAAACATAAATAAATTTAAAACTGAAAAATAATTTTCTTGAAAATTATTCTATGAGAATATCAAAGTTTTAATTAGTAAAGGAAATAACGACCCCGAGCTGAATAAACCTACTCAAAATTTAATATTTTAAAGGTCGAATAAAACAACCCAGCAAAATTTTCGGTTGCAAACAACCGATTGTGGAACAACTTTTACTTCCCTAGAACCTGTTCTAATTCTTGTGCAACACCGATTCTTTTTACAAAGGGATTGTCCCAAAAGCAACAGGTGTTTGTGAGCAAAATTAGAACATATTTTTGTTCCTCGGAATCGGTTCTAGAAGTAAAATTTGGAACAGAAATGAGAATTAAAGAAAAATTTTGAATTGAATTAATTTATTAAACAAAGATTTTATTTATCATATAAAACATGAAATATTTACATTTTTTTAACACAGATTTATCCTTTTTCGCCTCTAAAGTTGCATTTTGGGCCTTACAATAATGACATACCAGAACATGGATTTTCTGCAAACAAAAATAAGAAACATAATATTATTAGTATTTGACCCGACCCAGACAATGAAAATTTAATTTACTCACCTTTGTTTCAACAATTTTCACTATTATATCCACCTATTTTAGTAGAATTTCGTGTTTTTTCTTGGTTACCAAAAATAAATTGATATTTATTTTTTAATTTTTTTGACACATAATTTTTTTTTAATTCTTGAGAACCAAAATGTTATGAAACTTTGATTGCAGAGAAGAAGCTTCACAATAATTTTCACTTAACTTGTTCTGAATAATTAAAGTGTAATAGTTACAGAAGAACCTTTTCTAGAACAGGTGTTGTCAGAATCGGTTCTGAAAAATTTTCCTGGGAAGTTTAATTTAAAAAAAAATAAAAATTTATCAGAATTTGAAAATTTTTTATTACTGGAATTTTTCGAGTATTTTCTGTGTGTAAGTGTTTGCGTGACAGTCCTCAACTAAAGGATTAAATTTTCCATTCCATATTGTCTGTCGCTTGTGTGGGTCAACCTCACCGTTTTTCCATTGTTATTCCAAATATGTAAAAGTATATTCAATTACTAAAACATTGTCAATATGTACGTGCAATATCATTAAAATCCACCAAATTAAAATGTTAGTTTAGTTGGCATTGAAAATTGTGTCGCATAAAGTTTTGTAGCAAGTTTTCATTGTACTTTAAATTAATTACGTGATTTCCTTTATGAATTCCAAATTTTGGTAACAGTAAGCAAAAAGTTTGAGTTTTTAGAAAAATTTCCCAAGTAGAAATTCATGACGGTTATAAAAAAAAAGCGTTTTTAAAGCACTCCAAAGTAGAAACTCATGACGGTAATAAAAAAATAGCATTTTTAAAGCACTTCAAAGTATAAATTCATGACGGTAAAAAAAAAAGTCATGACTTATCAAAAATAAAGCATTTTTAAAGCATTATTTCATAACGCTTTATGAACGTTTTGAAAAAGCTTTGTGAGATTACTTTTTCGCCAAATTTATGTTGGTTTGGGAATACAATTTTTTTACAACATTTTTTTACACTACTTTTTAAATATGGTTTACGACGACGAAAAATGCCGTCGAAATTATTAACTTTTATAAAATAATATTCACATACATTTTTCTTTATTTTTAATAATTTTAAGTTTTATTATCATTTATGTAAATGAGTTATAGCAATTGTTTCGTTACAAAATTTAGAAAGAATACACTTAACTTCTACCATATTAATGTTTATTTCAATTACATTTTTATCCAAATGTTTTACCTTATACAGCCCTATATCTTTTGATGAAATTGGGTAATCAAAAAAATCGTTCATTTCATTGAAAACATTGCCTTTCAAAAATATACTATCAGATTTGTGTTTAGCTCGTTTTGTACTAAAAATTTGATTTACTATCATAATTTTCCCATTACTAAGTAGGCATACGATATCAGGATGAGAGGCAGCAATACGAAAACCTTGAATATTAATAAACGAAAACACCAATTTTGTTTCAGTAGATTCTATTATTTTACCTAGAGAATATTTTGTGTTCTTGTAGAGTGGGTATACCAATGGTGTTTTAATTTGAGAATTTGTATGGAAAATATGCAATTTTCTTTGAATTTGAGCAATAGGGTTGTTTGGAGCATAACCAATTGATTTTAAGAAACCTAGACTATTTTCAAAATCGAAAGCAGAAACGCGATGTGAATAAGGTTGTGAAAATTCATTGTTTGGCAATTACACAGAAAATAATATCGTATATTTTATTTTAATTAAAATTTTAATTGTTTTTTAATTTAATATTAATTAAGTATTTAATTAATATAATTAAATGTTTAATTAAATTTCTAGCTTTACTTATTTTTTTTTTGTTTTGTTTTCCGTGTGTGTTTTTCTCTTGCATTGTTTTACATACAAAAAATATACATCAGTATAAAAAGTTTGTTGAAAGTTTTTTATTTTTCACATAGGTTTTTGAATTCTCATTTTGTTTATAGTTTTATGTGTATGTATATAAAAGGTTTATAATCAACTTTATAAAATCATCTCACTGACTATGTCTTTACGGCATAAATAAATTTGGTAAAGTTTGAAAAAAATATTTTTTTTAACTATTTTTTTCCAAAAGAATGTTTTTACAAATTATTATTTTTTTTTTTTTTAATATAATATTTTTAATTAATTTTTTTAATTTATACAATTAAAATTTTAATTATTTTTTTTTTTAAATTTTAATTAAATTTTTTAATTTATAGTATTAAGTTTTTAATTAAATAAATATCCATTTATTTTTAATTAACGACATACAAATATTTTTAATTTATTTGCGCATTTTAGTGATTGGTCCGGATTTAATTAATTTTTTAATTAAATCAACGAATTTTTTAATTAAATATTTTTTTTATTTTTATCTGTGTAGGACCATAAAAATGTGGCATTATTTCCCCAAATTTTTTTAAAATTGCCTTCGCATAAACCACTTTTAAAGTAGCTAATTTGCTGGACGACAAAATACGACAAGCTGTATAAAGAATTAAAAAATGCCTATACTGCTCAATTTCCATTACATTTTTTAAAATCATGATGACATAAATAAACTTTAATTTGGGTTTTAAATTGGTGGAAAATTACTTTAGGTTTTGTATCTGAAATGCTTGTAAATTGCTTTTTTTCATATAAAGCACTTTAAAATTGCTTTACATACCGTTTCAAAAGTGATACATTTTTGGTTTTTGCAATGCTTGAAAAGCGCTATAACGAAGCGTTCTAAAATCATTATTATAAATGTCTTTAAAAACGCTTCAAATAAACCGTCTAACGGTGTTATCATTAGGACTGTCTGAAAGTGCTCTGAGGATGGTTTTCAGTATGGTCTGAGAGCATTCCTACTACCATACAAAGCGCTTTAAAAGCGTTTTAACGGTTGTATTTTTCTACCTGGGTTATTGGTTTAAGTTTAGGTGGTTCGAATCAAAAAAAAAAAAAAAATCCTAGAGAAAATGTTTTAGAATCTGACAAGAGTTTTTTTGACAATAAAATTGCAATGTTATAAAATTTAATATTTTATATTAGGAAAAGTATATAAGCATTTTTTTATAGAAAAAAGATCACACAAATTAAGATTTTTTTTTGGAATCTTTCTTACACAAACTTTCTTATACAAAAAATGATTCAGGATCTCGAATCTGAAAATTATATTTTGAGTAGGTTTATTCTAGCTCGAGGTCATATTTCCTTTATTAATTAAAACTATGATATTCTCGTAAAATGGTTTAACTGATTAATTTTGTAATACGAATGATAAAGACGAAAGACGATTTTACGTGTATTTTGATTTTGTAACAACAAGAAAACTTTTCGTTTGTCTGAGTCATTTGTATTATGAAAACTACTAGTTAATTAGTAAAGGAAATATGACCTCGAGCTAGAATAAACTTACTCAAAATATAATATTTTAAAGGTTGAATAAAAGAGTTTTTTTTAATACACATTAATCAGAATCTGAGAATTATTTCATAATAATAAAATGAAGCATAAAAATCCGATACATTTTTTAAAACAATGAGTTATCATTTCAAATGTTGAATGATCTTCATTTAGTTAGCATAAATGTCAGAATTTTTACTCTAATAAAATTTTTTAACAAGTTTCAAGTGTCTTTCTCATGATTTTTTTTTTATTTTCTGTTAGAACATACATTTTTTATTATTAATAAATTTTTAAATTTGAGTTTTCACTCAAGATTTTTCAAGATTTACATTGAAATACTTCAACAAAACAATTTTATAGTTTTAAATTAACTTCTTTGTCTTCATTTTTAAAATTGCAAAAATATATTTAAGAAATTTTAAATTGATATTTGAATTCTTTGCAACAAAATTTTCTTAACATACTACAACAGACAAGTGTTTAAGTTTTTTATATTGAAAATTTTAAAAAAAAACTAATAAAAAAAATCTCAAATTGTTTTAGAAAATACTTATATAGCATCTTGCAGGGAAGGTAGCCTTGTGATAAAAGGAAAAGATTTTTTTTATAGGAAAAATGTCTAAGAATCAGGAGAAATCTCTAAGAATCAGGAATCAGAATCTGAGACTTTTTCTACAGGAAAAATTCCTCAAAATCTTAGACTTTTCCTGCAGAAAAATATCTTCGAATCTAAAAATTTTTGTATAAAAAAAAAACAAAAAGTAAAAGTGTCTTAAAATCTGAAACTTTTTTTAGGAAAAATGTCTCAGTATCTAAGACTTTTTCTGTAGTAAAAACGTCTCAGAATATTTTTCTGTAGGAAATATGTTTCAAAATTTGAGAAGTTTCTATAGGAAAAATATCTCAGAATCTGAGACTATTTTTATACCAAAAATGTCTCAAAATTTGAGACTTGTTGCAAAAATGTCTTAGCATCTGAGACTTTTTCTATAACAAAAAAAAACTCAGAATCTGAGCAAAAATGTCTCAAAATCTGAAACTTGTTGCAAAAATTTCTTACAATCTGAGATGTCTCAGAATCTGAGACTTTTTCTATATGAAAAATATATTAGAATAAATGTCTCTGGACAAATGGTCATTTGGCAGATTATTGCGAACCCAGTGGCCACTTCCGAATTCTATGAGGACAAAAGGTATTTTTACTTCTGGCAAACGGACTGTTATCCTATTAGTAGGAGTACATACAGGACACTGTAAAAATACTTTTTGTCCTCTTAGAAGTTGGAAGATGCCACTGGGTTCGCGATATCCATCACGTAGTTAATTATATCCTTCATTCTATACCCTGATATCCTATCAATTTCGTTCATCAATTCCACTAAAAGAACCGAAGTGTAAAACTCGACACGTGCCCCACCGACTACACTAAAATATTTTGTAGGCAAAAACAAATGGAAAACACATTTAAATCCAGTAAATAAACAATTGTAAACCATTCCAGTAATTATTCATTTGTTTTAACTAACATCAACATTTATTTTTTACTGTTGACAAAATTTTCTAAAATAAGTAACATTAAACATTAAAAAATTACGTTTTTTCATTCTTTTTAACCAACAAATTCGAAAAAATTACCTACGAAAACATTAAAAATTAATGATAGTTCTGTTATTTTTTCAAACAAATAACAAAAAATAACCTACGAAAACATTAAAATGATTTCGTAGGTTATTTTTTACAATTTTCTATTGAAATATTTTTTTATAAATATTTAATAAAATTTTGGGGAATCGATCCCGCAATCAACTACATTCTGGCCAGACACTCTACCCATCGTGCCAAAGTCACTTGATACAAACATGTTTTTATATTTCTATGAATAATTTTTTGAATTTTTTTTCTACAAAAAATAACCTACTTGTGTAGGTAAATACTAATGATATCTCATTAAAAAATATCAACAATTTGAACAAAAATTACTTACACAAATCATTAAAAATTTAAAGAATAATCAAGAGTTTTTACTTACAGAACAAAAATAAATGACTTTAAAAATTAAATGTTAATGAAAGTCTTTATTTTTTAGTGTGTTATTTTTTGAAACAAAGGACAGAAGTAGTCATTAATAAAAACTGCACATCAAACCAATGTTTTTTTCTTTTAAAAACGGCTAAACGTTTTAAATAAACTACAAACAGTTAATGACATAATTTTTTAAGTGTTGGAGCAATTTCTTGCACATTCGTCAGCCAATTCGTTCCCAACGATCCAGCTTTGCCCAGGGACCCAGATTAGCTTGACTGTGTGTTGATTGTGCATGATGCAATAAAATTCCTAAAGAATAAAAATGCATTATTTTTGGGCCCGCCTTCTTTTGTGGCCGTAATTTTAGTAGCCCCAGGTTGGGCGCCAATAGAAGAATTGTTTTTTGGATTGTAAATGCATAAACATCGAAAATGCGACTGGAACGCGACATTATACACTTGTTAACAATAATTCTGCTGATCAAAAATCCGGTTTCAAAAATGTTCCATCACATCAGGTTTTTGAAAAAATTCAGGTGAAATTTAAAAAAAATTTGGGCAATTTTGAAAACTCATAGTGGATGAACGAGATGTGATGGCGACTTTAAAAAGTCGAAGGTAAAGCTTTGACATTACTCTTTAAGATACATAACTCATTTGGGCAGTCGCCTTAACCCCTTGGGCACCAATTGTCTTTCAATGAAGTTTTATACCCCAGTTTAGAAAAAAAAGTTTTTAGGGGAAAATAACTTATTAAATGACAATTGGTGCTCCAACGGTTAAGACGACTGATTAAATGAGTTACACGTCTTAAAGAGCAATATTTGAGCTTTACGTTTGAAGTTCAAGTCTTAACCTTAATTTCGGCACACCCAAAATAAAGCTAAATTTATGCTCATTGGCTCAAATGCATGTAACTTTCACAATTTTTGACGGATATTATTAAAGAAACCCTTATTTTTATCATAATTAATCAGACTTGAACTTTACATACAGAAATAAAATTAAAAACATTTAGATTTGCAAATTATATAAGTACACTTTGCGGACTTTCCTTGTAAATTAGAGCACAACCCAACGATAGAATTCAATTCTGATGGCGGAATCGAATTCAGGAGGCCAAAATACATAAAAATTAGTGGATGTGGTTTCAAGGTCAGAACCTTTTTATATTTTTGTGGGGCTGTGTAGTCAATTGGTGCCCTAAGGGTTAAAGCGACTGACTAAATGAGTTCAGCATCCTTAAAAGAAATGTTTAAGCTTAACCCTCGACTCATTTTAAGGTCGCTATCACATCGGGTTCACTTTTGACTATTTTAAATGTCAATGCGTTAGCAACATATTTTTAAGTTTTTGGGTGTATAAAAATTCTCTAAATCCCCTGATGATGATCCTCGTGAATGATCGACATATTGCAATGGAATAAAAAAATATTTATTTATAAGAAAATTTGTCCTCGAGCTCGAAGATTTTTTTTTATTTATTTAAAATTTTAAAATAAAGGAAAACTGGACTGGAAATCTGGTATTTCTTGAAAAAAGTTTGTTATTTTTATACTTATGATGTTAATATATCATCTGTCACTTTTTGATTTAAACACTTAAGATTTTTTTGGATTTTGTTAAACCATGTTTTTTATAAATTAAACCGGAGAGTTGGATTCCAGCATTTGTGTAGAAGTTCCAAGTAAAATGAAGAAATTTCACGTAAAGTTTCACAAGTATTTAAAATTTGGCCCCAAGTTGGGCGCCAAATTATTTTAATGAACCTTTTTTTTATATCCTACATCCTGATTCGGGATATATATTATTTTGTTATTTCATTTGTAAAACCTTGAAATGTCTGTCTTGGACCCCAAAAATTATACATGTATTCTTGATCCTCTATCGATTTGTAGATCCGTTTGTCTATTGAAAATACGCAAGTTTTTGAAAAACAACACTGAGGTCAGGGTTGATATGTTCGTCTCCGCAGTAGAACACGTTTCAATGAGTCTCCCAAATGCGTATTATATGTTTCGCATTTTTAGAAATTTTCAAAAATAAATGGAAAAAATCACAAAGTGGAAAAACTCTAATTTTCATTGAATATATTTCCCCATTCTTTAACACACCTCTTTCACTTTCCTTATTAAAAGTACTTTTTTAACAACAGCAAAAAAATCCTCTTAAAACAATCCTTACATATGTACTTGACCAATAGATTTAGTATTGTAAGTACATTATGAATGTATAGAAACTTACCGAACAAATACACCAACAATAAATAAAGTCACCAGTATGCCAGTTGCACTAAAAGACATGGCTCCGATTGCCCAAGCTGATTCCGGACGTAAGTATACTTCTGGTATTGTCTGACAATATTGTTTTGTTGCATCTGGTAATGTACCCAATTCACACTTAATGCATTGTGTTTCATCTAACGGATGCCGTATCTGTAAGAAAAATACAATAAAAAAAAGAAGTCATGGTAAAAATGCAAAAAAAATTCTAAAAAATAAAATGTGAAGTAATAGACAAGGTGAGACAAAAACAAGTGAGAGTCATAAATTCAGCTGAGCCGAATCTTTGATACCCTGCAAATTTTTTAAAAACTTAACAAACAGTTTTTGCGGTGGTTTCCGCCATGTAATAAATATTTACAACTTTCTGTATAATGCTTTTTGTACTTAGGAAATATAAGTTTTTTATTATAAAAATTATTTCTTTATATCCACGCCCCCAAAAGGGGGCGAAAACTTTATTTTCTAATCCCCTGGTTCCAAACGCAGTACTTTGAACTTATATTAACATAAAAACGTTCCATTTGTTTGCTGAAGTTGGTTTAGGGCTTCAAGGGGAAACTTTTTTCCCCCTTGGCCAATTTTGCCCATTTACGAACTTAACCTGCTGAGGATCATAACACATATTCGTGACAAACTTCAGGAGTGTGGCTTTTTTATTTTTGACGGTATCGTGGTATATACAGACGGACAGACTGTAATTCATAGAATTTCTTAGATTCAACCACTGTGGAAACCCCGGACGATATTTTGATACATTTCACACGGATTGATAAACTGAGTATACCCCCTAACTGTGGATGTAGCGCATAAAAATTGAATAGAAACTAAATAACTTTAGCATATAAATTGAGCATACCCAAAAAGAAATTGATAGTATATTGTTGAAAGCTAATGGTCTAACTTTTGCTTATTCATGCAGCAATAATAGTTTTCTTTTTAAATTTCTAGTACATGTTTAAGGCATTTGTAATAAGAAGGAGCGCAATTTCAAAACAGAAGCTTTTACAAACGGTTACCAAAAAAAAAAAATTTTTTCCAAGAAATCAAAAATCACTCCGGACTGATAAAAAAGTGAAACGAAAAAAAAGAGCTGCAAGAAATATAAAAAAAAAAATAAAATTAAAAACTACTAGTTTGCTATCTTTAGTTTAAACTGAATGCTATACAAACAACTTGAAAATATCAGTTTCCTTTTAATAGTTGACTGCGTCCAGTACCGTTTTAAGCATTAGGGCACACTAGGCACGTGCACAGGGCCTCGAAATGTCAACTGCAGCAATATTTTTTTATAGCCTCTACTCTAGGGAAGTTTGTCATTCCGTTTGTAACACCTCGAAATATTGGTATGGGACCCCATAAAGTATATATATTCATGATCCTAGATCGATTTTAAGACGACCTAGCGATATCCGTCCATCATTCTGTCCGTCTGACTGTTGAAAACACGCTAACTTTTGAAAGACTTAAGGGAGGTTTCTAAAGTTTGGCATATATGTTTGTCATTAACCTTGTCAGGTTGGTATTGCAATCTAGCAAAAGCGGTCGAAGGGTTCAATAGTTATAAGTAGGGCAAATACTTTCATGAAAATTCATATTTTTACTCAGCATTGTAAACATAACATAAATTAAATATCTATCCGAATCAAAGAATTTGCAATAAAATGACATTGATTTGTAGTTGCATATTTTTGTATATTTTGGTATAAATGCATATTTTTATATGAATTAGACTTTTTTTAAATTTTATCAATATTTTTTCAAAACTTAATTAGGAAAATTCAAACCATATCCCCTATTTCTTATAGAAAAATGTATTTATTTATCGAAATCAAATTCTAATGCATTTTTTAAAGAAAATGGATTCTGGAAGTATAACTTTTAGATTCTGAAAATTTTTTTCCTATTTAAAATTTTCCTATTCTGCGATATTCATGAATATCTCTTCACTAATCGTAAAGAAAAAAATGTTTTCGAATTTTTTACAGGAAAATTCCATTTTTATTTTGATTAAAGTTAGGGTGGGGTCTTTTGCTTTTAAGTTAATTTTTTGACTTGAAAATCGGACAATTCCGAAAAAAAGTAAAAAAAAAAGTATTTTTAAAATATTTTTTTTTTAGAATAAAGAACACAAAGTATTGAAAAATAACTTGTTTTAGAAAAATATTGTATTTTAATATTTTTTTTATTTAAGAAACTTTTTAACTTCAGAAATATTTAGTGACTCAAAGAAAAAACTTCTCAAGTAAAAAAATATTTTACTAACTAAAATTGTTTCTACTCAATAAAACATTTTTAAGAATTGTCGAGGGCCTTAAAATATTTGACAAAGCCTAATTTATGTTGACAAATTATTTTTTTTAGTAAAAACAAAAATTTTTAGGTGCAAATTTTTAAAGTTTTTAGTGCATTTGGTTTTTTAGACGCATATTATAGGCACATTTTTAGATATAAGTAAAAGAGTGAATTTCGGCAAGGTTTTTTTTACGAATTTACGAGACAAAAAACCATGCTAATTTTGGAAGGACAATTCTGGGGATGCTCAAACTTGGCATATATATTTGTCGTTCCTCTGGTCTGATTCTTATTGAATTTCAGCCAAAGCCGTTTAGTGGTTCAAAAGTTATTACCAAAACCGTGAATTTCAGACTGGTTTCACCTTAAATTCACGTTTTGAAAAAACCGAGCTTTTAAAACATTGGTAAGCCACAAAACTATCTTATAAAGTATTTTTGTCACTCAGAAATATTTTGACACTAAAAAAAAATTTACACTCGAAAAAAATTTTACACTCAAAAAAAATTAGTAATTTTTGTTTTTTTTTACAAAAGTCACAAACATTTTTTTTCCTTAAAATTAAATACTTCTAATCAAACTGTTATTTTTTGACTTTCAAAAATTTTAAAAAGGTCACTGTGGAAGTTATACAGAGATTCGGCCAAGTCAAATTTAACTTTTCTACTAGTTTAATTTGTTGTTAAAGAAAATTTCACATTTTCTTACAGAAAAAGTCTCAGAATCTAAAAGATTTTTTATGTACATCTGAGACTTTTTCTATAGGAGAAATTTTTTCTATATCAAATGCCGCAAATTTTTCCAGATTCTGAAAATTAAAAACTCTTAAGTTCATAGAAGTTTTTCTAAAATAAAATCCCAGCAAAAAATAATCGAGTTTATGGAAGCAGTGCATACAAGAATGCACTTGTGTAAGCGAATGATTTTTGATGTTGTTGTTTTTTTATGACATTCGCTTACACAGCTGCATACCGTATGCAGTAGTGTAAGGGAGAGAATTTGTTGGCATACTAACCTGCATACCGGTTGCAGTAAAGTATGGCAGTGACTTAAAAAAATACTTAAAATATTTAAAAAAAGGCATGATTTCAATTCATATTCATTGCGCCAAAATAAGCGCTAGAAAGAATCGTTCTAAAGTGGAACATTGCGAACAAATATCATGCCATACGTAAGCAGGTTTGTAAACAGGCAACAAAAAGCACTCTCTTACAAACCTGCTTATAGGCAAGCAGTCCTTTTTGGTGGGAAGTCTCAGATTCTATTAAACTTTTCGTATAGAAAAAATTTCACATTCTTGGATATTTTTTGTATAGAAAATGTCTCAGATTCTGAGAAATTTTTGGTACATCAGATTTTAAGACATATTCCGTAAAAAATTGGCGCAGATTCTGAGACATTTTTTTGAATACACAAAAAAATACCTTGTCGAATTGCTAGAAAAAGTCTTGTAATCCCTTTTACTAATATTTAACAGTTTTCCCTGTTTTTTAACAAAAAATTTTCAATCGAAATTATTTTTTTTTTTTGTAGTTTTACAATTTTTTTTTTTCTAATTTTACAAATTTCCAAAATTTTTTTACAAAAAAATCTAGTAAATTCGCGAGATTTCTTTGTAAGCTTTATTGCGCTAAAAAGTTGTAAATTTACAATTTTATTGGTAAAAATCTTGTAAAAATACGAAAAAGCTCGTAATTTTTACTAGGAATTCTCGTAAAATAGAAAGTAGCAAAAAATCTAGTAAAAACACGAAACCTCCTTGTAAGTTTCATCGCGTCAAAAAATTTGTAAATTTTCAATTTTATTGGTAAAAAGCATGTAAAATTACAAAATTATTTGTAAAAAGCGTGTAAAATTACAAGGAATTGTTGTCAAATAGAAGGTAGCTAACAAAAGTTCAAAAGTTTTCTTGTCGTCTTACAAGGTTTTTTTCGAGTGTATAGAAAGAGTTTTAGATTCGAGGACATTTTTCGTATAGAAAAGGTTTCAGATTCTGAGACATTTGAGGCATTTTTCGTTTAGAAAAGGTCTCAGATTCTGAGGCAATTTTCGTATAGAAAAAGTCTCATGTTCTGAGATATTTTTTGTATATAAAAAGTTTTACATTCTGAGAAATGTCTCGTATAGAAAAAGTCTCAAATTCTGAGACATGTTTCCTAAAGAAAAAGTCTCAAATTCCGAGACATTTTTCTGAAAGAAAAAGTCGCATGATCATAGACGTTTTTCGTATAGAAAAAGTTTTAGATTCTGAGACATGTTTCGTATAGAAAAAGGCTCAGATTCTGAGACACGTTTCGTATAGAAAAACTTTTAGATTCTGAGACGTGTTTCGTATAGAAAAATTCTAAGTTGTTGAGACATTTTACGTATAGAAAAAGTCTCAATTTCTGAGACATTTTTCGTAAATACATATTTTCAGATTTTAAGACATTTTTCTTAATGAAGAACTCTAAGATTTTGTGACTTCTTCAAAAAAGTCTTAAATAATGAGACATTTTTCGCACAAAAATATTCTCAGATTCTGATACATTTTTTGCACAAAAATATTCTCAGATTCTGAGTCATTTTTCGTATAGAAAAGTTTCAGATTCTGAGACATTTTTCGTATAGAAAAAGTTTCAAACTCTAAGATAATTTTAGGTAAAGAAAAAGTTTCAGATTCTGAAACATTTTTCGTATAGAAAAGGTTTCTGAGACAGTTTTCTTATAGAAAAAGTCTTAGATTCTGAGACATTTTCGCATTCATGAAGTCTCATATTCTATGAAATTTTTCATATTGAAGAAGTCTCTGATTTTAAGACAATTTTCATACTGAAGAAGTCTTGGGTACTAAGTCGTTTTTCGTATAAAAAAAGTCTTAAATACTGAGCCATTTTCCGTACAAAAATACTCTCAGATTCTGAGACATTTTTCTTAAAGAAAAAGTCTTTGATTCTGAGAAATTTTCCGTAAAGAAAAAGTCTCAAATTCTAAAATAGAAAAGGTTTCATTAAAACCAAATTGCTCTACATGAATATCATGGATTTAATTTATAAATTTATAAAAAAGTTACCTCGAGCTAGAATAATCCTATTCAAAATATTTTTTTTTTGGTTTCTTTTTCTTAAAACTGGTAATAGCATGAATTTAATTTTTTTGTCATGCGACTTCTTTATTTTCAGCGGGGTACCAAATTCTTGTGTGGCCACACAGAAAAAAACGAATTGTTATATTGACCCCCATATTTGTGAATACAGTTAATTTTTTCACTGAAAGTGCTCCTATACGGAAATTTATAATATCAACAAACGTTTGTAAATTTTAATTGTTGAAAAAAGAATTGATAAATGAGATTGTAATAGTTCTCTTTAATTATTATTTGTATTGACAAACATACAAAATCCTATTTTTTTTTCAACAAAGAAATTCAACAAACACAATTTGTTGATCTGACAAACGTACAAAATCTTATTTTCTTTTTCAACAAAGAAATTAAACAAAGACCGTATTTACATTAGGCAATTTTAATTGCGGCAATTCTGATTTTATCGTGTATCAGAGAGAGATCTAAGATTCTTCCCTCTCTCTAGAAAATCAAAATTGCCGCAATTAAAATTGCCTTATGTCAAACACAAAAATTATTTGTTGACATGATAAAATAATTTTGAAATAAAATTACTTGATTGAGTTTGTTAAAAACAAAATCGAAGTTTTGTATTATAGACTAACAGGCGGCCGTTTTTACTAAATGTTTGGTTGATATCATGTTTGGTTGATTTACAATTGCTGTCTGTTAAAATTTGAAGATTTTATTTTTTGTGCAGGGGTCCCACCAAACCTTAGGACGTCCCTGACTGCTTCCTTTTTTAAATGAAATATCACAGTCTTACTTGTATTTTTTATTTTTTTTGTTGTAAAGATTTGTTAAAAAAATTTTTTGACAAATAGAGGGCTTTAGAATTGCAATACTGTAACACCGATAGTTGTTATTTTTAAAAACAATTGCTGCAGCGCCATCTTATGTAAAACTGCAATTACAGTTTTAAATTTCGTGATCCTGTTACTTTTTAAAGGACTTCAAAGTTTTAAAGGATTAAATTTTGTAAAATATTTTTTAAATATTTATACTTGCCTTATAATGTCACTATTTATGTCAAATGAAAGAGGAGAATCTTTCTCCTTCTCATTTGCCATCACAAGTAGCATCCTAGGACAAGTAAAAATATAAAAAAAAACATTTTATAATTTAAATTATCTAAAACTTTGAAGTCATTAAAATGAAACTGGATCACGAAATGAAAAGCTGTAAATACAGTTTTACAACATTTAGTCGCTAGTTTCAAATGTATATTATCCAGTTCATGTTAAAATAATTTTATTTTTGTCGGAAAGTGTAATAGAGAAATAAAACTTGTCGGACCATTTTTCATTTCTACATTGGTAAATCTATGAAAACGTTCCAAGAAAAATAAAGGAATTCCAGTTAATGGTTAACAGTATTTTCATTACGGCCCCAAGTTGGGCGCCAAATTTTCATTTAAATTTATTTATTGTAAAATCAAACAGCCTTACCACAAAAAAAAAATAATAAATTTAAACCCGACTTTTAATTCTATTTCCATACAAATTGTTTTTGGTATTAAAATCGACTTTCAAAAAATGTATGGAAAATTTTAAATTTAAATTAAAACTTTTGTTAAAATAGACTTTTTTTTTCTTGGTACGGGCCTAAAATTTTAAAATAAAATTACTTTAAAATAAATATTTTTAAAACTTAAAACCCATTTCTACTGTTTTCAAATCAGTGTTTCCATTATCCTCCTTTTGCTTCACCCTTCTACATAACATTCAATTCTGATTATTATCTTTCAAAGTGTAAAATTATATTTGTATTACAGATTTCAACAAATTGTTGACTACAATGAATTTGTGGTATTGTTAATGTATAAATACATACTACAACAAATGTATAAATGATTACTTACTTGATAAGTTGAACAATTGAAACAATGCCAACAGCAGCTCTCACCCTCAACATATTTTTTAGCCTGACCGCGTTCACATGGTAAACTGCATACGGACTCAGGTGGTTTGGGATGCAACAGTTTAAATTGAACTTCTATAAAATAGAACAATAGGAAGAAAAGAAAAAAAAAAAGATGACAGGAATAAAATACAATGAAATAAATCAGATAACTTGAAAGTTACTATATAATAAAAGGATATTTTAACAAACAACCAATACACCAGACAATAAGTAATGAGAAATTGTTAAAAGTGAACCAGCAAAATATTTTGGAATTTAAAAGGATATTTTGTGATTATTTAACATTTTCAATTTAGTAAATGATTTTTAAAGATTTTTAGAAAAATATATTTTGTTATAAATTTTATAATAAAAATCGAATCAACAAAATTAAAAATATTTGAATTTATACAATCAACGTTAATTGATAAACATTATGTTTAATTACAAAATTAATTGCGCTGATTAAAATATTTAATTAAAATTAAATTTAAGAACAATTAAATATTTAATTGCTTAACAATTTCTGATTAATTTTTATTAAAAAATAAAAATTGTTTAATTCGATTTTTGGAAAGGTTCTTTTTACAAAAGGTACTTTTTATAGAAGGTACTTTTTATAAAAGGTACTTTTTTATAAGTGGTACTTTTCATAAAAGGTACTTTTTATAAAAGGTACTTTTTATAAAAGGTACTTTTTATAAAAGGTGCTTTTTATAAAAGGTACATTTTGTAAAAGGTACTTTTTATAAAAGGTACTTTTTATAAAAGGTACTTTTATAAAAGGTACTTTTTATAAAAGGTACTTTTATAAAAGGTACTTTTTATAAAAGGTACTTTTTATAAAAAGTACTTTTTATAAAAGGTACTTTTTATAAAAGGTACTTTTTATAAAAGGTACTTTTTATAAAAGGTACTTTTTATAAAATGTACTTTTTATAAACCCGAACACTATATATATTTATACGCAATTTAATCCGAATAATGGTGGATGTTTTTGCATTAAAAAAGATCAACTTGTATAAAATATGATTCGATTTCATCCGAGTTTTGACCAGACATTGCCATATTTCATTGGATCCAATTAGATCTAATTGCATAAAAACATAAAAAATCTTGGTGTGTTTTGGTTTGGGTGAGTTACGCCACAGGTCAACGATACATTCACCAAACATATAATTTTCTAAAACAAAAAAAATGTTTGGGTACGCTTCGAACCAGATAGGTGATATACATAACCCTAACAAGGAAATGCTTAGGAACTTTTTAAAAGTTTCTTATACTTTGCTTAAAAATCTTAGAACATTTTTGGTTAATTGGAAAATTTATATATGGAACAGAATAAGCTATATATAATTTTATATTAAATAATACAGAAATGCAAATTTTGTATTGGTCCTAATATTATTTCATATATTTATATCAACCGTATACCTTTTAATCCGAATCATGATTAAATTATATATTACAACATATGACTGCATTTAAAAAAATTAGAAAATACCTCACGGGATGTATAATCATATATGATTTATTATGTTTGTATCAAGTTATATATGTTTATTTTTACTCGGGAAAGGTACTTTTTATAAAAGGTACTTTTTATAAAAGGTACTTTTTATAAAAGGTATAAAAGGTACTTTTTATAAAAGGTACTTTTTATAAAAGGTACTTTTTATAAAAGGTACTTTTTATAAAATGCACTTTTTATAAAAGGTACTTTTTATAAAAGGTACTTTTTATAAGAGGTACTTTTTATAAAAGGTACTTTTTATAAAAGGTACTTTTTATAAAAGGTACTTTTTATAAAAGGTACTTTTTATAAAAGGTACTTTTTATAAAAGGTACTTTTTATAAAAGGTACTTTTTATAAAAGGTACTTTTTATAAAAGGTACTTTTTATAAAAGGTACTTTTTATAAAAGGTACTTTTTATAAAAGGTACTTTATATAAAAGGTACTTTTTATATAAGGTACTTTTTATAAAAGGTACTTTTTATAAAAGGTACTTTTTATAAAAGGTACTTTTTATAAAAGGTACTTTTTATAAAAGGTACTTTTTATAAAAGGTACTTTTTATAAAAGGTACTTTTTATAAAAGGTACTTTTTATAAAAGGTACTTTTTATAAAAGGTACTTTTTATAAAAGGTACTTTTTATAAAAGGTACCTTTTATAAAAGGTACTTTTTATAAAAGGTACTTTTTATAAAAGGTACTTTTTATAAAAGGTACTTTTTATAAAAGGTACTTTTTATAAAAGGTACTTTTTATAAAAGGTAGTTTTTATAAAAGGTACTTTTTGTAAAAGGTCCGGGAGCTGAACCTACATTCCAAATTCCAATGTCTAGGACTATTATTTAAGGTAATATAAAAGGTACCAGAGGTACAGTTTTTTATCCTTTTGACCCCCTTAGAATGAACATTGGCAAAAATCCAGCCTTAATGGATCTATATTTCGGGAAGTGAGCATACAGCCCAAATTTCAAGTCTCTATGACCATTATACAAGGAGATATAAAACGTACCAAAAGTAAATTTTTTTACCCTTTTTACCCCCTTAGAATTACCATTGGCAAAACTCCAGGCTTAGTGGACCTATATTCGGGGAGGTGAACATACAGTCCAAATTTCAAGTCTCTATGGCCATTATTTAAGGAAATATAAAAGGTACCAAAAGTACAGTTTTTTGCCCTTTTTACCCCCTTAGAATCAACATTGGCTAAAATCCAGCCTTAGTGGATCTATATTCCGGGAGGTGAATATACAGTCCAAATTTCAAGTCTCTATGAATTGACCAATATATCAGGAGATATAAAAAGTACCAAAAGTACGGTTTTTTATCCTTTTTACCCCCTTAGAATCAACATTAGCAAAATTCCAGCCTTAGTGGATCTATATTGCGGGAGGTCAACCTTCAGTCCAAATTTCAAGTCTCTAGCTTCAGCGGCTTGGGCTGGGCGATGATGAATGAGTATGCCAGTCAATCACATTACTCTTTTGTATATATAGATAGATAGATTTTCCTGAAAATTTGTTGGGTTTCAGGGTAAATTTAACATTTTCCGGTTAGTAAATGGTTTCCAAAAAATTTAGAAAAAAATATTTTTTTCTAAATTTCATAACTAAAATGGAATTAATAAAATTATAAATATTTTAATTGATCCAATCAACGTTAATAACAAAAAACCAAGTTTAATTAAAAAATTATTTGTGTTAATTAAAATATTTAATCAAAATAAAATTTAATATCAATTAAATATTTAATTTTTTACATTCATCATTATTAATCTTATTCTTCTTATTTAATATTTTCCCCCGAAATATTTGCTGGGTTTTCAGCGTAAATTATATTATTTTGTATTTAAAGTCAATATTTTGTATTAAATGGATTTAGTTTGTGTGTGTGTGTGTATTGTTTTGTAAGGATTTTTCCATTTTAATACGTCTCCTTTGCTATTCTGGCATTGTCATCATATGTTCTAATTGAGTTTTTCCCTCGTTTGTATTCCATCTTCTTCCCATATTGTTTTTCCTTTTTAGTTTATAACTGTCTCTAGAGGCCAACATTATTTACAATATAATAAATTGTTTTGTACATGTTCATACAAATTGTATTTATATGAAGTTAACAATGTGTGTAACTAACTATAAGTTCTTCAGTTTCAGCTACATATTTATATATATAGAGAGAGAAAAAGTATTTGTTGATTTATTGTGGGTAAAATAAAACGGAAAATGTATGTAGAAACATGTATATGAGGCATTCCACACCAAATGTCCAGCGAAAAAAAACACGTGTACCATAAACTTCTGAATAGCTTGTATGGATAGCCCTATATGGAACTTAGAAAATTGCGTTTTCGGTTTTTCAATTTTTCAAAAACTGGGCTTAGGAGGCGTGGTCAAATATTGGAAAAATTGTCAAATTTGTGCCGAGTTGCCTTGATTAAATATTTATCACATTAAAACGAAATGCACCACAATCTTAAAAATTTACATTCTTATATAGTTTCGTATGGGCTATCGAAAAAAAAATTTTTCCAAGAAAAATTTTCAGAACCCGTTCTGAAATTTTCCATTTTTTAAAAAAGTCAATTTATCAAAAATTCGGCCACTTTTTTTTTCTTTTTTTTTAAATTTTTTTTGTAAAGGGTAGATGTTTATCCATCCACACAAAAAAAATCAGAAATGTATTTTTCGTTTTTTTCGAGAAAATCGCATTTGAATTTTAAATTTCATAACAATTTTGTAATTTACTTGTATTTTCTTGTGTCAACAGAGCGTATGACGAATATTTATGCAATTAATATTACTCATTCGCAACTTTAAAACAAAGAAATACAAGCAAATAACAAAATTGTTATGAAATTTAAAGTTCAAATGCGATTTTCTCGAAAAAAAAAGATGAACGTGTTTCTGATTTTTTTTGTGTGGATGGACAAACATCTAAACTTTTAAAAAAATAAATAAAAAAGAAAAAAAAAGTGGCCGGATTTTTGATAAATTTACTTTTTTAAAAAATGGAAAATTTCAGAACGGGTTCTGAAAATTTTACAAAACAAAAAATTTTAATCGATAGCCCATACAAAACTATATAAGAACGTAAATTTTTGACATTGTGGTGCATTCCGTATTAATGTGATAAATATTTAATCAAGGCAACTCGCCAGAAATTGTACCATTTTTCCAATATTTGACCACGCCTCCTAAGCCCAGTTTTAGAAAATTTGAAAAACCAAAAACGCAATTTTCTTAGTTACATATAGGGCTATCCAAACAACCTATTCAGAAATTTACGGGACACATGTTTTTCTGTAGCGGGACATTTGGTGTGGAATGCCTCATATATGTGATGGAACTAGTGTAAAAGAGCACAACAGCCAAATCGAATCATAAAAAGGAGATAGGCTTGTTTTCTAAAACCACTGGGGATATACTTCAAAACCAATTCCAAAAATATTCTTTTAAAAAGACTTTAAAATAAATATATTCTTGTAAGGAAAATTAAATATCCTATTTCCAAAGTGTTTTGTAAAAATTGGTTTATAAGTCTTTATTAACTTTAACCATAAGTTTTTTTTACTTTGTTTGGTATATTTTTCTGTTTCTCAATTATTTAAATACGATATTGTTCTTTAATAGCAATCTAAAGAAGAAAGGATAGGGTTGAGGCTACAATTAACAAACGGATTTTTTTTTTGTAAAATATTTGTTTAAAATTTTTTCTTGTAGGCTAATTGAAGGCTTTAATTGAAATCTATCAAAAAACGTAAATTTTTTGTAACAGTAGAGCAGTAGTAGCAGTTCTATTTTAAAAATCTGACAAAATGTTTTACACGCAAAAAAAAACTTGTCAAATTACTAGAAAAAGTCTCGTTATCCCAATTTACCAACATTTGGCAGTTTACCTTGTTTTTTAACAAAAAATTTTTCAATCGAAATTTACATTTTATTTTGTAATTTTACTTTTTATACCCTCCACTTAGTGATAGAGGGTATATATAAGATTGTCATTCCGTTTGTAACTCATCGAAATATCGATCTGGGACCCCATAATGTATATATATTCATTATGCCCGATCGATTTGAAGACATTCTAGCGATGTCCGTCTGTCCGTCTGTCTGTCTGTCTGTGGAAAATGCTGTCGCGGACAAAATATTGCACAGAGGTGACTGAAACTTAACATATTAATTGGAAGTTCTCCCGAGAAGTTTGGTATTGCATTTGAGCGATATCGGTTAAGCGGTTCAAAAGTTATGACGAAAATGTAAGCACACCTCAAAAATTTCAGTACATTCAACATAACCTAAAAATACAAAATGCTTTAATTCGGCTTCTGGTTGACATATGTGAACATAATTAAACACCAAATGGTATTTAAACAAGTACGAACATATTTTTTGACAAAAAAAGAAAAAAATCGCGGATTTTTTTTACCAACATTTTTTTTCGCGGAATTTTTTTTATAAAAAAAAAAAAATTTTTTTAAAAGTAATTTCCTTTTAAATAAAGTTTTTTGCAATAATCTTTTTGAAATTGTGGAGGGTATCACTACATTCGGCAAGGCCGAATATAACTTTTTTACTTGTTTTTTTGTAATTTTATAAACTTCCAAAGTTTTTTTTACAAAAAAATTTGTAAATTCACGATTTTAGAAAATTTTTTAAAAATGTTTTAAAATTGTTCATTATTTAAAAAAGTTAAATTATCAAAAATCCGAACAGATTTTTTTTATTTGAAAGTTCAGATGTTTTTCTATCCACGTAAAAAATTTCAGTTGGAAATTTTTCGTATTTTTCGAGAAAATCGCATTTGAATATTCGATTTAATAAAAATTCTGTAATTCTCTTGTATTTTATTGGGTCAACACTGCGTATGAGTAACGAAAATTATTTGGTTTGGCAAATTTTCGTTGCTCATACGCAGTGTTGAAACAATAAAATACAAGAGCAAATCTATGGGAAATTTAATTGACGGATCATCGATTTTGTTTATTTTTGGTTATTTAATATGCTATTTACATATACCCCGAAATCCGTATAAATTTGGATTTCAAATCCAATTAAAATCTATACCGTTTACATATGCTTTTTTGACATTTAACGGGATTTGTTTGTACTAACTCTGTATTTGCTTTTGATTTGTGTACAGAGTTGTTAGTTGGAAAATTTATAAATATTTATAAATATTTCTAAAAACAATGATTTTTCTTTGCCGGAGTCAATATTTTCAATCCCACTAGTATATGTTGGGACCACAATATCAAAAAATGTGTTTTTATATAGAGCTGCTTCTTTAAATGCAAAAAAATTAACATTTTTGTCAAGTTTGGGGCCACCATTGAGTGTTTTTCTTTGTTAAGAAGACAAAATTCGTCAACTAAATTATGCGTTTACCATTTGCAATGGTAAATTTTATATTGAACATTGTTAAACATTGTTTTTATTAAGCTTTTAATAGTTTTTAAAAAATAAATTTTTATTGTTTTTTTAATTTCATAAAAAACAACAACAGCTGATAAAAAAAATCGTGCGCAGCGTTGTGAAAAGCATTAGGGATGATTATTTTGGGAAAAAACATAGTTGTGCAATTAAGTAGTAGATTTTTTTTGGTATTTTGAATTGCGATTTTACGATTTTTCCAAAATCCAAGTTTTTTTTTGTATGGGATTTGACATTTGAAATCCAAAAAAATAATGGGATTTACTTGGATTTTCATTGAAATCCCATTTTTTTTTTTTGGATTTCGAGGTGTATGTAAATGGCATATAATAGAGTTTCAGAAATGGTTAAAAACCATATTTTTTTTTTTTGTAACAATACTTTTGAAGATATGAGCGTTTAAAAAAGCGCTTTTTTGACAATATTGACTTTTAGAAAGTTTTTTTAACATTTTTGTACTCGGAAACCGTAAGTCGTACGAAAAAACTTCTAAAAACAATATTGTAGATAAAATCATGAGGATTTAAAATATAAAAAAAAATTTTTAATAAATTTTAACAAAAAACTTTTAAAACAATATTTGAATATCCTTTTTTCCTGGGAAAGACAACATGGATTTCCAAAAGCAAAATTTTGTTTTAAAGTCTAGAATGCCCTTTTAACGGTGTTAAAATTTCAGAGAGGTGTTTTTTCGTATTGTTGAGCAATAAATTTTCAAAGTTTGTTAGAGAGCCAAATGTTTGATTTTTTTTTCAAAATTTTTGCCAAAAAATCAAAAATTTAGCTTGATCACCAGCTTTAAAAATTTATTGCTCGACAACGTGAAAAATCACCTCCCTGAAATTTAAGCTGCGTTTAAAGAGCATTTTAAAATTTAAAACAAAATTTTGATTTTGGAATTACATGGTGTCCTTGATATGATAAAAGGACATTCCAATATTGTTTTAAAAAAATTTTGTTAAATTTTTTTTTTGGAAATTTTTTTTGTTTCTAAATTTAAAATCTTCATAGTTTTATCAAAAATAATGTCACAGAAAGTTTTTTCGTACAACTTATGGTTTCCGAGTAAAAAAACTGTCTACAGCCAACTATTTGATTTTTTGCCAAAATTTTGAAAAGACAAGTAGAAAAATTAAATTCGACTTGGTCGAATCTATGAATACCCTCCACAATGTTATCTGATAGTAATTTTTAAAAAAAAATTTCAAAAAATTGCATTACAAATTTTTTATTAGAAATATGTATATTATTTTGAGTCAAACTTTCTTTTAATCAATAAAATTTTTTTGAGTGTAAAATTTTTTTGACTGTCAACATTTTTTTGAATCTGCCATTTCATCCAAAAAAAAAATAATAATAATGTGTACATTTTTTTTTGAGTGTAACATTTTTTTTTGAGTGTAAATATTTTTTTAGTGTACAATTTCTTTGAGTAACAAATTACTTTGTAAAACATTTTTGTTGTTTTTTACCTATATGTAATACAAAAAAAACTATTTCACATATTTTCCTCTTTTTATATTACCATCCTCTTCTTTAAAAACCAAAAACAAATTAACATTCAATCATACACATACTTTATTTGATTTTTCCCGTTACATACAGTTACACTAACAATAACAAAACAATAAAAAATATTTACTTGTCTAACAACTAAACTGCACCCCACGACAAGAAAACAAACAACAACAAGTTTTACAAAACTGGTATTTCACCATGCTTTTAAAACTTGTTTAACGAATTTTCAACAGTTTAAGGTGAAACAAATCTGAAATTCAGTGCTTTGCTTATAACTTTTGAACCCCTGAACCGATTTTGCTGAAATTCAAAACCAAACAGCCTTGGGGAACGAAAAATATATATGCTAAGCTTCAGCCCCCTCAGAATTGTCTTTCGAAAGTTATAGTGGTTTTAGTCTTGTAAATTCGAAAAATACCCTTGCCGAAATTTACTCTTTTGATCGTAACTTTTGAACCACTGGACCGATTTCGCTGGATTGCAATACCAACTTGACCCGGTAAATGGAGAACATATATGTTAAACTTCAGGATCCTCCGTAAAATCTTTCAAAAGTTAGCGTGTTTTCAACGGACAGACAGACAGACGGACGGACGGACGGACGGACGGACATCGCTAGATCGACTTAAAATCGATCAAGGATCATGAATATATATACTTTATGGGGTCCTAGACCAATATTTCGATGTGTTACAAACGGAATGACAAACTTATATATACCCTCTATCACTAGAGTGGAGGGTATAAAAAAAAAAAAAAAAAAAAATATTTGGCTCTCTAACAAATTTTGAAAATTTATTGCTCAACAATACGAAAAAACACCTCTCTGAAATTTTAACAGCGTTAAAATGGCTTTCTAGACTTTAAAAGAAAGTTTTGCTTTTGGAAATCCATGGTGTCCTTCCCAGGAAAAAAAAAGGCATTCAAATATTGCTTTAAAAATTTTTTGTTGAAATTTTTGAAATTTTTTTTATTTTTTTAAATTTTAAATCCTCATGATTTTATCTACAATATTGTTTTTATTTATCAAAATTTTTTGGTGAAATTAAAAAAAAAAAAAAAAAAAATTTAAATTTAAAATCTTCATAATTTTATCTACTATATTGTTTTTATGAGTTTTTTCGTACGACTTATGGTTTCCGAGTACAAAATGTAAAAAAACTGTATAAAAGTCAATATTATCAAAAAACAGTTTTTTAAACGCCCATGCCTTCCAAAGTATTGGTCAAAATAAATAACCAAAAAAAAAAAAAAAACAAAATCGGTTATCAGTCAGTTAAATTTCCCATGGATTTGCTCACAAGAGAATTACAGAATTTTTATGAAATCCAATATTCAAACGCGATTTTCAGGAAAAATATGAAAAATGTCCTCCAAAAAATTTTTATGTGGGTAGACAAACATCTAAACTTAAAATAATAAAAAAATATGGCCGGATTTTCGACAAATTGACTTTTTTTTAAAATTAAAAATTTCAGAACAACTTCTGTCCGTTTTCCTGTCTGTATGTCTAATTGTTTTCTGTTTATCCGCCTGCCCATTTATCTGTCTGTCTATCTGCCCGTCCGTCTGGGCTTCTGTTTGCCTTTTTAAACGTTGTTGTCCTGAAACAGGTTTCAACTATTAAATCATTGGCTCACAGAATTTCGTAAATAAATTTCAAGTTTAAATTTATTTTTTTATTTTTTGCCAATTGGGTTATTTTCTTAAAATATTCATTGAAATACGAATATGTATGACCTTAAAAAAATCAACCTTCTGCAATTTATATGATGTGACAGGACATACATAAGTAAAATATGTATGTTGGTAAAAGAAAACCAAAAAAAAACTATGGATAAATTGAAAATGAAATATGGTTATAAAACAATTGTTATAGATACCAATGGTTAGTATATAAAAACTTTTGGTTTTACAAAAAATTACAATTTAGGTTTAGAAAAAAAATATATTGGAAACAAAAAAATTTTATAGAAATTCAAAGTTGAAATATTACGTATATGTACTATTCGAAATTTTATGTCAGTCATGATGAGTTAATATATGTTGTCAAAAAGTGGACAGATTAAAATATCAAAAATAACAAGAACTTATATTTTTTGTTTAACAATAAAAACAATAATTTAAAGTAAAATTTTGATTATGATCTAGTTTTTTTTTTCCGAAACTAACAATGAACATATTAGTAAAATTACTTGATGTGTAAAACATGACATCTGTTGGCATTCTAATGACAAAATTATTTAATGTCTTTTTCATGATGTAGTTATAAATTGAATTTGATTGATATATGTATTAGGAATAAAGTAAAATATAAAATAATAAAGACAAAATGCAATTTTAGAAAACTTTTGTTGATCATTAAAATTTAGTGATATCTGATGTTATTTTATTTTGAATTTTATAAATGAAATACAAATTTTGCACTAAGAATTTTGATATTTAAAAACATTTTCATTGTATGTACTTATGAGGAATTCCACACCAAATGTACAGCAAAAAAAAAACATGTGTACCGTGAATTTCTGAATAGGTGGCAGATTTATTATGGCTAAAGCTCGATGAAATCAGATCAGCTGCGCTGAAATCAGTAGATTTTTCTGCTAAAATCAGCAGATTTCTATAATTTCTCTGCTGTTTTCACCTAGATAATCAGCAGATTTCTCACATGGCTCAAAATGGGTGATCTGTTTATATCTCCTCATATATGATCGTATCTGATTGTATATAAAGAAGTGGCCACTTAAAATCGGTACGTATTAAAGCGGCCATAAATTTTAAATGAAACAACATATATTAACATGTTATACATTAAATTAAAGGTAATTTATTAACCTTTAAAAAAAATATAATTGGAAGTTTATGGGTCCTTATTTAGTATAAATTTTCTGGCTTCTCTTCTAATGCCTCCTATCAACTTCTGCACAACTTTTCTTTTCACTCTCAAGATAATTTATTCCACTTTGTTCTCCTCAAAATATGGTTATTTACTGTTCCTGAACACTTTTTCAATTTGCGTTTAAAAATTGCCCAATATTTCTTGATTGGACGAAGATTTGAGCAATTTGGTGGATTGATGTGTTTTCATCATCCATAACAATGCAGCCCTAAAAATTGGTAAAATCCTGATCACACAGCAATCTGCTACACTTTTTTGCTACTGGTTCTTTATTTTCTGTTCTATTTGGATATTAATTAGCACGGTAGGACTTTAATCCAACATTTTTACTAATTTGACGTACAATACTTCTGCTAGTTTCATTTTTTTGCACGATTATTGTTTGATAAGCCTGGGTTTTTTTTTGAGGGACCTTAGCACTTTCTGCTTTAATTTTTTGTCTCGAGTTTCTGTTTTTTTTCACAATTTTTATCTTTATTTCAGTGTATAATTTATTATTGTACTTTTTTTAAAAATTTACACACTGTAGATGTAGCCATTTTAAGTGATTTTGCTATATTTGAACCCGCCAAAGTCGGATTTTCTAGATATTTGTGCACAATTTTAATTATAGCTTCTTTTTCCATTGTGTCTACACTTTTTAAAATTAAACTTAATCACTCGCAATTAATTGTAGATTAACGGTAGATTTGTTGTTAAAAACGTATGTTAATGTTTTTCCATTTTGATAACAGGGGGCGTCGTTACGATTACAACAGTGCGTACCGATTTGAAGTGGCCACTTCTTTAATAGGTATTTTTTGTTGTCAAACTTTGATTGTTAGCATGCATCAAAACGAAAAAAAGACACGTTAACTTCCATAAATTTCTCAATTTAATTTAGCATCGTTTGGAATAGTTTTTTAAAATATTACACATTTTCGATGAAATATTAATAAAATTGGCTTATTAAATGCAATTTAGTGTGAAAGAAACACAAAAACATTTATCTTTTTTATTAATACCAAAGAGAGCCACTCACAATAAGAAAATCATTCACAATGTATGAAAGTTAATATTTAACTTCTAAAATTTTTGTGCGTTAACACTGACTTGAACTTTGTGTGGTAGAACATTGATAACACAGCGTGACAAAACTGACCACTAATTTAGAAAACAAGAGGTGTGACCAACGTTTCTATATATTTGAGACATGCTGATTTGAATGGAGTACTCCGTTTTTCGATGTATGGTTCAGTTTTCTTGCAAAATGTCGTTAAAGATTTGCCGATTTCGAGCCAGTTTTTCAACAAAAAAATTTGCAAAGTTAATGATTTTTAAATTGTATGTCATGGAAAACAAATATATGACTTGTAGCAATATTTCTTATGCAAATTTGGTTAAAAGCTTTTCATCTTAAGCCCTTAAATTCGCGAATTTCATCATTTTTTGAGGTTTTCGCGAAATTAACCGCCAAGTTGGTGTTTGATTAAAAACTTGCTTTTAGTAAATCAAAATGGTATCCCTAACAATACAAATAGTAGACAAAAAACAGCTATGTTATATGGACCATCATGATGAAAATCGCGAAAAACAGTTTTTTGGAATATGGCAGCATCACTTTACGAGATGATTTAAGGTTCCGTCTTTTAGTATATAATGTGGGAACCTTAAACAATTAACTGACCAAAAATTTGGCGAAAAAGTTTTCATTTGCAAAAGTTATCTTAACAAAAACTATATTTATTGTAGGGTTAACACTGAAATAATAGTTTTTGTTAAGATAACTTTTGCAAATGAAAACATTTTTGGCCAAATTTTTGGTCAGTTCATTGTTTAAGGTTCCCACATTATATACTAAAAGATGGAGTCTTAAATCATCTCGTAAAGTGATGCTGGCATATATAAAAAAACGGTTTTACGCGATTTTCATCATGATGGTCCATATAACATAGCTGTTTTTTATCCACTATTCGTATTGTTAGGGATGCCTTTTTGATTCACTAAAAGCAAGTTTTTTATCAAAGACCAACTTGGCGGTTAATTTCGCGAAAACCTCAAAAAATGAAGAAATTCGCGAATTTAAGGGCTTAAGATGAAAAGCCTCAAACCAAATTTGTATAAGAAATATTGCTACAAGTCATATCTTTGTTTTCCATGCCATACAATTTAAAAATCATTAACTTTGCAAATTTTTTAGTTGAAAAACTGGCTCGAAATCAGCAAATCTTTAACGACATTTTGCAAGAAAACTGTACCATACATCGAAAAACGGAGTACGCCATTCGAATCAGCATGTCCGTAATATATAGAAATGATGGACGTAACTCTTGTTTATTTTTTTGTGTTCCGCAGTGTAATTATGCCAACAAAATACGCCTAATTATATCTAAATGACCCAAATTGAGATCAAAGTATATTGCGGATTTGGTCAATATTGGCAGAAATTTGACAAAAATTATACCTGATCAGATTCAATTATATACAATGAGATGCAATCATATGGTGAAAAAAATTAAAAAAAATTTTTGATGAAACACTAAATTTTTATAAAAAAAAAATTTTTGATGAAAAATAAAAATATTAAAGAAAAAAAAGATTTTTATGAAAAAAATTGATGAAAAAAAATTTTGAATTCAAAAAAAAAAAAAAAATGATAGCAAAAAAAAAAAAAAAAAATTTATAAAAAAAAAATTTGGTAAAAAAATTCATGAAAAAATAAATTTTTGATGAAAAAAAAATTTATGACCAAAAAATTGATGAAAAAAATTTCATTAAAAAAAATTTGATGAAATTTTTTTTTTTTTGTTAAATAATTATGTTACCTTTTTTTAACAAGCTTGTGAAAAACGTTTTTATTCACCAGCAGGTGAATTATTATCTAAGTTACAAGCCTTTTTAGTGGTGGAAAATGAAAACAGTAATTCTTAGTTTTTTTTTTTTAGTCGGTAGCTTATATAGTCAAACTGTCCTGCATCATAAATAGACACCAGCCTTAAAACAATATCATGTTAGAAATTGTTTAATGTATTTCTAAATACTTAATTCTGATTCAATGTCGTTTTTTGGCCGAACTTCACAGTCGGACGCTAATGACTTATTGTCTATTGTAAATTAATTTTCGTTAATTAATGCTTTGAATTTCAAAATTTCTTTCGCAAATAGTGTAGATGATTTGCTTAAGGCTTTAAAATTGGTTTTGCTATATTTAATAACTTTTAATTTTGTTAAACTTACCTGACATATTGAGCCTTAATTCGCCTTCATAATATTCACCTACTTTAATCCAATGATATTGACCCTCATTGGATTGTTTGAAGTGTATGATATTATAACGTGCCGGACCATCACCATTACTGTCGAAACGGAAATGATCGCCACTTAAACCTAAAAAAGGAAAATTAAATATATAATAAAAAATTGGAATTATTTTTTTTAATAATTAGATTTAAAGACTTTTTCTATCCGAAAAATCCTTCAAAATCTTTGATATGATTTTTAAAAAAAAAAAAGGGAATTATTCTAAAATGGAAATTATTCGAAAATTCTTTAAATTAAAATTTAAAAAATCGCAATAAATATTTTATATTTAGGTCATTTTTATCCTTTATCCTTTTTCAAATTTCGGAAGATTAATATATTTTGTATTCATAAATCGTCATTGCGAATCTTAAAGTAATCGGACCAGTTATACTTGTTGTTCCTATACAAACCAACCTCCCGATTTTCACAAATATCTCTCAAAATTTAATTCTTAAACGTATTCATTTAATTATAACTGGATCATTTTTCGACTTAGTTCCCATATAAAAATACCGATATTCAGTTAAATCGGTTTACAGACAGCAAAAAGAAGTATATTTAACTCACAAGGGAAGTCTCCCTAGTGTCACCCGCGGATCTTTATGGAATTGGGTTTATTTTGTAGAGCAGAAAAAATAAAGGGACACGTAAAAAGGAGGGGGGAAGACAAGGCCATTTTTCAGTTTTTTTCGTTTATCTTCTATATTATGCAAAGAAACCTAGTCATGTTACATACCAAATGAAAGGTCTTTGGAAAACCTATCTACGTGTGCTAAGAACGAGTCCAAACAAGCTCAACTTTTCGTCATATTGAGTAAAATACCAACATTTTAGGACATTTTTATTAATAAGTCGAAAAATATTAATTTCTTTGGCCCGTTGTTAGCACCACGAGATAGGTATTTTTAATACCTTTAATCTGATACCACACATGCCTATATTAATTTTGTTTAAATAGGCGTAAATCGTAAAAAACTGAAAAAGGTAAATTTCCCTTCATACAAATCGACCCCCCTAAAGATGAGTTTGGGCCGCTAACTGGAAAAAATTATAAAACTTGCTTTTGTTTAACATTTGTGTTAATGAAATCTCTTCTAGTAAAACCACAATATAGTCGTCGTTGAACTCAAATTTAAAAATCGTCCCATGATTTATTGTTTAAGACCTATTTTAGATAGAAAATGTATTTCCGTATCAAATAAATCAAAATCTTTTAAAATAAACAATGTGTGTAATATAACAGATTCATATGTGTAATTTTACACATTTATATGCGTAATTTCACATTTATATGTGTAAAATTATGCTAACTGTTTGTTTTTATGATTATTTAGGAAATAATGAATGTTTTAAACATTTTGGTAGAAAAATAGTTTTCTTTTATTCAGGAAATAAATCTTAAAAAATTGTTATTTAATTTAAAAGTCGGTTTTTGAATGTAAAGTACATTTAAGATTATTTTTGCACAAATTCTAAACTAAATAAACCCAACAGCCAAAAAGTCTTAAACAAAATCCATTATATGTTTTATAATAAAATATGTTTTATAATAAAATATGTTTTATCTGATTTTCTTTACATACCTTGAAATTGTACTTTTCTTAAATATTTCAATAAATCAGCTCCTTTTGTTGGTTTCATAGCATCACACAATGATGGCCGCCCACCACATAAATCACGATGCATGTCTCTGTTTACATAAAGGAGTAAAATAGAAAATAATTTATTACAAACATTACAAAAAACATTCCAAAATCTGTTTTACAATTAAAATTTAAGTAAATAAATCTATAAACCAGCAAATCAGTTACCGCCTTTGACAAAAAAAAAATGTTGAATTCAAATAACAAAATCTGTATAAAATATAATAAATTACCTTAAAGCATAAGCGAATGCCATGACAGCATCACTAACGAATTGTAGCTGATCTTCAAAATCGGTATCTTCCCTTGACAAACGTTCATTAGTGGTGCAAGTACGATTGTAGTTATTGTAAGGGGTACTTGTGCTACCAGGATAACGACATTGAAAGTGATCTTCCCAGAATTCTAAGATAGATAAGAATATTTTTAAAACAGACAGTTTATATTAAAAATCCAAAAAAACCTAGAAAAACACTGATGCATTACCACGTTAGGCGTTTGAATATCTTAATGCATATTTTTTACAATATGCGTTTTTCATACTATTTAAATTATTCGGTGCCATTATTAGCCAATGTTTCAAATTTTTCTGGTAGTAAGCGGTAAGCATTACTTGGTAATGCATTATATTAGAGTTACCCATATTTTTGGTATACGATTATTGCTAGTTTTTACTTACCTACAAACCACGGATTTCTTTGATTATTTTCCACTGTGAGATTTAGGAAATATTCTTCGAAACCTTTGACGGGATTTGCTTGAGGCTGTACTGATAAAGTTCCTTCAACCTGAAAAATAAAAAAAATATTTATTTTAACAAGTTGTATAAATTGATACTAAAAAAAATTATGAAAAACCAAAAAAAAAGTCGAATATTGCCAAACAAAATTTTGATTATGTTCACAGAAAAATTGCACTGAAGATATTATAAAAAATTAATTACCTGCTCAGGTTTTGAAAAATTAAAAAACCAAAAACGCAATTTTCTTAGTTCCATATTCAGAAATTAATGGGACACATGTTTTTTGCTGAATATTTGTTGTGGAATGCCTTATATATGAAAAACAATTTCCTATTAACAAGACAAACCGACATTCAAAATCATACTGATGTTAATAGTAACTGGAGTGTTTAAAACCGGTATATGAATACCAAAAATGATTATAATTTAAAAAAAAATACAATTTCTTCTGCATTTTTCAACTTAAACCCCTGTAAAAATAAAAATTTTCCAGTTATATGGAATTACATTGTTTTATTTTATCGAAAAAATTAATTTAATCTTTTCAATTTCCTTAAATGTCAAATATATTTTTATCATTTCAATTATTATTATTTGAACTCCTTTGAACAATTTTAATTAATCTTTCTGTATTACAGAATTGGCAAATGTCTTTGTTCATATCAATAACAAAGCCACACATATGTTGCAAAATGTTTAAAGGCAATTAATTTCAATTATCTTATCATCAATCATTAAGTTTGGACTTTATATATTTTTGTATATTTTTTTCTATATAAAAACAAAGAACTTTATTGTCTATATATAGACAATATGTTGATATAATATTTAAGGGGAGTTTTTAGAGAGTTGCCAAGGGCTCACTTAGTAACAGTCAACAGAAGTTGTCACGCGATAAAAACAAGGAAGTTGGTGTAAAAAATATTTGTAATAAACAAAAAAATATTTTAAAAAGTTTCGTTTTAAAAAAGAAAAAATTATACTCCAAAACTTTTTTTCTCTCCAAATTTTTTTTTTTGAAAGCTTTTTTCGCTTAAAATTTTTAAAATTTTATCTTACAATTAATTTATTTTCACTTGAATTTTAGTTTACTCTATATTTTTTTTAGTGTATAAACAAATTTCCTTATTGTTAGAGTAGCTTAATTAAATAACGATACATTTCATTCAATATCTATTAAAACATATTTTTGAGAGTAGAAAAAAAAATTATAAAAACAATATTTATTTACTAAAAATATTCCACGTGTATACATTAGGGTGTCACGAATTATGAATTTGTTCGAATTTCGTCGATTTCCGGACAAATTATTGTTTGTTTTGGTTTAAAAAACTTTATGTTGAAATGTTTAGCCAAATCGGACAATATTAACCCATGTCACTGCGGGGTTACAGTTCTGCCATACATTTTTTTTAATATGATAATGTTTTTGGGCTGGTGTCTAATTTGAAAAAAGTTGCAGGAACCAAATAATAACACTGTGCTCGAATTTGACACATTTTTTTCTAACAAGCTGGGCACCCTATTGGTAAAGTTAATTCGAGTACGCTAAATTCAATGGTGCCAGCCTTTTTTCGAAGTCAGCGCTCGTATTCGCTATATTCGCGATTTAAAATTTTAATGCTTAAGTACAATAAAAAATATATTTTTAAACTTTTGCGATAATTTTAAATTTAAAACCATTAAAGTCTGTCAAACTAACACAATAAACCATAATACCGTAATTTTTTTTCGCGAAAAACATTTTTTGTTCGCGAAAAATCTTTACTATCGTAAAAAAATTGGTTCAATACAAATAAAGATACAAAGGAAATGTTGTTGTTTCTAAGGATAGTAATATTGTTTGTGTAAAATAAAAAATTTTCTTTTTTTTTTGATTTTTTCTGTAAGTACAGATCGAGCACGGGCTCTAATTATATTTGTTATAAGGGTTCAAGTTGAACTGTTTCTGTTGACGTCACACACTTAACATCTGTAATGAAATACAGAAAAATGTTAGTTTGTCAAGCAGAGCGATAGCCTAGATGGTAAGGTACTAGCTTTGAAAGCTCATGGAAAATTTCATGAACGTGGGTTCGTTTCTAATCAGAGTAAAGTCTGTTGATGAAAAAACATATAGAAAAAACAGTCTTACAAAAATCAAACAATTTAAATCTATTGTAATTTTCTCCACTGAAGACGTAGAGGTGGCTACAGAAACCATGGTCTAGAATAAATCCACATTAAAAATAATCTTTAGAAATACAACGTTTTCTTCTTCAATCACAAACCCTTAATAACAAATAATTTTACCCAGGAAAATTTTTCAGAACCGAATCCGATAACACTTGTTCTAGAACAGGTTCTTCGGTAATCAAACACTATTACACTTTAATTATTCAGAACAAGTTATGTGAATATTATCAGGATATAATCACGAAAATTGTTGATACGAAGGTAAGCAAGTTAAATTTTGATTGTCTGGGTCGGGACAAATACTAATAAAATAATGTTTTTCATTTTTGTTTGCAGAAAATTCATGTTCTGATGTATGTACTTTAGAGTGACTCAAAAAAAAAAGTTGATGATGTACCCCCCTCAAAATTAACTTTGACATGTTTTATGAAGATTCCCAAAATATTTGGGCTCTAGCGATAATCTCCCGTGAGCTAAACCGCGGCAAAAAAGGGTCCAAAAATGGTATTTTTCATGAATAAAAAAATCAGTAAATTTTTTTTTGTCCAATGAATGACCAAATATGATAGATATTTAGGAATTCTTTGATTCTGCATTAAAACATTTTAAAAATCTAACCACAGACTCGAGATAACGAGATGTTTATGCCAGTTTTTTGATGTTTTTCAATTCGAAATTACTGAAAACTTAAATAACTTTGGTATTTTTTGTCCGATTTTCATTTATAATACATCGTTAGAAAGGTGTTGACCACCGCTTGGGATTAACTGCACTGTCTTACTTTTTTATAACATTTACTTTGACATCATTAAAACCCCATTTTATAACCACAAAAAACGTATCTTTGTGCAGGAAACACGTTTAATTAATATATTTGGCCACAATTAATTTAACCCATGCATGATCAAAATATTTTGGCAAACATTTTTAAAAAAGTTTTTGCGGAAATTATTGAAAGCTAGTTGAAATACTTTAAAAAAAATAAAATAAAAAAGGTTTTTGTTTAAATAGACTTGCTTATTAATATCAAATAATTTTAACGTGTAACACTTTCCCGGTGAAATTTTTTTTCGAAATTTGTATGTGCAAATAAATTTTAGAAATTAAATATAAACCAATTTTCTCTTAATCGCATATATTCCTGCAAAATACGCATCTAATAAATAGATCTTAATATTTTTTATTTAACCCATTCATGACCAATTAAAAAAAAAATGTGGAAAAAATTTGAGTCCAGTTGTAATACTTAAAAAAAATAATATAATTGATATTTCAATTTATTAAATGCGTTTTTTGCACGAATATATGCGATTAGGAAAAAATTTGTTTATATTTTATTTTTAAAATTAATTTTATTTTTAAAATTAATTTCGAAAAAAAAATTGACCGGGAAAGTGTTACACGTAATAATTATTTGATATTAATAACTCGTCTAGATAAACAAAAACCATATTTAATTATATTTTTTTAAAGTATTACAACTAGCTTTCAATAATATCCGCAAAAACTTTTTGAAAAATGTTTGCCAAAATATTTTGATCATGCATGTGTTAAATTATTTGTGGCCAAATATATTAATTAAACGTGTTTCCTGCACAAAGATATGCTTTTTGTGGTTATAAAATGGTTTTTTAATGATGTCGAAGTAAATGTTATAAAAAAGTAAGACAGTGCAGTTAAGGGTTAATTTTTGACTAAAATAAACAAAACCTTATTTAATTTTATTTTTTTTTAGTATTTTAACTAGCTTTCAACAATTTTCGCAAAAACTTTTTTGAAAATGTTTGCCAAAATATTTTGATCATGCATGGGTTAAATTATTTGTGGCCAAATATATTAATTAAACGTGTTTCCTGCACAAAGATACGCTTTTTGTGGTTATAAAATGAGTTTTTAATGATGTCGAAGTAATTGTTATAAAAAAGTAAGACAGTGCAGTTAAGGGTTAATTTTTGACTAAAATCCCAAGCGGTGGTCAACACCTTTCTAACGATGTATTATAAGTGAAAATCGGACAAAAAATACCAAAGTTATTTAAGTTTTCAGTAATTTCGAATTGAAAAGCATCAAAAAACTGACATAAACATCTCGTTATCTCGAGTCTGTGGTTAGATTTTTAAAATGTTTTAATGCAGAATCAAAGAATTCCTAAATATCTATCATATTTGGTCATTCATTGGCCAAAAAAAAATTTACTGATTTTTTTATTCATGAAAAATACCATTTTTAATTAGAACAGGTTCTAGGGATTTAGAATTAGAACAGGTTCTAGGGAAGTATAAGTTGTTCCACAATCGGTTCTTTGCAACCGAAAATTTTGCTGGGTAGTTTGATTTGAATTTACGACAGCCATCTGGTAAAGCTAGTTCGTGTACACTAAATCCCATTGTAATATCAGTTTTTTTTAAAAGTTAGCGTATGTATTAGCGATATTCGCTATTATTTTTTTAAAAAAAAACTATTTTTTTTTCATATTATTTCGACAATTGCTGAATTTTTATCTCTATTGAATATACAAAAAAAAATTATTCGCGTAAATTTTTTTCGCGAATTTTTTTTCGCAAATTTTTTTTCCAAATTTTTTTATTTTTCTATTAATTTATGAAAATTAGTAGAATACGACAAATAACAGACACAAATTTTTCCAAAAAAAATGTTGTAGCGATTTTTTTTTTCGCGGATTTTTTTTTTTTTTATCGCGGAAAATTTTTTTTCGCAATAAAAACAATAGTGGTATTCAGAGTCTTGTTGCCAGCCCTGGCAATGTAGCAAAATAGTACTTCTTTCAAAAAATACATGTATTTTGAAAAGTAATTTTGAAAAGTGCTCTTTTACCACCAGTGCCAGGGCTGGCAAGCAAGACTCTGAATACCACTAATGAATTTCCTAAATTTATATTTAAAAACTATCCCGAAAGCATAAAAACTTAATTTTTGTAGTACCAAGGATTTACAATTTTAAATCGCGAATATCGCGATTACGAGCCCTAACTTCGAAAAACAACTGGCACCATTGAATTCAGCGTACCCGAATTAGCTTTACCAGCAGGGTGCACAGCTTGGTAATTTTTGCGACTAGCACAGTGTAATATCTGTTTTCAGACTTGAGTTTGTAACTTGGGTAATTTTTCACCTCGTGGTGGATAACAAAATATATTCACCAGCTGGTGAATAAAACGTAATAAAATTCTTTTTCATCATTTTTTTTTAGTCACTACTTTTTTTAATCAATATTTTTTTTTAATCAATATTTTTTTTTAATCAATATTTTCTTTTATCAATATTTTCTTCATCAATATTTTTTTTCATCAATATTTTTTTTCATCAATATTTTTTTTTTCACCAATATGTTTTTTTTCATCAATATTTTTTTTTTCATCAATATTTTTTTCTCATCAATATTATTTTTCATCAATATTTTTTTTTTCTTCAAAATTTTTTTCATCAATATTTTTTTTTCATCAATATTTTTTTTCATCAATATTTTTTTTCACCAATATGTTTTTTTTTCATCAATATTTTTTTTTCATCAATATTTTTTTCTCATCAATATTATTTTTCATCAATATTTTTTTTTTCTTCAAAATTTTTTTCATCAATATTTTTTTTTTTATACCCTCCACTCTAGTGATAGAGGGTATATATAAGTTTGTCATTCCGTGTGTAACACCTCGAAATATTGGTCTAGGACCCCATAAAGCATATATATTCATGATCCTCGATCGATTCTAAGTCGATCTAACCATGTCCGTCCGTCCGTCTTTCTGTCCATCTGTAGAAAACACGCTAACTTTTGAATGACTCTATAGAGACTTCTGAAGTTTGGCACATATGTTGGGAATTTACCTGGTCAAGTTGGTATTGCAACCCAGCGAAATCGGTCCAGTTGTTCAAAAGTTATGAGCAAAAGAGTGAATTTCGGCAAGGGGTTTTCGCGAATTTACGAGATAAAAAACAATATAACTTTCTAAAGGCATTCTGAGGATGCTAAAGCTTGGCATGTATATTTTTCATTCCCCTGGCCTGGTTCGTATCGAGTTTCAGCCAAATCGGTGGAGCGGTTCAAAAGTTATTAGCAAAACCGTGAATTTCAGATTTGTTTCCCCTTAAACATGTTTTAAACAATTGGTAAGTCACAAAAATATTTTACAACGGATTTTTGTCGCTCAAAAATATTTTTATACTAAAACAAAAAAAAATACACTCTGAAAAAAATTTTACACTCAAAAAAATTTTTACACTAAAAACAATAGTAAATTATTTTTTTTTTGTCAAAAATTACTAAAAAAAAGTTTTTTGATACAAAATAAAATATCTCGAATCAAAATTGTTATTTTTTTCACGTGAGAAAATTAACTATTACTTAAAAAGGGGCATTCCGGAGGGTATTCATAGATTCGGACACGTCGAATTTAACTTTTCTACTTGTTTCATCAATATTTTTTTCTCATTAATATTCTTTTTCATCGAAATTTTTTTCATCAATTTATTTTTTTAATCAATATTTTTTTTTCATCAATATTTATTTTTTTTTTTTTTCATTAATTATTTTTTTTTATCAATTATTTCTTTTTTCATCAAATTTTTTTTTTATTAATTTTTTTATGAGTTATTTATTATTTTCATCGATATCATGATTTTTTTCCATTCATATTTTCTTCAATAATTTTTTTTTGATTTCATAAAAAATTTTCTTATCTAAATTTTTTTTATTCAATATTTTTGTTTATTAATAACACAGTGTTACGAATCGAAATGGAATGAAACCAAAAGCAAACGAAAGTTGACATTTTTCATAACAAGGCGTTTTTTAGTTCAGGGCTCGATTATTTTTTATGCACATTTAAAGTAGATGATTTTGAAGCATTTAAAGCATTTGTATACTAAACTTGTCCTACATTAGGGGCCTGTGGTGGTGCCGTTATTGGACTTGTGGGGGCCCACCATCCAAACATAAGCTCGAAATTACGTTAGTTATAACCGCTAAGTATTTCCATGCAATCGGTCCCGTAGCTATTTACTGAATAACCAAATTATTAAAAATAATCCATTGTTCACCGCTGCGTATGATTGTTATTTAAAGGCAATTACAAAATTAATCATACGCTTTATACAGTATTTTTTTTACAATATTTTTAGGCCCCCATCGACACGAGTTAATATAGTCCGATTTCGCTAAAAATTTAAATATGAGACCAAAGCAAACCAAAATTTGCCCGACGGTCGACGAAATATTAAAAAAAATCATTATTCGTGCCACCCTAGTATATATTACATACATACAAAACAAATTTAGTATATCATCAAATATGACAGCTAAAATTTATATGTATTTTTGTGTATTTAAACTGAAAGGACATAAAGAAAGACAGACATCTGTAGGGTGAGACAGATAAACCTACAAATGCTATTTAGTTAAGCATTTTAAGTATTTTGTTTTTGTCTACAAAAAAAAATAGTTTTTCCTAATTTCTTTTGTTATACTCTCCCAACGTTAATTAATCACATTTTTGTTTGCCATTTAACCTTATAAATAACATATATTGTTTTGGAGACTAAAATACAATAGGAATTTTGATAATAGTAGTGGTTGCTAATAAATGCCCAACAGTATAATATGACCAACTTATTGGAATATAATTTTAGTCGTAAAACAAAAAAAAAATATATATATTTGACTTGAATACACTTCACAAGATCCAAACGATTTTGAATACAACCCTGCAAGCATTTCGATACGAAGAAGATACGCTAGCGTATCGCCTGGAAGATAAATTGTATTGCGGGGGATATCTTCTTCGTATTGCGGAAGAAACACCTTTTGGTAGAAATCGTGTCCCGAAAGCGATACGTCCAGGAGATACGAAAGCAATTCCTATGGAAGATAAATGGGCAATATTGCCAGATAATCGTTTGGAAGATAAATTTATGATTTTCTCAAATTTTACCTAGAAAATATTGCCAGATAATCCCCTAAATGATATCCGCAATGTTGTTCTTGGAAGATAAAAAGAAGATGTCGCCGTTTTTGTTTCAAAATTATTGTTTTTATTGTTAGATATAATTTAAAAGATACCACACTACAAAAAATTGTCTTGAATGATGATTTCTTGATTGGTTCCATGATCTTGATAAATGTTGTGCGTCAAAAATTGGTCACAAATTTGCTGGACTTAATGGAGAAACGAAATTAAGTTAATCAATAGTGCAGATTTATATCTATTTGTTGCAAATCATTACTTACCTCTCAAAACCACTTTTCAGGAATTTTTGTTTGATTTATTTCACATTTATTGCGAAAAAACGAAGAAAAACCATATTATAATATGGAAATTTATTTTTGACAACAAATAAAATATTTTGATATCGTTTGTTTTTCATCCGTATAATAAAAGGAAGATATCGTATATGAATCGCGCAGGTGAAAAATCGCCTGGAAGATACATTTTCGATAATTTGGCGATTTTATCTACTTTATAATTGACAAAAAAAAATATTTTTTTTTAAATATTGCTAAAATATCCTCAAAATGATAAAAGGAAGATTTTAAAAATATACTACTTTGATGATTTGTAAATACGATAAAAAGAAGATATCTCCGCAATTTCTCTTAGGCGATATTTCTTCCAAATGTTTGCAGGGCAAATGAATTTGAGTGAAAAAATATTTTTTGTGATAATTTTTTAATGTTGATTTGAACATTTTTTTTTTTTTAAATTTTACAAAGTAAAAGTAACATTTTTAAGGGGTAAGACCTTATAATTTCTAAAAATTCAGTTCCGTTGGTCACACTTTACCATCATCTAAATTCTATAGAAATTCATTCATCAGTTAAAACATTGCTAGATAAATACGCATAGTTAAGCTATCATTAATTTAATTGAGATCTATGTATAAAAGTGTATAATGTTTCATCATCATCATCATCATAATCATCATCATCATCATGTCCTTTATACAACATACAATTAGTAAACATTTTTAATATAGTACAAAATCGCATAAAAACACACGTATTTTCTACTCCTCAACATTGAGTATTAGGGCGGTTCGATTTTTTTTGTCAAAAATCGTATAGCAAAAACATAATCTACAAGAAATTCTAAGAACATTTCCCAAAGAAACCATGTTTCTAAAATCAAACCCTATACCGCGCCTAACTACATGAAGATTTGTCCGTCCGTCCTTTTTTTCACAAGCAAAACATAGAACTTGACTATTTTTTGGTGTTTGTGTTAATTTTTGGGCTTTGGTGTGCTCCGAGCTATATAGTAAAATTTTATTGGCAACATTTTTGTAGAACATTTCATCTCCACCCGCCCTCTCTTTCGGGGTGTTTTTTGCGATTTGTTAGAATAGAGCCAAAAAATACCGTTACGAGAGGGTGTTAGAGGGTTAATATGTTCCACAAAAATATTTGCCGTAATATTTTTTACAAAGTTGCTGAACATACCCTTTACCTCAGATTAGAGATGCGCGCGTGACACGAATTTTTCGTGATTCACGTGATTCACGCGTGAATCACGCGTGATCGTGAGTGAAATTTATTTTTATTCACGTGATCGTGAGTGCGCGTGATTATAAAAAATAGTTTCGTGCGTGAGCGTGCGTGAGTAATTTTTGTTTCGTGAGTTTGCGTGATTTTTTTGTGCTGTTTGAAACAGAAAACGAGTTAAAAAAATCGTCATTATATTGAATTTAGAGCGAAATTAATCCAAAATTGTGATTTTTATTATTGTTTTAAGGAAACTCAATACTTTTTGTTTAAGAAATCGAAAGAAGTGAAATAAAAATTTGCTAATTTTAATTTCGTGAGTCTTCGTGAGCGTGATTTTTTCGTGAGCGTGAGAAAAATTTTAGTTACTCACGTGAGCGTGCGTGAACGTGATCAGAAAAAATAATTTCGTGCGTGATCGTGCGTGAGTAATATTTTTCTTTCGTGAGCGTGAGCGTGCGTGAGTCAAAATTCACTCACGCGCCCATCTCTACCTCAGATGTAAATAAAACATAGTTTTACTTATATACCGATATGCTGCAAGAACATATCCAGCGGCAATGGTTTACTAATTGCTGCTGGATATAATTCGAGCAGTTTTTGGGGTTATGACCGGCAAGTATATTAGACATAATCCCTGAAATGGAGAAATAAATAAATAGATGGATTTGTAATGAAAACGCCACAGGCGAAAAATTATAATAAGAAATTTTAACAATAAATCGCTGCTTTTATCGTTAATCCATGATTTACTCCATTATTTATTTTATATTGGGCTGCAGTACATTAACATTTAGCGTGATACTCTGAAAGTAAGTGCAGGGGTTGTGGGTTCGATTGCCTCCAAGGCCTATGGATGTCAATTACAAAGGGAAGCTGGTACAGCGGATTTTTCTTAGTAAATAAAAGTATGTAATTGAGGATTATAATGATATTTTGTCCAAAAAAAAAAACACATAATTAGATACTTTTGTGGGATGAAATTGGAGAGTTGCATATCAGAGAGGAAAAAAGTTGTGTTCGATAAAAATTCTTCATAACTGAATATTTTTTTTACTTCAGTATTTGATTTATTTTGAGTAAAATTTTTTTTTTGCTAATTTTTGTAAAAAAAAAATCGAGTGTAAATTGAGTGTAATATTTTCTTTTTTATTTTTATTTGAGTCACAAAAAATGTTTCTTAAGTATTTTTTGTCTTACCATTCCTTTTCAAAGCGTGTTTAGCGTTTTTTTCAACACGGGAGTTCGGGTTAAAACCCATCTGAAATTCCCCATTTTACTAATAACTTATGAACCACTGGACAGATTTCGCTGAAATTTAGTATTAATCTGACCGGAAGTATAACAAATATTATACTTCCACACTTCAGCAGCTTGCCGTATATATTTTTCATTCTTCCGCTAATATTTGAAAGAAAGCGTGTTTCACACAGACAGAAAGACAGACGGACGGACTGATTTTCATGTCGTTAGGCGCGGTATAGGGTTTGATTTTAGACCAATGGTTTCTTTGGAAAAGTTTCTTAGAATTTCTTGTAGATTTTGTTTTTGCTATACGATTTTTCAATTTTTTTCGTTCCATACAAATCGACCCGCCCTATTGAGTATACATAATACTTACTTACTTATTCGTATTATTGTAATTTAAAAATCATAAAAAAAAAATATATATATAATAACAAAAACAACGACGACAACAAAACTTACCTCAGGCTCATTGCCATCAGAAACTAAATTACGTGCACTCCAGCCATCTGAACCAATCCATGAGAAAGCGCCTGTAGCATTATTACGTCTAACAGCACGCATTACTTCACGTACTTCCTGATCGGAACCAAATATTATGGCACCTGTTTTAAATGAAAACAATACAACATAAAGAAAATATATTAAAATAAACTTTATTTTTTTTATTTATATTTTTATAAAAGAAAACAAATATGTTTGTTGGTAGCTGGGAATAATAATGTTAAAAAAAAGGTGGTGGAGTGGAAACCGGAAGTTAAGTATTTAACAGTATTTATTTGTATGTATTTGTTACATCCTTCACTTAGAGGTAGTGGGTAGGAAATTTTTTTAATTGTATTTATATGTAGAGAATTTGGTTTGTCAAATGTTAGTATAAATTTTGAAATAAAGTTTTAATGAATCTTATTATAATGTTAAAGAGAACTTTGTTGGCAGAGACATTTTTAAAACAAATTGTGTTGGGCGAAGGCACTTTTGAACTACCTCTGACACAAAAATGGTTAAATTGTTAAACATGTTATATAAAAAAAACGTTTTTTTTGGAGGTAGGGTTAGTTCTTCAAGATATAACTTTTTTCCCCTGGGCCGATTTTATCCATGTCCAAACTTAACCAGCCTGTAACCGTAAGACATATTCGTGCCAAACTTTAGGAGTCTAGCTCTTTTAGTTTGGACTGCATCGTGCTTTCTACTGACAGGCGGACGACGGGCGGACCAACAGACATCGATAGAATATATTAGAATATATCATGGATCACAAAGTGATTATACTTCCATACTGTAGTTGAAGGGTATAAAAAATTATTGATGAAACAAAAAAATTTATAAAAAAATTATGAAAACATTTTTTGATAAAAAAAAAAATTTTTGATGAGTGGAAGGGTATAAAAAAAATTGTGGATGAAACGTAAAAATTTATTAAAAAATTATGAAAAAATTTATTGATAAATTTTTTTTTTTTTTTTGATGAATGAAAAATAAAAAATTTTGATAAAAAAAAAAATCGTCAAAAACAATTTATGAAGCAAAAAATGTATGAAACAAAGAAATGAAAAAAAAAAAATTATAAAAAAAAATTGGATACAGAAAAAATTGAAAAATAATTATGTTACGTTTTATTCACCAGCTGGTGAAAAACTTTTTAATTTACCAGCACGCTGATTGCAATGGTACCATTTTTCGCAGTTAGCGTATGTATTAGCGATATTCGCGATTTAAAATTGTAAACCATACACTCAAAAAAAAAAAACTGTAAAGTTAGCAAAAAAAGCTTGTAAACCTACAGAAAAATTTGCTGATTTTGAACCCACAATTTTTTTGCTAAAGTTAGCAAAAATGTTTTGCCAATAATCAGTTAACTGATTTTTTTTTTTTTGAACTTAGTTCATACACATTTGAGGACCCCATTGGGTTCGATTTTATCCATGTCCAAACTTAACCAGCCTGTAACCGTAAGACATATTCGTGCCAAACTTTAGGAGTCTAGCTCTTTTAGTTTGGACTGCATCGTGCTTTCTACTGACAGGCGGACGACGGGCGGACCAACAGACATCGATAGAATATATTAGAATATATCATGGATCACAAAGTGATTATACTTCCATACTGTAGTTGAAGGGTATAAAAAATTATTGATGAAACAAAAAAATTTATAAAAAAATTATGAAAACATTTTTTGATAAAAAAAAAATTTTTTGATGAGTGGAAGGGTATAAAAAAAATTGTGGATGAAACGTAAAAATTTATTAAAAAATTATGAAAAAATTTATTGATAAATTTTTTTTTTTTTGATGAATGAAAAATAAAAAATTTTGATAAAAAAAAAAATCGTCAAAAACAATTTATGAAGCAAAAAATGTATGAAACAAAGAAATGAAAAAAAAAAAATTATAAAAAAAAATTGGATACAGAAAAAATTGAAAAATAATTATGTTACGTTTTATTCACCAGCTGGTGAAAAACTTTTTAATTTACCAGCACGCTGATTTCAATGGTACCATTTTTCGCAGTTAGCGTATGTATTAGCGATATTCGCGATTTAAAATTGTAAACCATACACTCAAAAAAAAAAAACTGTAAAGTTAGCAAAAAAAGCTTGTAAACCTACAGAAAAATTTGCTGATTTTGAACCCACAATTTTTTTGCTAAAGTTAGCAAAAATGTTTTGCCAATAATCAGTTAACTGATTTTTTTTTTTTGAACTTAGTTCATACACATTTGAGGACCCCATTGGGTTCGAACCCAATAGGTCCTGACCCCGATGGGCCTAGACCTAGTTGGGTACCAAAATTTGTGTCCGTTTCGCTCTACCTTGCTTAGTTTTTGAGATACGTGATTTTAGGGGATCACTGGGGTCTTGAGAATTAAAAAACTCGATAACTTCAAAAATATTACTCGGAGAGCTTTTGGTTATTTTACGGTCTTGTTCTACGTGTTGAGAGCTACAAAAATTCTTTTGGACTTTTTATTGTGTCGGCAATATTTACCGAGATATGAGCATTTTAAAATTTTCGGGAATGCTAACTTTTTTGGATCCAAAGTTAGGTCCCATTAGGGTCCACACATGTGAAGAGGACCCGCCAAAGTATGGAGTTTCTAAGAACCAAAAATGCCCTCCATTTTGCTCTATCTGGCTTAGTTTCCGAGATAGCGCCATTTAAAGTTTTCTGAAAATAAAAAAAAATTTACCATTTATTTTTGCTAATGTTAGCAAAAAATGTTGTAAAAATGTTGTCAACTCAATTTCAAATTTAGCAAAAGAAATTAGTTCAAAGTTTGTTTAAAATTGCTAATGTGCTAAATGAAGTTTACAAGAATTTTTTGCTAACATGCTAATCTCAACTAAAAATTTGCTAAAAGTTAGCTAACTAGCATTAGCAAAAAAAAATTAGTAAATCTACTAACGTATTTTTTTGAGTGTAGGTACTACAAAAATGAAATTTTTATAATTTTGGGAGAGTTTTTAAATATAAATTTAGAAAATGCATTGTTTTTTTTTTGCGAAAAAGATTCTTCCGCGAAAAAAAAAAATCCGAAAAACATTTTTTTCAAAAAATTTTGTGTATGTAAAATTAATCGCGAATATCGCTAATACATACGCTTAATTTGAAAAAAAAAACTGATATTACATTGGGATTTAGTGTATAATATAAATTTAGAAAAGGCATTTATTCCGCGAATAATTTTTTTTTCATATATGAGGCATTCCACACCAAATGTCCAGCGAAAAAAACATGTGTACCGTAAACTTTTGAAAAGGTTGTATGGATAGCCTTATATGGAACTTAGAAAATTGCGTTTTTGGTTTTTCAATTTTTAAAAAACTTGGCTTAGGAGGCTTGGTCAAATATTGGAAAAATGGTCAAATTTGTGGCGAGTTGCCTTGATTAAATATTTATCACATTAAAACGGAATGCACCACAATCTCAAAAATTTACATTCTTATATATTTGTATATGTATGGTCTATCGATTAGTATTTTTTTTTTTTTTGAAAATTTTCAGAACCCGTTCTGAAATTTTCCATTTTTTAAAAAAGTCAATTTATCAAAAATCCGGCCACTTCATTTTTTTTTTTATTTTTTTTTTTTTAAAGTTTCGATGTTTGTCTATCCACACAAAAAATTCAGAAACACGTTCTTCGTTTTTTTCGAGAAAATCGCATTTGAATTTTAAATTTCATAACAAGTTCGTAATTTGCTTGTATTTTCCTGTTTTAAAGTTGCGAATGAGTATTATTAATTGCATAAATATTTCTCATACGCTCTGTTGAAACAAGAAAATACAAGCAAATTACAAAATTGTTTTTAATCGATTGCCCATACAAAACTATATAAGAATATAAAGTTTTGAGATTGTGGTGCATTCCGTTTTAATGTGATAAATATTAAAGACCAGTTTTTGAAAATTTGAAAAACCAAAAACGCAATTTTCTTAGTTCTATATAGTTCTATCCAAACAACCTATTCAGAAATTTACAGGACACATGTTTTTCTGTAGCGGGACATTTGGTGTGGAATGCCTCATATACAATAGAGTTTATATGATAAAAATTCAGCAATTGAATAGTTCATGCGAATAAGGACGAATAGACCACTTTTTCGCAAACACGTTTTTTTGCATAAATGCATTTTATTAGCAGAGCCCTACAATCCTATGCAGAAATTTTGGGGAAATTTTGACTTTTAAGGCTAAAAAAATTACTTTGAAAGTGCAATAATTCGTATATTTTTATATTTTTGTTTAAATTGGGAGTGAACTAACGCACAATTTTGATTAAATACAACACAAAAACAAACAAAATTTTACTTTCGGTAACAATGTGTTAAAAGAACATTACGAGGAACAAACCACACTTATTATATTGGTAAAAAATTTTACTGTTCTTGAGTTATTAGACTTTAAAGTGTGGAAAGCAAAAAGGGCGAATATCCATCCTTAACAAAATATTATATAAAAATTATTTAGCTGCGAGTTTAAAATTGATATTAGCTAAAATTTGAAATTGTACACAAAAAAACAATCTTAGCACATACAAACTTTTAGTGTTAATACTGCATCCAATGTCAGGAATAAAAAACAAAAATGTTTTATGTCCTTTTATGTTACGTCGTAATATGCAGTCAAGGGTTAATATTATAATTCCTAAAAATGTATTTAGTGTCATAAAGAATTACTACTGCATCACATGGCAGGAATATTAAAAAAAAAATTAACAAAAAAAAATTTGTTTGCATGTCCTGGCAATCCTTAAAAAGTGTGTCCTTGAAGTCCTTAAAGTGTTACAAACAAATACCAACCATAGTTCGTCAAGTATTGCAAGTCTCATGAAAATGTAGTCAAAATCTGCTGCAAAATAACACATTTTTATTCAAATTTCAATACATTTTTTTGGATATTCGCCCTTTTTCCATTTAAGCAAAAAATTTAAGTCCAATTTTTGGCAAGTTCTCTTTCGAATACCTTACTAAAATTTTGTATATAGGTAGATGTGACCTAAATCTTTAAGCTAATACCAAAAAGTTGACAAAAATATTATTTTTTAGCCGTTTCCTGCGTTTTTATTGTCCCCTGTAAAATTCTACAAATGGTCTATTCGTCTTTATTCGCATGAACTATTCAATTGTCTAAATAATATAAAAAAATATTTTTTTTTACTTAAAAATAAAAAAAAAATAATCGCGAATATCGCTAATACATACGCTAACTTTGAAAAAAAAAAAAAGCTATTACAATGGGATTTAGTGTACACGAACTAGCTTTACCAGATGGCTGTCATAAATTCAAATCAAATTAAAAATATTTGTATTCAACCACTTTTTTCTCACGAAAATAAAAACGTTTCGCGAAGAAAAAATATTTTTCGCCAAAAAAAAATCACGGTATAATGGTTTGTTATGTTAGTTTAACAGACTTGAATGGCTTTAATCCTCTTATGCATAAGGCCGCTTTTAGGCGGCCCTGAGGATTTGGTTGTAACTTTACAACCAAACAAGAGAGTGGTCGATTTTGAAAGCTAACATTACACTGAATTATATTGTACTCTTCTTCATTACGTACTTTCTTTTCTTTTCAAATACACTTTTCGCCTATTTAAAACAAAAGAAATTATGTTATAAAGAAGAACACAATATAAATCTTTGCAATGTTAGCTTTCAAAATCGACCATTCCCTTGTTTGCAAGTGATGCCGTTCAAAATTTACAACCAAATCCACAGGGCCGCCTAAAAGCGGCCTCATGCATTAGAGGGTTAAAGCCATTCAAGTCTGTTAAACTAACATAACAAACCATAATACCGTGAATTTTTTCGCGAAAAAATAGTTTCTTCTTCTTAGGGTTAAATTTAAAAATTATCGCAAAAGTTTAAAAATATCGTTTTTTTTTTTGTACTTGAGCATCAAAATTTTAAATCGCGAATATCGCAAATACGAGCGCTTACTTCGAAAAACGGCTAGCACAATTGAATTAAGCGACCTCGAATTAACTTTACCAGTAGGCACAGTGAAATTATAATTTGATTGATAAAAAAAATGTAAAATAACAAAAAAGGGCCCGTGGGCTAGTTGGTAGCGTGCTAACTTTTGAACGTGGGGGTCGTGGGTTCGATTCCCACCAGAGCCCTTGGTTTTTTCGCTACAACGAGACGACGGCCATTGTAACCAGTTCTCGGTTAGGTTGAAATTATTTAAAAATGAGTTGTAAATAAATAGCAAAAAATTTACAAGATTTTTACCAATAAAATTGTAAATTTACAACTTTTCTGACGCGATAAAAATTACAAGACTTCTTCTGACTTTACTAGATTTTGAGCTACCTCCTATTTACGAAAATTTTAATTAAAAATGACCAGTTTTTTTTTTGTAATTTTACAAGCTATTTACCAATAAAATTGTAAGTTTACAACTTTTTTTTCATGCGATAATACATACAAGGGATTCGGTTGAATTCTTAGATTTTTATTTGTAAAATTACCTTGGCAATTTAGGTATTTACGCTAAAAAAAAAACCTTGTAAAATAACAAGAAGAACTTGTAACTTTTTTTTGTTTGCTACCTCCTATTTGACAAAATTTCCTAGTAATTTTACAAGATTTTTACCAATAATTTTGTAATTTTACAAGGTTTCTACCAAAAAAAATGTAAATTTACAAATTTTTGACACGATAAAATTAACAAAGAGGTTTCTTAATTTTACTAGATTTTTTGTAAAATTATCTTGGAGATTTGTAAAATTACAAAAAAATTTAAATTTCGATTTGTTAAGAAAAGAAGGAAAACTGTCAAATATTGATAAAATGGGATTAAGAGACTTTTCCTAGTAATTTGACAAAGTTTTTGTTTTGTGTGTACGAAAAAAATAGTAAAATTACAAAAAAAAAATTTCGATCGAAAATTATTTGTTAAAAAACAACACAGAAAAAAAATATTTGCCAATGAATGAAATTCATAGTATTTATGAAAAAATACATAAAAATTACAAACTTTTTCAAAGTATTTATAAAAAATGTTTAGGTTAGGTTAGGTTAGGGTGGCGGTGCCAGATGGGCACTCCGCATAGACCAATTGGTCCATAGCGATACCACAAAACTTTTTCCGCTTATCGATGTAAACTAAATACATTGACCTTCATTGCGAATTGTTTCAAGCTCTTCAGGTCTATCCTCGTAATTTCCTCCAAAGTCTCGAACTGTGAACTTCCTATAATTGATAGTCGAGTTCGTGCCAAAGCCGGGCAGTGACACAGGATGTGTTCAATGGTCTCTTCGACGTCTGGTGTCTCGCACCTTTTACAGCTTGCGTCCGTAATAAGATTCATGTTCTTGGCATGTTTTCCGACAAGACAGTGTCCCGTTATTAAACCTGTCAACATACGACATTCTATTCTCGTAAGTGTAAGTAAGAATTTAGTTCTTCCTAAATCATAGCGTTGCCATAAAATTCCGCTTATACGACTTGTCCCAAGTTCCTTCCATCTTCGATTTGCTTTGGCGACAGTAAGGGTATTTTGTTTTAGTTTGAAATGCTTGAGTGGCGGTGAAAGCATTATGGTGGTACCTATGCCATCTGCTCCAAGTTTCGCGAGTTCATCTGCTTTCTCGTTTCCTTCTATTCCTTCGTGCCCTGGTACCCATAATAAGGTAACTTCATTATTTAGGCAAAGTTGTTTTAAATTCTCGTAAAAAAGTAAAAAAGTTGTTCTAAATTCTCGTAAAAAATGTTTAATAGTTCTTAAATTTCACATACTATGATTAATTCATAAATACTATGAAAAAGTTTGTAAGTATTATAAAAATTTAAAAAATTTCATGAATTTGTTCATAAATACTATGAAAGTCGTTCATTGGATCTTTTTTTGTGTGAAGGAAAACTGTCAAATTTTTGCAAAATGGGATTACAGGGATTTTTCTATTTATTTGACAAGTTTTTTTTTGGAGTGTAGAAACTTGAAGGTCAACCTCCTTATATTAATGAAACAATAGACAAAATGTACTTCTACATGATCAATCAATGTGATTTGGTCACAATTTGCATGATTGTGGTCACTATTTGCATGATTGGAATCAATGATTGCCATATATGCTTTAGCCATAAAATCATTCAATATTGCTTCAATCTTTGATTAACTAAACGTTTTTGTATACTTAATTAACAAATAAAACGTGATTTGAGGTAATAAAATTAAACTACGATTTGTAACGAAGATGAGAATACCTTGAAACGCAGACAATCAATCAATTAAAGGTTATAAAAAAATGGTACAAGGATGGTGCAGGAAAAGGATTGACGAAAAATGTAAAGAAAATTGATTACACTGTGCAACAAATTTTGGGTCATCGCATTGAGCCTCAATACCTTCAACGCCATATGAAAGTAGACAATCAAATGGACAAAATCACCAAAGGGTTTTGCAAAGTCAGTTCGGATTTCTTTTTTATAGCCCACTGAAGTTTTTATTTTTTTATCAAAGGCGTTTGGAAAACGTCAAAATACTATAATAAGAACACATCTGAGCTTCAAAATATGATTTGATGTCTGCAGTGAAATTTTATGGCGGTTATTTTCTTAAAACATTTTAACCCTCTAGCTGCCATTTTAAGGGGTCATTTTAGTCCTTTTTCAAAAACTAAACACAGAAGTCTATTAAAACGTCCATTTAGAGGGTTAAAATGTTCTACAAATATTTTCCTCATAAAATTTCACTAGGGGTTGTCCAATGTTCAAAGTTTGTGCGACATGCGCAAAGTGCTTAAAAAGGGTCAAGTATAAATAATCAATGTTTGTTATTTATTTTTACCAAAGCAGTGTTAAAAAACATCGACAAAAAACAGTGCAAATATACTTTTGAGCTAAAAATGATGTTCTGATGTGTTTTATAAAATTTTATGATGATTCTTTTCTTTGACCAAATTAACCCTCTAGCTCCCGTTTTAAAGGGTAATTTTTGTCCTTTTTTAAAAGAAATACAATAAAGTCTATAAAAAAGGCAGTTAAAGGGTTAAAATGTTTTTTGCAAATATTTTCTGCATCAAATTTTACTAGGGCACGTCTATGACAGAAAGTTCGTCCAGCATATAGAAAATGCTTAAAAATTTTAAAGTATTCAAATTTTTTTTTATATTTTTTTTGGGACGAAATAAAAAAAAAACAAGTAACAAAGTTAAATTCGATTTTGTCGAATGTATTAATACCTTCCACGATGTAAAAAAGTTTATTTGCAAAACAAAAATAAACAAAAAAAAATAAAAAAAAAATCGGCGAAAAAAATTCTTTGGTAAAAAAAAAATTCGACGAAAATGTTTTTTTTTTAATATGGTTGGACTTGTTTAAATACCATTCGGTGATCGATTCTGTTCACATGTGTCAACCAGCCGCCGAATTAAAGCATTTTGTGTTTTTTTGGTTATGTTGAATGTACCATAATTTTCGAAGTGTTCTTACATTTTCGTTCATAACTTTTGAACCGCTGCAGCGCGCTGAACCGATTTTGTTCAAATGCAATATCAAACTGCTTAGGTCAACAACAAGTAAATACGATAAGTCTTTGTTATATCTGTTTAATACTTTGGCCGTGATCACCATTTCCACAGACGGATCACTGATCAATAGGGCAAGTACTTTCATGAAAATGCATGTTTTTACTCGTCACTTTTATCATACAACAAACTAAATATCTATCCGGATCATGAAATTTGCAATAAAATTGCATCGATTTGTAGTTGCATATTTTTGCATATTTTGGTATAAATGCATTTTTTGCATATTTTCATACAAATTGCACTTTTTGTTTAATTTTTATCACTTTTTTTAAAACTCACCTTAGAAAAAATCAATTTCTATTAACTTGTTTTGGAGAAAAAATATTTTTTGTTATAGAAATGATATTCTGAGGCATTTCTTGCAAAAATTGGATTCTGATAAAAAAGTTTTTAGATTCTGAGAATTTTTTCTCATATTAAAATTTTAAATTTTCCTATTTTGAAACATTAACAAAAAAACTGTCTCTGAAATACCTATTCAAGCGAATGCTTTTTTGACAATTTAAAAAAATCATTGAGTCTGGAATCAATGATTTTCAAGATAATATACTGGGTTCTGGAACTAATTGTTTTAAACGGAAAATTTTGCTAGGAAGGTTTATGTAAATAAGTTTGTCATTCCGTTTTTATAAACTCAAAAAAAAAAATCACTCATTTTTTTTTTACAAAAATGACTAAAGAAAATTGTAAGCGCCCCAGGAATATTAAATCATCGATTCTGAAATATTAAGTAGAATTGGCTGCAGGGTAATATGTTGCGTTCTAGAACCGAATATTTGGAACGGAAATTTTTGTTTTATAGACACATCACAAAATGTGTCTATGAAACAAGATGTTTTACCAATTAAAAATGGTTTCCAGTAACAAAAACTTTTTTTTGTTAAAACAATAATTTTTAAATGCATATTTTTTAAATTTTTAGTGCATATTTTGGATTTTTAGATGCATATTATAGGCACATATTTTCGATTTTTAGATGCATGAAAGTACTTGCCCTACTGATCAATAATATATATGGGGGTTTTCGTGTCAACTGACACAACTTTTGATCCCGATCTACTATCCTATTGGATAGTAGTGCAGACACAATTTTTCAACAAGATCGATCAAGGCCTCTCTGGGTTAGAGGGGGTCGAATTTGATATTCTGGCCAAAGAGGTGTTTTTTCTCATGTAACTTCTTACCAATTGATTTTAGCAAAATGTGTCCCAAATAGTTTAGATAGCTATTTCTTCAAACATATTAAAAAAAAAAACATTTTCGTCGATTTTTTTTTTACCAAAAAATTTTTTTCGCGGATTTTTTTTTTTTTAAATTTTTTTTTTGCAAATAATCTTTTTTACATCGTGGAGGGTATTAATACATTCGACAAAGTCGAATTTAACTTGGTCACTTGGTTTTTTTTTTTTTATTTCGGCCCAAAAAAAATATAAAAAAAAAAAAAATGTTGAATACTTTAAAATTTTTAAGCATTTTCTATATGCTGGACGAACTTTCTGTCTTAGACGTGCCCTTGTAAAATTTGATGCAGAAAATATTTGTAAAACATGTTAACCCTTTAACTGCCTTTTTTATAGACTTTTATGTATATCTTTTAAAAAAGGACAAAAATGACCCTTTAAAACGGGAGCTAGAGGGTTAATTTGGTCAAAGAAAATAATCATCATAAAATTTTATAAAACACATCAGTACATCATTTTTAGCTCAAAAGTATATTTGCACTGTTTTTTGTCGATGTTTTTTAACACTGCTTTGGTAAAAATAAATAACAAACATTGATTATTTATACTTGACCCTTTTTAAGCACTTTGCGCATGTCGCACAAACTTTGAACATTCGACAACCCCTAGTGAAATTTTATGAGGAAAATATTTGTAGAACATTTTAACCCTCTAAATAGACGTTTTATTCGACTTCTGTGTTTAGTTTTTGAAAAAGGACTAAAATGACCCCTTAAAATGGCAGTTAGAGGTTTAAAATGTTCTAAGAAAAGAACCGCCATAAAATTTCACTGCAGACATAAAATCATATTTTGAAGCTCAGATGTGTTTTTATTATAGTATTTTTGACGTTTTCCAAACGCCTTTGATAAAAAAATAAAAACTTCAGTGGGCTATAAAAAAGAAATCCGAACTGACTTTGCAAAACCCTTTGGTGATTTTGTGCATTTGATGGTCTACTTTCATATGGCGTTGAATCCATTGAGGCTCATTTTTCTTGTTGCACAGTGTTATTTAAAAGATAATTTATGCTTAAATCAAGCATTAATCTTTATTTCGATAAAGAAAAGGTAAAAGATAATGTTTTTGATGATTATTTTTACACATAATAAAACAAAAAATCATTAATATCAATCATACGACCCCCTGTCGGTAAACAAAATTTTTATTAATCATACGTTACGAAGTAATTTCAAATCTAATTACTTCTTTTTTTACTTGCAATAATTGCTATTTAATGGGTAACCCTTTTTAAAATTTAGCTTGATGTATATCCAAATCATCAGAATTGTAAAATTTATTTTTAAATTTTATTAAAAAAAATAAATCCAGCACCTGGTGTTAAAAAAATTATCTCATTTCTTTTCCTTATTCTTAAATTTTCCTTTTAAATTTTTTTTCTCAAGTTTCTTTTTAACAAAAGAAAATAAATGGTTGTTGCTGAACAAAAACCGTTTTATTAACATAAATGGTTAATAAAAATTGATTGATTTTTCTTTTACTCTAGTTTCATTTTTAAATCAAAATCCCCATAAAATATAATTTTATTATATGAATTTTCAAAAAAAAAAAGTTTTTTTTTTTTATTTTACCTGTAAAATATCTTTTATTTTCTGCATTTTTTACAAAGGGTTGTTTTTTTATTTTGATTTTCTTTTGAAATTTATAAGTCTTTTGCGTGTTTCATTTGAAACTTTAGAAACTCACACACAAAATCTATTAATCATGAATGTTCGATAATCTAAAGTTTTTTTTTTTTGTTCAACATTTTGTCATACGAAAGAAAATACTTAATTTTCTTTTTTTCAGTTTTCAATTTAAACAAAAAGGATTTTGTGTTTAACAATTTAACACTACCTATTGCCATAGAAGTTATTTTAAGTTTGTCACAAAGCAGGTGCCATATATGTACAGACAATTATCGCAAGAATGTCTTTTAAGATTCGATTATTTTGATATCGACTGCCTATTACTTTCTAGTTTTTATTACAGTCGCTAAAAAAATCGCCAAAAACTGCTTTTCCCAAAATAAATTTTTTTACTTAAAAATATCAATAAAAAGAGCTTTCCCACTCAAATTCATTTCAAAATGTTTTTGGACATTGTGAAGGGAACTCGTGGATTCGGCCAAGATGAATTAACAGTTATTACTTGTTTTTTCATACTTTATTCATCTGCATCCTTTTCCCTTAATTTTTTATGTGCACTTCATTTACAAAATTGTTGCCATCAATGTCAAGTATGTTACATTTTAGAGAGTAAAAAAAATTGAAAAAAGGATTTTTTTGCTTAATTTAAAGTTTAGAGCAAAATCATATCGCTCATTTACTTGTATAGTGTCATAACTCAAAAAATGTGATTTTTGAGTTAATAATGCAGCATTTTTCGTTATATCATGCTTTATATTGTGTCAAAAATTCGTATTTATATCTTTAAAACTCATCATTTGAGAAGAAAATACGTAATTATTACATTTTCTATGTACCGGCAATTTTCAATGAACAACCAGTTTCAATTGTAAACTTTAAATGCGTTTTCTGCAAAATGAAACATTTTGAGTTATGACACTATACAAGTAAATGAGCGATATATGAAGCTTTTCATTTCAAACGTACCATGAAAAAAAAATTGTTGGATCAAATTCAAATTTACAGAGCTTCTTTGTTGCCCTATATGAAAATAACAAATCGTGAAACAAAAGTTTTAGGCGTGGTCAAACATGGGAAAATTTAGTAATTTTTGCATGACATCGCTATATATATAATTTTTTCTACAGTAACTCAATAATTCTGAAATTTTTGAAACACATTTTTTTTAAAGATTTTTGTATGGATTATCTATTGGCAATATTTTTTTTTTTTTTGAAAAAGTTCAGAATTATGTCTGAATTTTATAAATTTCAAAAAAAAACACCCCAATTTTATTTTTTAGCAATTTTAAATGAAAGTTCATTAAATTCTTTACCAAATGTAAAATCTTCTAAGAGGAGCTCACAAATAGCTTTATACAATGGTATGTATGATTTTGAATGGAGATGGTATGGTTGGCCATTTAGTCTTAAATTAAGAGCTGTATTATGTTGTATATTTACTACATAAATTCTCATTATGTCTGTTTACATACGAATATACGACTTTATGTTTTGTCACTAACGATTATAAATTTGGTAAATGCTGTTGACAATGAAATTTGACAAATTCCGTAACACGTGTCGAGGAAGTCTTGCAAAATGACCATACCAATCAATTTAAAACAAACAAACTTTATAAATAGTTTCTTGAAAATTGTTACTTAGACAATATCAACGTAATACTTAGTAAAGAAACGTGACCTTGAGCTGGAGTAATCTTTCTCAATAGAATTTATGCATAGGTAGAATAATAAATAATTTCTATTAATTTTAAAATTACAACAGAATTTTTAAAAAATTTCATTAAATTCCTTACAAAATGTAAAATTTTCTGAAAGCTGCTATTTTTATTTTTCGAGAAATATAACTAGAAAGAATCGGAAAATATGGTAAAATTGAGCAACTTTTGCACAACATTGCTTTTTTTTTAATTTTTTCTGCTGTAACTCAAAAATTCTGAAGTTCCCGAAACACTTATATTTCCTTCCGATAAAAATTGATTTTTTCTAAACACGGCAATTTCAATTTTTTTAAAATATTTTTAAATGAAACTTTCATTAAATTCTATACAAAATTTCAAATTTTCAGAGTGAAACGAAAAACAAGCGTCTGAATTTTTTTGTGTGGATAGACAAACATTTAAATTAAAAAAAAAAATCAAAAAAAAAGTTAAATTCGGCCACCCTCCACAATCTAAAAAAAGATTTTTTGCGAAAAAAAATCTTTTGAAAAAAAAAAAAACAAGTAAGAGTATTAAATTCGGCTGTGCCGAATCTTTAATACCCTCCAAAATGCAAAAAAAAAAAAATCAGGGGCGTTTTCTTTTTTTAGTGGTAATTGGGGGGGGGGGGCAAATTTCCTCTCGAATATATGTTTAAAAATTCATTCTTACGCTTTTTGCACTAAAGAAATACAAGTTTATCATTGTTAAAAAAAATAAAATTATTCGACGCCCATAAAAGGAGGGCGGACCGAAAAAAACGAAATTTTCTAGTTCTTTGGGTCCAAGTGCAGGACTTTGAGCTTATTGTTACATAATAATGTTGCATTTGTTAAACAAAAACACAAAAAATCATGTAAAAAAAATGGTATTTCTCGGAGGTTGGCTTAGTTCTTCAAGGGGGAATGTTTTTCCCCCTGCACGGTGGATCGAAAATTGAAAGTCCCGGTCAAAGGGTAAAACTAATCATCCAAGCTCATTGAAATTTGTGTCCTATATGGATTTTGGCTCGCTGAATTCATGTGTGCTCTCAAACTCTTAAAATTTGTAATATTTTACGAGATATTTTGGTCCAAATTTTTTTATTTTTGGATTTTTTCAGTTTTTATATAATTTTTTATAGAAGATGTGTAATTTATTGTTATTTTTTAACGCTAATATGATAATAGGGAATTGTTTTAAAACATTGCATGCATGGTTTGCAAAAAAATTGCGCGGAAAGCTAAATTCACAAAACGCGACATGACGCGAAAAATAGAAATGAAAGGTTATAAAGCTTTATGTAAATTATAAATATCATCTGTCTCAAATTCGGCAACTAATACACTGAAAAAAATTTATCTGAAATTTTAACCGTCAAATATTTCGGCGGGGTTCAAGAAAATGGGTATAAAACCGATATGGAAATTAAAGAGGACGTAAACACCTTTAGTTTTCTGTGCATACTTTTTTTAAAAAACTTGGGCAATTTTTTTATTCTAACCTAAAATTTTTGTTTTTTTTAGTGTAGATTTTTTTTACATATTTGGACCGATTTTATTTTTTTGTAGTTTAGCTTTTGGATTTGAAGCTGAACTAAAGAAAAATTATATTGGTATGCCTTTAATGAACGCGAATGTTGCAAAATTGCAAAAATAAAAAATCGCCATTTTTGATTTTTTTGAAAATTTATTTTTTTTTGTTTTCGTCAAATTCGGAGTAAGAGCCCCCTAAAACATATAAAAAGATTTTTTTCATTAATAAAAACAGCGAAAAAATAATGACCGGGTGTGTCTTCCACACGATCCACTGTGCCCTGGTCCGATTTTGCTCATTTACGAACTTAACCTGCCTAGGAATAGAAGACATATTCGTGCCAATGTTAGAGTCTAGCTCTTTTATTTTGGACTGAATCGTGTTAACTACAGACGGACGGATGGACGGACGGGCAGACGGACGGACGGAGGGACATCGCTAAAATGTCTTAGAATCGATCACTGATCATAAATATATGTACTTTATGGGGTCCTATGTAGTTGGTGGGTATAAAAATCGCGGAAAGAATTTTTTGGTGGAAAAAAAATTCCGCGAGTTTTTTTTTGTAAAAAATTAGGTTTGTACTTGTAAAAATACCACTCTGTATCCAATTCTGTTCACATATATCAACCAGCAGCCAATATTAAGGCATTTTGTATTTTTAGGTTATGTAGAATTTACCAAGATTTTCGAGGTGTTCGTACATTTTCGTTCATAACTGAACCGATTTCGCTCAAATTCAATACAAACAACTTAGGACAACAACAAGTTAATGTGCTAAGTCTCAGTCATATATGTGTTATACTTTGGCCGTGATCACTATTTCCACGGACGGATAGACGGACATAGAGACGGACATCGAATTTCTTAGAATTGATCACTGATCAATAATATATATAATTTATGGGGTCTCAGACCGATATGAGTTACAAACGGAATGACAAACTTATATGTACCCTCTATCACTAAGTGGAGGGTATAACAAGAAAAAAAGTTAAATTCGGACTTGCCGAATGAAGTGATACCCTCCACAATTTCAAAAAGATTATTGCAAAAATCTTTATTCAAAAACAAATTACTTTTTAAAAAAAAAAAAAAAAATTCGCGAAAAAAAAATCCGCGATTTTTTTTCACACGAACGAACATTTAACATTTATTTTGTTGTTGTTACAATTTTTTTTTTTACAAAATTTTTGTTCGTGTGTATCGTTCGCCTTCTGTAAACAGGCACTAAATCATTTTGTATTTTTAGGTTATGTTGAATGACTAAAATGTTTTGGGTGTCCTTACATTTTCGTTCATAACTTTTGAACCGTTGAACCGATATTGCTCAAATGCAGTACCAAACTTCTCGGGAGAACTTCCAATAAATGTGTTAAGTTTCAGTCATCTCCCTGTAACATATTGGCCGAGATCACCATTTCCACAGACAGACAGACGGACATCGCTAGAAAGTCTAAAAATCGATCGGGGATCATTAATATATACATATATACTTTATGGGGTCCCAGACCGATATTTCAATGAGTTTCAAACGGAATGACAAACTTATAGGTAATGTCTAACACTAAGTGGAGAGTATAAAAAGTGGCCGGATTTTTGATAAATTTACTTTTTTTAAAAATGAGAAATTTCAGAACGGGTTCTTACAATTTTCCAAAATAAAAATTTTTATGGTGCGTTCGGTTTCAATTTGATAAATATTTAATCAAGGCAACTCGACACAAATTTGACGTTTTTTTTTCAATATTTAGCCACGCCTCCTAAGCCTAGGTTTTGAAAATTTAAAAACGAAAAACGCAATTTTCTTAGTTCTTTATAGGGCTATCAACACAACCAATTCAGAAATTCATGGGACACATTTTTTTTTGTCTCTGTAAATTTGGTGTGGAATGCCTCATATGTAGTATATTTTTTCACAACATTTTAATGTTGTTGAAACATTAATGAGAAGAAAATAAATTTAGATTTTTTTTAACCGTTATATAAATAAATTTTAAATAAATAAATGATTTGCCAGAGTGAGAATAAAACGATAAAAAATTATAGCTGGTTGATTAAACAAATGAACTAAACGGATGGGTAGAAGAAAAAAATGTTTTTAAAATAGTGAAGAAATTTACTACCAGATGGATTATTTTATTTTTAAACCTAAAACTTGATTTTTTTTGCGTGAAAATTTATATTTTTACATGATGTTTTTGGGCTGGTGTCTAATTTTAAAAATCTTGAAAAAACTGAGAAAAAAGAAAATAGGAATTACTGTTTTCATTTTCTAAAAACCAAAAAGTTTGCAACCTCGATTTGTAACTTGAATAATAATTCATTTGCTGGTGAATAAAAGCGTTTTTCACCAGATGGTGAATAAAACGTAATATTATTATTTTTAAACAACAAAAATTTTTTATATTTTTTTTTTTCATATTTTTTTTTTATCAAAATTTTTGTTAATAAATAAATTTTGTTTTGTATATTTTTTTATCAAACTTTTTTTTTCGTCAAATTTTTTTATTAAACATTTTTTTTTTTCATCATATTTTTTTGTCATCAAAATTATTTTTTTATAAAAAAAAAAAAATGTTCATCAATTTTTTTTTTTCGTCAAATTTTATTTTTTCATACATTTTAATTTAATCAAGTTTTTTTTCATCAAAAACTATTTTCATCAAAAACAAAAAGTTCATCAAAACTTTTTTTTCATCAGAAATTCTTTTTTTCATGATTTTTTTTTTTTTTTAATGGATTTTATTTCATGATTTATTTGTTCATAAATTTTTCTTCAAAAAAAAGTTTTTTGGTAAAATTCTTTTATTTCACTAAAATTTTGTATTTCTTAAAAAAATTTTTTACGTATTTTTTTTCACCAAAACTACTTTTTCAAGAACTACTTTTATATGCCTAAAATTCTGACATAAAAATGTTCCATTTGTTTAACAAATGTACAAAAAAACAAGTGAGAATGTTAAATTCTTCTGTGACGAATCATTTATACTCTCCAAATGTAAAAAAAAACTTTTTTAGGTTTAGACTGCATCTTGCTTTCCTCAGACAGATGGACGGATGTATATACCTAGATTTTTCTAATAATGGATCATTAGTATATAAACTTAATAGGGTCCTCGACCAAAATTTCAATTCCTTTTGATTTTTTTAGAAAAAATAATGTTATTTGCCAACATTATTTTTTCTAAAAAAACTTTGCTTTTGCAAGTACACCCAAATAGAGTACAAAATTCGCAGGTATATTTTAAGTAAAAATTTGTTCCAATTTCTTCCAAAATTTTATCGTAATGCAACAATTTTGTGATTTCTACCTGAAGAACATAAGTGTTTCTTAAATTTTGCTAAAATATGTGTAAGTACAGAACTAGCATAACTACTTCCTTCCTTTTCCTAAAATTTCATAAGAATACTATTATTTTCTTCATTCTCCTGTCTTCAAAATTATTATCCCTTTTCCTTTTATTTCATACTACTATTTTTTATAATAAATATTTTATCTTTTTTAAAATGCAGACCTTAACAATTTTCATTCATTTCATATGATTATAAAAAGATTTTCACTTAAAAATTCACTCATACATATAAAAACTCATTGTGTATGCTGGTCATTGTTTACATTACTTTAACTTATATATATCGTCAATTTCTTTAAATCCTTTATATAGCTTGTGTTTGAGTGTGAGTGTTTATGAGTGAGAGTTAGTTTTTGTGCGTGTTTGTATCTCTTTGCACGCTTTTGTGCGTGTATATGGTTCATTTGTTCTTGCGTTGATATCAAATCTGAAACAAAAAAAAATGTGTATGGCAAATGACATTGTCTTTTAACAGCATCTGTTATTGGCATTTCTTAGTTATTGCTGTTGTTTTGCTTGTTTTTATACCCTTCAAATACAGTATGAAGTCATATTCACTTTGTCATGCCTTGTGTAACGCTTCGAAATGTGGGTCGTGGATACTATAAAGTTTATATATTATGGGTATTATGTCCCGCTTCAGAAAACATGTGTCCCGTTAACTTCAAAACAGGTTGTATGAATAGCCCTATATATAGCTAAGAAAATTGGGTTTTTGGTTTTTCAATTTTTCAAAAACTGGGCTTAGGAGGAGTGGTGAAATATTGAAAAAATGGTAAAATTTGTATCGAGTTGCCTTGCTTAAATATTTATCAAATTAAAACGGAATGCACCACAATCTCAAAAATTTACATTTTTGTGTAGTTTTGTATGAGCTAACGACTCAATTTTTTTTTTTTTTTTTGGAAAATTTTCAGTATCCGTTCTGAAATTTCCCATTTTTTAAACAAAAGTCAAACAAGTTCAGATGTTTGGTATCCACACAAAAAAATTCAGAAACGGGTTTTTCGTTTTTCTCGAGAAAATCGCATTTGAATATTAAATTTCATAACAATTTATTAATTTGCTTGTATTTTCTTGTTATAAAACCTCAATTTGCTAAAACACTTCAATGCTAAAAACCTCAATGCTCTTGCAAAAACACCTCAATTCAACCGACAAGTTGACCGAACCCCCTCCAAATTTAATGAAATTAAGTCCTGGGGCTTACTTTAACAAAAAAGAGATTTTGCCAATTTTTCAGGCTTCTGGTCATTCCAGTATTTGAGATATGAGGTCTTGAAAATAGGCAAAATCGTATATATTTGACAAAAGTGTAGTGGCATAAATAAAGACATATTGAAAAGTAATAATAATATTGGTCTCATTGCAGTTTAAAATAATAGGCAATAAAACAGCCTTTAAAATGGCTTTCCCCAAGATTTTTTTGAAAAAGGTCAAAGGTCATTGGTTTTAACCTTAATTTTTGGAGAGCTATATCTCAAAAACCGATATTTTTAAAATTTTAGAAAAAATATATGTTGTTAAGAATCACCTATACTACTTAAGTTTAATTTTTAGGATGGAGACTAGGGTGGCCCAAAATTCCTTTTGCTTCGCTACAGGTCAACGTACCTTAAAAAATTAAAGATGCTATCGTAACTAATATTTTGAGCCAACTTGCAGCACCCTACGAGGATTAGAAGGGGATGCTAACTGATCACATGTGTTTGCAACCTCCGAAGAAATCTAAAAAAAAAATTTTTCCAATCCTAAAAATTACTACATGGAATGGTATCGCTATAATAGCAAATAAGTCACATATGGCCATTTTGTCCTAAGGTTGCCTACAAAGGACAATAAGGACATTTTAGTTTCGATTAGGAAAAAACAAAAAAATTTTTTTTGATATTATACTCAAATTAAAGATATTTGTATTACCTTTCAAATGAACTTTATCGCAACTTAATGGTCCGCATAGTTTTGGAGTTACAGCGGTTTTAATGAAATGCAGGGTTCCGCTTTTATTAATATGTATTTTTTTTGTTTAAGGACAAACTTAGGACAAAATGGCCACATGTGAATTATGTGCTCTTGTTACGCTAGCATTCCATATGGTTATTTTTAAGATTCCAATAAAAAAAAATTTTAAGATTTCTTTGGAGGTTGCAAACCCTTATGATAAGTTAGCATCCCCTTCCATTCGTTGTAGGGTGCTGAAATTTGGCGCAAATTGTTCGTTACGATGCCATCTATCATATTTTGAGGTACGTTCAGTTGTGAGTTATACTTGGTATTTTCCCATATGTTGATGGGCCACACTAATGGAGACTTTATTGGAACTTTTAATATTAATAGAAACATTGCATTGTGACAGGAAAGAAAAAGCGGTGTGATTTCCCTTAGAATTTTTTTTTGTCTTTGAAATTCTGGTACCAAATTGATTTTTCTGAATGTTTTTGACGAGCTGAGTCCAAATATGACCTTTGAACTGGCCTATTTCTATTACTTTTCAAGATATATGCACCTAAATGTTCAAAAAAACACAGCAATATCATTTTAGCAATTTTCACACATTTGTGTGCAGATATCTCGAAAACTAATAGCGATAGGCCAGTTTAAAGGTTATATATGAACTCAGTACATCAAAAACATTCAGAAAAGTGAGTTTTGGTACCAAAATCTCAAAGACAAAAAAAATATTTTTTTTCTAAGGGAAAATACATCGCTTTTTCTTTCCTGTCACTATGTTTCTATTAATATTAAAAGTTCCAATGAAGTCTCTATCCTGAAAATTTAAACTAAAGTAGTATAGGTGACCCTTAATAACATATATTTTTTCCAAAATTTTTAAAATGAGATATAGCTCTCCAAATATTATGGTTTAAACCAATGACCTTTGACCTTTTCCAAAAAATTTTGGGGAACGCCACTTTAAAGGCTGTCTCATTACCTATTATCTGCAACCTGACTGAGACCTGTATTATTATTACTTTTTGAGATATCTTTATTTATCCAAAACACTTTTGTCAAATATATACGATTTTGACAATTTTCAAGAGCCCATATCTCGGGAAGAAAAACTACCCAGCAAAACTTAGATTACCAAATATGGTATAAAATAAGGTATAGGATCTCTTATTTTATACATTGCAGCATTGATGATTTTAACAGGCGATGAGACTCAAAGTAATGCATCCACATTATCACAAAGAATACCAGTAAGGTATAAAATAAGTCATAAATTTATAACGAAGAATACCAGTAAGGTGTAAAATATATGATATTTTATAGGTTACGAGAAATGAAATAATATAGCGTACCAGAAGATAATATATAAGGTGTTACGAGTAGTGAAAAAGTAATTTTGTATTAAATTTACTCACGTGATTGTAAGTGAGTGTAAGTAGATAAAATATGCTCGTAAGTGTGTGTCGTTAGAAATTTCCTTTCGTGAGCCCATCTCTAGTTTAAACTTATGCATTTTTTTATAAAATAATTATTTTTTATGTTATTGTAATGCATAATGCATCCAATTATATATAATACATTATTTCAAACTTTCAAATAATACATAATGTAACCAAATATAAGTCATCCGTGATTTAATGTTTAGAAATAATAAATATGAAATACATTTTTTCCAATAATCATGCATTACGTAGCAAATTATTAGAAATGCATTATTTTTCACTTGAAAATAATACGTTGTGGAACAAATGTTTGGTAAGACATCATAAAATAATGCTACAAATAAGTTATATACATTACCTGGTAATGTGTTATATAATCACCACCCATTACCAAAGTTTTGCTGGGTACCAGAAGTCCAAAATTTTGGCACTATGATTTTTTTGTAAATGCCCAACTATATTCCAAGTTTCATCAAATTCGAAAGGGGTAAGGTCAAAAATGCTACTTTTTTCGGTTGAATTGAGGTGTTTTAACTCATTTATGCAATTAATAATACTCATTCGCAACGTTAAAACAAGAAAATACAAGCAAATTACTAAGTTGTTATAAAATTCAAATGCGATTTTCTCGAAATAAAACGAAAAATACATGTCTGATTTTTTTTTTGTGTGGAACAAAAGTGGCCGGATTTTTGATAAATTGACTTTTTTAAAAAAATGGAAAATTTCAGAACTGGTTCTGAAAATTTTCCAAAAAAAAAAAATTAATCGATAGCCCATACAAAACTATATAAGAATGCAAATTTTTGGGATTGTGGTGCATTCCGTTTTAATGTGATGAATATTTAAGCAAGGCAACTCGCCACAAATTTGACCATTTTGCCAATATTTGACCACGCCTCTTATCCCAGTTTTTGAAAATTTGAAAAACCAAAAACTCAATTTTCTTACTTTCATATAGGGCTATCCAAACAACCAATTCGGAAATTTACGGGACACACGTTTTTCTGTAGTGGGACATTTGGTGTGGAATTCCTCATATATAAGTTTGTCATTCCGTTTGTAACACCTCGAAATATTGGTCTAGGGCCCCATCAAGTATATATATTCATGATTCTCGATCGATTTTAAGACGATCTAGCGATGTCCGTCCGTCCGTTTGTCCGTCCGTCTGTACGTCCGTCTGTACGTCTGTCCGTCCGTCCGTCTGTCCGTCTGTCCGTCCTTCCGTTCGTCTATCTGTCTGTCTGTTGAAAACACGCTAACTTTTGAAAGGCTTTACAGAGGATCCTGAAGTTTGGTATATATGTTGGACATTTACCTGGTCAGGTTGGTCTTGCAATCCAGCTAAATCGGTTGAGTGGTTCTAAAGTTATGAGCAAAAGACGGAATTTCGGCAAGGATTTTTCGTGAATTTACGAGATAAAAAACAAGATAACTTTTAAAAGGCAACTTTGAGGATGCTGAACCTTGGCACATATATTTGTCGTTCCCCTGGCCTAGATCATGTTGAATTTCAGCCAAATCGGTCCAGTTGTTCAAAAGTTATTAGCAAACCCGTGAACTTCAGATTAGGTTCACCTTAAGTTCACGTGTTGAAAAGCCGTTCAACATGTTTTAAAAACATTTGTAAGTCACAAAAATATTTTACAACGTATTTTTGTCACTCAAAAAAATTTTAACGCTAAAAAAAAAAAATCACTCGAAAGCAATTTTACACTCAAAAAAAAATTTAGTAAATTATTTTTTTTTTTTTTGAATTACTTAAAAAAAAAATTATTTGCACAAAATAAAATATTTCTAATCAAAAATTTTATTCTTTTCACGTAAGAAAATTTACAATCCATTAAAAAGGGCATTGTGGAGGGTATTCAAAGATTCGGGTAAGTCGAATTTAACTGTTCTATTCGTTTTTTTTTTTCAATTTTTTTACTTATAAAGAAGTATGTCGTTACGTTTTCTAAACCTTGAAATAAGTATTGGTATAGGATTCAAAAAAAAAAAAAAATACCCCAGCAAAACTTAAATTACCAAATAAGGTATAAAATAAGGTATAGGATCTCATATTTTATACATTGCAGCATTGATGATTTTAACAGGCGATGAGACTCAAAGTAATGCATCCACATTATCACAAAGAATACCAGTAAGGTATAAAATAAGTCATAAATTTATAACGAAGAATACGATTAAGGTGTAAAATATATGATATTTTATAGGTTACGAGAAATGAAATAATATAGCATACCAGAAGATAGTATATAAGGTGTTACGAGTAGTAAAAAAGTAATTTTGTATTAAATTTACTCACGTGATTGTAAGTGAGTGTAAGTAGATAAAATATGCTCGTGAGTGTGTGTCGTTAAAAATTTTCTGTCGTAAGCCCATCTCTAGTTTAAACTTATGCATTTTTTTATAAAATAATTATTTTTTGTGTTATTGTAATGCATTATGCATCCAATTATAAATAATGCATTATTTCAAACTTCCAAATAATACATAATGTAACCAAATATAAGTCATCCATGATTTAATGTTTAGAAATAATAAATATGAAATACATTTTTTCCAATAATCATGCATTACGTAGCAAATTATTAGTAATGCATTATTTTTCACTTTAAAATAATACGCTGTGGAACAAATGTTTGGTAAGACATCCTAAAATAATGCTACAAATAAGGTATATACATTACCTGGTAATGTGTTATATAATCACTATCCATTACCAAAGTTTTGCTGGGACGTATTAAGGATTCCACCGATCTACCAATTTTAGTTAACTTTTTGAACTCATAGTGTCGTCAAAACCACGAGATGAAACATAAATTGATAGCCTTAATTTAAATTGATAATGGTTTTAGGCTGATGTCTAATAAGTTTAATTGTTATTCGACCTTTTCATTAATATAAATAACATTAAATAATGAAGCTCGAGGTCTTTCTTTTATTTAAAAATCTATTATATTTCATTACTAAAATATTTTGTTATTCATTGAATAACATCATCAGGGACTGTACAAAAAAACATTGTACTGATTATGACGATGGTAGCAGCAACACACTAGCTTATACGATTTTTTTGTACTGTCCCTGATGATGTTATTCAATGAATAACGAAATATTGAAGGAATGGAATAAAGAAGACTTTTAAATAAAAGAAGGACCATGTGTTTGATTATTTACTATTATTTATACTGGTGTTTAATTTTTAAAGTGACGCAGGACGCCAGTGTGGATCAAATTTAACTTTTTTTCGAATTTCAAAAACGTCGGTGTCGGAAAAGTGGCTTTTTAAGGTCAATATTAACAAAAACTTCAGAAAAAATTAAAAATATTCAGACAAATCCAGAAAATTTTAGAAAAAGTTTTGAAATTTCAGTAAAGTTTAGAAAAAATTCTAGAAAATTAAAATCAAATTCATAAAAGCTTCTAAAAAAAATCCCGAAAACACTTCAGAGTTTTAAAGGATATTTTTTATTCGGCACGGCCGAATACAAAATTTTTACTTCTTTTTATAAATGTATCATTTTCTTTGTGTCCATTTGTTTATTACTGTGGTTATTTTTGTTGTTGTTGTTACTTTTGTATCCTTATTTATTATTTAGTTTTTGTTGTTGTACAATTTTTTTCTTTTTGGTAACGTAAGCAATAAATTAAATTAATTTAAAAGAGTAAAGTTATGGATTTTTATCTTTCTGCTGTTTCTTACCCCCATGATTGTGTTGTTGTGTAATAAACAAAAGAATTTTAAAAGGATAGATGTCAAAAAGGGATACTTAGAAATTTTTAGGAACCACAGGACAAAAGATTATGTTGTAATGAATTTATACAGAAATAAAGGGATGTACTATTTGAAAAACAAAGTCAAAGGGAAAATTTAATTTTCTTTGTTTAAATCTTAGTTTGAGTTTTAAATTAAATAATAGAACTTAAGTTAAATTTGTTGCTAGAAGCTCCATTTGGAGTAGCGTTCTTATAAATTTTTTTGTAAGAAACGTTAACTAAAATAAAAAAAAAAAAAAAAAAAAAAAAAGTTAAATTTATTTTAAACTTTATTAATGTTATTTCTTTTATAAAGAGTGAATTTGAACAAACACGAGATATTTTAAAGTGATTGTGGAGGTTTTCACATATTTTTTTAATCTTCTGAATTTTTTTATATTTTTGAAATTTTCAAAAAAATAAATTGAAAATGAAAAAAAAAAAATCTATAAATTCTTTACATTTTTGCTGGGAGCTTAAAGTTTAATTTTGTTTGTGTATTTCTTAACACTGTCCCTGATGATGGAATTCGATGAATTTCGAAATGTTGGAGAAGTAAATTCAAAAATTATTTACAACAACAACAACAGGCCTCGAGCTCGATTATTTTATTTATATTACAAATTAAAGTTCGCATAAATACAACATTAAACTTTAAAGAAAATTTTCAAAACTGTTACATATTATTTCTTCCAAAAATATAAGTAAATAAATTTACAAGTTTACTTTCCCCATTCTGCATGTTTCAATGAATACTGAAAACTTTTACACTTAATATTTTATGGACACCTTGACGTATGAGTGTTATTTTTTAAGGACTTAACATTGTGTTTCATGTTATTTTATATATTTTTTGGTAAACTGCAAAATGTATAAATTCCCATTAAATTACAAAAAAAAGAAACAACTTACCACGTGCTCGTGGTTTGGTTAGTAACTTTAGTACAATACTATCGTATGCAATTTCATCAGCCACACCAGAGTCCTTAACAAGTTTTTCCTTAACAGCAATACATATATTATGACGTGCCAACAGCTCTTCCAATTCTTCAAAAGCCTACAAAGAGGGAGGGTAAAAAAAATATGTTAAAAAATAAATAACATGATATGAAAGTTATAAATGTAAACAAACCAAACAGATTTAACAATTTGAGTATTTATTTTTATGGGATTAATATTAATACACCGAAAGAAATAAAATTATATCAAATTATATAAAATTTGATAAAATTTTATAAAATTGTTGTTTTTTATTTTTAGTACCAAAAGGTACTTAGAAATTAAATGTATTTATTATGACTTTATATATATATATTCGATTAGAGTTTTATTCTAGCTCGAGGCCCAAAAATATTTATATTTATGAAATATTTATATTTATGATATTGTCATAATAGATTATTTTTTTAATTTATTGCTTTTAAAAAGTTCCTCAACTCATTGTATAAATGTACTGATCAGTTTCATCCCCAGTAAGAATCATTGTTAGTCAATCAAACATCAAACCAGACATAATATTTCATATATTTTACAAGTTAAATGAGAAGTACTATTATGAAGGTCCAAAATCTGTTTCACAACAAAAATAATTGTTTTAAAGCAAAAATTGTATACACTAATCCAACAACGGTGCATTAGACTGGCATTTTTCTGTATAGCAAAATTTTTTTTTCTCCGATTTTCAAAGATCGTGCATTTTTTTATTCTACTAAAACTTATGTGGTTCCAATTTGAGGATAATCGGATAAAACTAACCCGTGGCGCCCGGCGGTCAAAGTTTTGGATTTTTGAAAAATAGAAAAAAATTAATAAAACAATATATATATCTTTCGACCCATTGTATTTGTTAATTTTAATGCGCTGAGCTTAAGTATCAAAAAAAAAAAATTGGTAGAACGGTTTTCGAGATATCGCTGTTAGAAATTTGCAAAAAATGGCGGTTTTCCCTACGCTCAAGAAATTTTTTAAAAAAGTCTCAAAATTTCATTCCGTTTACCCTTTCATAGACCTTGACACAGTTTTTCACTTAAAACAAATTTGAGGCAAATTCGATCATTTTTACCCGTGGCGCCATTCGATAAAAATTTTGGACTTTTGGAAAATTTCCACCAAAATTTTGGATTTTTTAAAATGAAAAATAAAAAAAATATCTTGCGATACATAATTTTTATTAATTTTAGCATGCTGAATAAGAATTTCAAAAATCGGTCGAGCGGTTTTCGAGATATCGCCATTTAAAATTTGTCCAAAAATTTCCAAAATGGCAGTTCTTTCCTACGTTCAAGAAATTAAAAAAAAAAACTCACAATATTTCTTTATCTTGACCCTTTCATAGAGCTTGATACAATCTTTCATTTAACCTAATTTGAGCCAAATCCGGCCATCTTAACCCGTGGCGTCCTTTGATCAAAGTCTAGAGTTTTAGGTGAACATTTTTTAAAAAACCAAAACTTTGATTGATGGGCGCCACGCGTTAAAATGATCGGATTTAATTAAAATTAAGTTTAAATGAAAGATGTTCTCAAGGTCTATGAGATGGTCAAGGCAAAGAAATTTTGGGAATTTTTTTACAACATTTCTTGAACGTAGGAAATAACCGACATTTTTTACAAATTTGAAATGGCGTTTTCTCGAAAACTGATCGACCGATTTTAAATTTTTTTCATATTCGTAATCAGCACATAGAAATTAACAAACCCAGGAAAAGTTTTTGGAACAAATGCCTGGTTCAATAGATTCTTGAATATATTCTACGGTTATCACAACAAAATTTTCTATGTAAAAGTATTTTTCCAAAAAACTACTTGCTCTAAAAAACGATTGCTTTCGGGACAATTTCACACAAAAATCATTGATTCTGAAATGCTAAGTAGAACCGGTTGCAGGGTAGTTTGATGCGTTCTGGAACCGAGTATTTGGAACAGAAAATTTTGCTGGGAATATGATGTGTCGAAAAATATATATTTTTTTAATTTTATTTTTGAAATTTTTTAAAAATCCTAAGCTTTGACCGCCGGGTCAATTTGCCGATTTGCCTCAAATTTGAACCACATAAGTTTTAGACCTAGAACCATTTTACAATAATAAAAGTACACTCAAAATAATACATTAGTAGATTTACTTATTTTTTTTGCTAATGCTGGTTAGCTAACTTTTAGAAAATTTTTAGTTGAGATTAGCATGTTAGCAAAAATAGCAATTTTAAACAAAATTTGAACTAATTTTTTTTGCTAAATTTAAAATTGAGTTGACCAAATTTTTAAAAGCTTTTTTGCTAATATTAGCAAAAATAAATGGTAAATTTTTTTTTATTTTCAGAAAACTTAAAATGGCGCTATCTCGGAAACTAAGCCGGATAGAGTAAAATGGAGGCCATTTTTGGTTCTCGGGCTCTCCATAGTATCGCCGGTCCTCTTCACATGTGTGGACCCTAATGGGTCCTAACTTTGGATCCAAAAAAGTTAGCATTCCCGAAAATTTTAAAATGCTCATATCTCGGTAAATATTGCCGACACAACAAAAAACCAAAAAGCATTTTTGTAGCTCTCAACACGTAGAACAAGACCGCAAAAGCTCTTCGAGTAATATTCAAAAGCTCTTCGAGTAATATTTTTGAAGTTATCGAGTTTTGTAATTCTCAAAACCCTAGTGGTCCCCAAAAATAACGTATCTAAAAAACTAAGAAAGGTAGAGCGAAACGGACACAAATTTTTTATCAAAAACAATGACGATTTTTAAGGAACCCAACTAGGTCTAGGCCCATCGGGGTCTGGACCTATCGGATCCGAACCCAATGGGATCCTCAAATGTGTATGAACTAAGTTGAAATAAAAAAAAAATTAATTAACTAATTTTTAGCATAACATTTTTGCTAACTTTACCAAAAAATTTACAAGCTTTTTTTGCTACCATTACAGTTTTTTTTTTTTTTGTGTGTACATAACAAAATTCGGCAAAAGTCATTTATTGTGATAACACCGTCCGACAAATTTTAAATTTTGGCAGCACACATGAACCGGACCAAAAAATTCTGAGATTATGGCCAAAAATAAAATACCTGTGTCTCCCAGTTTTTCTAGATCAATTCGCGTTTTCGCGAAAAATGCAGAAAAATATTTTTTTTTTTTTAACAAACACGAAGTAACACATAAAAAACACTAGAAATTTCATCGACATTTTTAAAACCGATTATGAAAATCGCTTTTAAAAACGTCCATATCTTTATGGATTGCGGTACAATAGCCAAATACCGTTATTCTGGATGGGTAGGTTACACATAGTAGTTTTCAAGTCCTTTAGTATCACATTTCACTGTATAAAACTTTATTTAACTTTACTGATGGCTTCCAATTTGTTTAATTTGTTTGTTTGTTTGTTCTTACTTATACTACTTTTCAAATAATTGTTGTTGACTTACCTTAATGCCATAATTACTTTCTTCATAAATTATGGAAACATAACTCCAACCCATACGTTTAACAATTTCCACCATGGCCTTAACTTGATAATGATCCGACGGTATGGTACGTGAAAAATATTCAAAACGTTGTTTATTACTCAATTCGGGGCTGGTAGAGAAAAATGACACCTGAAAGTAAAAAAGAAAAATAAAGAATTGAATTGAATTGGATTAAGGAAACAAATTTTAAAAATTTTTAAAGAAATTTTAGATTTTGAATGGCAAAATATAAGTTTCTTGGCATTTTCAAATTTTTTACCAATCAAATAAAACTGTATTTTTTAAAAATTAAAAGAAAAAATTAAATCGGTCACAGGGTTTTCGAATATCGTCATTTAAAATTTCCTAAAAATGGCCGTTAATTTATTATTTCCGAATTTAATTTTTTATTTGTTTTAAATAATTTTTTATAAAAAACAATGTCCAATTACGCATTTTCCTTTTTTCTTCTGAAGGTTATTATTAGTTTGGTATGACCAAATTAAGCAAATTTATTTAAATGCTTTTGTTTTTTTCTCTGTTTTTCTTCTTGAATAAATAGCGCTTTTCACCTTAAATATAATGTCGTCATTACAAACATCTGCAGCTGAAGGTATTTAAAAAAGTTTTCTCTTAAATGATGCAAACAAAAAAATTATCATAATAAAATTGTTACTTTAAAAAGTTTTGTTTTTTATGAACCCAGCGTATAACCACAGTGCGGTGATAAATTGTTTGCAAAAATATGTATAATAAAGACAACAAAGTATTACAAAGTCACCTTTTAAATACAGGAATGCAAAAAACAAAACCGAGTTGGAATAAAAAGTAGTGAAAGAAATTATTTAAGGGGGGCTGGTACTTCAGCAGTTGTATTTTATAATTCTACTATTTTTTATTTGAAAAAAAGATTTTGTTATATATTTAAAATTTTATAAAACATAATTTGGTCAACTTAAATATTAAACAAGATAATCAAAATCACAGGTTCAAATCCCATGAGAAATTTTGTACTCTTGCCCAAAACATTAAATCATGATAATGTTTTGCGGAAGATTTGGGTGTACTTGCCAAAGCAAAGTTTTTTTTAGAAAAAATAATGTTACATTACTTTGCTATTCCATGCAAAACGAATTGAAATATCAGTCGAGGACCCCATTAAAAAACCGTAAGAGCTGTACATTTCGTAAGAGTGCAAAAATAATTGCAAAAAATTGTTTTTACATTTTGGAGAGTATAAAAGATTCGACACCAAAGAATATAACACTCTCACTTGTTTTATGTACATTTGATAAACAAATGGAAAATTTTTATGCAAAATGCTTAGGCTTGGTGAAAAAGCAGTTTTGGTAAAAAAAAGTTTTTTTTTTCACGATAAACAAAATTATGTTAAAACAAGTAGAAAAGTTAAATTCGACTTGGTTGAATCTATGAATACCCTCCACAGTGCCATTTTTAAGTGATAGTTAATTTTCTAACGTGAAAAAAAAACTTTTTTATTAGAAACATTTTATTTTGTGAAAAAAAACTTTTTTTTAAAGTAATTTTTGAAAAAAAAAAAAATAATTTACTAAATTTTTTTTGAGTGTAAATTTTTTTTGAGTGTAAAATTTTTTTCGAGTGTATTTCTTTTTTTTAGTGTAAACATATTTTTGAGTGACAAAAATACGTTCTAAAATATTTTTGTGACTTACCATTGTTTTTAAATCATGTTTAACGGGGTTTCAACATGTGAATTTAACGTGAAACTAATCTGATATTCACGGTTTTGCTAATAACTTTTTAACCACTGGACATATCTGGCTGAAATTAAATACGAACCAGACCTGGGTAACGACGATTATAAATGCTGTGCTTCAGCATCCTCAGAATTGTCTTTCGAAAGTTAGCGTGTTTTTTTATCTCGTAAATTCACGAAAAACCCTTGCCCAAACTCAGTCTTTTGGTCATCCCAGCAAAACTTAGATTACCAAATAAGGTATAAAATAAGGTATATGATCTCTTATTTTATACATTGCAGCATTGATGATTTTAACAGGCGATGAGACTCAAAGTAATGCATCCACATTATCACATAGAATACCAGTAAGGTATAAAATAAGTCATAAATTTATAACGAAGAATACCAGCAAGGTGTAAAATATATGATATTTTATAGGTTACGAGTAAGGTATATAATATAGCATACCAGAACGTTATATATAAGGTGTTACGAGTAGCGAAAAAGTAATTTTGTATTAAATTTACTCACGTGATTGTAAGTGAGTGTAAGTAGATATAATATGCTAGTGAGTGTGTGTCGTTAGAAATTTCTTGTCGTGAGCACATCTCTAGTTTAAACTTATGCATTTTTTTATAAAATAATTATTTTTTATGTTATTGTAATGCATTATGCATTTAATTCTAAATAATGCATTATTTCAAACTTTTAAATAATACATAATGTAACCAAATATAAATCATCCATGATATAATGTTTAGAAATAATAAATATGAAATACATTTTTCCAATAATCATGCATTACGTAGCAAATTATTAGTAATGCCTTATTTTTCACTTTAAAATAATACGTTGTGGAACAAATGTTTGGTAAGACATCCTAAAATAATGCTACAAATAAGGTATATACATTACCTGGTAATGTGTTATATAATCACTACCCATTACCAAAGTTTTGCTGGGATAACTTTTGAACTACTACACTATGGCCGAAAAACCTTAAATCGCGGCAAAAACTATTTCCCGACAAGCTAGCCTCACCAAATTTGATATGCAGGGTTCGTCTGTCAAAATATTTGATTTGAGAAAAAATGGGCGGTCCACGCCCCCTTTTTCTAGTGGCCCGCCCATAAGGGGGATTTTCGAAAAAAAACAATGCTCACAAAAATGTATTTAATTAAAATCTTCCTTAATAATTTGAAGTGTCTGACCGAATATTCGGTAGGCAAAAAAGTACTATTCGGCCATTATTCGACTTCGGTCACATTTTTGGACGAATATGGCCGAATACCGAATAATTGTAAAAAAAATTGTAGTCAATTGTTGAAAAACATATTCAAGTAGAAAAACACTTTTTTAGTGATAGTAATTTATTAAAAATATTATTATTTTGAGGAAATTACGTTTTTTAATAACATAAAAAAAATTTTTTTTTGAGTGTACAATTTTTTTGAGTGTATAATTTTTTTTTGAGTGTAATTTTTTTTTTTTGTTTGAGAATAAAAAGTTTTTTGAATAAAAGAAACACTATAAAATATTTTTGTAGATTTCCACTAAGCTTTAAAGCGTTTTTAGTGTGTTTTTCAACACGTGAATTTGCGGAAAAAAACCATCCAAAATTCACGTTTTTGCTAATAACTCATTCTTTCGCACTCATTCGCATACCATATTAATATACAATAAAACCTGAGCTTTCTACGAAGATTTACATGTATAAAACTGTTTTAACAATTGTTAACATTTTAAGTTATACTCCGCGAAAGACGATAAAACTATTCACAATTTCATAAAAAATTACACCTAAAAAAACTCAAAAATAACTACGAAATAAAATTTTTTTCCCAAATATGTTAAGAATTCGTAAAAATACTCACCTCGAGTATTAAAATTCATATTCACAACATTTTTTTTAACCAAAATATATTTAAACAAGTAAGAAAGCTATATTCGGCTGTGCCGAATCTTTAAATACCCTCCACCAATGTAATGATTTAAAAAACAAAAAAGTTTGTTTTATTTATACCTCAGGAAATAAAAAAGTACCAAAAAGTGTACTTTCGGTACTTTTAATAAAAGGTACTTTTTATAAAAGGCACTTTTGATGAAAGGTACTTTTTGTAAAAGGTACTTTTTATAAAAGGTACTTTTTATAAAAGGTACTTTTTATAAAAGGCACTTTTTATAAAAGGTACTTTTTATAAAAGGTACTTTTTATATAAGGTACTTTTTATAAAAGGTACTTTTTATAAAAGGTACTTTTTATAAAAGGTACTTTTTATAAAAGGTACTTTTTATAAAAGGTACTTTTTATAAAAGGTACCTTTTATAAAAGGTACTTTTTATAAAAGGTACTTTTTATAAAAGGTACTTTTTATAAAAGGTACTTTTTATAAAAGGTACTTTTTATAAAAGGTACTTTTTATAAAAGGTACTTTTTATAAAAGGTACTTTTTATAAAAGGTACTTTTTATAAAAGGTACTTTTTATAAAAGGTACTTTTTATAAAAGGTACTTTTTATAAAAGGTATTTTTATAAAAGGTACTTTTTATAAAAGGTACTTTTTATAAAAGGTACTTTTTATAAAAGGTACTTTTTATAAAAGGTACTTTTTATAAAAGGTACTTTTTATAAAAGGTACTTTTTATAAAAGGTACTTTTTATAAAAGGTACTTTTTATAAAAGGTACTTTTTATAAAAGGTACTTTTTATAAAAGGTACTTTTTATAAAAGGTACTTTTTATAAAAGGTACTTTTTATAAAAGGTACTTTTTATAAAAAGTACTTTTTATAAAAGGTACTTTTTATAAAAAGTACTTTTTATAAAAGGTACTTTTTATAAAAAGCTACTTTTTATAAAAAGCTACTTTTTATAAAAAGCTACTTTTTATAAAAGGTACTTTTTATAAAAAGTACTTTTTATAAAAGGTACTTTTTATAAAGGGTACTTTTTATAAAAGGTACTTATTATAAAAGGTACTTTTATAAATTGTACTTTTTATAAAAAGTAATTTTATAAAAGGTACTTTTTTATAAAAAGTACATTTTATAAAAGGTACTTTTTATAAAAGCTACTTTTTATTTTAAGATACTTTTTATATAAGGTACTTTTTATAAAAGGTACTTTTTATAAAAGGTACTTTTTATAAAAGGTACTTTTTATAAAAGGTACTTTTTATAAAAGGTACTTTTTATAAAAGGTACTTTTTATAAAAGGTACTTTTTATAAAAGGTACTTTTTATAAAAGGTACTTTTTATAAAAGGTACTTTTTATAAAAGGTACTTTTTATAAAAGGTACTTTTTATAAAAGGTACTTTTTATAAAAGGTACTTTTTATAAAAGGAACTTTTTATAAAAGGTACTTTTTATAAAAGGTACTTTTTATAAAAGGTACTTTTTATAAAAGGTACTTTTTATAAAAGGTACTTTTTATAAAAGGTACTTTTTATAAAAGGTACTTTTTATAAAAGGTACTTTTTATAAAAAGGTACTTATTATAAAAGGTACTTTTTATAAAAGGTACTTTTTATAAAAGGTACTTTTTATAAAAGGTACTTTTTATAAAAGGTACTTTTTATAAAAGGTACTTTTTATAAAAGGTACTTTTTATAAAAGGTACTTTTTATAAAAGGTACTTTTTATAAAAGGTACTTTTTATAAAAGGTACTTTTTATAAAAGGTACTTTTTATAAAAGGTACTTTTTATAAAAGGTACTTTTTATAAAAGGTACTTTTTATAAAAGGTACTTTTTATAAAAGGTACTTTTTATAAAAGGTACTTTTTATAAAAGGTACTTTTTATAAAAGGTACTTTTTATAAAAGGTACTTTTTATAAAAGGTACTTTTTATAAAAGGTACTTTTTATAAAAGGTACTTTTTATAAAAGGTACTTTTTATAAAAGGTACTTTTTATAAAAGGTACTTTTTATAAAAGGTACTTTTTATAAAAGGTACTTTTTATAAAAAGTACTTTTTATAAAAGGTACTTTTTATAAAAGGTACTTTTTTAAAAGGTACTTTTTATAAAAGGTACTTTTTATAAAAGGTACTTTTTATAAAAGGTACTTTTTATAAAAGATACTTTTTATAAAAGGTACTTTTTATAAAAGGTACTTTTTATAAAAGGTACTTTTTATAAAAGGTACTTTTTATAAAAGGTACTTTTTATAAAAGGTACTTTTTATAAAAGGTACTTTTTATAAAAGGTACTGTTTATAAAAGGTACTTTTTATAAAAGGTACTTTTTATAAAAGGTACTTTTTATAAAAGGTACTTTTTATAAAAGGTACTTTTTATAAAAGGTACTTTTTATAAAAGGTACTTTTTATAAAAGGTACTTTTTATAAAAGGTACTTTTTATAAAAGGTACTTTTTATAAAAGGTACTTTTTATAAAAGGTACTTTTTATAAAAGGTACTTTTTATAAAAGGTACTTTTTATAAAAGGTACTTTTTATAAAAGGTACTTTTTATAAAAGGTACTTTTTATAAAAGGTACTTTTTATAAAAGGTACTTTTTATAAAAGGTACTTTTTATAAAAGGTACTTTTTATAAAAGGTACTTTTTATAAAAGGTACTTTTTATAAAAGGTACTTTTTATAAAAGGTACTTTTTATAAAAGGTACTTTTTATAAAAAGGTACTTTTTATAAAAGGTTCTTTTTATAAAAGGTACTTTTTATAAAAGGTACTTTTTATAAAAGGTACTTTTATAAAAGGTATTTTTTATAAAAGGTATTTTTTATAAAAGGTACTTTTTATAAAAGGTACTTTTTATAAAAGGTACTTTTTAAAAAAGGTACTTTTTATAAAAGGTACTTTTTATAAAAGGTATTTTTTATAAAAGGTATTTTTTATAAAAGGTACTTTTTATAAAAGGTACTTTTTATAAAAGGTACTTTTTATAAAAGGTACTTTTTATAAAAGGTACTTTTTATAAAAGGTACTTTTTATAAAAGGTACTTTTTATAAAAGGTACTTTTTATAAAAGGTACTTTTTATAAAAGGTACTTTTTATAAAAGGTACTTTTTATAAAAGGTACTTTTTATAAAAGGTACTTTTTATAAAAGGTACTTTTTATAAAAGGTACTTTTTAAAAAAGGTACTTTTTATAAAAGGTACTTTTTATAAAAGGTACTTTTTATAAAAGGTACTTTTTATAAAAGGTACTTTTTATAAAAGGTACTTTTTATAAAAGGTACTTTTTATAAAAGGTACTTTTTATAAAAGGTACTCTTTAAAAAAGGTACTTTTAATAAAAGGTACTTTCTATAAAACATACTTTTTATTAAAGGTACTTTTTATAAAAGGTACTTTGTATAAAGGCAAAAAAAAAAGGTACTTTTTATAAAAGGTACTTTTATAAAAGGTACTTTTTATAAAAGGTACTTTTTATAAAAGGTACTTTTTATAAAAGGTACTTTTATAAAAGGTACTTTTTATAAAAGGTACTTTTTATAAAAGGTACTTTTTATAAAAGGTACTTTTTATGAAAGGTACTTTTTGAAAACGGTACAGAATTTTCAGAAAGTACTTGTTCCAGAATGTTTTATTTCACTAAAGGATCCTACATTCTAAATTTCAAGATTAAATAACCATTATTTCAGTAAATAAAAAAAAGTACCAACAGTACTTTTTTACCCATTTTACCCCTGTTGAATCAACATTGGCAAAACCCGAGCCTTAGTGAATCTTTTTTCCGGAAGGTGAACCGACATTGCAAATTTCAATTTTCTAGTACCATTATTTAAGGAAATGTAAAATGTATCAAAAGTACACATTTTTCCCTTTTTACCCTATTAGAATCATCATTGGCAAAAACCCAGCCTTATGGGATCTATATTCCGGGAGGTGCACATACAGTCCAAATTTCAAGTCTATGTGACATTTTTTTAAGGAAATATGAAAGGTACCAAAAGTACAGATTTTTACCCTTTTTACCCCTTAGAATCAACATTGGCAATAATCCAGCCGTACTGGATCTATATTCCAGGATGTGAACATACTGTGCAAATTTCAAGTTTCTATGACCATTATTTCAGGAGATGTAAAAAGCACCAAAAGTACAGTTTTTTACCCCCTTAGAATCAACACTGGCAAAAATCCAGCCTTAATGGATCTGTATTCCGGGAGGTGAACATACAATCCAAATTTCAAGTCTCTATGATCGTTATATCACGAGATTTAAAAAGTACCAAACGTACAGTTTTTTACCCTTTTTACCCCCTTAGAATCAACATTGGCAAAACTCCAGCCATAGTGGATCTGTATTGCGGGAGGTGAACCTACAGTCCAAATTTCAAGTCTCTAGCTTCAGCGGTTATGGCTGGGCGATGATGAATGAGTATGCCAGTCAGTCAGTCACTCACATTACTTTTTTATATACATAGATTTTCCGGATTTGGGCGATTTTTGCCATAATGTTTATTTCTGTCTTTTATTATTTAACAAAATTAATTTTTTTTAAATGAAAATATTTTTTTGTTAAGAAATCTGAACAAAATTGAATTTTGGCGATATTTTACATCCGATTTTGCGACAAAGCCAAAAAAATGTCTGGCAACCCCATTAATATGACGAAGCAAAAAAACGGACACACACACTCATGATATGCACAAAAACATCTATCAATGAGAACTTATTAAGATATTTTTTTTATTATTTCTTAAAGAACTTTTTTCTTAAAGAACTTTTTTAAATTAAATAGATATTGTTTTACATATTTTAAACCTTTTTTGTTAAGATTTTTTTCCTTTTTCTCATTTTTTTTTTTTTTTCATTTCCGTTTTCTTTCTTATGTATCACACAAAATATGAGTTAATTTAGGGTTATGTTGAAAACCACTAAGAGTTTTTTTAGTAATTCACTCATAACTTTTTAAATACTTAACCGATTAAAAAAAAAATACCTGAGTTTTTGCCTGGATAAATTCCGCAACTTTTGGTACCCCAAGCGTTTAAATCGGTTTCGGAGTATTGCCAAAAACGTGATTTCAACAGACAGACAGACAGACGGACGGACAGACAGACAGACAGACAGACAGACAGACGGACATCGCTAGATCGACTTAAAATCGATCAAGGATCATAAATATATATACTTTATGGGGTCCTAAACCAATATTTCAATGTGTTACATACGGAATGACAAACTTATATATACCCTCTATCACCAGAGTGGAGGGTATAAAAAAAATATATAGATTTATTAAAATTTGGTTGCTTTGCAACTTGCAACACGGGTTATAAAAACTGTATACATTAGCAGCTGTTTACACATCGACAGTGTTGCCAACTATCATAAGTTTTTTAAATTTTTTCTTACCAACATATTGGGAATTGAACACAATCAAAAAATTTTTGAAAATCTATACTTGAAAAATTGACTTTTTGCCGCCAAAATTGAAAATTCGGCCAAAGTGCACTAGACCGATTTTGCTGGATTGCAATACCAACCTGACCAGGTAAATGCCCAACATATATGCCGAACTTCAGGAGCCTCCGTGAAGTCTCTTAAAAGTTAGCGTGTTTTCAACAGACAGACAGACAGACGGACAGACGGACGGACGGACGGACATAGCTAGATCGTCTTAAAATCGTTCGAGGATCATGAATATACATACTTTATGGTGTCTTAGACCACTATTTCGAGGTGTTACAAACGGAATGACAAACTTATATATACCCTCTATCACTAGAGTGGAGGGTATAAAAAATTTAATGTACCCAAAATTTTTGGTGAAAAACAATTTTGATGAAAAAAAGTTTTTGATGAATTTTTTTGATGAAAAGAAAAATTTTTTGATGTAAAAAACAAATTATGAAAAAAATATGAAAAACAAAATTTTTTGGTGAAAAAAAAAAAAAAAAAAATTGATAATAAAAACTTTGATAAAAAAATTTGATGAAAAAAATTTATGAAAACAATATGATAAAAAATATGATAAAAAAAAGTTTACGAAAAAAAAATTTGATAAAAAAAAAAAATTGATGAAAAAAAAATTTGATGAAAAAAAAAAAAATTATGAATCAAAAAAAAAATTTTGATGAAAAACAAAAAAAGTAATAAAAAAATTTTGATGAAAAAAAAAAAATTTTTGATGAAAAAAAAGAAAAATTGATGAAAAAAAAAAATTGATAAAAAAAAAATTATGAAGAAAAGGTTGATGAAAAAAAAAAAAATTATGAAAAAAAAAAAAATTAAAAATTTGATGGAAAAAACAATTGATGAAAAAAAAATTTGATGAAAAAAAAATTTGATAAAAAAAAATTTGATAAAAAAAAAATTATGTAAAAAAGGTTAAAAAAAAAAATTATGCAAAAGAAAAAAATTTGATGAAAAAAACAGTTTGATAAAAAAAAATAAAATTGATGAAAAAAAAAATTTGATGGAAAAAAAAAGTTGATGGAAAAAAAATTGATGAAAAAAAAAAAATTTTATGAAAAAAAAAAAAAAATATTTTTGAAAAATAATTATATTACTTTTTATTCACCAGCTGCTGAAAAACGATTTTATTCACCACGAGATGAATTATTATCCAATTTTTCATTTTCTTCAAACCAAAAATTTTAATAACTTAGGTTTGTAACTTGGATAATAATTCACCTCTTGGTGAATAACACCATTTTTCACCAGCTGGTAAAAAAAAGTAACATAATTATTTTTTAACAAAAAAAAATTTTTTTTCATTAATTTTTTTTTTTCATCAAATTTTTTTTCATCAATTTTTTTTTTGCATCACTTTTTTTCCATTAATTTTTTTTTTCATCAAACTTTTTTTTATAATTTTTTTTATCAATTTTTTTTTTTTCATCAATTTTTTTTTATCAAATTTTTTTTTTTTTCATAAATTTTTTTTGTTCATTAGTTTTTTTTCATCAAATTTTTTTATACCCTCCACTCTAGTGATAGAGGGTATATATAAGTTTGTCATTCCGTTTGTAACACATAGAAATATTGGTCTAGGACCCCATAAAGTATATATATTGATGATCCTCGATCGATTTTAAGTCGATCTAGCGATGTCCGTCCGTCCGTCTTTCTTTCTGTCCGTCCGTAGAAAACACGCTAACTTTTGAAAGACTTTACAGAGGCTACTGAAGTTAGGCATATATGTTTGTCATTTACCTGGTCAGATTGGTATTGCAATCCAGCCAAATCGGTCCAGTGGTTCAAAAATTATTAGCAAAAGAATAAATTTCGGCAAGGGTTTTTTTCGAATTTACGAGATAAAAAACACGATAACTTTCGAAAGACAATAATGAGACTGCTGACACGTGGCATGTATCTTTGCCGTTCCCCAGGTCTATTTGGTATTAAATTTCAGCTCAATCGGTCCAGTGGTTCGAAAGATATAAGCAAAACCCCGAATATCAGATTGGGTTCATCTTAAATGCCACGTGGTAAACAAGTTTAAAAAGCATTGGTGGTAACTTAGCAATGCTTTTCAAACTTGTTTAGTTTTAAAGCAATGCTTTTTAAACTTGTTTAGTTTTAAAAGCATTGGTAAAATTACAGTCGAAAAAAATTTTACACTAAAAAAAAAATGTATTTTTTTTAACAAAAATGTCAATATTTTGTATAAATACGTACGTGCATTCACTCAGAAATATTTTTACATTAAAAAACATTACACTCGAAAAAAGTTTTACACTCGAAAAAAAATTAGTAATTTTTCTTTTTTTTTAAATGACAAAAAAAGAGTTTTTTACTCAAAATAAAATATTTCTAATAAAATTGTTAATTTTTTCACGTTAAAAATATACTATCCATTGTGGAGGGTATTCATAGATTCGGCAAAGTCGAATTTAACTTTTCTACTTGTTTTTCCATCAAATTTTTTTTTTCATGTTTTTTTTTGATAATTTTTTTTTTTTCATCAAACTTTTTTTTTCATATTTTTTTTTTTTTTTTCATCAATTTTTGTTTCATCAAATTGTCCTCGACTGATATTTCAATTTCTTGTGCATGGAATAGCAAAGTAATATAACATTATTTTTTCTAAAAAAACTTTGCTTTGGTAAGTACACCCAAATCTTCCGCAAAACATTATCATGATTTAATGTTTTGGGCAAGAGTACAAAATTCGCAGGCATTTTTTCATGTCCTTGCAATGTTGCGCGGTAATGTGCAGTTAAGTGTTAATATTATAATTCTTAAACACTTATTTTGTGTCATATAATGTTACTACTGCATCCAATGGCAGGAATAAAAAACAAAAATTAAGAAAAATAAACTTTTTCGCATGTCCTTGCAATCCTTAAAAAGTGTATCCTTTAACTCCTTAAAGTGTTACAAACAAATACTAACAATAGTTCTTCAAGTTTTGCAAGTCTCATAAAAACGTTCTCTAAATCTGCTGCAAAATAACAAATTTTTATTTAAATTTCAATAAATTTTTGTTGGATATTCGCCCTTTTTTACATTTAAGCAAAAATTAAATTCCAATTTTTGGCAAGTTCTCTTTGAAATGCCTTACTAAAATTTTAAATATGAGAAAAAGTCAGTTAAATCCTAAGGCTAACGCAAACCAGTTGACAAAAAATATTTAAAAAAAACGTGCTTTATATTTGGGATGTATTCAAAAAGGCAGATTTATGAAAACTTAAAGGAAAAAGTTGTCAGAATCTAACGGACTTCCTTTTTTTTTTAACGGTGGGTTTTTGTTATATTTTCTGCACTGAAACGACCAAAATATTCAAATGATGTTGTTTCATGCAAACTAAATTTTCTGCAACTAACATAAACAAGTGCCATTAACTTAACAGTTGTTTTTTAACAGTTGTTTTTACTGAAATACTAATTGACCAAACGACCAAAATATTCAAATGACGTTGTTTCATGCAAACTAAATTTTCTGCAATCAACATAATCAAGTGTCATAAACTTAACAGTTGTTTTTTAACAGTTATTTTTACTGAAATACTAATTGACCCCAAGTGTGTTAGTGTTGAAAAAATCTTCAGGGTTTTCCCAAAGAAAAGACATTTTAGAGAGTTTTTTCTAAAAAAAAAAAAATAAACATAAAAACTTGGGCGAGAGAAAAGTAATGAATTCGGTGAAGTCCCATTTAATTTTTTTAATTGTTTCATTTAATTTTATTTTAACATTGTGACGGGTATTCAAGACAAGACTTTGCCACATATTGCATTCCTTCTAGTTTTCTTTGTAGTTTCCTGTAAAAATTTCGTGAAATGTCATGATATTTTGTTTTCATGTCACGTTTTAGTTTTTTTTTGTTGTTTCAACTTTATTGTGCTTTAATAAAATGTGAAATTTCATTACATATTTTTTAGTTTTTTTCTTGCACTTATACCTGCATTTGATATTTTCCAAAAAGAAAAAAAGAAAACAATTGTTAAAGTTAAAAAGCAACATATTTCACTTGAAAATGCCAATTAACCCCTTAAAAATTACAAAGTAAGTTCAATTTCAAGAAACGTTGATAAAAGACAAATTGAAAATTTCAAGAACTTTGTTTTCAAATAAATTTCAGGAAATACTGATTAGATGTTTTTAAGAAAAATGTCAAGAGTTTTTAATAAAATTGTGCCACTACAAATTGTATATACATTTTAAAACCGTTTGAGGGTTAATTAAACCAAAAGTATTTTTTTTTCTACATTTATATTGAAAACTCTTGAATTTGTTGAATTTTTTTATTTAGCAGTAATTTTCCCGACTCCTTTTCGTTTTATTTAACCACCATGAGAACCACTACCGTAGCTACTATATATAATGCAGCAATATCATCAGCATTATTTGGCTACACAGTGCGTATTTGCCAGACATTAAACAGTAGTGTGGCAGTGTAGCATTTTACGTTATTTGCTTTTGTGGTTGTTTGGTGGCTCAATGCTGGAATTACGAATGTTTTTGATGTTTTATGCTAAATGCTGCAGGCGTGTCACATTTAACGCTTCACTGTTTACACTTCAATGCGCTTGATTTTCATTTTTTATTTATATTTATTTTTAAATTCAATACATTTGTTGTGTGTGCAAATTTCAAATTTACAGAAAAAATATATAAAAAATCAAATAACTAAAAATTAAGTACACAAATAAATATTTACATTAGGGTGGCCCCTTAATTCAAGAATCAATAAAGTTTATCAATAATAAAACATTCATAAAAAATTAACACTGAATTTAAGACATTCTCAGACTCTGTGATTTTTCGTATAAAAACTTTTTTAGATTCTAACACATTTTGTGTGCCGAGAAATTTCACGATTCTGAAGCATTTTTCGCAACGAAAAAAAAAATTATCATTCTGATACATATAGATTCAAATTGAAAAATTAAGCAAAATTGCCCACAAATTAAGTACTCTAGCCCAAATTATTAAATCATAATAATGTTTTGCTGAAGATTTGGGTGTACTTGCCAAAGCAAAGTTTTTTTTAGAAAAAATAAAGCTACATACATCCGTCCATCTGTCTGTGGAAAGCAAGATGCAGTCTAAACCAAAAGAGCTGTAAATTTGGTAAATGAGTGAATTACTTAAGGGCAAAAAAGTTTTTTTTTTACATTTTGGAGAGTATAAATGATTCGGCATAGAAGAATTTAACACTCTTACTTGTTTTTTTGTACATTTGTTATACAAATGGAACATTTTTATGTCAGAGTTTTAGACTTGGTGAAAAAAAGAAAAAATCCGAAGAAAATTTGTTTGATGAATAACAAAATTTTTATGAAAATTTACTTTTTTTTGATAAAAAAAAAAAAAATTGGTAAAAAAAAAAATAATGAAAATAAAAATTTATGAAAAAACAAAAATTTGATGGAAAAAAATGTTTGATAACAAAAAGTTTGATAAAAAAAAACAAAAATTGATGAATAAAAAAAATGTTGATAAAAAAATTTAACGAAAAAATTTTTTTTGATTAAAAAAAAATTTTATAAAAAAAAAAATTGATAAAAAAAATTGATGACAAAAACACCATTTGTTGAAAAAATTTTTTTTGATGAAAAATAAAATGTTTTATTCACCATCTGGTGCGAAACCCTTTTATTCACCAGCAGGTGAGTTATTATCCAAGTTACAAATCGAAGTTACAAACCTTTTTGGTTTTAAGAAAATGAAATTGTTATTTTCTTTTATGTTAGTCGTTAGCTTATATAGTCAAACAGAGGTGGCGTCGTGCATCATTTTTAAAATTAGACACCAGCCTAAAAACATTGTTCTGTCAAAAATTAAATTTCTAAACATTATAGACATTTTTGGTAATCCAACACCGGTTTCAAACACACCAGTTACAGTGTTATCTTCAGGAGGATTTTAAACGTCCTCTTTGTTTTGTTAACGGTAATCGTTTTAATTATACTTATGTGAATTTTAACATGATCATGTTTTAAGGCTGGTGTCTAATTTTAAAAAATTTGCAGGACGCCAGCTCAGTTTGACTATATAAGCTGACAATTAACGAAAAAGAAAACAAGAATTACTATTTTCATTTTCTTAAAACCAAAAATTTTAATAACTTGGGTTTGTAACTTGGATAAAAATTCACCTCGTGGTGAATAAACCCGTTTTTCACCAGCTGGTTAATTAAAAAAAACATAATTATTTTTCACCAAAAAAATTTTTTTTTTTTCATCAATTTTTTTTTCCATATATGTTTTTTATTCATAAATTTTTTTTTCATCAAACTTTTTTTTCATCAATTTTTTTTTTCCTCAAATTTTTTTTTCATCAAACTTTTTTTGTCATCAATTTTTTTTTCATCAAATTTTTTTTTCATCAATTTTTTTTTTTCATCAAATTTTGTTTTTCATAATTTTTTTTATCAATTTTTTTTTTTCATAAAATTTTTTTTTTCATCAATTTTTTTTTTCATCAATTTTTTTTTTTTATCAAATTTTTTTTTTATAAATTTTTTTTTTTCATCAATTTTTTTTTCATTTATTTTTTTATCAAATTTTTTTATAAAATTTTTTATTATCAATTTTTTCTCTCCAAAAAATTTTTTTTTCATATTTTTGCCCATCAAAAAATTTTTTACATCAAAAAATTTTTCATCAAAAACTTTTTTTCATAAAAATTTTTCTTCACCAAAAATTTTGGGTTCATTAATTTTTTTTTAACATAATTTTTTTTTTTCGTAAAAAAAATATTTTTTTTTACCAAAACTACTTTTTCACCAAGTCTAAGCTATTCGCATAAAAATTTTCCATTTGTTTATCAAATGTACATAAAACAAGTGAGAGTGGTATATTCTTCGGTGCCGAATCTTTTATACTCTCCAAAATGTAAAAACACTTTTTTGCACTTATTTTTGCACTCACTTACAAAATGTACAGTAGGGTTATAACTTTTTCAATTTTTAGCAAATATCAAAAAGTCCATCCCATAGTCGTATAGGCCATGAAAAAATATTAAGAAATGATGTGTTACTTTTTCGCAATCGTTAAAAAAGTTCATGCACCAAACGCGATGAAGTTTTGAATATTAGTTTTTCTTTTAAGTATAAACAAATTATATTTAATTGCAAAATATTTATGATTTTCTTGTAATTTCATTAATAAAAAAACAAAATCTCATCAGTTAAAAGGAGGGCGCGAAAAAATCGCGATATTTTGACGCTATTTCGCGGATTTTTTAAATTAGCTACATTTTAGTCAAGTGATAGGTGCTATAAGGCAGTAATTCTTTTCAGCAACTAAAGATTATAATCGCGGAATTTTGGTGCTTTTTCGCGAATGTTATAAATAAGTTAAATGTTGGTTCCTTCTGATATGTAAACATGAGTTTGTAATAATTTCAAATAATTAAGATATGACGTCATAATATAAAATTTTTAAAACAAAAAAATAAAAAAATCGTTCTTGGGGGAGTTTTAGAAATTGCATTCGGTGCGTGAACTTTTTTCACCGAAATTTTTGTTATCTGTACAACATTGCCCATAGCGTGGTGGGATGGACTTTTTTTGTCCAAAAAAAGTTATAACCCTAATGTACAGCTCTTTTGGTTTTTTAATGGGGTACTCGACTGATATTTCAATTCGTTTTGCATTGAATAGCAAAGTACTATAACATTATTTTTTCTAAAAAAAACTTTGCTTTGGCAAGTACACCCAAATCTTCCGCAAAACATTATCATGATTTTATGTTTTGGGCAAGAGTACAAAATTCGCAGGCATTTTTTTCATGAAAATTTGTAAATTGGGGGGTATTTATTGGAAGACATAGACCTACGATATCTATATGAATACGAAATAATCTCTATTAAATTTAAGTCAACACGTATTTTGCTCTAGACGATATTCCTGTTAGTTCGGGAGTTATCCAAATTTTCCCGAAGGTCCACATTGGGTATTTATTGGAAGACATAGATCTACGATATCCATATGAATACGAAATAATCTCTATTAAATTTAAGTCGACACGTATTTTTTCTCTAGACGATATTCCTGTTAGTTCGGGAGTTATCGAAATTTTCCCGAAGGTCCACATTGTTTTATAAGGGAACAACGAAATTTTGAAACACTGATATGGCCGAGACACTCCAAACTTAAAATCGTCTCTTTTACATATAATTTAAGTTTCAGGCAAATCGGTTCATAAGGGTGGAGATTCTTCCATTGTTAGATTCAGAGATATTTTTGGTGTAAAAAAACTTCTAAAATTTCGTGTTCCCTGCCCTTTTTAATATACATTAATTTGCTTCTGATTTGTTTTATTATTTTTATTAAAAAAAAAAGACAATTAAAAATATTTAACACTACAGCTGTCAACCAAATGAACATGGAATTATATTTGTAAACATATTAAAAATTTTACTTCATTTATTTAAATTATAACTACCCAGCAGAAATTTTGCTGAACGTTCAGCAGCTTTTGGAAGGGGAACTTGAGTAAAGGAGCGCATCCAATTGCGCTGAATTCATGCATGATTCCCTAAGGCGATGTCCCACTTTAGAGCGCTAGTTGGATACACAGAAACAGCGCTCATTAGATGCACTGAAATCACGTGTCTTTAGAGCGCTGATTTAAGCAGAATATAGATGCTGTAAATTCATGTATCTTTTTAGCGCTGATTTAAGCAGATTAAAGATGCAGTGAATTCATGTATCTTTGTAGAGCTGATTTAAGCAGAATAAAGATGCTGTAAATTCAAAGTTGAAATCAAATAACTAAAATTTAAAAAAATATAACAAAAAAATTCATTCGTTTTACTTTACAAAACTTTATTTATGTGAAACAAAATGAAAAAAAAAAAAAATCGGAAGTGAACATCAAAAAAATATCGGACATTTTCATTTTCACATTTTTTATGGGATTTTTTTTGGGAACAGCGGTCAAAGATGCTATGATTGAAGCGCTCTTTGCAGCGCTGATTAATGCGCAATAATGATGCAGTCAAATCATGTGTCTTTGTCTAAAACTCATGTTTTTTTATTCAAAAAGTGTTAAAAATATTAAAAAGGAAAGCAAGTGTGAAATTTTATCAAAAAATAATTACACATTATAAGTTTTATATAAAAAATCTTAAAAAAAAATTAAAAATTTTTCCCCTTCCTTTTACTGCATCCCTAAGAGCGCTCTTTGGATGCGCTACGGTATGCTATAAACAGATGCTGTGTCGCCAAAATCTCGATTTATTTCTGCTGGGTAATGACAAAACATAGAATTTTAATTAATTTTATAATTTGTATTAAGGACATCGTACTAAATTATTAATAACATATTCTTAAATGACAGAAATAATTAAAGTTATTCACTATGTTACAAAAATCTTAACATGTAAAATTTATAATTTAAATTTTTATCTTAAATTAATAAATTATACTTCATTAATTTGATTTTAATTATATATAAATTAAAAATTTACAATTTCCTGTAGCGCAATTCACTAACTTTTTAACGACAAAAATCGGTAGTTATATTGTCAAAAATCGTTAATTATCGAAAATTGTCTTTAAAAGCGATTCTATAACATTTTTCTACCGAATTTTGTCGTTATTGAAAATCGTTAACTTATCAACAAAAATTATTTTGAAGTTAAAGTTAACGAAATTTTTCGGTTTTCAATACAATTTCAAAAGAAATAAATTTTAAATTAACAATTTTTGTCGTTAATTCTTGTCGTTAATTGAAAAATTTATAGAATCACATATTCGTTAAAACAACCGACAATTCTCGTTAGTTAACGATATCGATAATTTCGTTAAAAAAGTTACTGAATCGCACTACTGATCTCTTTTTTTTCAATCCGATGGTTGTTAAGCTTCATATAAATTCTTGTTAAAATAAAAAATTCCAATTAATTTGTAATTTTTTTTAATAATTTTTTTTTCTTGCTATCATTTGTATGTTATTTCAATACCCTAACATTTTTTAAACCAAATACCATGGATAATTACTTAATTACTAGTAATTGCAAAAGTATTTGTACAAAATTTTGTTTTTTTTTTCATCTTTTTTTTTTTTTTTAATGGACAGTTATAAAAACTGAAATTAACATTCATGATAACCATCATGATAAAATAGTCAAAGAAATAATTGGAATACGATGAAAAGAGAAAAACCAGCTTCATAGAACATAAAAAGACACTGTAATAACCACTGATTATTTCCAGGAGCATTTAGTGCATACAATTTCAATTAGCAATTTTAATAACAAAATAAACAAGAAGGAATGCTTTAAATTGCTATGGCTAACCAAATTCTGTAGAATTTCAGAGATATTTTTTTCGTAACCTTCACTTAAAAGGAAAGTATCCTATGACTAACACTTCGAGTGTTTTAAAATTTATTTATGGGGAAAAATATCTCAAGTGAACACAAACCGTTGTCATTCGATCGGGTATTAGTTGAGTATTAGTTTCCAAACCAATTCTGAACGAGATCGGTAAAAAAACTCGCTGAGTTAGAGGGGGTCGAATTTGACGTTTTAGTCAACATGCCCCTTTTTTGGATCCATATAACTTTTCAGCTATAGCATTTAGAAAGTTTTGTTCAAAACTTTTCTGACTGACTTTTTTTCAATCTTTCCAAAACCAAAAAAAAATTCAAGACCCCAAAATTTTACCGAATTTTTTTTTTTAAATAGAGACTATTTTTGACTTTTTTCAACAAAACATTCAGAATTGGTGTAGATCTCATATTTGTGCAAGTTTGAGCCCGATCGGATGACATCGGTTTCAAAAGTGTGTTTACTTGAGATATTTTTCCCCATATGTTAACAAATACCAAAATCTTAGTTCAACCTATTTTTTATGTACCATCTTGGCGGTTTATAAAAGAGTTGTTTTGTTACCTTATTAAAAAATACGACCTTTCGGGAAAATCCGAAAAATGGCCGACTACCAAGACCCAAGTAAACATTTTTATACGTTGCAATATATATTCATACGCAATTTGTTCCGAATAATGGTGGATGTTTTTGCATTAAAAAATATCAACGTAGATAAAACATGATTTTTTTCATCAATTTTTTTTTTATCAAAAAATTTTTTTTTTAAATCAAATTTTCGTTTCCATCAATTTTTTTTTTTCATCAAATTTGTTTATCAAAAAATTTTTTTTTCATCAAATTTTTTTTATCAAAAAAAAATTTTTTTTTATCAAAAACTTTTTTTCATAATTTTTTGTTCTATCAAACTTTTTTTTCATGATTTTTTTAACATGATAATGTTTTTAGGCTGGTGTCTAATTTTAAAAATGGTGCAGGACGCCACCTCAGTTTGACTATATAAGTAACCGACTAACAAAAAATGCCTGCAAATTTTGTACTCTTGCCCAAAACATTAAATCATGATAATGTTTTGCGGAAGATTTGGGTGTACTTGCCAAAGCAAAGTTTTTTTAGAAAAAATAATGTTATATTACTTTGGTATTCCATGCAAAACGAATTGAATTATCAGTCGAGGACCCCATAAAAAACCAAAAGAGCTGTACATTTCGTAAGTGAGTGCAAAAATAGTGCAAAAAAGTGTTTTTACATTTTAGAGAGTATAAAAGATTCGGCACCAAAGAATATAACACTCTCACTTGTTTTATGTACATTTGATAAACAAATGGAATATTTTTATACGAAAGGCTTAGACTTGGTGAAAAAGTAGTGTTGGTAAAAAAAAATATTTTTTTTCACGAAAAACAAAATTATGATAAAAGATATTAAATGAGCCCAAAATTTTTGGTAAAAAAAAAAAAATTTGATGAAAAATAAAAATTTGGTGGAAAAAAAAATTTGATGAAAAAAAAAAAAAATTTGATTACAAAAAAAAAATTTGATGAAAAAAAAAAAATTTTTTGTTAAGAAATAATTATGTTACATTTTATTCACCAGCTGGTGAAAAACGGTTTTATTCACCACGAGGTGAATTATTATCCAAGTTACAAACCCAAGTTATTAAAATTTTTGGTTTTAAGAAAATGAAAATAGTAATTCTTGTTCTCTTTTTCGTTATTTGTTAGCTTATATAGTCAAATTGAGGTGGCGTCCTGAAACTTTTTTAAAATTAGACACCAGCCTAAAAACATTATCATGTTAAAAGAAATAAGAATTACACTTTTTATTTTTCTAAAACCAAAAAGGTTTTTAATTTGCAACTTGGATAATATTTCACATGCTGGTGATTTTTTTTTTCATCAATTTTTTTCATCTTTTTATAATTTGTTTTTTCATCAAATTTTGTTTTTCATCAAAAATTTTTTTTTCCTCAAATCTTTTTTTCATCAATTTTTTTTCTTCATCATTTTTTTCATTAATTTTGTTTTTTCATCAAATTTTTTGTTTATAAAATTTTTTTTATTACATTAAATTGTTTTTTCTTCATCTTTTTTTTATCATTTTTTTTATCAATTTTGTTCCATAAATTTTTTTTCATCAATTTTTTTTTCATTATTTTTTTTTTCATCAATTTTTTTTAATCAAATTTTTTTTACATCAATTTTTGGTCTTTTTATGAAATTTTTTTTTATCAATTTTTTTCACCAAAAATTTTTTTCATCAACTCGTTTTAATTAAAAAAAAAATTTCATCAAAAAATTTTTTTCTTTAAAATTTTTCTTTATCAACACTATTTTTTCTTAAATTTTATTTATTTTTTAAAAAAAAAAAAAATTCATAAAAATTTTTTTTTTCATCAAATATTTTCTTTCATCAAATTTTTTTATTATAATTTTGTTTTTCGTGAAACAAAAAAATTATATTTTTTTCCATTTTTTTACCAAAACTACGTTTTTACCAAGTCTAAACTATTGACATAAAAATGTTCCATTTGTTTATCAAATGTAAAAAAAACAAGTGAGAGTGTTAAATTCTTTGGTGCCGAATCTCTTATATATTTTTAAGTAATGCACTCATTTAACAAATTTACAGCTCTTTCGGTTTAGACTGCTTCTAGCTTTCAACAGACAGATGGACGGATGAATATAGCTAGATTGTCTTAGAAATGGATCAATAGTTTATAAACTTAATGGGTTCCTCGACCGATATTTTAATTCGTTTTGCTAGAATGGCAAAAATCATTATTTAACAAAAAACTTTGCTTTGGCAAGTACATCTAAATCTTCAGCAAAACATTATCATGATTTAATGTTTTGGGCAAGAGTACAAAATTTGGAAGCATTTTTTATGCTTTTTCTATACAAAAAATGTTTTACAATATGAGAATTTGTCTGTAAAAAAATCGTATCATAATCTGAGTATTTTCTTTACAAAAATTTACCCAGAATCGAAAAAAAATCTTTACGAAAATTGTATCAAAATCTGAGATTTTTTTCTAAACGAATCTGAGATATTTTTCTTACAAGAAATTTTTATATACGAAAAATCAAAAAACGGCTTTTTGTTTACTTAGGTGTTTGTTATTCGTGCTGGCATAACTTTGTCAATTAATACTGGTCGACGTTTTGAAGTTTCAAACGGAATGACAAACATAAATATACCCTCCCATATCAAGTAGCACTACTTAACTATGAGTTCAAATTATCTGTTTAAATAGAAGAGTAAAATTTAAAAAGCAAAAAACAAAATAATTACCTGCTGAGAAAATAATTGTAAATGAAACAGCATAGTTCAGAAAAATTTTAATTACAGCAGTTTAGTTAAGCAAGAAAAAAATATTATTCAACAAAAAGGACACTATTGAACAAGAAATAACGCAGTTGATTAAGACCGTAATTGGGGGTAATTTGTTCAGAATTTCGCTGCCAACATTTTAGCGATATTATACTTTTTTTTATAAATGTTTTTTTTTTTTTAACCTGCTCAATCTTAAACTACCCCAACGATTATTCATTTTTGACAATAACGAACATAACGAAGCCAAATTTGGACGCGACCGATACACCATTGGATAGGCCTTCAAAAAACCATTCGACCTGTATAAAATATTCATATAGTTTCTTTTGAAGAAATGGGAAAAATCCTCAAACAAAAGGAAATAATCCCGATTTCCTCCTTCCCTTTGACCTGCTAAATGTAAGATTGGGCAGCTAAAAAAACAGATAACTCTTATTTTGCTATCCTCTTTCCAAATGGACCTTCTTGGACCCATTTTCCAACAAACACTGATGTTGGGTATTATATGGTCGGTATTGACCGCTTAAAATTTTTTGCTTGTTTTAATTTAAAATTGTTTATATAAATGCTCTGTTGATAAATAGTTTTCCTAAGAAAAAAAAACTTAAGCAAGGATATTAATTAGATAGCTTTAAGGATTTCTAAGAATAATTATAATTTGTTAGTTTTTATGTCAAACATGTAGTTTAATTCTAAAAATAGTAACTAACCAGGCAGAAATTTGACAAACGCAAAAAATTAAAATATAACAAAATTAATACATTATTTTTTTTTAGTGTACATAAAAATTTCAATAAAGTGTAAATGGCACCCAATCTGGGACCAAATCTAGAAGCACAATTTAACTTGTTTTTGTTGCAAAAATGCAAGTCCACCAAAGCAGCAAAACTGTTTCTGTTTCCGAGACTTGCCAAAATTTTTCTATTCGAAAAATGTTTGCATTTTCAAATTTTCTACTCTCAGTTGTTTACATCAAAGATTTTGATAATTCAGAAAAACACATGTATTTTCTCTGTCTTTATCTCTTTAAAAGAAATATTTGATTTAAAATTAACGTCCATCAACCCGCTACGACAACAAAATGACAAATTGTAAGTCATTGGCTTTAAGCTAAAAATTGTTATATTGTTTTATGACCTTTTGGTATGCAATTGCATTTTTATTTAAAAACATTTATTTTCCCCCAGTTTGCAAATGTTGTATGTATAAAAAACAATGACGTGACTTTTGTCAGCACAATTTTCCTTAAACAAAAAAAAAAAATAAATAAAATAAAAATTGTGTGCAGTAAAATATTTGTAGTATTTTTTATACCACAAACCGAAGTATTTTTTTTACAATGATATTGTAATTTATTTTATGTTTTATTGGAAATATAAAAAAAAAATTGCTACATGCGATGGCTACTGTCCAAAATTGTAAAGTCAATGGGTTTCGTTTACGCAAAACAAAAAAAAATAAAAAATAAAATAACATTAAAATTCTGTTAATTTGTTTAACAAAATTAAAAAAATATGGCGCCCAAGTGAGGACCAGATTTTAAATTGCAAAATGGGGCTATAACAGGGCCCAATAACCTTCGATTTTTATTATAATGTTGATAAATTTAGGAACATTTTCCCTATAAACATTTACATAAATTCAGTTAATTTGACAAACAAAATTTCCCAAAAAATGGCGACCAAGATGGGGCCTTATTTTGAAATTTACCAAAATAGTGCCTCTACAGAAACCCTGTCCTTAAATCGAAATGTTGAAGTTTAAAACAACTGCCAACGAGAAAGAGTCGCATTTCATAGTTTTTATATAGAGCTCATTCTTACTTGTTCTGCTTTTAAAGATCATATTATGTAGGGCATCAATTGTATCAACAAAACCTATATAACACCCCCTTCTAGATATTTTATCATTGAGTGTTGAAAAATACAATACAATATAATGAAATAAAATTATATGACAGCAATAGCTAGTATAATGAAAACATTATTCTATCATCTACAAAAAAAAAAAAAAATTACAACTTTATTTTTATTGCATTGTTCTTTTCGATATTTGGACAATTATCTTATATATTTCTAGAACATATTTTTTCTCTCTTAACATGCTTTAGAAATGTTTTTACAAATTTTATATACACTCAAAATAAAAACGATATGTATTCGTGGCTCCAAAAAAGGTTTAAATTTATATACTTCAAAATTTGAAATTTCAATTCGTTGTAACTTTAGCAATTATTTACGAAATCTAAGAACTTAAAATGCAGTTCATTGCCAAAAACGGCATTTGATTGTGTTATCAACTTTGGTCCCTTTTTGGGCGCCATTTTTACTTTAATGAATTTCTGTTGTAAATATTTATTTTCTGGTTAGTAGAAACTTTAATGGATTTTTACAACAAACAATAATAAATGAAATATTAAGTTTAAAATATCACTAATAACCACAAGAACGCCAGATTGTACTTTTAGCTGTAGTCCTCAGCTGGGCGCCATTTTTCCTTTAATAAATTTTCTGTGTCCCAGTGGCAAATTGAACAATTTTGAGGCAGTAATAAATTTTAAAGATAGAACTGATTGTGGAAAAAATAAGGTAGTGCTTTTAACTTTGTGCCCCTATTGTGCGCCATTTTTATACCAAAATTAATTTTTTGTTGGGCAGTGGAAAATGTAATACATTTTTTGTAATCAATTTTAAACTTAACTAGTTTTACTTTAGCGGTGATTTAAAAAGTGATGAGCTAAGAGTGTAACTCACACTCGTAAGATTGTGTTTATTTATATTTGAGCCTTGGTTGGGTGACATTTTTACAGTCACGAAATTTTTTTTGTTTAAAAGAAAATGTTATAGATTTAAAGGTTGCAATAAATTATATTCTTATTTATAATTACTATTTTCTAAACTACGATTAATAAAAAGTAGAAATTTAAGCAGAAAGCACGGCAGAAAAACAATAGATTTGTGATTTTAACTATGGTCCCTAGTTGGTAGCCATTTTTAATATAATGAATGTAAACACAATAAGTTTTATCTTAAACGATGATTAATAAAATGTTTTAGATATAAAATAGTCCCCTATGGCCCCTGAATGGGAGCCATTTTTATTGAAAAGAATTTGGTTGTAAAGCGGATATATACTTAATAGATATTCAGGCCCATATAAATTTAAAGATTACGCCAGATTTTGTTGGGCCCCACCTTGGGCGCCATTTTACTGTAATGAGTTTTTTTGTAAAGTGAAAGTGTAATAGATTTTTAGGTCGCTACAAATTTATACGAAAGACAGGATTTTGACTTAAAAAACCCTTAGATTGTGCTTAAAATTGTATTACCCCAGCTTTTGACAAAAAATGCCTGCGAATTTGTGCACTTGTCCAATACGGTAAATTATGAAAATGCTTTGTTAATGATATGGGTGATAATATGCTGATAATATCATCAATTGAAATGTTTGAAACCGGAATGGGAATACCAGAAATGTTTATAATTTTTAAAAATAAAATTTTTCTTTTTTTCATTTGACATTTCGGGAAAAATAATTTAAAATATCAGTTAAGGTTCCCATTAAGTTTATATATTATTGATCCATGATGGGTTTTATCTATGGAAAGTAAGATGCCTTCCAAGCCAAATGTGCTGTAAATTTGGTAAATGAGTAAAATCAAATTTAATACATTCTATCGATATTCATATGTCGGTCCGTCTATGAAAAGTTCACTGCAGTCCAAACCAAAAGTGCTTGTCTCCCAGAATTTTTCTAAGAAATGTATTGTGCTCAAAGGCTGGTAAACTTCTGAAATGGATGAAATCGGACCAGGAGACAAAAGCTTCCGTTTGAATATCTAAACCAACTTCTAAAGACCAGAGGACGTCCGCTCCTCAAAGGGAGTGACATAAAAACTGATAAATTGTATTACTTAAGTCCAAAAAAGTGTTTTTACATTTTTTTTCACCAAACATGAATTTAATTTTTGGCGAAAAAAATTTTAGAAACTTTTTTTTATGATGGAAAAATGAATTTTTATGGCAAAAAAAATTTTGGTAAAAAAAATTGTTGATAAAAAAACTTATAACTATGTTTTTTGATGAAGAAAAAAAAAATTGATATAAAAAAAACTAAAATTTATGAACAAACAAGTTAGAGAGTGAAATTCGGCTGTGCTAAATCTTTTATACCCTCTAACATGTGAAAAAAAATACAGAAGCGTTTTTTTTTGAGACGGAGGCCTTCATTGGGGGTTGTAGGGGAAAACACCTCCTCTCGAATTTTTTTTTACTAATTTATTATGCTTTTAACATTAAATTTATATGTACAATTTTATCACTATTTAAACTATTTTTTTTTATCTACGCCCTAAAAAGGGTGCGCGCCAAAAAAAAAACTAAATGTTTTAGTTCCCCCGGTCCTAGTGCAGGAATCTGAACTTCTTCTTGCACAAACATGTTTCATTTGTTTAACAAAAACACGTAAAAAATATAGTGTTTTTCAGGGGTCGGCTTAGTTTTTCAAGGGGGAACTGTTTTCCCCTAGTCCGATTTAGTCCATTTCCAGGACCATAAGACATATTCGTGCCGAATTTCAGGTGGCTAGCTATTTCATTTTGGACTGCATCGTGCTATCTACAGACAGACGGACATTTATAGAATGTCTTAGAATCGAACATGGATCAATAATATATATACTTTATGGGATCCTCGACCGATATTTCGATGCGTTACAAACGGAATGACAAAATGAGTATGCCCCTATACTGTGGTTGGAGGGTCTAAAAAATTATGAAAAAAAATTGACAAAAGAAAAGTTTTGACTAAAAATGTTTTTGATGAACAAAAACAAGTGATAGTGCTAAACTCTTCTGTGTCGAATCTTTTATACCCTGAAACTTGTTAAACATATGAAAAACAAGTAGAAAAGTTAAATTCGTCTTGGCCGAATCTATGAATACCTTCTACAATGTCCTTTTTATGTGAGAGTAAATTTTCTAACGTGGAAAAAATAAAATTTTTGATTAGAAATATTTTATTTGCTGTAAAAAAACTCTTTTTTTAAGAAATTAAAAAAAAAAAAATAAATTACTAATTTTTTTTAAGTGTAAAATTTTTTTAAGTGTAAATTAACAATGTTTTTAAAACATGTTTAACTAGTTTTCAACACGTGAATTTAAGGTGCAACTAATCTGGAATTCACGGTTTTGTTAATAACTTTTGAACCGATTTGGCTGAACTTCAACACGAATCAGGCCAGGGGAACGGCAAATATACATGCCAAGCCTCAGCATCCTCAGAATTGCCTTTCGAAAGTTATCGTGTTTTTTATCTCGTAAATTTACGAAAAACTCTTGACGAAATTCATTATTTTGCTCATAACTTTTGAACCACTGCACTATAGGAAATTTTACCCATTTTTTGGCCAAAAGTCAAAATTAAAATTTTTGCAAACATTATTTTTTTTCACATTAATATAAAAAAAACTTAACAAAGTAAACAATTCTTTCTCAATTTTTCGACAGAATTGATGTACTGTCACTTTATCAGTAGTTTTTCTTGCAATTTCTTACTTAGTTATAAAATAACGATTGAGAGCAGCGAATTTTGTGATAGCTTCTAACAAAAGTTTTTATATTAAGAATTTATAGTTTTTAAAAACTAAAAAATGGAAAATAATGTCAAAGGTGAGTACTTTAATGATAAATAGTGAAATGTTGGTGAACTCATCTATTAGATCGATTTTATTGGAAAAATTGAAGTGACCTTAAGATGAACTTATTGAAGTATGAATTGGAATTTTATTTTGACTTTAAAAAAAATGATAGCATATGTTAGCTATAAAACCATAAAAGTTCTCTAGGACAATCAATTACCTTCCGAATTTAAAAAATTTCAAGGTCGGATATGTGCAAACTTTTTTTTTATACCCATTTTTCCAGGTGAGTACTGAGTGCCAAATTCAGAGTTATTTAATACATGGCGAGAGAAATAAAGCAGAGGTGGATAAGGAGCCGCTTTCTGACCATTTCTTTTCATACATTGCTGAGAGTGAATGTTTCGAAAACTTTAAACAATATATAAAGGAGGAATTAAGAATATTTTGTTCAAATATAAATATGAAAAGGATTTAAAGTTGTAGGAGTTTGAAAATTTTTGAAAGACAGCATGCTGTTTGGCTTAAAGGCAATACTTGGCTAAAAAAAACTTGAAACGCAGCCTGCCTCCACTAAATCGAAACCTGGGCGACCGCAATTAACTTTTTTGTCAAAATCTGCGAGAACAAAAATACGAGTTACAGCAGAAATCTCTAAAGATCTAAATAGGGAAGTTGAGCCCCTAGTTCTTGCATCATCTACGGCTGCCCGTAGTGGCATTTTGAAATGTAGTTGACGACTTGGAACTCAAAAATAAAATTTTTGAATAAAATCCTTATTAAAAAGTAGATTTGTTTGACACTTCTTAACATTGTTAAAATAAATTTCTACTGTTATCTTCGAAAGTTAGTGTACACTCAAAAAAAAAAATATTGTAAAAACAGTTTAGAAAACCATATAATCTATCAAGGATCTAAAAAATCTTAGATGCGGCAACTTATAACCCGGGAACCCTGTTTGGAACTAATTATTAGGTAATTTTTTAGGTAACTTTACTAATTTTTTTTTTGAGTGTATGAAAACCTTTAAGAGTCACTCCCTCCCTCTAAAGAGTCTTCCAAAAGTCAAATAAAAAAAATCAGTCAAATCGGTCCAGCCGTTTGGCTGTAAATAATTTTGGCCAAAAAAAGGGTAAAATTTCCTATAGTGCACTGGAGCGATTTCGCTGGATTGCAATACCAACCTGACCAGGTATGCAGAACTTCAGGAGCCTCCGTAAAGTATTTTAAAAGTTAGCGTGCTTTCAAAAGACAGACAGACGGACAGACGGACGCACGTCGCTAGATCGTCTTAAAATCGTTCAAGGATCATGAATATACATACTTTATGGGGTCCTAGACCTCTATCACTAGAGTGGAGGGCTTAAAAATCCAGAGTTTTTTTTTTTGGGGTAGGGGTGTGTGGTTTGGAGGGTGGCTATTGGGATACCTTAAAAAAAATTATGAAAAAAAGGTTTTTTTTTAGGAAAATTTTTTGTTTATTTTTTAATTTTATTTACAAAATTTTATGAAAAAACAAATATGAAAAAAAAAAATTATAAAAAAAAAATCCTAAAAAATAATTATTTACCACCTGGTGAATGCATGTTAAAATACGTAAAATGTTTAGTTTTGGGCCCTCGTTTGGCACCATTTTGACTGTATTTAACATTTCTGCTAATCAGTAGAAAATGTAATAGATTTTAAAGCCAAAAATCATAATAAAAATATGATACATTTTAATTTTGAGTTATGTCCCAGGTTGGGCGCCATTTTTATGCCCAGCTTAATGATTTTGGAAAAATATCTGATTTTGCTAGAAATTTGTTAACAAAACTTTGGGAAAGTTAATATTTATGTTTAAAACTAAACGTACGCCCTCAAGCGGAGATATTTGCAACCAAACGTAATACTTTAACATACCATATATCCCGAATGAGAAACATTTTTTAAAATTGGAATTTTTGTTAAAGAAAAATTTTATAGTAAATAAATTTCAGAAAGCTTATGAGATTCTTATTCGATTTTTGAAAAACAGCAGATTTTTTTTACAGAATTTATATTTCGAGTGTATTTTTAGTAGAAGCACCTTCCTCAAAGGTTTCTTTTATGTTATAAAGAGTGTCATTCGTTATTAGTCTGTATTTAATTAAAGTGTGGTAGTTGGCTGAAAGTATTCTTTTGTTTCGTGCTACTTTAGAGGGTTGTAAATATGACAAATGTTAGAACTATATATGGTGTTTTACTAAAACACAAAAAAAAATACGACACAAACATTTACGAGACTTGAATTGTAAATATTATTAACGAGAAATATCTCGGGGGTCAAATTAATGTAATAAAGAACTAAAATGAAATAAATATGTTTTTCGTATTTTAGTATTTGTTAAAGAAATATTAAACAAAAAATTTAGTAAAAACTTTATTTAGATGAATTTTAAGGTGGTTTAAATATAACTAAATATCTTAAAACGTTCTATGGTACTGATATTTGTAACAATCCGAAAAAACTGTTTTCAACCCCACCTTCAAGTAAACCGATCTGACCGAATCACTTTTCAATTTTTTGAATTTCGAAATATGAACAAAGCTGCAAAAGCTTTAAATTGAAGAAATTCTGAAAAAACGCATTGTAGAGGATATGCTGGGTTTCTGCCAAGTCGAATTTAAATTTTTCTGTATTTTTTATATATGTTTTTATTTTTAAAAATCTGTTTAACGTATTTTTTTTAACATAATTTTTTTTCATACTTTCACTTTTCTGCATTTATATTTTAACTTCAGTGTAGTTTCTTGAAAATTTTTCCCTTTTCTTTAAAATATTAAAAATACAATTTCTTAAAATTCTTATTCATTACATACCTGTGGTATACGAAACAATCTCAGTAAATTTGCCACTTGTATGGATGTTACCGATGATGCTGCACCCACAACACCTGATATTACTTTGCGTACTGTCGTTTTATTACAATGATATTCAGCATCATCTATGTTGCTAATGGAACCTGTAATGAAAACCAAAAAAAAATATTTACGTGATGTAAGAAATTTTAGCAAACTAAAAAATATTTTAGGAATTTTAACAATTTGTAAATATTTTCTTGCTCCCGTAACAAAAAAATAAAATTCATAGAAAATATTTGCAAACTAAATATAAGTAAAGAATTTGTTAAAATACATATTAACTGTAAACAGCCAAGTTGGAAAATGTGTCAAATAGGAAATTAAAATAAAGGTTTCTTGAGAAAACGTTTTCAGGTACTGAGAAATCATGGGTTTTTATATAATTTTATACTTTTAAATATTTAGTAAATAAATTTTAGTAATTTAAAGATTTTGATGAAAAATAATGATAACATAAAATGTGGGGGGGGGATGGTGAGACCGTCAAAAAAATATTTTTTGTTTTCCCCAGATGGCCCTATGTTCCAACTAGGAATTTTAAAGGACTAAATATATATAGATGCAAAATGATGCTTGTAACAGTTCAAAACATTTTTCTTTTAATCAGAAAAAACGAGACAAAGCTTTTACAGACAATATAAAATTAGGAGAGAGAACGCAAAAAAATATTTTTTTGAAACACTCTATTTTAAAAATGCCTGCGAATTTTATACTCGCCCAAAATATTAAATCATGATAATGTTTTGCTGCAGATATGGTGCAGTGAATCAAGCCGACCGGCTCAAAATGGGCGGCACGCCGCCGCCGGACAAATTTTAAAATTTTTTTCGCGCCGCCGCCGTTCAAAACAACAGATTTTACAACAATAATAGAATAAAAAAGTTCAGCCGACACTGAGTCGCACATTGGTTGAAGAGTGTCCGAAATTCACTTTTTTCATATTCGCCGATTTCGATAATTTTTTGGTATTTTGTTGTCAGATATCTGAATATTATGATTCCGTAATATTAGGCTGATATATTTATTATTTGTTTGGACAGACATGCTCAAAGTTCATATATGTTCGCTTGTTTAAAATGGCATGCAAATTTACTCTATATTCAATCTCTTGTTACAATCATAGTAAACTTATCATTTGACTTTGTTGTATATTTTCGTAAATGGCAATTGTCATGGATGAGATTTGCATTAAAAAAAGTTGTAAAAAGTGCCATATAAAAAATTTCGTAGAACAATATATAAACAACATCAAAATTTCAATGTTCATCAACTTCAGTGGACTTCATTTTTTTGCGCTGTGGAGCGCTGTTTAACAAAATATGTCAAATTACAGCTTAAAGTCTCAGCTAAAAGTTAAAAAAAAAATCAGCTGCTCCTACCTGCTTCTTTTCCAAAAAAAAAAAAAAACAGTAAAAACTATAAAATAATAAAGTAACAAAACATGAATTTTCGTTCATGCTTCAGAAACTCTGACTTTATGGGGGTATACTCACTTTGTCATTCCATGTGTAACACATCGAAATATCGGCCGGGGACCCCACAAAGTATATATAATATTGATCCATGATAGAATCAAAGACATTCTAGCGATGTCCGTCCGTCCGTCCGTCGATCTGTAGAAATAACGATGCAGTCCAAACAAAAAGAGCTAGACCCCTGAAGTTGGGCAAGAATATCTCTTATGTTACTGTTAAGGGTAAATTCGAAGATGAGCAAAATCGGAACAGGGGGAAAAAGTTTCCCCTTGAAGAACTAAAACGGCCCTGAAAAATATGATATTTTTACGAGTTTTTTTTTAATTTTTGCTCAACAAATGTAACATTTGTATGCCATATTATGTTCACAGACCTGCGCTTGAACCAAGGGGGGTTAGAAAATTCGATTTTTTTCAGGCCGCCCCCTTTTGGGGGCGTGGTTATAGAAATTAATTAAAAATAACGATAAAAAGTAATTATTTAAGCGTAAATATCATAAACAAATAATTTGTAAACATATATAGCGGGGACACAGGTGTCCCCCACCAACTCCGCCGACCCCCTACCAAAAAAAAGGACGCCCCTGCGATTTATAAACGTGTTGGTAGGTAAAAAAGATTCGGCACAGCCGAATTTAACACTCTTACTAGTTTCTATTTGTTTTTTCTATGGGAGGTGGGCGTAAAAGTGGGCGGATCAGGAATATATTTTCAGGAGCCCATTCCACAATTATACAATTTCAATATATGTTGTATGGGAAGTGGGCGTAAAAGAGGGCGGACATTTTTCAAATTTCACACAAATGATTCTGAGTGTTTAAAAATGATATGTGCCAAAAAACAATGCCGTAGGTCAAAATTCAAATTTCACTTTGTATGGGAGGTGGGCGTAAAAGTGGGCGGATCATTTTTATTTTTGCATTTTTTTCTTGATTCAAACAAAAAATGCCTGTTTGCCATGTTTCATTGTTCTTCGACAACTTCTTCTATTTTTAGCCGCTCGTTCTATGAACATCAACCAATGTGAGCCGCCGCCTAGCAAAATTGGTCGAACCGGCGCCGCCGAATATTTTGTGTCGGCTTGATTGACTGATATGGTGTACTTGCAAAAGCAAAGTTTTTTTTAGAAAAAATAATGAATATAAATTTGCCATTCCATGCAAAACGAATTTAAATATCTGTGCTCATTAAATGCCCTCCCTTTTGTAGTGTAGGTTTTACGAAAAACATAATTAATGAAGCCACTCACAATCAGTTATAAACAACTCATTAAATTAATAAAATTCTGCACACACAAAATGTAATCATACGTGTAGCGGAATAAAATTTTAAAATAATTTTGCACCTAAGCAAAATTATACAAAATAAATTGTTTATTGTTTTAATTTAATAGTTTAATGCACACAAATTAAAAAAGGGGGTGGACTAATATAAAACGGCCAGGGCGACTGCTGAGATCCATACATATAGTAAAAAATGATTAAAAATAAGTAAAAAAAAGTTCGGCTAGACCGAATCCATGAAACTGCACATCGCGGGCTCATTTGGAGCAAGTTTTAATAAGTGATTCTTTTAAAGAATTATACCACTTACCACTGTATAAAAGTAGCTAAAGATAATGTAGGATAATTCTCCACTTTTTGACCTTCAAAGTTAGGATTTAAATAATTTCATAAAAAAATGTCTTAGAACGGCGATAACTAGTTTAATATTCAATGCGATTTGATCAGCATGAACGCAAATTTTTTGTGCTAAAGCTACCTTTCCACTCAGGTGTCAACATTTTTTACTGGCATACCTTTCATTTTGAGTTTTCAACTAAAGACTTTTTAAATAATTTTTTTGTTTTTTTTTTTTTAACTTTTACTTACTTTAACACGATGGTAAGAAAAGAAGAATGGATAAATCAAAAAAGTAAAAATGCAGTCAAGCGTAGAAATGTATAGGCTTTGATAAAAACAATAAAATTAACAAAATCGCTTTTTCAAAAATTTAATTGTTGCCAAGAAGCCCCATATAGCTGCCCCTATGTGCAATGCCTAAAATCTTTCAAAAAACAAATTTTATTGAAATAAAAAACACTTTTTTAGTGATTGTAAATATAAAATTTTGACTAAAAAAATGTTTCTTGATAAATTTAGGTAATTTTATTGGGAATTCGAATAAAAAAAATATAAGTAACTTAAACATACACTTTTCCAATATTAAAAAATTTGTCGGTCCACAAAAAATGCAAATGACTGTATCTCGAGAAGGTGATTTGATACAACTTTTCTGATGATAGATTCATATTTAGGAGGCCATAATACTTCAGAAAATGTACCTTAGTCTGTGCAAAAAAACAGTTGACTTTTGTAGAGTAAAGTTATCATAAAAAATTTTTCAAAGTGTCCGATTTGGGAATGAAATGTCCCAAAGATAAACTCTCTATTTAATTTTATGCACTCTTATACAAGTTTCTCTTATTTTGAAATGCCACAAACACAATAAAAAACTAAATTTAAAATGTATTTCCAAAATATAGATTAAAATAATGGATAAAACATTAAACCTTTAGCAGCAATTTTAATTATAGAATTTAATTATGAACTCAATTTAAATTAATAAATATATTAAGCACAGAAAAATTAAACAACATAAACAGAAATATACAAATAAGTGTAATTGAAATATTTAAAAAAAAGTATTTTAAATATAAATTTGTAGAATGCTATTACACACACAAGGGAAGTATTTCAACCGTTACAAGCCGACTTGAAATATATATAAAAAAATACGATTTTAACGTCGGGGTGTCTCGGCATAGCGGCCACATCAGTGTTTAACAATTTATTTGCCCCCTTATGAAACAACACTCAAAATATTTTGTAGGCAAAAACAAATGAAAAACACATTTAAAACCAATGAATAAACAATTGAAAACCATCCCAGTAATTATGCATTTGTTTTAACAAACATCAACATTTATTTTTTACTGTTGACAAAATTTTCTAAAATAAATAACATTAAACATTAAAAAATTATGGTTTTTTCATTCTTTTTTACCAACAAATTCGAAAAAATAACCTACGAAAACATTTAAAATTAATGATAGTTCTGTTATTTTTACCAACAAATTCCAAAAAAAATGACCTACGAAAACATTTAAAATTAATGATTTCGTAGATTATTTTTTACAATTATCTACTGAAATATTTTTTTAAAAATTTTGAATAAAATTTTGGGGAATCGATCCCGCAATCAACTACATTCTGGCCAGACACTGTACCAATCGTTCCAAAGTTATTTGATACAAATATGTTTTTTATTTCTATAAATAATTTTTTTATTTTTTTTTCTACAAAAAAAATAACTTACTTGTGTAGGTAAAAACTAATGACATCTCATTAAAAAATACAAACAATTAAAAAAAAAATACTTACACAAATCATTAAAAATTTAAAGAATAATCCAAGGACATAACTACTTATTATAAGTTTTATGGTGAATTACTTATGTCATAACTATTATAGGTCAATTTTTATTTTATTTCTTATGGATAACTATTAATTCCTAATAAATATTTTTTTATTGTAAAATAATAGTTATGGACCTAAGTAATTTTTATAAATCGGGCCATGGTCACTTTGTTATTTGCAAAAAAAAAAGTTTTTTAACGAATTATTTAGTTTCAGAAAATATCCTTCCAAAAAAGGATATCACTTCATTTGCACCTACAAAGGATACAAAATAACTATTATAAAATAATAGTTATTTAATAGTTATTTTGTTGATAATTATTATTTTCAATTTTTATAAATAACTATTAAAAATGCGCAATTTTTTGGAAATCAAAAATGTCCATAATAGTTATTTTGGGTCCTTGGAATAATCAGTAGCTTTTACTTACAGAACAAAAATAAATGACTTTAAAAGTTAAATGTTAATGAAAGTCTTTATTTTTTAGTGTGTTATTTTTGAAACAAAGAACAGAAGTAGTCATTAATAAAAACTGAACATCAAACAAATGTTTTTTCTTTTAAAAACGACTAAACGTAAAACTTTTTTAATAAACTACAAACAGTTAATGACATTATTTTTTGAGTGCTCCCAAAATTTACACATTTTCATGAAAAAAAAAATATTATCGAAGCCGATTTTTTACTGTTGAATAGATTTTAGATTTCCTAAATTATGAGAAATTTTTCTTTAGAAAAAGTATAGTTTTCTGAGACACTTAAAAAAAAACTAAGACTCCCAACCAATTTCTGAGACATATTTCCTATTGTGAAGTCTAAGAATCTAAGAAATTTTTCCTATAAAAAGTCTTAGATTCTGAGACATTTTTCCTATAGAAAACGTCTCAGAGTCCCCACAGAACAATGTCGGAGCGGTTAACGTTTTCGGTCATGAGAGAGTATATGAGGCATTCCACACCAAATGTCCCGCTACAGAAAACCATGTGTCCCGTAAATTTCTGAATAGGTTGTTTGGATAGCCCTATATTGAACTAAGAAAATTGCGTTTTTGGTTTTTCAAATTTTCAAAAACTGGGCTTGGGAGGCGTGGTCAAATATTGTAAAAATGGTCAAATTTATGGCGAGTTGCCTTGATTAAATATATGTCACATTAAAACGGAATGCACCACAATCTCAGAAAATTTACATCCTTATATAATTTTGTATGGGCTATCGATAAAAATTTTTTTTTTGGAAAAATTTACAGAACCCGTTCTGAAATTTTCCATTTTTTAAAAAAGTAAATTTATCAAAAATCCAGCCACTTTTTTTTAAATTTTTTTTTGAAAGTTTAGATGTTTGTCTATCCTAGGGTTGCCATCTCCATTTTGAGAAAAAGAGGACATCAGCATCAAAAAAGGAGGACATTTGACTCAAAAAAGAGGACGTTTTTTCCCACTAAAAATTTTCAGTCCCACTTAAAAAAAATCACTAAAACCCAGTGTTGGCAACGATACCGCCCAGTTGGCAAAATAAAGTCACACCTGACATACTGCAGATACTCCCTTTATGAAATCGCTGACATCTTAATACAATTTTTCAAATGTCATCAATGACATGTCAGCAGTTGGTCAGCAGTGTCCACCAGTATCGGTTGCCACTAAAAATTTGTTTAAACAACCGCTGACCAACTGCTGTCATGTCATTGATGACATTTTGAAAAATTGTATGAAGATGTCAGCAATTTTATTAAGGGCGAGTCAGCAGTATGTCAGGTGTGATTTTTTTTGCCAACTGGGCGCAACCAATAAAGATATGAACATTATGAACGATTATGAAAGTCGATGAAGTTTCTCAGATTCTATTCCGTTCGGAAACGGAAATTAACCAATTCCATTCATTTACGTCAATTTCACTTTAAAACCAATGCTCAACAAATCGAAGGTGTTTGGCTTCGGTTTGAAGACCCATAGAAAATTTTTAAAGATTTTGTCTCTCTTATTCTAAATCTGTACTGTTAACTTTTTCACGCCTAGAATTTTATTTATTCGAGTTAAAAATGCGAAAAACGCAATTTTGCATTATTTTTAAAGCCTGCACAGCAGCCATTGCGTGGAATAAAAATCTAGTATATAGCGTTCGAGTTGAATAGAACTATTGTTTCTTTAATACGAAAAAAATATTGAAGTTAAAGCACAATTTTAAAAGCCTCTTAAGCAAAATCTGTACTGTGATGAGCTTAAAATTTAGGCAAAAATTCATACTTTTTTATAGGCTTTAAAAACCAATAAGGATATCTTCCGGTTTATACGAAAAGTTTTAAAGAAAACTCCAATTTGTAAAAAAAAATTTTAAGATAAATTTTACAAAAATAGTAATTTTAACAGTATGTATCATTTTAAAACGCAAGTGTAGCCTAATTAATAATTAAAAAAAATCTTATGTTGGATAGATTTTAATTTCATCGAATGTCTGCAGACATTCATGCTGACAGCATGCTGTGCAGGCTATCAAAAAATTCAAAAATCGAAAAAAGTTTGTTGAGCAGTGTAATTGAAAGATCTATAATTCCGAAGAATAATTTGTTTTAGGTTTTACGAACAAACATTCAATTCCCCTTTTGAACAGAATTGACTCTGTGATTTGTCCCAACATATAGTGCTTTTTTATTCAAAATGTACGCCTTTTTATGCGTTTTTAAAGAAAGCATCACTGCTGATAAGCTCCACATTTTGGCAAGCAAAGTAAGTAATGCCAAGTCATTTGAGCAACAATACAACGATGTCAAGAATTTAAAAGTGTCGATGCAATAAAAAATAAATTATGGAGAAAAGTGCAAAAAGTAGGACAACCCCGGACAATTGCTGAAAAAGAAGCCGGACTGCCCCGGACGCCCCAAAAAAGAGGACACTGACGCCCCAAAAAAGAGGACGGATGGCAACCCTAGTCTATCCACAAAAAAAAAAATCAATAACACGTTCGTCGTTTTTTTCGAGAAAATCGCATTTGAATTTTAAATTTCAATTTTGTAATTTGCTTGTATTTTCTTGTTTTAACGTTGCGAATGAGTATTATCAATTGCATAAATAATTCTCATTCGCTCTGTTGAAACAAGATATTTTCCCACAAAAAAGTCTTAGATTCTGAGACATTTTTCAAATAGAAAAAATCTCAGAAACTATAGTTATAAATGTCTTATAAGGCATTTTCCCAGATTCTGGGATATTTTTCCTTAAAGTCTCAGAAGACTGAGGCATTTCTTCTATAGAAAATGTCTCAGCTTCTGAGTTATTTTTCATATAGAAAAAATTTCAGACTCTACAACATTTTTTCTAAACAAAAACTCTTAAATTCTGAGACATTTTTCTTTTAGGAAAAGTCCGAGGTTTTTTTCTAGGAATCTAAGAATTTTGTCTTATAGAAAAGATTCAGCTTTTTCTATTAAAAAGTCTCAGATTCTGAGAAATTTTTCCTAAAAAATAACTTTTGGATTCTGAGTCATTTTTTAAATAGAAAAAAATCTCAGATTCCGAGACATTTTTCCTTTAAAAAAAAATCACATGTTCTGTGTAATTTTTCCTAAAGAAAATATTTCAGATTCTAATACAGTTTTTCTATAGAAAAATTCAAAAATTTTCTTATTTTTCTAATAGAAAAATTTAAAGATTCCTTTTTTCCTATAGAAATATTTAAAGATTCTTTTTATACCCTCCACTCTAGTGATAGAGGGTATATATAAGTTTGTCATTCCGTTTGTAACTCATCGAAATATCGATCTGGGACCCCATAAAGTATATATATTCATGATGCCCGATCGATTTTAAGACATTCTAGCGATGTCCGTCTGTCCGTCTGTCTGTGGAAAATGCTGTCGCGGACAAAATATTGCACAGAGATGACTGAAACTTAACATATTTATTGGAAGTTCTCCCGAGAAGTTTGGTATTGCATTTGAGCGATATCGGTTCAGCGGTTCAAAAGTTATGAACGAAAATGTAAGCACACCTCAAAAATTTCAGTACATTCAACATAACCTAAAAACACAAAATGCTTTAATTCGGCTTCTGGTTGGCATATGTGAACATAATTGAACACCAAATGGTATTTAAACAAGTACGAACACAAAAAAAAAAAAAAATCGCGGATTTTTTTTACCAAAATTTTTTTTCGCGAAAATTTTTTTTTCAAAAAAAAAAATTTTTTTAAAGTAATTTCCTTTTAAATAAAGTTTTTTGCAATAATCTTTTTAAAATTGTGGAGGGTATCACTACATTCGGCAAGGCCGAATTTAACTTTTTTACTTGTTTTCTTATAAAAAATACAAAGATTCAAAAACCTATAGAACAATTTTTGAGATTCTTGGAAATTTTTATAGAGAAAAATTCTCACATAATTATTTTTTTTTATTTCTCTTTTTTTTTTAACCATCTTCTTCTGAGATTTCTTGCAAAAAAGAATTATCAGATTTTTTCTAATAAAAAATTCTCAGTATTTTCCTATAAAAAAATCTCAGAAAAATCCTCTAGAAAAATTGTTAGATTTTCCTATAAAAAATTGTCAGATTATTCCTATAGAAAAATTCTTAGATTATTCCAAAAAAAATTCTAAGAAAAATGTTAACATTTTTATTTTTCCTAAAGAAAAATGATAAAATTTTTCATAAAGAAAAATTCTAATATTCAGAGACAGTTTTCTCTCAGAAAAATTTTAATATTCTTTCCACTTTTTTTTTTTACTTTCGTTTTTATACCCTCCACTCTAGCGATAGAGGGTATATATAAGTTTGTCATTCCGTTTGTAACAGCTCGAAATATTGGTCTAGGACCCCATAAAGTATATATATCCTCATGATCCTCGATAGATTTTAAGACGATCTAGCGATGCCCGTCCATCTGTCTGTTGAAAACACTCTAACTTTTGAAAGACTTTACGAAGGCTCCTGAAGTTAGGCATATAGGTTGGCCATTTACCTGGTCAGGTTTGTGTTGCAATCCATCGAAATCGGTTTAGTGGTTCAAAAGTTATAAACAAAAGAGTGAATTTCGGCAAGGGTTTTTCGCGAATTTACAAGATAAAACACTCGCTAAGTTTCGAAGGATAATTCTGAGAGTGCTGAAGCTTGGCATATATTTTTGTAGTTCTTCTGGTCTGATTCGTATTAAATTTCAGCCAAACCGGTCAACTGGTTGAATTCACGTGTTGAAAAAACTGAGCTTTTAAAAAAAAAAGCTTTTAAAACGTTGGTAAGCCACAAAATTACTTTACAAAGTTTTTTTGTCACTCGGAAATATTTTTACACTAAAAAAAAAAATTTACACTGGAAAAAAATGCCACACTCAAAAAAAAAAAGGAATTTTTCTTTTTTTTACAAAAATGACAAAAAAAAAAGTTTTTTACTTAAAAAAAAATATTTTTAATCAAAATTTTTCATATTTTTCACGGTAAAAAAATAACTATCCTTTACAAAGGGCATTGTGGAGGGTATTCATAGATTCGGCCAAGTCGAATTTAACTTTTCTACTTGTTTTCTGTTCTTTTTCTTTACTATCCTTTACTTTCCTTTTTTTCTTTTTCTTTTTTTTTTGCTTTCGAATTCGGAATTCTCATTATGTCTACTTACGTACGACAATAAGACTTTATGTTTTGCCACTACCGGTTGTCAATTTGCTAAATATTCTTGATAGTGGAATCTGACAAATTCCGAAACACGTGTAGAGTAAGTCTTGCAAAATTACCAAACCAATCAATTTTAAACAAACAACTTTATAAAAGTCTTATCCTAGAAAACTTTGAAGTCCTTTTCAAAGGAAACAGGATCACGAAATGAAGAACTGTTAATTTAGTTTTAACCCATTTGATCTATATATTCAGACGTATATCATCCGGTTCATGTTTAACGATTTTTTTTTTTCATTTTTTCGGACGGTGTTATATTACCTAAAATAATCAATATAAAAAAAAACTTTTTCATGGCAAAAATCATAATACTACTTAGAGATTTTGATTTGTAATCTCTTTAATTCTATTATTTATGAGTTCTACACATGAGTTATAATATTGTTGATATTTGTTATTAAAAACAAGTAGAGTTTCAATAACAATATTGTTGATTTCACCCCCTCGATATTATCATTCCAAAACTATTGCTTGACTTTCAAATGAACAAAAAAATTAAATTGTCAGACCAACCGTATAAATGCCCATGGAATTATTAGATGACTTTTTTTAATGCCTTCTACTAATAATGCCACCATAACTATTTTATGTTTATGCCAGCCATTGTTATTTTCATATTTTATATATATATTTTTTTTGCTTTTGTATTAACTGGGTTGGCCGATATTGTTGCTACATATTTATTTTTTTGTTATTGTTTTTTTTTTGTTATATACTTATGAGTCTGTTGTGTATGTACGAGTATGTTGTGTATGTACGAGTATGTGTGTAAAGAAGCAAACATAATTTTCCAAATCACTGAATTAAATTGATGTCATATAAGCCATGTTATTATTGTTGTTACTGGTAGATACGACAAACAAACATACATTCGATGCCTGTTTGTATAACAACAAATACACAAGGTAACCTTTTATAAGAAAGTATACAGAAATTTTTAGGTACATTTAATTTTGGAAGGATGCTGTCTTTTCATGTCTGTGAGATATATCAAAATTGGTGGTTCAAGTGAAAAATCATAAAAAAAAAATTTAAAACATCTCTTATGAACAGTCGTGGATCCACTGTAAATTTGCTGAAAAAAAATTTTTGACAAAAAAAAAAATTAATGGATAAAAATTTAAAAAAAAAAAATTGGTTGAAAAAAGACAAAATTCATAAAAATAAATGATAAAACATATTTGATGGAAAAAAAAAATTATGAAAAAACGTTTTGATAAAAAAACAAGTAAAAAAGTTAAATTCGGCTTTGCCGAATGTAGTGATACCCTCCACAATTTCAAAAAGATTATTGCAAAAAACTTTATTTAAAAGGAAATTACTTTTGAAAAAAAAAAAATTTTTTTGAAAAAAAAAAAATTCCGCGAAAAAAAATGTTGGTAAAAATAATCCGCGATTTTTTGTTTTTTTTGTCAAAAATATGTTCGCACCAATTTAAATACCATTTGGTGTTCAATTATGTTCACATATGTCAACCAGAAGCCGAATTAAAGCATTTTGTATTTATAGGTTATGTTGAATGTACTGAAATTTTTGAGGTGTGAACCGCTTTTGAACCTCTGAACCGATATCGCTCAAATGCAATACCAAACTTCTCGGGAGAACTTCCAATAAATATGTTAAGTTTCAGTCACCTATGTGCAATATTTTGTCCGCGACAGCATTTTCGACAGACAGACAGACAGACTGACAGACGGACATCGCTAGAATGCCTTAAAATCGATCGGGCATCATGAATATATATACTTTATGGGGTCCCAGATCGATATTTCGATGAGTTACAAACGGAATGACAAATTTATATATACCCTCTATCACTAAGTGGAGGGTATAAAAAAAATATTGATTAAAAAAAATTCATGAAATATTATAATGTTATGTTTTATTGACCAATTGGTAAAAAAAATTTTATTCACCAGCAGGTGAATTATTATCCAAGTTAAACATCCAAGTTACAAATTTTGGGTGTTTTGCGAAAATTAAAATAAATTTAGAATTTTTCTTAAGGAAAAACTAGAGAATTTTTCCATGACAAAGTTTAAAAATTTTTTATAGGAACAATCTTAGGATTTTTCTATAGGAAAAGTTTAAGAATATTTCGAAAAGAAATACTTCAGATTTTATTAAAGGAAAAATTTGCCTCTATATAAATTATTTGAGAATATTTTCCAGAGGAATCATCTGAGAATATTTCAGGTAGGAAAAATCTTAAAATTTTTCTATAATAACATAATAACATCCGAAAATTTTTCTGAAAATCTGAGAATTTTTTATAGGAAAAATCTTTGAATTGCTCCTTCAACGAAAAAAATTAGAGAATTTTTCTATAAAAATTTTAGAAGGGCAGGGTAAAGCGCAAAATAAATAATCTGAGAATAATCTAGGAAATTCCATAATCTCAAATTTTTTCTACAGAAATAATGATTCGGAATCTTTAAAGTTGTCTAATTAAAAAAATCTCAGAATTTTTAACATGATAATATTTTTAGGCTGGTGTCTAATTTTAAAAAAGTTGCAGGACGCCACCTCAGTTTGACTATATAAGCTAACAATTAAAGAAAAAGAAAACAAGAATTACTATTTTAATTCTCTTTTAAACCAAAAATTTTAATAACTTTGGTTTGCAATTTGGATAATAATTCACCTCGTGGTGAATAAATCCGTTTTTCACCAGCTGGTGAATAAAAAATAACAAAATTATTTTTCAACAAAAAAAAAAAAATTTTTCATCAAATTCTTTTTAATAATTTTTTTTCCATCAATTTTTTTTTCATCAATTTTTTTTTCCCATCAAATTTTTTTATTCATAAATTTTTTTTTTTCATAATTTTTTTTTTTTTTTCATAAAATTTTTTATTTCATTAAACTTTTTTTTTCATCATCAAATTTTTAAGTATCAATTTTTTTCTCAGCAAAAAAATTTTCTTTTTCATATTTTTTTTTCATCAATTTTTTTTACATCAGAAAACTTTTTCTTTTTATCAAAAAAATTCATCAAAAACTTTTTTTCGTCAAAATTTTTTTTTCACCAAAAATTTTGGGTTCATTAAATTTTTTTTTAACATAATTTTTTTTTTACCAAAACTACTTTTTCACCAAGTCTAAGCTTTTCTCATAAAAATGTTCCATTTGTTTATCAAATGTACATAAAACAAGTGAGAGTGTTATATTCTTTGGTGCCGAATCTTTTATACTCTCCAAAATGTAAAAACACTTTTTTGCACTTATTTTTGCACTCACTTACGAAGTGTACAACTCTTTTGGTTTTTTATGGGGACCTCGACTGATATTTTAATTCATTTTGCATGGAATAGCAAAATAATATAACATTATATTTTCTAAAAAAAACTTTGCTTTGGCAAAATTCGCAGACATTTTTTATATGAAACGTTTATAAGAAAGGCCGAGAAAATGCAAACATTTTTTTAAGACAAAACGTATTAGAACTTGAAACTTTTCTACAGGGAAAATAATTCAGAATTTGAGACTTTTTCTATAAGAACAATATCTCAGAATCTAAAACTTTTTCTATTAGAAAAATGTCTCATAATCTAAGAAAACCTCACAGAGTCTTAGATATTTTCTAAAATAATGTTTTAGAATCTTAGACTTTTTATTTAGGAAAAATGTCCCAGAATCTAAACTCTCAAAATCTGCTACATTTTACATAGGAACAATTTCTTAGAATGACCGACTTTTTTAATTGAAAAAATATCTCCGAACCTAAGCCTTTTTCTATTTAAAAAATGTATCAGAAAATGAAAATCTTAGATTTTTTCTTAAAAAAAAAAAAAATAAAAAGAATTTAACTTTTTTTATCTCAGAAATTTTTTTATAATCTTATAATTTTGGTGTAGGAAGAACCTTTTGGTATCTTACGAACTTGGATATGGAAATGTGGGATTAAAAATAAGAGATACTGGTTTTTTTAGCTGCGATTCTCAAATTTAAAAAATTGTTGCCACCTAATGAAAAAAATTGGTCTTTCGGGAAAATTCGACTAAAATCCGAACAAAGTTAGAACTAAGTAGAAGGAATTTCGTAAAACGACAAAATACAAAATACAAAATATTAATTTTAATAATGATTATTAAATTCTGATTCTGAAATGCAATATTAACCGCAACCGTTAACGTTTTCAAATCGTTTATGTATACGAAATCGTAGGAATATTTAATAATCATTATATTTTAAGGATGTTTATTCTGGCTCGAGGTCATTATTTTCTTTACTAATTAAAACCATGATATTCTCATAGCATAATTTTCAAGAAAATTATTTTTTTGTTTTAAATTTATTTATGTTGGTCATTTTTGCAAGACTTAAGCGACACGTGTTTCGGAATTTGTCAAGATTCCATTGTCAAGATTATTTAGCAAAAATAGAAACGATTTACTACAAAGTAGCAAACAAAAAAATAATTTTCTTGAAAATTATGCTATTCGAGCCAGAATAAACATCCTTAAAATATAATATTTTAAAGGTCGAAAAAAACAATTTCTATTTTTTAATAAAAATTAATCAGAATTTGAACATAATGGTTGGCACGCCATGTTATGAATAACCCTAATATGGAGTATTTCTCACAACAACAACACAGATAACATATTGTTGTAGTCCAATGGACTACCGTATGTAAAATTGTTCTAAATATTTTTGTTGGTTATTGACAATCGTTGCCTTATTAGTATGAATAGAGGCGAATATGTATTAATATTCTAGATTGTGCACAAACGATTTGTCATTAGACTCGTTTTCTACTTTGTAGTAAATCGTTCCTATTTTTGCTAAATAATTTTGACAATGGAATCTTGACAAATTCCGAAACACGTATCGATTAAGTCTTGCAAAAATGACCAACATAAATAAATTTAAAACAAAAAAGTAATTTTCTTGAAAATTATGCTATGAGAATATCATGGTTTTAATTAGTAAAGAAAATAATGACCTCGAGCCAGAATAAACATCCTCAAAATATAATGATTATTAAATATTCCTACGATTTCGTATACATAAACGATTTGAAAACGTTAACGGTTGCGGTTAATATTGCATTCTCAACTGGAGAAATTGAAAAATTGAGCGCGAAGAGAATTTATAAGTAAGACGAAGCATGGACTGATTATTTTTTTTATGATTGACCACTACCTTTCGGGAACTTAAGAAAAATTATAATCTCAAGCTTTTTCTGCGGAAACATAATTCGAAAATTTTCTTTTCTATATATTTTTTAAATATGAAAATGTTAACTCTAAAAAATCTTAGCTTAACACCAAGTTTCCTGTAGGAAAAATTTTTTTTGAGTAAAAAAAAATTTTTTCTTGTCAAAATTTTAAAATTTTTTTTGCGCTTAAAAAAATTTTTAAATTTGTATTTAAAATGTTTTGGGCATTGTTTAAGGTGTTCATGAATTCGCCTATTTCGAATTTAATATTTTTGCTGTTTTTATTGACAGTAAACTGCATAAAAATGCAAATCGAATTTGTTTTTTATTAATATTTTAGTAATTTTAATTCAGTTTGTTTAATAAAAATACTTTTTGAATTTAGTCTTATATTATAAGAGATCTAATGCTTTGCATTTTGATATTTAGAGGATTTCATCTCAAGCGAATCTTTTGAAAATATTGTCGTCAGATTAGGCTCAAACTTAAACAAAGATGAGATCAATTAAGTAATAGATACCGCACCCTATCTTAACAAGAACGATGAAAAACTAGCAGAGTTAGAGTTTGACTTTTTAGTCAACGGGCCTCTTTTGCGGATCCATGTACCCTCTCTGCTGTTACAGTTAGAATTTTTTTTATCAATATATTAAAAAAAAAAATACAAAAATTTTCAAGACCCCAAAACTTTATCTAGTTTTTACAAAGTCAAAACTATCTTTGACTTTATTTTTAGAAAACCCCTTTTAATTAGTTTTTTGTTTGTCCCCAAAAGAAAGTATATGGTTTTTCCTATGAGTCCTTATAGCATCGGTTTCAAAAACTGGTTCACTTCAGATGAAATCTCCCATACATAAGTCTTGATGTCGTTTTTCGTATAATACTGTCATACTTATGAAAATTATCTCTTTTCATACACCAGACATGTATGTTATTAAGTACATTGTTGTTAAAATATACTATATATTTTTATTAGCAACTTGAAATATGTGTATAAGAATTTATTTATATTTGTGTTTGTTGCAAAATCGACAATATTAAAATAATACTCAATAACTGAGATTTGGTTATTGAAATAATCCCATATAAATTACACCGCTCAACACTCTTTTTACGGTTTGAATTCTGATGATCAATTTTAGTAGACTTTGATCTCCTGATTCCAAATCTGTTCTCCAAATTTTCCCATCACGTCCAGATTTTTAGTTATTCACGGTTGAAAATGCGAAAAATTACAATGTTTTCATTATTTGAAAGACTGCACAGCAGCTATTCAGTGGAATACAAATCTGGTATAAAGCGCAAAAGTATAATTTATCTATGGTCTCCAACATAGAACACAATTTTTTAAAATTATTACGCTTGGTTGGGCTTTACTTGCGTTTTAAAATGATACTGTTAAAATTACCATTTTTGTAAAATTTACCTTAGTTTTTTTATATTTTTTCAAAGGAAAACTCCAAAAAAATAAATATTTTACAAAATGAAGCTTTCTCTGTTATTTTTTGTATAAACCGGAAGATATCTTGAATGGGTTTATAAGTCTTAAGAAAGAATGAACTTTTGCCTAAATTTTGAGTTCATCGCAGTAAATATTGATCATCTGGCCTTTTAAAAATGGTGCTTTTTCTAATTTTTTTGACAGTTTTTAAAATGCATGTTTGGCCAATAATAGTGCAACAACTTACAATTTTTTTGATCATTTTTTTGAGATCATAGTTCAATTCTACTCTCACGCTTTATACCAGATTTTTATTCCACCCAGCGGCTGATGTGCAGGCTTTCAAAAAAGGCAAAAATCGCGTTTTTTCGCATTTTCAACCGCGAATAATTAAAATTCTAGACATGATGGAAAAATTTGGAGCGCGAATTTGAAATCAGCGAGTCAAAATCTTTAAAAATTTTATATGAAACTTCAAACCGGAGCCAAAAACCTTCGATTTGTTGAGCGGTGTTATCAGAAAAAACTTTGCCATAAACCATTTAAAGTAAAATTTGGTTAGTTGTGCTCTCAAAAATCGTTTAAATTTCTCAAAATGGAAAGAGTTTCTCAATGTTATTTATAAATCGACCTTTTTCTTTAATATATTATTATTTTTTTAGAATTAATCTAAGCAGGCTTTCAAGGTCATTCAAATGTAAATAAAAGACTATTTATTCATTATTTCATCCTACGTTTCGTTGGGATTTTCTTTTTTAATTCTAAACCAACCTATGACTTTTTTGTACTTTTGCTTAAAAATTTCTAACTGGCGTGTTTGAAACCGTTATGGGAATACCAGAAATGTCAATAATTTTTCGAAATTCAATTTTCCTTTTGAATTTTTTCAATTTGAACCCTTGTAAGAAATTAAGTAAATTAATTTTTTTCCGCCCATTTTGAGGGCGTAAAATAATGATAAATAAATTATTTTCATGAAATAATTTTCATGTCCGATCTTGCTTAATCTCTACACAGAGTCTTAATACTTACCGCCAAATAACTTTGCCAAATTTCATGTCGATATTTCGGCTTTTAGGGTTACGGCCAGAAAATACCAGAAAATTCCCTATAGTGAATTATTGATTGGAAATCAGTGGCTTAGACGTTCTCTTTCTTCTATTGGTAAATATTAATATTTATAATATTGCGCACTGCTAAAATTCTAATAAATGAAACAATATGTTTCATACAGCAAAACTTATTAAGTCTCATGTTTAGTACTTTTATAAATTACTTTCATACGATACATTAAGGTGGTATTTATTTAAAACAGCGATTTTTTCCTAACTATGAAGGTGAGAAATTTATGAACTCAAAATTAAAATTTCTCAAATTTCCAAATTTCCAAATTCTAAATTATCGAAATAAAAAAATATAAACACTAAACAATTGTTAGTAAAAATTCAAAAATAAATTGTTACTTATTGTTTACTCACAAAAATATTCATAGAAAATCGTATATATATTTTTATCTATTTTTATTTCTACATCAACAAAAATTGACATTATAAAAGAGAATACAAAATTTCTGTGCATTTTTTACCAATTTTGATTTCAGCTAAACTGTGATGCATTGGAATATGTTAAAGTTTTCAACATACATAACCAAAAAATTATTAAAAAAATATTAACTCCTGTGAATACCCTATTAATCCATTGTTGTACAAAGATTTTGTTGATAACTTTGTTGTTTTCAATATAATTTAAGTAGTAGTTTTTTGCTGGGAAATTTTATTATTTTTCTTGTTAAGCTGGCATGGCATGTCTGTTACTGGCTTGATAATAAGTTTATGATTGCTATGGGAGTTGTATAGATTCCAATAGCAAAGTGTTTATGTGGTTTAACAAACTCATACTACTCTCTAAATAAAATATATTTAATATAATTTAGAATCTGTAATAACCAGCATGTAATATATAGAATGTTTAAACAAAATTAAATGAAAAATAAAAATCCTTAAATTAGGGCAACATTTTTAAAAGCTTAATTACACTGTGCTACAGTGGACTTATACTATTGATGTGACCTAGAGTAGCTTGTTTATTTTTGCGGATAGATTATAAAAATGTCCATTAAATTTTATTTTTTAACAATTTAATTGTTTATATTAAATCAAAATAGAAGCTATTAAAACTTATTCATAACCTATTTTTAATCTTTTTTTATACCCTCCACTCTAGTGATGGAGGGTACACAGTGGGCGAAAATACATTGGAAATTTTTTATATTAGATGCAATTTGTAAGTAAACAATACTAAACGCTATTATTATCCAAAGAGTATTATTATAAAAAGTGTTATGGTGGTAATTTTTAAAGCTTTAATTTAAGCTTCATAGCGTCTAGATTGAGTGAAAAAAAAATGTGCTACGAGGGTCGATCAGGAAAATGAAATTATTTATAGACATTTTCAGAACATTTTTTTTTAATTTTTCTTAGTCGATTTTTTCCAAATTCAAACATTTATAATTTAAAAAAAGATCCAATAGTTTTTACTCAGTGATCGAATAATTTTTCCAACAACCTAAACAAACAGTGAAATTTTTTAAGTACGGTAGAAAAATCCACATTTTTTGACCTCTAATTCTTTTGACCACCAATTTTTTTTGCAAACAAAGAAAAATTTTAATTATTTTAATATTTTATTACTATACACTTAGGTTTACTAAAATTAATAAACAATACAAGCTTTTCTTTGTTTACAAAAAAATGGTGGTCAAAAAAATTGCAATTTTTCTTCTGTACTTAAAAAACTTCACTGTTTGTTTGGTTCCTTCGAAAACTGAATAAAAACTATTGGATCTTTCTTTACATTTTTAATGTTTGAACTTGGAATTAATCGCCTTGGAAATATTTTTAAAAATGTTCTGAAAAATGTTTATAAATAATTTTATTTTCCAGATCAACCCTCGTAACACATTTATTATTAACTCATACTCCTTTAAAATGGAGGGATACCAGGGTCGTCTTTATCCCGAAGGCTGGGAAAAGTTCCCACACAGCTCCGAAGGATTTCAGACCAATTAGTCTGTCTTCTTTCTTGTTAAATACAATGGAACGAATGATAGACTCACATTTGCGTAGAGAGATTGATACGAGGTTGCTTTCGACAAAGCAACATGCATAGAGCAAGGGTAGATCAACGGAAACAGCTCTGCATGAGCTCGTTGGTACCATCGAGAGATCGCTTTCGGTAAAGGAGTACACTATGGTGGCCTTTCTTGATATAAAGGGGGCTGTTAATAATGTCATCCCAGACTCGATAATTTTGGCATTGTCTGGTCTGGAAGTAAAGCGTGGGATCGTTTTAATGGTGGAAAACCTACTTGCCAATAGACGTATAACGTCTAAATTGGGAGCGTCCGTCATATCTCGATTTGTCAATAGGGGCACACCACAAGGAGGTGTTCTTTCGCCGCTTCTTTGGAACCTGGCACTGAATTCAATGCTGCTATCACTAGAAGCACGTGGTTGTCATGTTGTATCATATGCTGACGATGTCGCGATAGCGGTAAAGGGGAAGCATCTGCCAACATTGAGGGACATTCTTCAGGGTTCTCTGAAAGATCTGTCTAAATGGGCAAGAGACTGTGGTCTAGGAGTTAATCCAAGTAAAACAGAGCTTGTTTTGTTTACAAGGAAAAATAAGATTCCTGCTTTTGATCCTATTTCTCTGGACGGCACTGAAACCACCGTCTCAGATGGAGCCAAGTATCTTGGAGTATTTCTAGATAGGAAGTTGAATTTCAGGCGTAATATTGAGGAACGGGTGAGAAAAGCAACGATTGCTTTATATTCCTGTAAAAGGGCCATAGGAAAACGATGGGGTTTTAGCCCTCAAGTCGTTCATTGGATCTATACAGCAGTGGTGCGTCCAATTTTGCTGTATGGAATCATTGTCTGGTGGCCTGCTTTATAAACAAAAGCGAACTGTGTCTTTATCACGAAGGTACAGAGAATGGCGTCGATGTGCGTCACTGGTGCTCTTCGTACTACACCTACGGCTGCATTAGAAATCCTTCTTCACCTCTGATACCATTGGACATATTGGGTAGGCAGTATGCGGCTGCGTCGGCAATTCGACTTAATAGCACGCTGCAATGGAAGAGCAGCGATTGTGGCCATAGCGCGATCTTGAAGAATATAACAATACCACAAAATGTGGACTGTGCTCCCTCTTTGAGCCTCTTCGAGCTCCACTTTACCACTTAGATACCATCCAGGGAGTCTTGGATGGGGGACATTCCGGGTAGTGGAGCAACCATAAATTTTTACACAGATGGATCGAGGCTGCACGAACAAGTGGGCTTTGGAGTCTATTCGGAAGAGCCTGGATTGAGCCTGGCTCGAAGATTGCCAGATCATTGCAGCGTTTACCGGGCAGAGATTCTGGCAATAAAGAAAGTGGCTGACTGGTTGAGCTGCAATGTCTTGTCTACAACCGCAGTCAACATCTATACTGACAGTCAAGCCGCGGTCAAGTACTTGGATTCAATGTTTCTGAAAACAAGATCTGCCCTTAACTGCCGCACGTCTTTAAATGAGATGGCCAAGCAGTTTAACATACGACTCAGAGCTTGCAAAACAAGGAACTACCTTACAGGTTCCAACAGAATTGGAATGTGTTGGTATGCCTCTAGAAACTTGCAAGCGAAACCTACGGCTTTGTTCTGCGACGGAGACCAATCAAAGGTGAGCAAATGGATGGACGTGTGAGACAACACGACTGATTTGGCCTTCTCTTAATCAGGGGCGCACAAGTGAGCTGATATCGCTTCCAAGAGGAGAGATTTCGACGGTGGTTTCTATAATTACCGGACACTGTCTTATAGGGAAGCACGCAGAGCAGTTAAATGTGCCGTCGAATGACTTTTGCCGAAGTTGCATGGATGAAGAGGAGTTGGAATCTATCGAAAACTTTATTTGCCATTGCCCGTCACTTTCTAGTCAGAGACTTGCTTCACTGGGATCTAGGGAGCTGTACGATCTTTCTGATTTGTCGGATGTCAAAATTCAACATCTAAGGAGTTTCATAAGAATCTCAAAATGGTTTAACGACAGGGTCTAGTAGGGAAACCTATTACGGTCCCGTGGTATCACAATGGACCTCAGAGTCTACGTGTGTTGACGTTAAACGTCAGCAGCCACTTACAACCTAACCTGGCCAGTTCGTATAGAATTTCAGCCAAATCGGTCCAGTGGTTATTAGCAAAACCGTGAATTTCAGATTAGTTTCACCTTAAAATCACGTGTTGAAAATCCGTTAAACATGTTTTAAAAACATTGGCAAGTCACAAAAATATTTTACAACGTATTTTTGTCACTCAAAAATATTTTTACACTAAAAAAAATACACTCGAAAAAAAATTACACTCAAAAAAATTTGGTAAATTATTTCTTTTTTTAAATTTTTTACACAAAATAAAATATTTCTAATCAAACATGTTACTTTTTTACGTTAGAAAATTTAATATCACTTAAAAAGGTAATTGTGGAGGGTATTCATAGATACAGCCAAGTCGAATTTAACTTTTCTACTTGTGTCTTTTTACCATTGTTTTTACAGAAAATATATTGTAAAAAATTTCGGTTTGTTTATCCAATGGTCTATTTTAATTCGCTTTAGAACCATTGCGGCTCATTTTTCTTGTTGTACAGTGTTACATGTGCTAAAACAGAAAACTACATTCTGCGAAAAAAAGAAATCTAGCAAGAAGAACTTAAACAAGTACTTTCATAACAATTGCCTGAACAGTTCTTAGAAAACTTTTTAATTTTCACTATCCTTGTCCAAAACGTGTGTAACTAAAAGCAACTATCAAAACTATTAAAAATAAACATAGATTTCTGTTGTAAGAACATAATTTCTTGTTAACACAACCAAAACAATTTGCCATGTTTTGTTTCCATTTTACCGTCATTTCTGTCTTACTAGTGTTTTCTCTGTGTGTATATATTCATTGTATAAATTTTCCTATTGTGTTGAAAAAAACAATCCTTATTCGTTGTATGCGATTTATTTCCATTGTGTGTGTGTTTTTTTTGCACTACTTCCTTTTTATGCTGCATGAAGCAGTATATTTTTTTTTTTCTAAAGCATTTTTTGTTTCTCTTTTTTTCTTGCTGCTATTTTCATTTAAGAAAAAAAAATGAATTCACTTAAAAATGCCTGCATTTCTTTATTAGTTTCAGTGTGATGTATAAATTGTAGTTTAAATTTATCTTCAAGGTGGTGTAAGAACATTCTTATGTTTCCCTTTTCTGAGGCAAATACTATTTTGTATTCATTTCTTTTGTATTCTTATGCAAATATTTTTGTTTTTTTTTTGTCTTCCTGTTCCTCTTTCATTTCTCTTATTAAAAGTAAAAAAAAAACAAAATCCGTTTCATAGAAATTTGAAGAAACTCTTGTTGAATTAAAAAACTCAATTTATTTTTACAAAAAAAAAAAAATCTTAAAAGTGCTGTAATAGTTTCTTTTGTTATTACAATTTGTAATAACATTTAAAGCTCTTAGGTATTTTATTCGTAATGATATGATTTCATTTCTATCACGTGCAACGAGTCGTATGAATAATTTCTATTTAATTGCAATAATTAAATATTAAGTATACGCAGTGAAGAACTAATTTAAAAGGAAAATGAAATCAGAAAATGACACAATTTTTAAAAAGAAAATTTTTCGAAAAGAGGTGCATCAGTAGGCTAGTTGGTAGCGTGCTAGCAAATGAGTCTGGGGGTCGTGCGTTCGATTCCCACCAGAGGTCTTGGTCTGTTTCGCTACAACGAGACAATGGTCTTAGTCACCCGTCTCGGTTAGGTTAATATGATTTGTAATTATATGTTAAAAATTCAATAAATAAATAAATATTTCGAAAAGTATTAAATTTACATAAAGTGTTGAAATCTGAGACATATTCCCCAAAAGAAGGTCTCAGAATGTGAGACCATTTTTCTTTAAAAAAGGTCACAAAATCGGATGCAATTTTGTACCTTCCAATATTCGCAATATTATTCGTCCGTCCGTCTATAAAAAACACGATACATTCCAAGGTGAAAAAGGTAGACTGCTTCTTCAAGGGGAGGCTTCTTCCTCCTGATCCGATTTCATCCATTCAAGAACTTTACCAGCATATGAATACAAGACATATCCGTGGCAAATATCTGGATGGTAGCTGCATTGGTTAGGACTCTCCACAGTCCGACAGACTAACATTGCTAGAATATATTTTTAACCAAATTGGCAGCTTAAGTACTTAACTTGCACTGGATCCAGGGTCGTCTTTTAGGTATGGGGAGTCCCTTGGATACACAAGAATTCGGGGCCTGCTGAAACGTAGAAATTCCCATAATAAAAAAAAAATTTTTGTTATGATTCTATTATTATGGGTTAGTGGTAAAATTTTTCTACGGAGAAAAATGTCTCAGAATCTGAAGTTATTTCTATAGGAAAAATGTGTCAGAACTTTAGACATTTTTTATACGAAAAATTTCTTAAAATCCGAGACTTTTTTTATACGAAAAATGTCTCACAATCAGCATCAGAGACCTTTTTTGTACGAAAAATTTTCAAGAATCTCATACTTTTTCGGTCCGAAAAATTTTTAAGAATCTCATTTTTTTCTGTTCGAAAAGTGTTTAGATACAATAATTTTTCTCAGACTTTTTCTATAGGGAAAATGTCTCAGAACCTAAGACTTTTATTTACGAAAAACGTCTCATAATCTAAAACTTTTTTAATACGAAACATATTATAGAATCTGAAAGCTTTCTAAGACTTCTAGCAACTTCAATATTTAAAAATTTTTCTAAGAATTCGTAGAGTCGATACGTTTTCCAGAATCTGAGAATTTTTCTTTACGAAAAAAGTCTCAGAATCTGAGGTTTTTTCTAAACGAAAAATTACTTTTTTTATACGAAAAATATCTCAGAATCGGAAATTTTTGTTACCCGAAAAATTTCTCATATTTGAGACTTTTTATATACACACAAGTAGAAAATTTAAATTCGACTTGGCCGAATCTATGAATACCCTCCACAATGCCCCTTTTAAGTGATAGTTAATTTTCTGTCGTGAAAAAAAAATATTTTTGATAAGAAATATTTTATTTTGTGTAAAAAAAAATTTTTTAAAGTAATTTCTGAAAACAAAAAAAAATGGTATGAAAATATTCGTGGTTCGATTCTGGACTGGGTATTGATACACTCAAAAAAATACGTTAGTAGATTTACTATTTTTTTTTTTGCTAATGCTAGTTAGCTAACTTTTAGCAAATTTTTAGTTGAGATTAGCATGTTAGCAAAAAATTCTTGTAAACTTCATTTAGCACATTAGCAATTTTAAACAAACTTTGAACTAATTTCTTTTGCTAAATTTGAAATTGAGTTGACAACATTTTTACAAGATTTTTTGCTAACATTAGCAAAAATAAATGGTAAATTTTTTTTTATTTTCAGAAAACTTAAAATGGCGCTATCTCGGAAACTAAGCCAGATAGAGCAAAATGGAGGGCATTTTTGGTTCTTAGAATCTCCATACTTTCGCGGGTCCTCTTCACATGTGTGGACCCTAATGGGACCTAACTTTGGATCCAAAAAAGTTAGCATTCCCGAAAATTTTAAAAATGCTCATATCTCGGTAAATATTGCCGACACAACAAAAAGTCCAAAAGAATTTTTGTAGCTCTCAACACGTAGAACAAGACCGCAAAATAACCAAAAGCTCTCCGAGTAAGATTTTTGAAGTTATCGAGTTTTTTAATTCTCAAGACCCCAGAGATCCCCTAAATTCACGTATTTCAAAAACAAAGCAAGGTAGAGCGAAACGGACACAAATTTTGGATCAAAAACTATGACGATTTTTAAGGAACCCAACTAGGTCTAGGCCCATCGGGGTCTGGACCTATTGGGTCCGAATCCAAAGGGGTCCTCAAATGTGTATGAACTAACAAGGGAAGTATCTCAACCCTTATGAACCGATTTGCATGAAACGTAAAATATATATAAAAGAGACAATTCTAAGGTTGGGGTGTCTCGGCTTATCGGCCATATCGGGGACTTATGGGTTCAAAACATGGGTCAAAAAATTGCGAAAAAATCGTTTTTTGGATTTTTCAGCCATTTATTTCTAAGAAACTATATGATGTTTACATATGAGAAGAAAGGTTTTTTTAATGCCTATCCAACGGTTGCATAACCTTGTAAAAGTTTGGCTTCGGTAAATACTTTTTTCATGAAAATGTGAAAATTTTGGGTTGTATTTATATGAAGACAAAGAGCTACGATGTCCATATAAATACGAAATAATCTTTATTAAATTTAAGTCGACACATATTTTTGCTCTAGAGGATATTCCTGTTAGTTCGTGAGTTATCGAAATTTTCCCGGAGGTCCATATGGTTTCATAAGGCGACAACGAAATTTTGAAACACTGATATGGCCGAAAAGCCGAGACACCCCAAACTTAAAATCGTCTCATTTATATATATTTTAAATTTCAGGCAAATCGGTTCATAAGGGTTGAGATACTTCCCTTGTAAGTTGAAATAAAAATTATTTCAGTTAACTAATTTTTAGCAAAAAGATTTTGCTAACTTTACCAAAAAAATTGTGGGTTCAAAATCAGCAAATTTTCTTGTAGGTTTACAAGCTTTTTTTGCTAACTTTACAGTTTTTTTTTTTTTGAGTGTATTAATAAAAAATTCACATATTAAAAAAACAATTACCATTAACAAAACAGACTGGCATTTGAATCCTACTGATGAAGACAGTTAACTGGAACTGTCCGAAACCGGTATAGGAATACCAGAAATGTCTATAGCTTTTAGAAATTACAATTTTTCTTCTACATTTTTCAACTCAAACCCTTATAACAAATAGAATTAGAGCCCGTGCTCGATCTGTTCTAACAGAAAAATAAACAAAAAAAATAATTTACTAAATTTTTTTTTGAGTGTAAAATATTTTTTGAGTGTAAAATTTTTTTCGAGTGTACATTTTTTTAGTGGAAAAATGTTTTTGAATGACAAAAATACGTTGTAAAATATTTTTGTGACCTAAAAATGTTTTTAAAACATGTTTAACGTGTTTTCAACGCGTGAATTTAAGGTGAATCTTAAATTCACAATTTTGATAATAACTTTTGAACCAATTGACCGATATGACTGATTTTCAATACGGACTAGACCAGGGGAACGGCAAATATATGTGCAAAACTTCAGCATACTCAGAATTGCCTTTCGAAAGTGAGCGTGTTTTTTATCTCGTAAATTCACGAAAAACCCTTGCCGAAATTCAGTCATTTGCTCATAACATTTGAACCACTGCACTGTGGCCGAAATCACTGATCTAGCGGCGCTTAAGTCAAAATTTAAAAATTAAGATCGATAAATGTTTTTGCACTGCATTGTTTACCTATACTTTAGAGAAAAAATTTACCTTTTTACTTTTGTTTTGCTTTCAATATTCGCACAGCTGTAGGCTGTCAAATATACATTTTCTGCAGCAAGTGTATTAAAGGAATTTGGGGCCTAATTACTCAGTGAGTTTTTCTTGACACTTTTAAGTCAATTGTTTATACATTTTGAGCCAAAAAGTTTTAATTGAAAGTAAAAGGTATGTTTTAACTAAAAAATAAATGTTTGTGGCCTGTGTGTATCTAGTTTATTATTAGTGCATTATAGAAGTTTACATTTGTGATATAAACTATAGTTTCATGGACTGCAATTTTTGAAATTCGATCGTATTCGGTCCAATTCCTGTTTTGTTTATTATTTTGGGTTATTTTTGTTGTGACGTTTTAGTATGGCGTGCTACTTACTTAGTTCGCGCAAGTTGTTCGGTTTTTTAGGGTCCATCTGCCTGTCCAAATAAAAAGTATAAACGCGATACAGACCACAATTTTCAATCGATTTGTCTGAAATTTGAAATTTAAGTTTCTTTTATCGCAAGAACAAAACCTATTAAATATTGACAAAATCAATACATGTTAACCCATAGCCCCTATGTAAATGTCCCCTTCAAGTTTTACTTAAATACCCCCAACAATAGTATTTAAGATATCCTCTTGAAATTCGGCCGATAAATGTTTTTTATATTCATAAACAATCGCTCTAAATTTTAACGGAATCGGACCATTTTAATTTTTAGGCCTCATACAAACAACCCTCCCAATATTTACATAAATTTCGCAAAATATATAAAAATAAATAGATATTGTTTAAAAATTAATTCTTTATAAATTTTATAATCGCAAATTAGCATTAGTCTTTATTATTTTACATTTCCGAATTAAGCGCCGCTAGATTGGCCATTTCGGCCACTGTGCATTGGACCGATTTGCCTGAAATTCTATATACCAAGCTTCAGAATTGCCTTTCAAAAGAAAGCGTGTTTTTATACCCTCCACTCTAGTGATAGAGGGTATATATAAGTTTGTCATTCCGTTTGTAACACCTCGAAATATTGGTCTAGGACCCCATAAAGTGTATATATTTATGATCCTCGATCGATTTTAAGTCGATCTAGCGATGTCCGTCCGTCCGTCTGTCTGTCTGTCCGTAGAAAACACGCTAACTTTTGAAAGACTTGACAGAGGCTACTGAAGTTTGGCATATATATTTGCTATGTACCTGGTCAGGTTGGTGTTGCAATACAGCCAAATCGGTCCAGTGGTTCAAAAGTTATGAGAAAAAGAGTAAATTTCGGCAAGGGTGTTTCGCGAATTTACGAGATAAAAAACACGATAACTTTCGAAATTCAATAATGAGACTACTGAAGCTTTCTAGGTATCTTTGCAGTTCCCCGGGTCTGTTTGGTATTAAATTTCATCTCAATCGGTTTAGTGGTTCAAAAGTTATAAGCAAGATCCTGAATTTCACATTAGTTTCATCTAAAATTCCACGTGTTTTAACAAGTTTTAAAAGCATTGGTGGTAAATAAACAATGCTTTTCAAACTTATTTAATTTTAAAGCAATGCTTTTTAAACTTGTTTAGTTTTAAAAGCATTGGTAACTTAAAAATTACACTCGAAAAAAATTTTACACTCATAAAAAATTTTACACTCAAAAAAAATTTTTACACTCAAAAAAAAAATTTACACAAAAAAAATTCAGTTTTTTTTTTTTACAAAAATGACAATATTTTGTGTACATACGTACGTGCATTCACTAAGAAATATTTTTACATTAAAAAAAACATTACACTCGAAAAAAATTTTTATACTCAAAAAAAAATTAGTAACTTTTCTTTAAAAAAAAAAAATGACAAAAAAAAGGATTTTTTACTCAAAATAAAATATTTCTAATCGAAATTGTTAATTTTTTCACGTTAAAAAATGTACTACCCTTTAAAAAAATGATTTGTGGAGGGTATTCATAGATTCGGCAAAGTCGAATTTAACTTTTCTACTTGTTTATCTTGCAAATTCACGAAAATCCCTTGCCGAAATTCGGTCTTTTGCTCATAACTTTAGAACCACTGGACAAATTTCGCTGGATTGCAATATCAGCCTGACCAGGTAAATGCCACATCTATATGCCAAGCTTCAGGAGACTCCGTAAAGTCTTTCAAAAGTAAGCGTTTTTTCAACAGACTTACTGACGAACAGACGGACGTACATCGCTAGATCGTCTTAAAAACGATCGAGTATCATGAATATATGGAGCATTCCAGGTCAAATCGGACACTTTGAAAACATTTTTTTTTTAATTTCCCCAATTTGATTACAGTTTTTAGTACCCTTCGAAAACTCCTTCGTGGTAAATTTTCAGATTGTTTTGATGACCCGTTCAAAATGAATCGAATTTTTTAAAATTGGTAGTTTGTTCCTTTACTTAAACTTCTTTTACTCATAAATTCTTCAATAATGGTCCAAATTTCATTTTTTTTTTTTTCAAAATTTTTATTTTTTTACCTGCTTTTAAAAAAACAAAATCCAAAAAATTCTTAAAAGCGCTCTAGTATGCGATTTTTAAGTTTTAAAATTTAAATCTCAGTTTTGAAAATGTTTGAACTCTTCGATTTTTTTGAAATTTTTTTGTGTAAAACTTCTATCGATTCTACAAATGTTTTGCCCAGTAGGATCATAGGATAACGATTACTATTATTTTTTTAAATTTTTTGAAAAAAATTTATTGTAATTTTTCAATCTTAAAATCATTTCTACTGCTCCTATGGTGCGTCATAAATAAGTAATTTCCAAGACCGACCCCCATTAATTTTTACGTCTAAACATTTCTTCGGAACAAATTAATACCCTATCTCCAATTTCTGAGGAGGCTTCCACATAAAATGACATTATTTAAAATTTGCTCCAACCGCTCTAACTGCCATAATAGTGCCCTTAGAGCAACAACAACTAATACCCTATCTCCAATTTCTAAGGGGCTTCTACACAAGACGACATTTTTTAAAATTTGCTCAACTGCTCTAACGCTAAGAGTGCCCTTAGAGCAATAAAATGTATGACCGACCCACAATATTTTTTTAGTTCAAACATTTTCTCTGAACGCACCTACCCTCTATCTTTAACTCTTAAGGCGGTCCCCATACAATTTTTTTATTTTTGTAAATTTGTTTTATTTAATCAGCTTCTACCGGTCCAATGGTGCGTCCGAGAGGGATCATTAGTGAGACCGACCCCCATTTATTTTTACCCTCTAACATTTTTGTAAAACATACCTACGCCCTATCTCCACTCCCTAAATAGGCTTACCACGAAGGAGTTTTCGAAGGATACTAAAAACTGTAAAAAATTGGGAAAATCTAAAAAAAAAAAAATTCAAAGTGTCCGAATTGACATGGAATGCCCCATATATTCATGATCCTCGATTGATTTTAAGATGTCCGTCCGTCCGTCTGTCTGTCCGTCTGTCTGTCTGTTGAAAACACGCTAACTTTTGCAAGACTTTACGGAGGCTCCTAAAGTACCTGGTCAGGTTGGTATTGCAATCCAGCGAAATCGGTCCAATGGTTCAAAAGTCTTTTGCTCATAACTTTTAAATCACTGGACCGATTTCGCTGGATTGCAATAGCAACCTGACCAGATAAATTCCCAACATATATGCCAAACTTCTGGAGCCTACATATAGTCTTTTAAAAGTTAGCGTGTTTTCAACAGACAGACGGAGGGACATCGCTAGATCGTTTTAAGATCGTTCGAGTATTATGGGGTCCTAGACCAATATTTCGAGGTGTTAGAAACGGAATGACAAACTTAGAGGGTATACTCTATCACTAGAGTGGAGGGTATAAAAAAATTTAGAAAAAAAATATCGAAGTGTTTTAACTCGACCGATATTTCAATTCATTTTGCAAAGAATGACAAGCCGTGTAAAAATCGATTAGATATATATGATGGAATCTGTTTAGATCTGAATATATTAATTGCACCTGATTAGATCTATTATATCCGAGATTTTTTACCATTTTTGAGATCTGATCAGAAACAATTACTGATCAGGACTTCTTTGATCTCGAAATTGGGGAAAAATCTCGGATATAATAGACCTGATCAGATACAAATGATATTATTAGATCTTAATAGACCAGCCAGATCTAATCAATTAGATTAAATTATCTTGATAAAATTTTTTTGGCAAAATTCGCAGGCATTTTAAAATTCTGTCATTCCGTCTGTCACTCATCGAAATATCGGTCTGAAAAGAATATGAAATAATTATGATTATGTGAATTTTTTTTGTCGCCAAAATTTTTGTGTATTATCAAAAAAAAATTGTTGTTGAATTTATGTTGTTTTTTCAATTTAACTATTTAGAAATTTTTTTTTTGTTTTTCACTAAAATGTATTTTCACCCAATTTTGTTTTTAAAAACCCATTTTTTCACAATTTTTTTCTTTTAATTTTTTTCTTTTCTTGTAATTTTTTTTATAAGATTTGCCCGATTTTGGGGCATATATTTAAGAAAATTTCTTAGAATCTGGAACATTATACAAAATTTTAAATTTTCCAACTTACCTTTTATAAAATCTACTGCCATTTCCAAACCATACGAATCTTTATCACAATCATCTAAAATATGAGCTCCTAGCGTTATATTTGGCAACAAATGCATTTCATTAATACGATCTATAGTATATAACATAGCCTCTAAAGCCTGTATACCACCCTGAGGCATAATGGGACCACATGTTACAGTATCTTCACGTGAATGCACCATCATAAGACCACCCAATATAACATCACCCTCAACAACGGCCTCACGTTTAACAGGCCAATGACGCTGCGGTGGAGGATATAGCAAACGTTGTACCTGATAGTCTTGTTCGGTTTCGGGTAAAGAACGAAATTTTTTTGAGCCCGTAGTATGTAAGAGATTATGACCACCGATGATGTGTGAAGTGGTGGCACGACCACGATGACGACCAGAACGTGGTGATGCAGCAAAATAATCACTGTTTGCTAAAATAGCATCATTCTGATAATGATGATGTTGTTGCTGATGTGACGATGATGATGACTGCTGCAGGTGATGATGTGAAGAATGTGAAGGCTGATGATGTAGATGATGGGTTAGATATGGATATTTGTTATTATCATTATCAAAGAAAAAGTCATCGGCAAATGTTGAGGTTTGTTGTTCAGTTAGAAAAGGAAATTGTGTTGTTATCGATGATTCTGGTATTAAAAGTGTGGCATCATAATTCAATTCATCACCTGCATTTAAAAAGGAATCGGAAAATTTTTCTTGTTCATGATTTTTTGTGGAAGATAGAACATTCTCATTTTCATTTTGCCATATCATAGCAAAATTATCATCACTTTGATAATTAAAATCCTCAGCCGGTGGTATTGAAATAATGTCAGCCTTGATATCATCATTGTTGGTATTTGTTATGGAAGAATATGGTTGATATTTTTTTGTTGCTAAAGGAGTTTTTAGATGTTTGGAGTTTTGTTTTGCTACTTTATGTTTTCTATGATGCTTAGCAGAATATTTATGTTTTTCAAATGGATATTTAGACGACTCTGGAAAGTGATAACGATGATGTTGTTGCGTTTGGTGTTGGCAATAATGATTGTGTGATGAATGCTGATGATGTTTATGTTGGTGATGTTGCTTATAATGTCGTTGTTGTTGTGTTGGTTTTTTTAATAATTCTACTGTTTGTTTAGTATTTTCAGAGTAGCTAATAGCTTTAGGTATCACAATATTATTTTTACCGTCATCATCTTTATCATCACCATTATCGTCATTGTTAAAGTCATCATATTTAACCATATTCTTTGTTTCTTTAACAAAGTTTTCCACTACATTAAATTTGCCAGTTTTTAAGGTGCTGGTAGTGGTGGCAGTGGTTGCTTCTATATCACCTACTACCTCAGGCATATTATTTCCAACCCGGCCTTCGCTATTTTGTATATCATCATCTTCCTGTTGGCTGATTTCACCATTGATTTTTGTAAGAAATATGATTGCTAATAAAACAGTTAACTTTTTCACAGGTATTTCTTTAGTTATTTTCATTTTTATTTAACAAGATTTCTGTTTTTTTTTGGAAAGTATTTTTTGTTGTAATCACAAATTTGCCTGTAGTTGTTGTTATGCCTATTTTTTGTTTTCTTAGATTTTCCAGATATGCGTTGTGTATCCTTTGAATTTGTTTGGTTGTTGTTGTTGGAGGATATGTTTTCATTACAAAGAAAATTTAGAAATTTTTGTTTGTGATATGCTTTTGTTTGTGCTTATATGCCTGGAGTTCCTTTTTTTTTTTGATACTTTTTTTTTGGAAATTCAATTCTATTTACATTTGTAGGGGTTGTTATTTTTTTTTTGTAGGTTCTGCTTCTATTTATTTTTTTTATTTTTAGATGAATTTTCTTTAACTGTTTTTCTATTTACTTTTGCTATATTTATTTTGCAAAATTTAAATCAGTTCATTTCTATAAAATAGATTTACATCTAAAAAAAGTTATACTTTATTGTAATAAACAACTTATTTTATATTGACGCCTAAAAGTATGCTTTATTTTTTTCTTAAAATTTAAAAAACTTTAATTTACAAGGGAAGTATTCACGACCCCTATTAACCGATTTTCCTGAAACTTAAGATAATGGGGCATTCCATGCCGAGACGCACACTTTCAGACTCGACCCCCATTTCCCATGTTTTCCTAGATTTTTGGATATGTTGTATACGTGTATGTAAATTAGAGGTGTCCTTAAAAACGAAAATCACCTTTTTATACCTGGTAGGGTCCTATATTGTTCTTTAGTATCTAAAAATGAGTGAGCCAAAATTTGGGGACAATCGGCTAAAAATAACTCGTGCCGAAAATGGATTGAAGTTTTGGGACATTCTTATAAGAACGAAAAACTCGTTTTTTCTAGTTTTTGGAAAAACATTGGTATTTAATATTTTTTGTTAAATTTTTTGTAAAATAATATGAAAATGGTACAAAATTACCTTTTCAAAACGACTAATAAAATTAAAATCGGATAAAAAATAAGCATTTTACGAATACATGCCCCAGACCATTGTATGGTTTTTAGAGCCAGAATTTCAAAATTTTCAAAATTTTTAGGCAAAAAAATAGTAAAAATTTAATTTTACTTTATGATCAAATTGAATACATGTTTAAGATTAAAAATAGCAGATATGGTAGTCAAGCTTTTTTTTATTTGGCGCGGGTAGTGATAAAATTTCCGCGGATTCCAAATAAAATGCGTTTTTCTACAATAATTAAGCAAATTTTTGAAAATTTGTGCTCTATTGTGCGGATCGAAGTGTAAAACGTAAATTCTGTAACTTTTGAGAAATCGGATATATGCAGATATCTTGTATTATAGAAATGTATAACGTCTCAAATTTGTCATTTTACCTCGACGAAAAGGGGTTAAAGATGCCCGAATTTTCAAAAAATTTACAGAATTTATGTATTTCACTTCGTATAATACAATACAGAAAATTGTTTCCCATATTTGCTAAATTATTTTAGAAAAACTCATTTTCTTTGGAATCCGTGGAAATTATATCACTACCCACGCCAAATGAAAAAAAAGTGAGACTACCATATCTGTTAGTTTTTATCTATAACATGTATTTAATATAATTATAAAGTAAAATTTAATTTTTTTTATTTTTTTGCCTAAAAATTTTGAAAATTTTCAAATTTTGGCTTTAAAACCATGCAATGGTCTGGGGCATGTATGCGTAAAATGCTTATTTTTCATCAGATTTGAATTTCTTTAAGCTTTTTGGAAAGGTAATTTATTACCATTTTCATATTACTTAACAAAAAAATTAACAAAAAATATCATATACCAATATTTTTCAAAAAACTAGAAAAAACGTGTTTTTTCATCAGATAAGAGTGTCCCAAAACTTCAATCCATTTTCGGCACGAGTTATTTTTATCCGATTGTCTCCAAATTTTGGCTCACTCATTTTTATATACAAAACTATAATTTAGGACCCTACCACGTATTAAAAAGTGATTTTGAAAAATTACCTTAGTCGTTAGGACACCTTTAATGTAAATGCATACCAATTTTTAGACTTTTATTCCAAGTAAGTTTTAAGTAATCAAAATTTTAGTTTTCTAAATGGCGATCTAAAAAAAAATTAAGAATCATAATTTTCAATTAATTTTGACAAGCAAAAAATATCGATATCGGTCAAAATTACAATAGAAATCCACAAATCTGGACATAAGCCTTCAGATTTAAGTTCTGACCTGGTAAAGGCCCATGTTGGGACCAGGTAAATACCCATGTTGACCATTACCTGGTCAGGTTAGCAATGCAATCCAGCGATATCGGTCCAGTGGTTCAAAAGTTATGAGCAAAAGACTGAATTTCGGCAAGTGTATATCGATATCGGACAAAATTACGATAGAAATCCACAAATCTGGACATAAGCCTTCAGATTTAAGTCCTGTCCATGTTGGGCATTTACCTGGTCCCGTTAGTAATGCAATCCAGCGATATCGGTCCAGTGGTTCAAAGGTTATGAGTAAAAGACTGAATTTTGGCAAGGGTTTTTCGTGAATTTATGAGATAAAAAACACGCTAACTTTCGAAAGACAATTATGAGGATGCTGAAGCTTAGCATATATATTTGTCGTTCATCTGGCCTAGTTCGCATTGAATTTCTGCCAAATCGGACTAGTGGTTCAAAAGTTATTAGCAAAACCGTGAATTTCAGATTAGTTTCACCTTAAATTCACGTGTTGAAAACCCGTTAAACATGTTTTAAAAACATTGGTAAGTCACAAAAATATTTTGCAACGTATTTTTGTCACTCAAAAATATTTTTACACCAAAAAACATACACTCGAAAAAAATTTTACACTCAAAAAAAATTTTACACTCAAAAAAAAAGTTATTAAATTTTTTTTTAATTATTTAAAAAAAGTTGTTTTACACAAAATAAAATATATCTTATCAAAAATTTTATTTTTTCACGTTATAAGATTAACTATCACTTTAAAAGGACATTGTGGAGGGTATTTATAGATTCGGCCAAGTCGAATTTAACTTTTCTACTTGTTTTTGCTTAAAATGTCCATCTATAACACCGCTCGACATCTAATATTAAACATAAACCGGATGATATACGTTTGAAAGTGGAGATAAAATGAAGTAAAACTGCATTTACATTTTTTCATTTCGTGATCCCATTTCCTTTTAAAAGGACTTCAAAATTTTAAAGGATACGTTTTGAAAAATTTTATTTGTACTTGTCCTAGGATGGCACTGGTGATGGCAAATGAAACAGCAGGATCTCCCCTAAAATTTCCATTTTTTAATTTTGCCATATCAGGATAAAAGTACGTGAATAAAGTAATTTAAAAGCTTTATCAAAATATTTTGTTGAAAATTTTTAATGATATTGAAAGATAAAGTTTTTCCTGATATGTAAAAATAAAAAAATAGAAAATTAGGGGAGATCATTCTCTTTCATTTGCTATCGCTAGTGGCATCATAGGATATGTACAAACATTAAAAAAAAATTTATAAAATTTAATCCTCTAAAACTTTGAAGTCCTTTTGAAAGGAAACAGAATCACGAAAAGAAAAACTCTAAATGGAGTTTTACTAAATTTGGTCTCTAGTTTCAAACGTATATTATCCAGTTCGTGTTTAGCGACTTTTTTATATTTGTCGGACAGTGTCATATACCTGCCAAACGATGGCCACATTAGAACTGATTGTGGGAAAATTTATGACAAAATTTCGTAAAGTCATCTTAAGTCGGCAACCAGCGTTCAAAGTTGAAAAAAATTACGTATTTCGACAAAAATATATCGTCGCTGCTCCGTCAAGATTTGGTATGTGACATTTTTTTTTTTTTATTGCATAAAATGAAACCTCTATAGGTCATCCGTCTGCCCACTAACCCGTTTAGCGATATCTTGAATGGTTTAGAAATTACCAAAAGTAGCTATGTGAAGTCCATATGTAAATGTTCCAAAAAAAAGTGGTATGTGTTGTTTAAAACCAGTTTTTCCCAGCAAAACTTTGGTAATGGGTAGTGATTATATAACACATTACCAGGCAATCCATATAACTTATTTGTAGCATTATTTTATGATGTCTTACCAAACATTTGTTCCACAACGTATTATTTTCAAGTGAAACATAATGCATTACTAATAATTTGCTACGTAATGCATGATTATTGGAAAAAATATATTTCATATTTGTTATTTCTAAACATTAAATCATGGATGACTTATATTTGGTTACGTTATGTATTATTTTAAAGTATGAAATAATGTATTATTTATAATTGGATGCATAATGCATTACAATAACATAAAAAATAATTATTTTATAAAAAAAATGCATAAGTTTAAACTAGAGATGGGCTCACGATAGGAAATTTCTAACGACACACACTCACGAGCATATTTTATCTACTTACACTCACTTACAATCACGCGAGTAAATTTAATACAAAATTACTTTTTCACTACTCGTAACACCTTATATATTACGTTCTGGTATGCTATATTATATACCTTACTCGTAACCTATAACATATCATATATTTTACACCTTACTCGTATTCTTCGTTATAAATTTATGACTTATTTTATACCTTACTGGTATTCTTTGTGATAATGTGGATGCACTACTTTGAGTCTCATCGCCTGTTAAAATCATCAATGCTGCAATGTATAAAATAAGAGATCCTATACCTTATTTTATACCTTATTTCTACTATTTTTATAAAAAAGTAAGATTTTGCTGTAGCATAATTTTAGGTATTTTCTAAATATATGTTTTGAAAATTAAATCCCAGCAAAACAATATTATATTTTTGAGGTTTTTTAATAAATCGACTTACTATTAAAAAAATTGTTATATTTGTGTATAAATCATTGATTATAGAATGTAAGGAATCGGTTATTTGAAATGAATCTTTTGCTGGGAAACCCCGTTTTTTTTTTTAATCGCTAAACCGCAAACTTTATGTTGATCCTAAAGGTATACTTGATTATTAATATACTTCTAAGAATTTAATAAAACCTATAATAAAGTGCACTTACTTAACTTTACCAGATTCTTTACATTCATAAACTATAAATGCGATTATTTTATAACATTTTCCAGGAAATATACGCAGGGTGTTTTAGTAAAAATTTTGAGCGATTAAAGGAATAACATCCAACTTCATCTTTAATTTTTTTTTTTACAAAAAAAAGCAACTTAATTTCGGTTAATAAAAGAACTCTATTGTTTTTTCGATAGAATACATACTTTATCTAATTGTAACTTTTTACCTTAAAGTATGCTTTATTGTTTATTTATTTCTACGAATTTGATAAAAGTGCATAAAATGCATTTTCTTCACCTGCAAGTTTACAAAATTCTTAAGCATTCATAAATTTTAATTTACTTTCTATGTAATATTCGCAGGTGTTTAAAGATTTAATTTTCTGAGAATTACGAAACAGCTTTGATATCTTAAACAAGTAAAAAAGTTAAATTCGGCTTTTCGGAATATGGGGCAAAACGCGTCAACGGTCCACACCAAAAACCAAATGTTGTCCGATTCAAGTAAAATTTTGGCAAAATATTTGGTTAATGATAGGTAGTATAAATTACAAATATAAAATTTTTTGATGAAATATTGGCAGAGTTACAGGGTTGGGAAGTTTTGATATTTTTGAAAAGAATATATTTTGGTGAATTTTAATTAACACTTTGATGAAACAAAAATTATAATTTAAAAAACTAATTTTAAAGTATTTTTGATGGCCTTTAAAATGGCATTTGTGGTTTTTTTGAAAAAAATAAATTTGACCTTTAAATTCAAGGTCAAAATATTAAATTGTAATTATCTTATAAGGGTCGCACTTTTAAATTTTTTTTACTGAGCCCATTAGAAAGCTTGACATTTTTTTTAATTTCGTTTTTTTTTTTTTTAAATGGTATGTATGATACTTTATGAGAAATCAATTTTTTAGGAGTATATAACACTCAAATTGTACTGAAATCGCTTTAATCTGCATACAATAACAACAACAAAAATCAATGCTTAGATAAAGTGTGCGTTGTAAACACACACAACAAACGTTACACGCATAAAAAATAAAGAAATCAGTACAGTTTGGGTGTTATGTACTCGTAAAAAAATTGATTTCTCATAAAATATCATACATACCATTTTTTTTTTTAAAACCGAAATTAAAAAAAATGTCAACCCTTCCTGTGTTCTTAGTGAAAAAATCTAAAATTGAATTTTAAGGTCAAATTTATTTTAAAAAAAAAAAACACAACTGCCATTTTAAAGGCAGTCAAAAATACTTTAAAAGTCGTTTTTTTAAATTTTATTTTTTGTTTCATCAAAATGTTAATTAAAATTCACCAAAATATGTTCTTTTCAAAAACATCAAAACTTTCCAACCCTGTAACTCTGCCAATATTTCATCAAAAAATTTTATATTTGTAATTTAGAATACCTATCATTAACCTACTATTTACAAAAATTATACTTAAATTGGACAACCTTTGTTTTTTGGTGTGGACCTTTGACGCGTTTTGCCCCATATATGGATACCCTCCCAAAGGAAAAAAAAGAGATTAACGAAAAAAACTTTTTGAAAAAAAATTAACAGTTCATGCGAATAAGGACGAATATAAAAATTTTTTGTTTTAGAAAATTATATGTTTTTTGAATGTATCGCTGACCTGTGGTGTAACTTACCCAATCCAAAAACACCAAGATTTTATATATTTTTATGCAATTAGATCTAATTGGATCTACTGAAATATGAAAATGTCTTGTCAAAACTCGGGTGAAATCGAATCATATTTTATACACGTTGATCTTGTTTAATGCTAAGCGAGAAATGCTCTTTCGCGAATTTCTGATCAAATTTGAATTTGTGACAGTTCTTTAAAAAAATGCTCTTTGGCTTAGAAAAGCTGAAACTTCAGCGCTGAAGGGGGACTCCAAGATGTAGTGCGATCTTTCTGAAATTTTGACCACATCGTTTTGCCATCTATTTTTACCAATCCCGCATATCGCACAAGCGAAATTCGCGATAAGGCATAAGGCATATATTGCATCATATAAAAATTTTTACTCGGGTGTAGATATTTTCTTATATTATATAAAACTTAATTAAACTTAAGCAACATTTTCTAAGAAAAATATTTACAAGAGCTTTCTGCTGACAAATGTTGTTCATTACTAAAAATAAGGCAACATTTGCTAAACTTAGCAAAAAAAATCAAAATATGCGTAGCCACTTATATTTTAAGTTTTTGCTGCAAAAAAAAAAGCAAAGCTAACGAGGCGCATAATTAACTTTTTCATTTTGTTAAATATAACTCATACGCATGTATTACTGCTAAGCAGCGCTGCCAACTTTGACGATTTATCGTCATTTTGACGATTTTTGAAGTCAATTTTACTAAAATGACGATTGACGATTTTTGATTTTCGCCAGGAACAAAAATGACGATTTTGTTAAATGAGGAAAAAATGGTAAACTTTTGTCAAAAAATTCAAATTTTGTAAGCAAATTCTTTGAAGTTCACTTAATTTTTTGAAAAGAAAAGAGAAAAACCTATATTTTTTTTAAAAAAGATAGTTACTTTTAAGAAAAAAGCTTAACAATTTCGGGAAAAGACAGGAAATGTTAAAAATTCACCAGAAAAAACATTAAAAAAAAGTTTTTTGGTTGAAAAATAGACTTGTTATTAGAAGTGGTCTATATAAATTAATTGGTGCGTTAAATTTACAACGCTCCAATATCGGGATGAATTTTAACATGGGGGATATGCACAAAAAATCAATTTCAATAATCTTCGTCCTTGGGCCATAAGCTTTTCCTAAGTTTCAAATTTCAGCTAAATTAATTGATAATTGGGACTTGAAAAGGGTCGAGGACCAATATTTTGGGTAGTTACAAAAATCAACGGAAACTCATTACACTCTGGACCATGAAGTGGTCTGGGGTATTAACATTTTTAGTATTTATTAGCGTAATTTTGTCATGACGATTTTTTGACGACAAATTTTTTTCAACTTGACGATTTTGACGATTTTTTTTTTTAAAATTGACGATTTCTCGAAAAAAAAAGTTGGCAGCACTGCTGCTAAGCTATTGGAGTTTTCCTAAAAGTATGCCTCATTTTTTAATAAAAAGAAAACTAGACGTATGAGTTATATTTGGTTTTTATTTTATGTTAATCATACGCTACTGAGTATTTAAAATGTGCTCTATTGTTAATATTTTACAATTTTATTATTAAATATTCTGAACAAAAGCAACACGAATTAGAGACTTTTTCTCAGAAACTGAGAATTTTTTAATAAATAAAAATTCTTAGAATAAATTGTTAATAAAAACTATATTTTTAATGAAAAATTTTGATGACAATAAAAAAAATTATTTCCAATCCTTACTTAAATTTATTCTGACTAAATTCTCCATGTTTTGCTTTAACTGATAATTCATTCAAATTATTTAGCAATAATTTTTTCCACCTATAGCACTATTTTTTTTTTAAATATATCCACTATACTTAACCTTAAACACAAAAAAAAATCCTCTTGCTTGTTGTTAAAAAATTGAATTAAACACTTGAATTATTTCAATTGTATTTCATATGCAATACAAACAGAAATTATTTTCCTAGCAATATATTTTATTAAAATGATTTTTATTACATTTATTTTAACATTTAATCACACTTCATGTTCTTTTTGAGGAGAAAAAAAAATCTGTTCAATTTATATAAAAAAACGATATATTGCAATCATTTGTTTATTGAGTTTTATTTTTTGTAGCCAACGAGTTATTCATGATTGATTATTTTTTTTTATTATTTATATGATATATAAATCAAAACACAGTTGTATAAATTATTGACTACACCTGACTTATTTATATCGAAAGTGGAAGGTTTAAGGAATGGAAGTGGATGAGATAAAATATCATCGGTTTTTGGTTTGTGCTAAAAAGGAGTTTAATTCGTTTTTTATTTTTTTTTTTATTTTTTTGTTTAATTAAGAGAAATGTTCCCTTTTTAACAGCTTTGACTGTATATACACTCAGAAAAACTTGTCAGTTATGGTAACTGAAAAAATTTTTCAAACTGTGCAATTCAAAATTTCTGTAGAAGTAACTGAATAAAACTGAAATTTTAAAAAACTTAAAATAGTTAATATTTCTAACAAAAATTCTAAAATTAAAAAAAAAAAATATTTAAAACAAGTTGAAAAGTTAAATTCGACTTGACCGAAAAAGTGATAGTAAATTTTCTAACGTGAAAAAATTAAAATTTTTGTTTAGAAATATTTTATTTTGAGTAAAAAAACTTTTTTTTTTTTAACTAATTTTTTGAAAACAAAAAAATAATTTACTAAATTTTTTTTGAGTGTAAAATTTTTTCGAATGTATGTTTTTTTTTTGTAAAACATTTTTGAGTTACAAAAACACATTGTAAAATATTTTGGTGACTTACCAATGTTTTTAAAACATGTTTAACGGGTTTTCAACATGAGAATTTAGGGTGAAGCTAATCTGAAATTCACGATTTTGCTAATGAATTTTAAACCATTGGACCGATTTGGCTCAAATTTACTACGCACCAGCCCAGGGGAACGAAAAATATATATGCCAAGCGTCAGTATCCTCAGATTTGTCTTTCGAAAGTATTCGTGTTTTTATCTCATAAATTCACGAAAAACCATTGCCGAAATTTAGTCTTTTGCGCATAACTTTTGAACCGCTAGACCAATTTCATTGGATTGCAATACTAACCTGACCAGGTAAATGCCCAAGATATACGTCAAACTTCTGCAGCCACTGTAAGGTCTTTCAAAAAAAATAGCGTGTTATCAACTGGCAGACAGGCAGACGGACGAAGGAACATCGCTAGATCGTCTTAAAATCGATCGATGATGATGAATATGTATACTTTATGGGGTCCTAGACCAATATTTCGAGGTGTTACAAACGGAATGACAAACTTATATAAACCAACTATCACTAACAAAAGAATCCATTCGTAAAATCCAAACATTTATAAACAAATGCTTAAGGCAAATTCTTCACATCTTTTGGCCTAATTGGATTACAAATGAAGCGCTGCTGCAGATGGCAAACTCTAAGCCGGTAGAAATCGAAATTCGCAAACGCAAATGGACGTGGGTAGGTCATATATTGCGAAGACCACAATCAGAAATAGCAAGAATAGCCTTAGATTGGAACCCACAAGGACAGCGCAGACCTGGTAGACCCCGAAACACCTGGGTGCGCTACCTGAAACAGGAATGTGAACTTGCTCGAGTTTCATGGAATCAAGCTAAGGCGATTGCCAGAGATAGACAAAGATGGAGAGAATTTGTTGACGCCCTATGTTCACTTTGAACTTTTATTTAAGTATTAATTAAAAATCGATATGTATTTCTATTTCTATTAATATTTAATTAAATAAAGGACATATATATATATCACTAGAGTGGAGAGTATAAAAATATATTGAAAAAAAAAAATTTTATAAAAAAAAAAATTATAGATAAAAAAAAATATGAAAAAATATGTTTTTAATGAAAAACAAGTAAGAAAGTTATAGTCGGTCAAAACCGACCATATTATACCCTACACCAGTGTTTTCCGGAAAATGGGTCCCAAGTCCAAACATTGACCGATTGGATCTGTCTTTTGTTAGATCTTAATTTAGTGTAAGAAACACACACAGATCAAATTTTAGTGAAATTGGTTAATTTTTTTGCCAATAGTCCGATTTAACTGAATATCCGTCGAAATTTTTATATGGGGGGCTAAGTCTAAAAATGGTCCTATTATATTCCGATTTGATTAGGTTACTAAAGTGCACGTTTAACACCTAAAAATAAAATTTTTATAAAATATTACCATTTTTATCAATTTTGAGGGAATTATGTGAATATCGGGAGGATGGCTTGTATGGGGACTACCAGAAGAACTGACCCAATTCCTTTGAAATTTGTAATGATGATTCGTCCATACAAAAAAAGCCATATCTATTATAATACGGTTCTTAGATTATTACTAATCCAAAGTGGGCGTTTGTATGGGGGCTAGGTCTTAACATGGACCAATTTTCTCCAATTTCAATAGGCTTCGTCCTTGGGCCAAAAGATACTTAAGTTTTAAATTTCAAGTCAATTGATTAAAAATTGCGACCTGTATCGTGCTAAACCAATAGATGGACCGACGGACGGACAAACAGACGGACGGACGGACATCGCTAGAACGACTCAAAAAGTAATTCTGAGTTGATCGATATACTTGAAGGTGGGTCTAGGACGAATATTTCGGGTAGTTACAAGCATCAGCACAAACTCATTATACCTTGTACCACAGATTGGTGTAGGGTATAAAAAATTGATATAAAAAATTTATTTTATGAAAAAAGAAAAATTTATAAAAAAAAATTTATGAAAAAAAAAAAATATAAAAAAAAATTTTAATAAAAAAAAATTGATAAAACAAAAATTTGATGAAAAAAAAAAACAATAAAAAAATTGAGCACAAAAAACTTTTTGACAAAAAAAATTTGATAAAAAGAAAAATTTTATCAAAAAAATTGACAATTTTTTTTTTTTTGTTGAAAAATAATTTTGTTACGCTTTATTCACCATCTGCTGCAAATCACTTTTGCTTACCAGCAGGTAAGTTATCATCCAAGTTACAAATCGAAAAAAAAAATAAATCGGATAAATTGGCCAAAAATGGTGGTTTTTCCTATGTTCAAGAAATTAAAAAAAAAAATCTGAAAATTTCTTTCTTTAGACCATTTCATAGAGGTTGACACAATCTTTCGTTTAAGTATAATTTGAGCCAAATCCAATAATTTATTCCGTGGAGCCCTTCGATCGAAGTTTTATATTTTTTAAAAATGTCCGTCAAAATTTTAGATTTTTGGAAATGAAAAAATTAAAAAAAAATATCTTGCTATACATTCCCAGCAAAATTTTCGGTTGCAAAGAACCGATTGTGGAACAACTTATACTTCCCTAGAACCTGTTCTAATTCTTGTGCAACACCGATTCTTTTTACAAAGGGATTGTCCCAAAAGCAACAGGTGTTTGTAAGCAAAATTAGAACATATTTTTGTTCCTCGGAATCGGTTCTAGAAGTAAAATTTGGAACAGAAATAAGTATTAAAGACGTATTTTTAATTGCATTAATTTATTAAGAGAGATAAAGACAATGATTTATAAAATGGAATATTTACATTTTTTAACACACATTAATCCTTTTCCGCCTCCAAAGTTGCATTTTAGGCCTTACAGTAATGACATACCAGAACATGGATTTTCTGCAAACGAAAATAAAAAACATAGTATTATTAGTATTCGACCCGACCTAGACAATGAAAATTTAATTTACTCACCTTTATTTCAACAATTTTCACGATTATAATCTGCTATTTTAATAGAATTTCTCGTTTTTTCTTGATTAAAACAAATAAATTTATATATATTTTTTTTAATTTTTTTGACACATAATTTTTTTTTAATTCCTGAGAACCAAAATGTTATGAAACTTTGATTGCAGAGAACAAGCTTCACAATAATTTTCACTTAACTTGTTCTGAATAATTAAAGTGTAATAGTGTATGGTTACCGAAGAACCTGTTCTAGAACAAGTGTTGTCAGAATCGGTTCTGAAAAATTTTCCTGGGTTATTTTTATATGTTTTGGCATGCTGAATTCAAATATCAAAAAATTTCTAAATCCGTCGTATGGTTTTTGAAATATTGCCATTTAAAAGTTAAAAAATAAAAAATTGAACACTTTAAAAAATTAAAAAAAAAATCTCGAAATTTCTTTCCCTTGACCCTACAGCTTGAAGCAGTCATTCATATAAACCTAATTTGAGACAACTCCGATAATTTTACCTCGTGGCGCCCGTTGATCAAAATTTTGAGTTTTGGTGAAGAGTTTTTAAAAAGCCAGATTTTTAATCGATGGGCGCCACAGGTTAAAATGATCGGATCTGGCTCAGATAAGATTTAATTCAAAGATTGTCTCAAGATCTATGAAAAGTTCAAGGGAAAGAAATTTTTAGACTTTTTTAAATATGTAAAAAATAAAGTAAGTTTTTTTAAATAAATTTCTTGAATGAAGGAAAAAACCGCCATTTTTGTAAATTTCAAAAAGCGATATCTCGAAAACCGTTTGACCGATTTAAACATTTTTTTAATATTTGTCTTCAGCGCAACAAAAATTAACAAATATGATGTTTTGCAAGACACATTTTCAATTTTCAATTTCAGCCAATTTTAATCCGATTTTAAACGTTTTTATTTTATTTAAGAGTTAAGAATCATATCTTCAAAACAAAACCAAAAAATATAAAATCCATTGAAAAACAACAAAGTTACGATCTATTAAAGTTTTAATTGGGGAATTTTAAATTTTCAAAACATTTGCCAATAAAAAAAGACTTAAACGAAGTGATCTAAAAAAACTATAAAAATTAACGTACTCTATGGACTTCAATCAACCCCAAATTTTTATGTGAGAACCTCTGCATATTTCCTATTTTCACTTTTTTAGCACTGTGTTACCTTTAATTTAAGACTTGCTCATTTTTACGTGGATGTCATATAAAAATTTCACAATTTAAAAAACTGTTCATTGATTCTTACTGAAAATTTAATTTGAGTGTTACAAATACATTTTGTTTTAAATAAATATTAATATTGCACAAGTGCAAATTGCCAACTTTTCTCATCGGTTGCTAACAAAATGCAATACTCGAGTCGTAACAATATTGACTTGACAAAAAGTTAATGGTAATACATCAATATAATATGGAAAGTTTTTCTTTTTTTTTAATTTTTTTCAATAGTGGCACTTTAAAAAATACAACTACATATATCATTGATAAATGAATAATAATATAAAAAATATATAATATGTTGTAAAAATATCTGATAAATTTATTGCACTTTTAAGTGCTTTTTGGTTATTTTTCATTATGAAAACATAATCATAATAGTTTTATTATAGCCTTCAATTGCAAGTATGGTACTTAAATGAGCACCCACCGATTATCTAGAAACTAAATTATGTTTTAAAAAATTAAAAATAAGGGCATACGATTTTTTAAGCAGCCATAATCAGTTAAAGGATGATATAACGGAAAAATTTCTTAGAATTTGAACATTTTTCTATAAGGAAAAAGTCTCAGAGTCTCTTAAGACACTTTCTAAGAAATTTTTAATTTCATAAGTTTTACTCAAAATACTATAATCAATGTTAAAATTAATGTTAATCAACACTAGTTTACTGAGACTTTGATCCACGACATTTTGCATATATTTTTTTTTTTGTGTAAAACTGTCTCTGAATCCAAAAATTAATTTTAAATTTTCAAATTTTCAAAAATTTTTTAAAAAAGTGGTTTTACTTAAATAATATACGGCATATATGTAAATATATGAACATATTTGTTCGAATATATGATCATATATATATGCTTCATATACCCGACTAAAAAAAAATAATACGGTGCCATATGTCATTTGATCCCAAAAATGGAGGATCCAAAAATATATGATTATATCTTATTAGACCAAATTTGATATAATTAGATCCCATTTTTGGGATCTAATTATATCTAATAATATCAAATATGATCTAATAAGATATAATTAATCCTCCGTTTTTGGGATCAAATGATAGATCAATTTATATATAATTATATTACAAAATATATGATTATATCAAAACTTTTTTACTCTGGTATGTAAATTTTTTTCATTAAATTCTGTCCTTCCGATTTTTTATTTCCAGTTAAAAAAACAGTATTTAAAAATTTTCTTAAATAAAATAAAAGTTAAAATAACTTCTTTGTAATAAAATCAAGCCAACTAAAAAAAATACTTTAACAAAAAACTTTGTTGTTACCACATACATAAAACATGGGCTACTGGACTGAAATTATATACACTGTCTTTATATTTGTATATAAAGCACTACTCTGTCCTTAAAAACTTCTTGCTAAAGTTTTTCCAAGTATATATATTAGCAAACCGACCAAATAAAATAAAACAAAAAAAAATAATATCAAGTATGCCAACCACGTTTTTTATTTAATACAAAATATGTCGAAATCTTATTTTTTGTTCATTTTTTTTTTAGTTCTATTTGAAAAAAAAAAAAACAATGTCAGATAGACAGACAATGTTTCCAAATGGAATTGACTACTGTAATTCAAAACCGAAACAAGTAGAAAAGCTAAATTCGACTTTTCCGAATTTATAAATACCCTCCACAATGCCTTTTTAAAAAAATGCCTGCGACTTTTGTACCCTTACCCAAAACATTAAATCATGATAACGTTTTGTGGAAGATTTGGGTGTACTTGCTAAAGCAAGGTTTTTTTTTTGAAAAAATAATGTTATATTACTTTGCTATTCCATGCAAAACGAATTGAAATATCAGTCGAGGACCCCATTAAAAAACCAAAAGAGCTGTACATTTTGTAAGTGAGTGCAAAAATAAGTGCAAAAAAGTGTTTTTACATTTTGGAGAATATAAAAGATATAACACTCTCACTTGTCTTATGTACATTTGATAAACAAATGGAAAATTTTTATGCGAAAATTTTTAAGTGAAAAAGTAGTTTTGGTAAAAAAAAAATAATTTTTTTTTCACGAAAAACAAAATTATGTTAAAAAAATTAATGAACCCAAAATTTTTGGTGAAAAAAAGTTTTTGATGAAAAGAACAATTTTTTGATGTAAAAATATTGATGAAAAAAAATATGAAAAAAAAAAGTTTTTTTGGTGAGAAAAAAATTTAAGTTTGCTATTCCATGCAAAACGAATTGAAATATAAGTCGAGGACCCCATTAAACAACCAAAAGAGCTGTACATTTCGTAAGTGAGAGCAAAAAAAGGAGCAAAAATTGTTTTTACATTTTGGAGAGTATAAAAGATTCGGCACCAAAGAACATAACACTCTAACTTGTTTTATGTACATTTGAAAAAGAAATGGAAAATTTTTATGCGAAAAGCTTCGACTTGGTGAAAAAGTAGTTTTGGTAAAACAAAATGATTTTTTTTCACGAAAAACAAAATTATGTTAAAAAAAATTTAATGAACCCAAAATTTTTGGTGAAAAAAAATTTTGATGAAAAAAAGTTTTTGATGAAAAGAAAATTTTTTTGATGTAAAAAAATTGATGAAAAAAATATGATAAAAAAAAATTTATGAAAACAAATTTTGATGAAAAAAAAAAATTAGATGAAAAAAAATTAATGAAAAAAAATTGATGAAAAAAAAATTTGATGACAAAAAAAAAAAATTGAAAAAAAATTTGATGAAAAAAAATTGATGAAAAAAAATTAATAAGAAAAAAATGATGAAAAAAAAAGTTTGATGAAAAAAAAAAAAAAAAAATCATAAAAAAAAATATTACAAAAAAAAGTTTGATGAAAAAAAAATGATAACAAAAATATGGAAAAAAAAAATTGATGAAAAAAAAAAATTTTATGAAAAAAAAAAACTTTTTTTGTTGAAAAATAATGATGTTACTTTTTATTCACCAGCTGGTCAAAAACGGTTTTATTCACCACGAGGTGAATTATTGTCCAAGTTACAAACCCAAGTTATTAAAATTTTTAATTTTAAGAAACTGAAAATATTTATTCTTCTTTTCTTTTACGTTAATTGTTAGCTTATATAGTCAAACTGAGGTGGCGTCCTGCAACTTTTTAAAATTAGACACCAGACTAAAAACATTATCATGTTAATAACTAACAATTTGGATTAGAAATATTTTGTTTTGAGTAGAAAACTCTTTTAGTGTTACTTAAGAAAAAAAGATTTTTTTTTTTTTTAGTGTAATTTTTTTTGAGTGTAATGTTTTTTTTTTACTGTAAAAATATTTCTGAGTGAATGCGCGTACGCAATGCACGTATTTTTTTTTTTTAGTGTACAATTTTTTTGAGTGTTATTTTTTTTTTGTGTAATTTTTAAGTTACCAATGCTTTTAAAACTAAACAAGTTTAAAAAGCATTCTTTAAAACTAAACAAATTTGAAAAGCATTCTTATGTTGTCACCAATGCTTTTAAAACTTAATTAACACGTGGCATTTAAGATGAAAACAATCTGAAATTCAGAGTTTTGCTTATAACTTTTGAACCACTCCACCGATTGAGCTTAAATTCAATACCAAACAGACCTGGGAAACGGCAAAGATACATGCGAAGTTTCAGCCTCATTATTGTCTTTCGAAAGTAATCGTGTTTTTTATCTCATAAATTCGCGAAAAACCCTTGCCTTTTTTTCAACTTGAACCCTTATAACAAATATAATTAGAGCACGTGCTCGATCTTTACTTACTGAAAAAATCAAACAAATTTTATTTACTATTCAAAATAAAATAAGGTCCGTTAAATAAGCCTTATCAACTCGGCAGTTCTTTGTTTTATATATTCATTTGTAGACTATTACACACGAAATTTACATTTTTTTTTTTTTTTGTAATTTTAGAATTTGTTTTGTAATTTTACAAATTTCCAAGATAATTTTACAAAAAAATTCACGAGAATTTCTTGTAATTTTAGTTGCGCCAAAAAAACTGTAAATTTACAATTTTATTGGTAAAAAGCTTGTAAAATTACAAAATTATTGGTAAAAAGCTTGTAAAACTACTAGGAATTCTCGTAAAATAGCAAAAAAACTAGTAAAATTACGAAACAACCTTGTTAATTTTATCGTGTCAAAAAATTTATAAATTTAAAATTTAATTGGTAAAAATCTTGTAAAATTACAAAATTATTGGTAAAAAGCAAGGTTGGCAATCGAAACGAATAACGGTATCGATATCGGTATTGGTATCGTTTTTTTATTTATTTCGGTATCGGTATCGGTTACGGTATTTGAGTTAAATCGGTTACGGTATTACCGATACCGAAACGTCAATACCGGTACGTACCGGTATTACTGAGAAAAATGCTAAAAATATAAAAACGCATAAAAACTTAAAATAAAATATTTTTTTTGCAATTTTAATACTAAAGTCGTATTTACCTATTTATTTTTACCATTTTTGCTAAAATGCCCTCTAAAATGTGAAAAAAAAATATTAAAATTTTTTAGGGGGTCAACGTTGCCGGACCACACCTACAAAATGGGGCGAGCTGAAAAACTGTAATTTTTCTTATCCCTCTATGCAAAAACAAGTAGAAAAGTTAAATTCGACTTTCCCGAATCCATGAATACCCTCCACAATGCCCTTTTAAAGTGATAGTTAATTTGCTAACGTGAAAAAATTTACAATTTTGATTAGAAATATTTTATTTTGAGTAAAAAACTTTTTTTAGTCATTTTTGAAAAGTTTTGTGAGTGTAAAATTTTTTCGAATGTAAGTTTTTTTTTTGTTTTAGTGTAAAAATATTTGTGAGTGACAAAAATACTTGGTAAAATATTTTTCTGACTCTTCAATGTTTTTAAAGCTGGCTCTTCAACACGTGAATTAAAAGTGAAACCAATCTGAAATTTACGGTTTTCTTAATAACTTTCGAACTACTGGACCGATTTTGCTATTCAATACCAACCAAGTTTTTTTGTTGGTGTTATTTGGAAAAATAGGTCTTCCCTGTCTATACAAGATCACATTCAAAAATATTGCAAAAAAATTTTTCGCGAATTATGGGACTATTAAGTAATAAAAAATCACCAAATCGTTACTTTATTAGCGATTTATACGAATTAAGCCACTTCTGAAAATTAAACTATGGTGAAAAAGCTTCTGCTAGTATTCCAAATACCTCTCCCGAATTCCTATTTTCAAAAAAATCCTTGGCACCCACATCGCGGATTAAATAAAAATCTCAAAAAAACTATATTAACGAAAGGGGTCCAGAAAGTTTCTATTGGGAGTCAAAATGATTCCATAAAAATTTCGTGAAAATCAATAATTTTCTTCTGCTTCCGCATCGCGGTTGAAGTATGTTTTTTTTTTGGAAATTTTTACTTAATCTACGATGTGGATGCCCAAAGATTTTTTTGATTTTTATGAGACTTCGGGGAGGCATTTGGAGCACGATTTTTCATTTACAAAAACCAAAAAAATTACAAACTTCTATTAACTTTTTTTTTTAAACATGTTTTTTTTAGGAAAAACCGTTTCAATACCGGTACGTACCGGTACCGAAGGAAAAGGTTTTTGGATACCGGTATCCGATACCAAAACTGAGTTTCGGTATTGGTATTGGTACTGGTATTCAATTTAAAGGGTTTTGAAACGGATAACGGTATTGAAAAGGTATCGATTGCCAACATTGGTAAAAAGCTTGTAAAATTACTAGGAATTTTTGTAAAATGGGAGGTAGCAAACAAAAAAAGTTACACGTTTTTTTGTAATTTTACAAGGTTTTTTTTTTGAGTGTAGGAGAAAATTTTACTCATTTCTCTCCTGTTCCATTTAAATACATTTAACTTCCATTCGGAATTGGTGTTACACCATGATGTGTTTTTTTTTAGCTGTTTTCATTGTTGTTGAAAACAAGTCTTTATCATTATAATCATCATCGTAATCATCTTCATCATTATTATTTTATGTGTAGGCCGCATTTGTTATCCTTAAAACTAATCAACACTGAGTTAAAGCCACATTATTAGTTAATGTATCTTTCTTATTTAGCTTTTCCTCCTGCCAAGAAAATTAGATTTTCTTTTTTTTTCTTTTTATTTTTAAGAAAATAAAAAAAAATAACAAGAAAAGAAACGCTTATCATTTAATGTAATGGTATAATGAAAATGCGTTAAAAGCGTAATGAGTAGATATAAAAACAAAATTCAAATTCACATACAACACTGCCACATTATCAAGGGAAATCATTTTAAAAGTTTTTTTTTTTTTTTTTTTGAAAATTTCAAGGTTTTTCAGTGTTGTGTTAAATTGATGTTTTTTAAATTTTAAAATTTTAAGGAAATTGGTTTAACTTAAAAAAAAATCAGCTCACAGTAAATAAAAGAATATTGTTTTACAACATTGAGAACTTCCACATACAATAAGAGACAGAAAATAGTTCAGAGAAATACAAAAATGTTCAGAAAAATATAATATTTGTAAAATTTAAAAAAAAAACTCCCCAATGACGAAAATTGAGGAGAGATCCAAAAAAACTCTATAAAGTTCCCAGTTGGAAAATGTGTCACAGAGGAAATTTACACAGTGATTCCATCTGGAAATGTCTTCAGGCTCTGACAAATCATTTGCAATCCTTGATGACATGTTATAACATTGTCAGCACTAAAGGTTTGTTTTAAGAGTGTGGACAATTCCTCTAAGACATCGATAAGGAAATTCTTTCAGAATATTAGTATATTAAATTAGAGTTTAAAATCTGGCAAACTCTTCAATTTTCAAGAAATACTTAGATGGCAATATTATCGATTTATTTAAAATAAAATCAAAATCTAACAAGTAGTATAAAAGCAATAAATAGATCTGGGACTAATAAACTGGAGGTTCCAGGTTCAAATTCAGTTGAGACTTAAAAAAGGGAAAAGTTTTTTCTTAATATAAGATAGATTATTTATAAAGGAAAATGGATAAAAGTAAAAGCAAAAGGAAACACGAACATTTTTTGTATTTTCGCATGACTGACATCAGACATTTCCCCAAAGAAGTCTTAAATGACATGTCCCCAGAAAGTTATCATGTGTTTTTAGTGAAAAAGAAGTTTTGGAAAAAAAAAATAAAAAAAAGATTTTTTTCACAAAAAAAAAAATTATGATTTTTTTTAAATTGAAGAAAAAAAATTTTTGACAAAAAACAAAATAATGAAAAAATTATGAAAAAAACAAAAAATTAAAAAAAAAAATTATAAAAAAAATCTGATGAAAAAAATTTGATAACTTTTTTTTTGATTAAAAAAAAATATAAAAAAAAATAATTTGATAAAAAAATTTTTTTTTGATTACAAAAAAAAAAAAATTTGAAAAAAAAAAATTATTAAAAAAAGGAAAAATTAAATATTGGTCGAGGACCCCATTAAGTTTATATATTATTGATCCATTTCTAAGACACTCTATCTAAACCAAAAGTTCTGTAAATTTGGTAAATGAGTGTATTACTTAAGTGCAAAAAAGTGTTTTTACATTATGGAGCGGTCATATTCACAGTTATGACTAACTTTGGCCTTCCTTTCCTTTTCTTTTTTTTTTTTGAAATCGTTTTGGGGGGGAGAAATTCCATTCTCCCCCCTCCCTGGATCCGCGCCTGTTTTGGAGAATATTAAAGATTCGGCACTGAAAAATTTAACACTCTTACTTGTTTTTTTTGTACATTTGATAAACAAATGGAACATTTTTATGTCAAAAGTTTAGACTTACAAGGGAAGTCTCCCTAATGTCACCCGCGGATCTTTATGGAATTGGTTTTATTTTGTGTATCAGAAAAAATAAAGGGACACGTATTTTTTTTTAGCGGCCCAAATTCATATTTCTAGGGTAAAAAGGAGGTGGGAAGACAAGACAATTTTTCAGTTTTTTTCGTTTATTTCCTATTTTATGCAAAGACACCTAGTCATGTTACATACCAAATGAAAGGTCTTTGAAAAACCTATCTATGTGTGTCAAGAACGTGTCCAAACATGCACAACTTTTCGTCATATTGAGTAAAATACTTAAATTTTAGGACATTTTCGTTAATAAGTCGAAAAATATTAACTTCTTTGGCCCGTTGTTAACACCACAATGTAGGTATTTTTAATACCTTTAATCTGATACCACACATGACTATATTAATTTTGTTTAAATAGGCGTAAATAGTAAAAAACTGAAAAAGGTCAATTTCCCCCTACACAAATCGACCCCCCCTAAAAAAGAGTTTGGGCCGCTAAAAAAATACGGGTCGAATTAATTTTCGTTCTTAACAGCATATCCAAATTTCATGAAAATCGGAGGGTGACACCAGGGAGACTTCCCTTGTTAGTGAAAAAGTAGTATTGAAATAAAAAATTGAAAAAAATTACAAAATTATGATTTTTTTTTTTTTTTAATTGTTGAGAAAAAATGTTGTGAAAAAAAAATTTATTAAAAAAAAAATTTTTTTTTAAACAAAAAAATCTTTGAGTAAGGAAAAAATTATGAAAAAAACAAAAATTGCATAAAAAAAAATTGATGAAAAAAAAATTGATGTAATAAAAAAAAAATTATGAAAAAAGAAAAAAGTTTGATAAAAATGCCTGCGAATTTTGTACTCTTGCCCAAAACATTAAATCATGATAATGTTTTGCGGAAGATTTGGGTGTACTTGCCAAAGCAAAGTTTTTTTAGAAAAAATAATGTTATATTACTTTGCTATTCCATGCAAAACAAATTGAAATATCAGTCGAGGACCCCATTAAAAAACCAAAAGAGCTGTACATTTCGTAAGTGAGTGCAAAAATAAGTGCAAAAAAGTGTTTTTACATTTTGGAGAGTATAAAAGATTCGTCACCAAAGAATATAACACTCTCACTTGTTTTATGTACATTTGATAAACAAATGGAAAATTTTTATGAGAAAAGCTTAGACTTGGTGAAAAAGTAGTTTTGGTAAAAAAGAAATTATTTTTTTTCACGAAAAAAAAATTGAATGAACCCAAAATTTTTGGTGAAAAAAATTTTGATGAAAAAAAGTTTTTGACGAATTTTTTTGATGAAAAGAAACATTTTTTGATGTAAAAAAATTGATGAAAAAAAATATGAAAAAAAAAATTTTTTGTGAGAAAAAAATTGATAATAAAAAACTTGATGAAAAAAAAAAATATAATGAAAAAAAAAGTTTGATAAAAAAAAAATGATGAAAAAAAAAAATTGATGAAAAAAATTAATGAAAAAAAAATTTATGAAAAAAAAATTTCGATGAAAAAAAATTGATGAAAAAAAAAATGATAAAAAAAATTATAAATAAAAAAAAAAAATTTGATGAAAAAAAAAAAATTTTATGAAAAAAAAATTTGATGAAAAAAAATATGAAAAAAGTTTGATGAAAAAAAAAATTTGATGGGAAAAAAAAAATTGATGAAAAAAAATTTTTGATGAAAAAAAAAATTTTGATGAAAAAAAAAATTGATGAAATAAAAAAAATTTTTTGCTGAAAAATAATTATGTAACTTTTTATTCACCAGCTGGTGAAAAACGGGTTTTATTCACCACGAGGTGAATTATTATCCAAGTTACAAACCCCAGTTATTAAAATATTTTTTTTGAGAAAATGAAATTAGTAATTCTTGTTTTCTTTTTCGTTAATTTTTGGCTTATATAGTCAAACTGAGGAGGCGCCCTGCAACTATTTTAAAATTAGACACCAGCCTAAAAACATTATCATGTTAAAAAAAAATTGATGGAAAAAAATTTTATGAAAAAAAAAATTTGATAAAAAAACATTTTTTTTTGATGAAAATATGATGAATGCAACAAATTTATTGTTAAAAAAAAATTTGATGGAAAAAAATGTGATGAAAAAAGAAAAAAAATTATAAATTTTTTTTTTTTTTTTTTTTTGAAAAATAATTATGTTACGTTTTATTTACCAGCTGGTGAATAACGGTTTTAGTCACCAGCAGGTGTTTTTATACAAGTTACAAATCGAAGTTACAAGACTTTTTGGTTTTAAGAAAATGTTATTCGGCAGATTATGGCGTCCTGCATCATTTTCAAAATTAGACACCAGCATAAAAACATTATCATGTTAAAACAAACAAGTAAGAGTGTTAAATTCGGCTGTGCCGAATCTTTTATACCCTCCAACATGCAAATAAATAAAAAAAAAATTGCAGGGGCGTCTTTTTTTTTTGGGGGGGGGTCGGTAGTGGTAATTGGGGGGCACAATTCCTCTCGAATAAGTGTTAAAAAAAAATAATTCTTATGCTTTTTGCACTAAAGAAATACAAATTTATCATTATATAAAAAAAAATGTATTCCACGCCCATAAAAGGGGGGGGGGGCGGACCGTAAAACGAGTTTTTCTAATTCTGTGGGTCCAAATGCAGGACCTTGAACTTCTTGTAGCATTAAAATGTTGGATTTGTTAAACAAAAACACAAAAAATCATGTAAAAATATGGTATTTTTCAGAGGTTTGTTTAGTTCTTCAAGGGGGAACTTTTTTCCCCCTGGTAAAATTTTTCCCATCTCCGAACTTAACCAGCCTATGAACATAAGACATATATGTGCCAAATGGACTGTATCGTGTCTTCCACAGACGGACGGACGGACAGACGGACAGACGGACAGACGGACAGACGGACGGACGGACGGACGGACAGACGGACATCGCTAGAATGTCTTAGAATCGATCACTGATCAATAATATATATACTTTATGGGGTCCTACACCGATATTTCGATGCGTTACACACGGAATGACAAAGTGAGTATACCCCCATACTGTAGTTGGAGGGTATAAAAATCAGTTGTTGTCGGTCTAACTTTACACCACTTACTTTACAATAGGAGCGATTCTGCAACATTTGTAGGGCAAATGTTATCTTATCGGAGGAAAGCTGAAGAGGTAAAAAAACATAAAAAACTCCACATTTCCCTAGAAGTCGCTCCTAGGGGGTGCTATATAGGACCGATTCACATTACATTTTACACATCAAAAATTTTATTTTTTTTTTCTTACTCCCTATGTTTTTACATTGAAACTCGGAAGTATTTTAATTAACCAATAATGTAGTTGCATGTTTATGAGAATTCTGTTTTATGAATTTTCTTCCTAAAAATAAATCTATATAACTTGTTATTAAGACTATCATTTTCTTTTTATTACAAAAAATACATAATTTATTTTTCTACTATGCATGCAAATATTTTTCATTAACATTCTATTGATAAGTATACAACATTTACCATAACCTACAGAAAAAAGGGTGGGCGAAAAACAAAATTTTACAAAAAACTTAATTTTGAGTAATTGCAAGTAAAAATAAAAGAAAAATTGAATTTGGCTCTTGATACTAGAATGCTGTTGGCTTTTTGAAAAACTATTTTTATGTCTTTTTGTAGGGGATTTTTACAAAAAAAAAATTAAATTAGTTTGAAGTAGGTAATTTTAAAGTTTTTGTGGAAAACATAAAACTAAAAGAAAGATTGAAAAAAAGACAACATCATATTAGCCTTAAGGCAGAAGTATAGAAAAGATGGAATTTTAAAATATTCAGATTTCAATAAAATTCATAAATTCAAAAGTATTCCCTTAAAATAAAATATACGTGTAGAAAAATATTTGCAATTTGCTTAAATTTTTTGTTTTGAAAGTCTCTATTGCAGAAAGTTCAAAAAAAATTATAGATTTTTTTAGACCACATAAATTCTTGAAAGCATTTTCATAATTTTTCCATCTTACTCTAATAAATATTTTGTAGCAATATAAAAAAACTATACCGAAAACCAATAATAATCATTAACATGAAAATCTTTTCAAAAAAAAAAATCTTCTTAGTAAACAACATTTTTATTGAAAGCAAAAAATATTAATAAAAAAAAAAATCACAAAAGATTTTTTTTTTATAATTTCCTAACAATAGAAAATAAAATGAAAACATACTCTAATACAAACACACTTATATAATTACCCAGCAAAAACATGGTAATGAGTTGTGAAAAGTAATCATTACCAAGTACATTATTTATAATGAGTACTCAATACCATTAACATTATTTTAAGCCCAAAAGTAACTACTTCTCAGTAATATGTTTTAAAAGCACCTCTAAGTAATAATATCTTCTTGCACTTGCAGTTTTTAACCTTTACAATTCAATTAACTTAAAAAGTACTTAAAAACCTATTAAAAATAACGCAATTTTTAAGTTTTAGTAAAAACAAGTTAAATTTTAAAAGTTTTAATTAACTAATTATTTTACTTCTTATTGGTAATGGGTTTTTACTCCTTATTTGTAATCCGAGGCAGTAACCACTTATTTATCTCCATACTCTTCACTAGTTATTTTTGTCTCACGCCCTTGTTAAAATAATTAGTGTTTCATTCAATAAGTAACTACTTACTAACATCTGTTTCGGATTACAAAACACATTACTAGTAATGCCAATTTTTGCTGGGTACAGTAACAATTCTGACAACCGAAAATTCCTGGGAACTCGATTTGTCTACCTTAAGGGAGCGTCCGAAAATGAAAAATATATCCGGTAGTAGAAAATTCTATACAGATGTGTGTTGGCACACACACTTAAATATTTACAGACATTTAGTAATATCAAGGGCTTATATTCAAAACTAACTATGTCAGAAAAGAAAAAAATTTTGAGAAGAGCATATAAATATGAATTTTAAACTCTATGTTCCACAATATTTATTGAAAGCAAGATTCAGATTTACTCGTATTTGGGTTTCTTTGTGCTTTTTAAAAATTTGGCAAGAGATAGAGGGTTTTGCATCAATAATTGATACATTTTTAGCAGTTTAAAATAAGTTAGAACTATATTGCAAAATAGGTTAATCAAACAAAAATTTATAAATTTATAATTTTTTATTGAGATTGACGGTTTTGCATTTTAAAATATCATTTGTGTGTGAGAAAAAAAAAGTTATATGTAAAAAACTATATTTTTACTTTTTAGTCGATAGCTTGGATTAGGTTTATTATACCTTATATTTGGCCATTAAAAACAAATTTTCTTTAAAATATGAGTTAGCGGGTTTTGATTATAAGCCCCCGATATAATATAAATGTAAAAGGTTTTCTATAGTTAAGGTCGAAAAGTTTAGCATTTGTTTAGATTTTATTTTGTTTAACTTAAAACAAAAAAAAAATAAAAAACAAAGAATTAAATTGAATGAATCCTAAAAGTATTGGATAAATATTTTTATATGTTTAGGTTTATGAATTTTTGTTGTTTTCTTTATTTTTTTCTATATGAATGTTTTATTTTTTTGTTTATATATTTTTGCATGTTTGTTTGGCATTAACTAAACAAATATCTACTTAAGTTTTATTTTATTTCTAACATAAGATATTCCCAGCAAAACTTAGATTACCAAATAAGGTATAAAATAAGGTATATGATCTCTTATTTTATACATTGCAGCATTGATGATTTTAACAGGCGATGAGACTCAAAGTAATGCATCCACATTATCACATAGAATACCAGTAAGGTATAAAATAAGTCATAAATTTATAACAAATAATACCAGTAAGGTGTAAAATATATGATATTTTATAGGTTACGAGTAAGGTATATAATATAGCATACCAGAACGTAATATATAAGGTGTTACGAGTAGTGAAAAAGTAATTTTGTATTAAATTTACTCACGTGATTGTAAGTGAGTGTAAGTAGATATAATATGCTAGTGAGTGTGTGTCGTTAGAAATTTCTTGTCGTGAGCCCATCTCTAGTTTAAACTTATGCATTTTTTATAAAATAATTATTTTTTATGTTATTGTAATGCATTATGCATTTAATTATAAATAATGCATTATTTCAAACTTTCAAATAATACATAATGTAACCAAATATAAATCATCCATGATATAATGTTTAGAAATAATAAATATGAAATACATTTTTCCAATAATCATGCATTACGTAGCAAATTATTAGTAATGCATTATTTTTTACTTTAAAATAATACGTTGTGGAACAAATCTTTGGTAAGACATCCTAAAATAATGCTACAAATAAGGTATATACATTACCTGGTAATGTGTTATATAATCACTACCCATTACCAAAGTTTTGCTGGGTTTTTATATTTTTTTGTATACATATTTACATATTACTACTACCTAATACAAATACATACTTTCTGTACTCTACAATTAGATATCGGCGGGTTGTTATTATGTTTGTAACATAATGAAATATTGGTCTAGAAACCTTTGAAATGTACATGCTCGTGTTACTTAACAATTTTTAAGTCGATCTGAAGAAGTCTGTCTTTGTCTATTGATATTATATTTTGGATAACACCATACGACCAAAGAGTCCGAAGTGAAAGTCCACATTATTGATGTCTTCCTAGACACAAAAATATTAAATTTGCTCCATATCAAAATAATCGATCATAGTTAACCAGAGGTTGCTTTAGCACAACTGTTAAATTATAAAATTGCAATTATCTTTGTTATTAAAAAAATTCATGTTAAAATGGATTTTGAAATTTTTAGCGATGATCATTAATTTTTGCTATCTTTGCTCTAGTACCTCTTCTTAACTTATAAATTACAATTTTTTTTTTTTAAATGAATTTTTGGTAAAATTTTAGTAAAGATCCCTAATTTTGGCTGATTTTGCTCTTGCACATCCAGTTAGTTATAAATTGCAATTAAAAATTTTTTGAGACAAATTCATATACAAAGAAATTTTAGGAAATTATTTAGCGATGATCCCCAATTATAACTTATTTCTCTATACTCAGAGAAAAAGCTTCACATTGATGAAGTGCTACATCAATATGATGAAATGTTTCATCAATAAGATGAAGTGGTGTTATCAATATAATGAAGCGTGTTATTAATAACTAAAATTAATTTTTATTTAAAAAAAAAGAAAAATATTTATTTTGCATCATAATTTTACTTTTTTTTACCCTCCACTCTAGTAATAGAGGGTATATATACCCAGCCAGAAATTGATGATGGTACAAAAAATAAAGCGCTTTAAAAGTACTGTTTTCCAAACGCTTTGAAGACGCTTCGTTTTACCAACTCATAAGTGCTTTTACAGCACCTTTTTAGAAATTAAAAAATGTTTTATATCTTCTGCCAATAAAGTTGGGGACATAATAATTGTATTATTCCATTTAGAAGAATGAAGCACACATCCTCTCTCAAGTCCTCTTGTATTAACTTAATCATTTTTTAGTCTGTTGTAAAAAAATATATCAAAAATTTAAATTAAAAAGTCTACAAATTTAAATATAATCACCATAAAACGTCTTTAAACCGCTTTATTTTTAGTCCTCCGAATGCTTTCAGAGCGCTTTGAAAAACTATCATATGAGCGTTTAACGACGTTATCATTCGGACGTTTTTAAAGAACTCTAAAAACAAAAACCATGACGTTCTGGAAACGCTAGTACCACCATTTAGAGTACTTTTAAAACGCTTTGATGATTGTATTTTTCTGCCTGGGTAAGTTTGTCATTCCGTTTGTAATACCTCGAAATATTGGTATAGGACCCCATAAAGTATATATACGAGCTATTTCACGTCAACGGGAGACCCCACCGCCCTCAATCTTCTATTGGTCGTAGAGAGTTCTATTATGGCTTAAAATTTAGTTAATGATCTCTACTTTTGAAAGCTGAGTGGCGGAAGTTGACCCCAATGGTAAGTGAGCCAATACCCCGATCGGGATATGCTGGGAACTAATGAAGGAGTTACCGGATTTTTCTGAAATTTGTTATCAAGGGGTTTGTTGGGACGCTAATTTCGAATTTTTATTCAGATTTCAAAAATTCAAAATGGCGGATCCTATATGGCGGATGATTTTTTATTTTTTTTTGAATTGTCGCATTTAAGTTAAACTCGATACCCGGGAGTTTTATGAGTCACTTACAAGGGAAGTCTCCCTAGTGTCACCCTGTTTTCGCATTCAAATAAATCTCGGTTCCCGGGTGTATTATGGGTCACTAAACACGATTCTGAATTTAGATTTCCAAAATTCAAAATGGCGAATCCAATATGGCGTTTATTTTTTTTTTTTTTAATTTCGATCTTGGTTTTTTTTAAGTTGTCGCATTCAAACAAAACTCGGTTCCCGTGTGTATTATGGGTCACTAAACACGATTCTGAATTTAGATTTCCCAAATTCAAAATGGCGGATCCAATATGACGTTATTTTTTTTTTTTTTTTAATTTTGATTTCCTTGAAACTTGTTATCCGGGGGTTATTTGGGACGCTGATTCCGAATTTTTATTCAGATTTCAAAAATTCAAAATGGCGGATCCAATATGGCAGATGATTTTTTATTTTTTTTTGAATTGTCGCATTTAAGTTAAACTCGATACCCGGGAGTTTTATGAGTCACTTACAAGGGAAGTCTCCCTAGTGTCACCCTCGTATCTTTATGGAATTGGTTTTATTTTGTAGAGCAGAAAAAATAAAGGGACACGTATTTTTTTTTAGCGGCCCAAATTCATATTTAGGGGGTAAAAAGAAGGGGGGAAGACAAGGCCATTTTTCAGTTTTTTCGTTTATCTCCTATACTATGCAAATAAACCTAGTCATGTTACATACCAAATGAAAGGTCTTTGGAAAACCTATCTACGTGTGCTAAGAACGTGTCCAAACATGTACAACTTTTCGTCATATTGAGTAAAATACTAAAATATTATGACAATTTTGTTAATAAGTAAAAAAATATTAACTTCTTTGGCCCGTTGTTAGCACCACAAGATAGGTATTTATAATACCTTTAATCTGATACCACACATGCCTTTATTAATTTTGTTTAAATAGGCGTAATTTGTAAAAAATCCCATACAAATCGACCCCCTCCCCCCTAAAAATGAGTTTGGCCGCTAAAAAAAATACGTGTCGAATTAATTTTCGGTCTTAACAACAAATCCAAATTTTATGAAGATCGGAGGGTGACACCAGGGAGACTTCCCTTGTTAGTTGAAAAAAGTACTTCTTTAAATTTTTTACCGCTTGTTGCCGACTGAATATGCTCTGGCAAAAATTTTTCATAAATTCTCCAAAATCAGCTATTCCGTGGTCAGGACTTAAACGAATCTCACACTTTCCATTTGAAATTGAGAAACTTTCAAATGAATTTAAGATATTTTTAATTGAAATTGAGAAAATTTCAAATAAGATTGAGAAAATTGGAAATAAAATAAAGAAAATTTCAATTGAAATTTAGAATTTCGCTCAAATTTTTTAATTGAAATTTTCTTAATTTAAATTGAAAATTTCTCAATTTTGTTTGAAATTTTCTTAATTAAAAATATCTCAAATTCTTTTGAAATTTTCTCAATTTCAAATGTAAAGAGTTTGTTTAATATTCAAAAATTAATAACAATATGATTACAATAAAAATTTTATGTTTGCTATAAACATATTATGATACAGTTTTAAATCATAATATGACTGTCTTAAATTATGATTGCCACAATCATATCTCTTCTCTGATTGTGAATTCATTGAAGGGCATTTATATTTCGTTTTGGTTTATCCTATTTATTTTTCTATTGTACTCCTTTATTACCAAACTTAGCATATTTAACATGCTTAAACAAACATTTTTATATTTTATTTTTTCATTTGGTCTTACAAAGAATTTTCCCTTTTTCTCTAAACTAATTCTACTTTCATATATTTTAGTTGGTTTTCTAATATAATAAATGTTTTTTTTTTGTTCGCTTAAACATATTATAACCTAACATGACTAGATATAAATGGTCATATTAATGTTAAGCCAAAAAGTTTATAAATAACAATTACATACAAAGTAGAAAAAAGGGAGACCTTAAGCAAACTAAAATGTATTAAAGGCTAAAATAGGCAAAACAAATAAGTTTTGCTCTAAAGCCATAGGATACTAAAAACTAATGGAAATACAAATCTAGGTAATTTAAAGAAATATTTTTTTTTTAGAAAACTTTTTGGCACAAACATTTATACCTACTCCGACAAATAATACTATTAAAATTAATTATTTACAACAAAACTAATTTTGTACATAAAAATTGTTTTTAAAAAGTTAAAAATTCTATGTTAAATGAATGAGTAATGGCAAAATTTTGTTGAAAATTTTGTTTAAAAAATTTCAAATTAAATAAAATGATAAATGTCGAAAATTTTTATGATTTCTCAACACACAAAATAACTTTGTTTTGATTTAAAATGTTAAAAAAAAACTTGTTTTACAACAATCTAAATAAAACATTTTGGGCCTAACCAAAAGAAAAAAAAATATTTAAACTCGACTTTAAATTAATTTTCATATACTATTTCTTAAAGTGGATTTCAAAAATAAAAGCTAAATTTCTATGGAAAATAAAATAAAAGCTAATTTTATATTAATTTTCCTTTCTTTTGGTTAGGCCGTGTTATATTGTTTAACAAACTTTGTTTAAATTTACTTTAAAATATCCATTTACAATATTATAAAAAAAAGTACTAGTAATAAATCCTAAACTCTTACATTTGTTACCATAATTATAGACCCTTCCACCTGTATGTGTATGTTGTTTGGTCCTTTGTACATTTGCAGCAGGACTAACTTTTAACATAAACTTCAACTAGAGTTTAGTCATGTCCATAAGGCATTTTTGTGCAATAAAATATTACACAAATCAACTAAATGGGAGAATACGTGGCTTTTTAAATTTGAAACAAAGTTCTACATGTTTAAAACAGATGTATTTCCTTGTTTTGACAAATGAAAAAAGTTTTTTTTATTTGACACTCAAAGTCCTTTAGACATACAACACATTAGACCGGCCTTTTTTTTGTATGCCAAAATTTTTTTTCAAAAATTTGACTAAACATTTGGATTTTAAAAATATTAGCAATAAAAAAATGTATCTTGCCACGCATTAGGTTTAATACTTTTGGCTTGCTGAATCTCTTGGATCGGTCCAACTGTTTTCGAGATATCATTATATGAAATTGGCCAACAAATAAAAAAAAATGTTTTTTTTCTACATTCAAGAAATTTTTTAAAAAGTTTTTTCAAACCTTTTTCACAAACCTCAAGACAAGCTTTCATTTAAAACTACGTCTGAGCCAAATCAGATAATTCTAAGCCCTCTATCAAAAATTTTGACCGAAGGTCGCCTCTATTTAAAATTATCGGATTTCGCTAAAATTAAGTTTAAGTGCGTCCGAAGCTCTATAAAGGTGTCATATTAGAAAAATTTTAAGATTTTTTTTACAAAAATTTCTTGAACGTAAGAACAAATCGCCATTTTTTAAATTTAAAAAAGCGATATCTCAAAAACCATTCTACCGATTTTAACTTTTTTTTCGATATTCGGGCATAAAAATTAATATATATGGTGTGTCGCGAGACCAGTGGCGGGTACAGCTTTTGGGTTTGGGGGGGGAAATTTTTTTTTTTTACTTCGAAAAAAAATCATAAATTCACCTTGGACGAGCAAAAACAGGGATTCGTTTTTTTTGCAATGGAAACCTATAAAATCATCAAATTCATTAGTTTGTGCTGAAGTAGGGTTGTTTTTCATGATCATAAGTAGATCGTTTAGATATTTTTTTTTTAATTTGTCTAAAAAGAAAATTGTACGTTTTCTTCTACATAGAAAAAGTCTCAGATTCTAACACATTTGACGTATAAAAAGTCAAATCTAAAGCTTCTTCTTTACAAAAAATGCCCCAAAATCTGAGACTTTTTTCGTATAGAAAAATTTTCAGATTCTAAGAACTGTTTTCCACAAAAAAATCTAAGATTCTGAAACCTTTTATAGAAAGTATCTCATATTTAAAAGCATTTTTAATAAATTTTTCTTATAGAAATGGTCTCAGGTTAGTATTTTTGTTTCGCACTGAAAAAATTTATATTCTGAGACCTTTTTTTCTTTAGAAAAAGTTTCAGATTTTGAGACCTTTTTTATAAAGAAAGAGTTTCAAATTCTCAGACATTTTTCCTATAGAAAAAGTCTCAGATTCTTAGACCTTTTTCTTTTTAGAAAAAGTCCCAGAAAAGAGAAAGTACCTTATTCCTAAAAAAAGTCTCAGATTCTCAGACCTTTTTCCCATAGAAAAATTTTAGGTTCTGAGAGCTTTTTCTTATATAGAAAAAGTCTTAAGTTCTGTCACTTTTATCCCTAAAGAAAGAGTGATAGATTTTTCCATTATAAAAAGTCTCAGATTGTCAGACCTTTTTACTTAAAAAAAAGTATCGATTCTGAAAAATTTTCTAATAGAAAAAGTCTCAGATTCTATGACCCTATTCCTATAGAAAAAGGTGAGATTGTGAGACTCTTGCCAAAAGAAAAGGTCCCAGATTCTGAGACGATTTTCCTATAGAAAAAGTCTTAGATTCTGAGACCTTTTCTTAGGTATAGTCTAAGTATAAGTCTAAGCTTCTGGCACTTTTCTAAAAAAAATCTCGCAGATTTTGAGAACTTTTTCCTATAGAAAAAGTCATAGATTTTGAGACCGGTTTCCTATAGAAAAAGTCTCAGATTCTGAGACATTTCCCTATAGAAAAAGTCTAAAATTCTGAGACCTTATTCCTATAGAAATAGTCTTAGATTATAAAACCTTTTTCCAGTAGAAAATATGTCAGATTCTGTGACCTTCTTCCAATTGAGAAAGTTTAAACTTCTGAGATTTATTTTTCAACAATAAAAAGTCTCAGACATTGACACATTTTTCTTTTTAAAAAACAATAAGATTCTAAGGCCTTTTTCCTTAGAATAAGTCTGAAATTAAGAGATTCTGAAACTTTTGTCCCATAGAAAAAGCCTCAGATTCATATACCTTTTCCATTTCGAAAAAGTCTCAGATTCTGCGACCTTTTTCCTATAAATAAGTATCAAATTTTGAGACCCATAGAAAAAGACTCAGATTCTGAGACCTTGTTCCTTTAGAATAAGTCTCAAATTCTGAGACTTTTACATTTTGGGAATTCTTCTACAAAAATCCGAAAATGAAAATTTTTGAGAATGTGAACAATTTTAGAGTTTTCTGCATCTTTTCTATAAAAAAAAGTCTCAGAATTTGATATAAAATAAGTCTCAGATTCTAAGTCCTTTTTCCTATAGAATACGTATCGAATTCCGACACATATTTTGTACAGAAAAGTCTCAGATTTTTCACAAAAAAAATTTTTTTTCCTCAAACATTTTCTTTTACGGATTTTTGTAGAAAAATTCTCAAAATATGAGTACTATTAAAAGATACCAAAATTCATAATAAGATTGACAGATATTTTTTCACAGAAAATTTTCAGATTGAGTCACATTTTTTCCTTTAAAAATTTAAAAATTTTCCCTATAAGAACTTTCAGATTTTTTCTAAGAAAAATTTTCGCATTTCAAGATAATTTTCATTCGGAAATTTTTTCGAAAATTTCCTTCTTCCTTCTTTCTTTTTTTCTCCTTTTTCTTCCTTTTTCTTCCTTTTTCTTTCTTTTTTCTTTTTTTCTCTTTTTTTCCTCTTTTTTTTTTTCTTTTTAAAATTTGGTCTGGGGGGGGAAATTTCCCCTTTTTCCCCCCCCTTGTACCCGCGCATGCGCGAGACATAATTTCAGTATATTTTTTCACTACAAAATTTTTAAAAATCGAGAACATTGTTCTCCAGGCGCGGTTAATTTAATCCGATTGGTCTCAAATTTGAAACACATTCTTGTTAGACCTTGAAAAACAAAATTCTCTCTGACACTTGTTAAAAAATAAAATAAAAAAAAAAAAAATGGCGCTCTAATAACACATACATTAAGAGAACTCAAAAAGTAAACGGAATTAGAAAGTCAACATGGAATTGAAATTAAACATCGTTTAGGGAAATCTGGTTTAGTTAAACTACGTTAAGCTGAACCCAGTTTAGTTAAACCATCATAAGCTCAATAGGTTTAATTAAACTAGGTTTAATTAAACTAGGTTTAATTAAACTAGGTTTAATTAAACTAGGTTTAGTTAAACTAGGTTTAATTAAACTAGGTTAAATGAACTAGGTTTAATTAAACTGGGTTTAATTAAACTTGGTTTAGTTAAACTAGGTTTAATTAAACTATGTTAAATTAAACTAGGTTTTACTTAAGGTTAACTTAACCGGATTGAGCTAAACTAGGTTTTACTAAACCAATTTTGGCTGAACTAGGTTTTACTTAACCAAGTTTAGCTAAACTAGGTTTTACTAAACCTAGTTTAGCTAAACCAGGTCTAATTTAAAATTAGTTTATATAAACAAGGTTTAACGAAACCAGAGTAAACTTAACCAGGCTTAACTGAACCAGTATTATGGTTAACTAAAGCAGGTTTAACTGAACCAGGTTTTGCTAAAACGGGTTTAACTAAACCAGGTTTTGCTAAACCGGGCTTTATTAAACCAGGTATCACTAAACCAGGTTTAACTAAACATGGTTTAACTAAACTAAATTTGATTCTACGAAAGATTTGCCTTCATATAATGCTCGTTGCTTACTTTTAAATTTAAGGCCTCTCTCTGTAAGGAGAACTGTGCAATCAGCAATGCTTATTTTTGATATAATCAATGGTTTTGTAGATTGTGATTATTTGCTAAATTGTATTACCTTTTGTGTTCCTTATTATGTACTAAGATCTAATGATTTATTTTATATTCCTTTACATAGAACAGATTATGCTAAAAATGAGCCTTTAATACGAATATTAAATTTGTTAAATTCTCTTTATAAAGATTTAAATTTAGATTTTTCAATCCCGAAAAACTGTTTTAAATATAATATCCTAACATATTTAAATTAGGTTAAGTTAATTTGTATTTTAATTTTAAGAAAATTTGTATCTAGCCTGTAAGGATGTATTTCCATTGGCCGAATAAATGAATAAATAAATAAACCCGACTTATCTTAACTAGGATTAACTAAACTAGGTTTAACTAAACCAGGTTTAACTTAAACAGGTTTATATGAAATAGGTTTAACTAAACTAGGTTTAACTAAACCAGGTTTATATAAAATAGGCCTAACTAAACTAGGTTTAACTAAACCAGATTTATATAAAATAGGTTTAACTAAACCAGGTTTAACTAAACCAGGTTTAATTAAACTAGGTTTTAGTAAACTAGGTTTTACAAAACTAGGTTTATATAAAATAGGCCTAACTAAACCAGGATTAACTAAACCAAGTTTTTACTAAACCATGCTTAACTAAACCAGATTAAACTAAACCATGTTTAACTAAACCAGGTTTAACTAAACCAGGTTTAACTAAACAAGGTTTAACTCAACCAGGTTTAACTAAACCAGGTTTAAATAAACCAAGTTTAAATAAACCAAGTTTAACTAAACCAGGTTTAGCTTAACCAGGTTTAACTTAACAAGGTTTAACTAAACCAGGTTTAACTAAACCAGGTTTAACTAAACCAGGTTTACCTAAACCAGGTTTAACTAAACCAGGTTTAACTAAACCAGGTTTAACTAAACCAGGTTTAACTAAACCAGGTTTAACTAAACCAGGTTAAACTTAACCAGGTTTAACTAAGCCAGGTTTAACTAAGCCAGGTTTAACTAAACCTGGTCTTAATAAACCGGGTATAACTAAAACTGGTCTTAATAAACCGGGTTTAACTAAACCAGACTTATATAAAATAGGTTTAACTAAACTAGGTTTAACTAAACTAGATTTAACTAAACTAGGTTTAACTAAACTAGGTTTAACTAAACTTGGTTTAATTAAACCAGGTTAAACTTAACAAAGATTACCTTAACCAGGTTTAACTAATCCAGGTTGAACTAAGCCAGATGTAACTAAATCAGATGTAACTGACCCAGGTTTAATTAAACCAGGTTAAACTAAACAATGATTATATAAATAAATTGAATAATTCTTAGTTCCGCACTCTTTTGGAACATAGTGTGATTTTATATGTACATATGTTTGTTATACATTCATGCATATATTTCTGTTTTATATGTCTGGGCAAATATTTCACAATTGGCCCAAAAACTTGGTGCTAGCTATTTCAAAGTTACACATCAACAAAGTGACAATATTTTGCAATAGGTTTTTTGTTACCCAAAGGTAAGCATTTTGTTTTTTTGCTTTGGTCCCCTTTAGAAGAAATTAATAACATGCTATTTACATGGTAACCATGTTGCCAGTTGACTTTGAAGTGCAAAAATTTGAGATGAAAAATTGTTAACAATTATATAAATGAATGAAAAATTTGAAAATTTTTATAACCAAAATAATAAAAAAAAAATATGTATGAAATAGCTAGTAAAATATTAAGGTCTAGAATAAGCCTTGTAAAGTTTAAATATACTCGTACGCACCTAATAACATTTAGAGAAAAATATGCAATACCCAGCAAAAAATTCTGTAGAAAAACAAACTAATTGAAAGGCACTGATTAAAATTACATTTCAAGAAAAAAATATGTAGCATATCGTTCATCACTTATTGTTGCTAATACAGTCTAGCCCAGCAAAATTTTTCGTTTCAAATAATCGTTTTCAGAACGCATCATATTACCCAGCAACCGATTCTACTTAACATTCCAAAACCAATGATTTTTGTTTGAAAAACAATCGTTTTTTAAATAAAATTATTTTTTGAAAAATAATTTTAAGTAAAAAATTTTATTGTGATTATGTATGTAGTATGTAAAATATATTTAAGGATCTATTGTAATAGAAATCTGTTCGAAAAATATTACTTGGAAGGATTCAAGAAGTTATTTATTGGAATTAAAAAATCCATTTAAATTTTATGCTATATTTGTAAATTTGAAAACTCAATTAAACCAATCTGTCGGTTTTAACAGTATTTTTGTTTTTATAATTTTCACAATTTTATGTTTGCGTGTTAGATTTCCATTCATAATAGGTGGTTAAAGGCGGATTGTAAAAAGTTTTATCAAATTTAAATTAAATTTGTTTTAACTAAAACCATACCAAACCCACAACCCATTTATTTAATTGTATAACCAATATAATTATTTAATTACACATTTTATTTAATTTGGATCATAAAAATGATTTAAATTTAAAACAAATTTATTTAAATTAATTTATAATAATCTTTGCATGTAAACACTTCATTATAAAAGCATGCACAGACTTGATTTAAATTTAATTAAGATGGTACACTAGAACACCGAAAAGGGGTACTTTATGGATACTTAAGCAACCATGAACCAGAAAATATTTACAAATGAATCTGATTTCGTATATTATAATAACCGATAGAGATTTCAAAACCTAAACAATTATTCTTAGGTTTCTATAGATCTGATAAGGATATAAGAACCAGTGTTGGTACATTTTAGTACATCGAAATATTTTTGCAACCTTATTACAAGTTCTTTCATGGTAAAAGTCATTGGCAAATATTATTCTAGAAATTGAATTAACAAACCTACTCGTATATTATACACTTTTGGTCACATTATCAAAAAAACCTACTGATGTCTTAGAAGTAGCTACTGTAACCATGATCTGGGGTAAAGCCACATTTAATTTAATCTTTTGAAAACACAATTTTCTTCTTCAATGAAAAACAACAAACAAAAAAGTTAATTATACTGACAAAAAAAGTTTTTAAATTTTTATTCAACAACACAAGTTGTTAAGTTAGTTAAATTATTTGTTATAATAACCAAACTTGAATTAAAAGTTAACAATTTTTTTTGTTTAATTTAAAAAATGTAATTTCTTGAAAATTAAATTCCTTTGGAATACCCATCAACAAAACAACTTATTCATATTGTTTTTATTGACGGTGAAAATTTATTTGAACTAATTCTCTTATTACCTTAAGAACACCTCCATAAATTCTTATTCTATTTTCCATGTAAAACTATTTAAAGTATGTTTTTCAGGAATCTGTTATAAAATTATAACATTCTATGGTACTTGAATAAAATAAAAAATATTAAAATTATTTTCCATTACCATACAAATTGTTGTAAAAAAAATGCTAACATTAACTATGGCTTATCAGAAAAATTTCATACACACAGCAGTGTAGTTGTTATGTTCATATCATATGAATATTTTAGAGTGGGCGGTAAAAATCATGTGTTGAATTATTTTTTAAGTAAATAAGCCAGACGTTTCAAAATGCTCAATGGTTCTTCAATTAAAATAAAATTTGCCAGTGTTGCCACTCTATTCTGAAAACATAAAAAATATAGGAGAAGCTCAAAACAATTCAGAATTAATGTAAAAAATAGTGAATAATCAAGCTAGAGGTCTTTCTTTTGTTTAAACATCTTCTTTTATTCATTCCTTTAATATTTAGTTATTCCTTGAACAACATTTGTCTCAAATTATCGGCCACATCAGGGATTTAGAGGTTCAAAAATTTGAAAAAAAAATGGAAAAATGAAGGTTTTTGAATTTTTTAGCCATTTCTTTCTAAGAAACTATATGATGTATTCATATGTGAAGAAAGGGGTTTTAATGAATATTTAACGGTGGCATAACCTTGTAAAAATTTGGCATCTTTCAATATTTTTCAGGAAAATGTGTAAACTTTAGGTGGTATTTAAGATATACACCTACGATATCCATATGAATGAGAACAATCTTTATTTAATTTAAATCAACACTTATTTTTGCTCTTGATGATATTCCTGTTAGTTGGGGAGTTATCGAAATTTTCCCGAAGGTCCACATTCTTTCATAAGTAAATAAAATGTAACATAATTATATTTCAACAAAAAAAAAAATTTTTCATCAAATTTTTATACCCTCCACTCTAGTGATAGAGGGTATATATAAGTTTGTCATTCCGTTTGTAACACCTCGAAATATTAGTCTAGGACCCCATAAAGTATATATATTCATGATCCTCGATCGATTTTAAGACGATCTAGCGATGTCCGTCCGTCCGTCCGTCCGTCTGTCCGTCTGTCTGTCTGTCTGTCTGTTGAAAACACGCTAACTTTTGAAAGACTTAACGGAAGTTCCTGAAGCTTGGCATATATGTTGGGCATTTGGTATTGCAACCCAGCGAAATCGGTCCAGTGGTTCAAAAGTTATGAGCAAAAGACTGAATTTCGGCAAGGGGTTTTCGTGAATTTTTGAGATAAAAAGCACTATAACTTTCGAAAAGCAACTCTGAGGCTGGTGAAGCTTGGCATGGTATTTTGCGTTCCTCCAGCCTCGTTCGTTTTAAATTTCAGCCAAATCGGTCCAGTGGTTCAAAAGTTATTAGCAAAGCCGTGAATTTCAGATTAGCTTCACCTAAAATTCATGTGTTGAAATCCCGTTAAACCTGTTTTAAAAACATTGGTAAGTCACAAAAGTATTTTACAACGTATTTTTGACACTCAAAAATATTTTTATACCAAAACAAAAAAAAAATACACTCGAAAAAAATTTTACACTCAAAAAAAAATTTACACTCAAAAAAAAAATTTGTAAATTATTTTTATTTTTTTTTCAAAAATTACTAAAAAAAAATTTTTTTTAAACAAAATAAAATATTTCTAATCAAAACTGTTATTTTTTCACGTTAGAAAATTTATTGTCACTATGGGCAAATTTATTATCACTATGGCAAATATCAAAATGGGCATTGTGGAGGGTATTCATAGATTCGGCCAAGTCGAATTTAACTTTTCTACTTGTTATTTTTTTATTTATAAATTTTTTCCTTCAAATTTTTTTTTTTCCATCAAATTTTTTTTCATCAAAGTTTTTATACCCTCCACTTAGTGATAGAGGGTATATATAAGTTTGTCATTCCGTTTGTAACTCATCAAAATATCGGTCTGGGACCCCATAAAGTATATATATTCATGATCCCCGATCGATTTTAAGACATTCTAGCGATGTCCGTATGTCTGTTGAAATGGTGATTACGGCCAAAATATTACACGGAGATTACTGAAACTTAACATATATATTCTGGAAGTTTTCCTGAGAAGTTTGGTATTGCATTTGAGCGATATCGGTTCAGCGGTTCAAAAGTTATGAACGAAAATATAAGGACACCTCAAAAATTTTAGTACATTCAACATAACCTAAAAATACAAAATGCTTTAATTCGACTGCTGGTTGACATAATTGAACACCAAATGGTATTTAAACAAGCACGAACATATTTTTGGACAAAAAAAGAAAAAAATCACGAATTTTTTTTTGCGAAAATTTTACACTAAAAAAAAATTTTATACTCATAAGAAAATTTAGTTTTTTTTTACAAAAATGTCAATATTTTGTGTACATACGTACGTGCATTCACTCAGAAATATTTTCACATTAAAAAAACATTACACTCGAAAAAAAGTTTTACACTAAAAAAAAAAAAATAGTATTTTTTTTTAAATGACAAAAAATGAGTTTTTTACTCAAAATAAAATATTTATAACCATTGTTAATTTTTTTTACGTTAAAAATTTACTATCCTTTAAAAAAGGCATTGTGGAGGGTATTCATAGATTCGGCAAAGTCGAATTTAACTTTTCTACTTGTTTTCCATAAATTTTTTTCATCAAACTTTTTTATCAAATTTTTTATTATCAATTTTTTTCTCACCAAAAATTTTTTTTTCATATTTTTTTTCATCAATTTTTTTGAAAAAATTTTCCTTTTCATAAAAAACATTCATCAAAAACTGTTTTTCATCAAATTTTTTTTTTCACCATAAATTTTGGGTTCATTAAATTTTTTTTAACATAATTTTGTTTTTCGTGAAAAAAAATATTTTTTTTTTTTTTACCAAAACTACTTTTTCACCAAGTCTGAGCTTTTCGCACAAAAATTTTCCATTTGTTTATCAAATGTACATAAAACAAGTGAGATTGTTAAAATCTTTGGTGCCGAATCTTTCATACTCTCCAAAATATAAAAACACTTTTTTGCATTTATTTTTGCACTCACTTACGAAATGTACAGCTCTTTTGGTTTTTTAATGGGGTCCTCGACTGATATTTCAATTCGTTTTGCATGGAATAGCAAAGTAATATAACATTATTTTTTCTAAAAAAACTTTGCTTTGGCAAGTACACCCAAATCTTTCGCAAAACATTATCATGATTTAATGTTTTGGCAAGAGTACAAAATTCGCAGGCATTTTTATTCTTAGGAAACTTTCTTTCGCTAATTGAAAATGCATTAAAGTGCATTTTTTAGTTCTCTCTAAAAAAATATGTAAGTAAATATTTTTTGCACATTATTATTTTTTACTCTTTCACGCAATATGGGTTTGTTTTCTAACAATTTTTCTATTTAATGTTGCTGTAAATAGTGTGCGGAGAAGTGTAAAAAATGCACATCAATGTTTAAGGATTTATCTACTAATGATATACATAAGAACGCACAGAGGTTGTTTGTAAATCTTTTGAGACATTATCATTTGGAATCAAATTTAGCTTTAAGTACCGAAATAATTGAGAAAAATAATAAAAAAAACTTTTTCAAAATTCGAAATAAATGGAACAAATTGTGATCACCTCTCGAATTATTGCTTGAAAGTTGCATAATTTAGAGTAATTTTTTTTTGTAAATCGGCAGATTCGTGGTTTTTCAAAATGTCGATTTTAATTTTTAAGTGTTAACAACTAAGTAATAATTACTTCAAATAATTTATTCTTATTTTTTAGAATTTTTTCCTGAATTTTTAAATTTAAAAACCATCCCTCGTATATACTTTAACTTACAATTTTATTTACTAAACCATATAATGTGAAGTGTATGTATATAGTAAAAATAAAGTAAAAATCATATTTTATTTACAAAGTTAGTATAAAAAAAAAACTGAACGCTATGATCATGTGAGTTTATAAATATCAAGGTTGTGTACCAATACCTTATCAATTCTAATGCCCCATAATTCGAATTCCAATTGAAATCCGATAAAAAACCTTATATTTTATTTCTGTGAAAAAATGTTTAAGTAAAAATAACTTACAATGTTAGTTATTTTGGGAACAACTACACTTTCAGCTAAATCAATTAACAGTTTTTTTCTTATCCTAGGAGTTTTTTAACTATGGTTAGTAAAAAATATGTTTGGTGTCTGCAATACCAATACCGATATAATACAAACAAAAACATATGTAATTTATTTTTTGCATTTTCAAAATGGGGTTTTAAAACCACTGCCAATTTGAGTTGGTTTTCCAATTTAAAATACAAAAAATAATTTAAAATCCTTAACAACTCATCAAAAATTGACAACCAACACTTATATCATTTCGATTCCCAACCTTGATTAAAATATATATGAGTATAAACTAGAAAATAAAATATCAAAACAGCTTAAGGAAATTATTATTTATGCTTGACTTTATTGAACACTAACACCATGAACGTATTTAGACTACTGCCATCACTACTTCCACCGACAAATGCAATTTATTTGTGTTTGGTTTCATTTTCAGCACAAGATAAGAAGCTAAAAAATGATTTATTGAAAGGGTTTATTTTTTTATTTTTATTTATTAGCAAATAAATATATATTTTTATTAAGTGTCATAAAAAACAAATTATAAAAAAATATGGATTTTAGGAGTTTTATAAACAGGCTTTTTGGAGAAAAATCTTGAATTAAAACCGGATATGAATAAATATTCTTGGGATCTCTAACGACTTTTTGGGAAATTACGAAAACTTACACATTCTTTTTAACGAACCTTTTTTCGTTTTTATACCCTCCACTTATTGTTAGTGGTCGAGGGTACAGTATATAAGTTTGTCATTCCGTTTGTAACGCATCGAAATATTGGTCTAAGGCCCCATAAAGTATATATAGTATTGATCACTGATCGATTCTAAGACATTCTAGCGATGTCCGTCTGTCTGTCCGTCTGTCCGTCTGTGGAAATGGTGATCACGGCCATAGTATGTAACGGATATGACTAAGACTTAGCATATTTACTTGTTGTTGTCCTAAGTTGTTTGGTATTGCATTTAAGCAAAATCGGTTTAGGGGTTCAAAAGTTATGAAAGAAAATGTAAGGACACCTCAAAAAAGGACACAATCAAATTGAGAATTGATCACCGAATGGTATTTTAACCAGTACAAACACATTGTTTAAAAAAAAAAGTTTTCGCGGAATTTTTTTTTTTACCCAAAATTTTTTTCGCGGATTTTTTTTTTTTTATTTTTTTGCAAATAATATTTTTTTTACATTGTGGAGGTTTTCAATACATTCAGCGAAGCCGAATTTAACTTTTTTACTTGTTTTTTTTTTTTTAATTTTCTCTAAAGTTGAAGAAAGAGCCTGCTAAGTTTTAAGTAAACTTTAAAACATTTAATAAATTGTTATTAAAAGTTTACTCAGTACTATTAAATTGTTTACTGTCGCAAATTGAGTATTTTTTTACTCACTAGTAATAAAAATTTACTCACATTGTTTGTTTTTTTCTGTAAAAGCTTTTTACTAACAAAAGAATCATATCTTTATGGCGCCCAGCGTGGGGCATCGTTTTCAAAGAATATTAATTTTATTTTCATATTGTTCTTTTTATGACAAAACTTTAATAGTTTTACTTTGAAAAACTGAATGAAACTTTTTCTTTCGATAAAGTAAACGATAGTTTCCAAAACCTCCTCGGCCATGCAACTCCGGAAGAAGTCAGTTGACGGCACATTTAACTGCTCTACGTGCTTTGCTATAAGGCAGTTTCTGATAATTACAGCAACCATCGTGAAAATATTTCCTCCTGCTCACTTGAAAAATTTTAATTGAGAGAAGGGCAAATTTGTCGTGAAGTCTGACACGTCCATCCATTTGCCTATCTCTTTCCCGCTAAACAAAGCTTAGATTCTATTTACAAGATTCCGTCGGAGCATTTAAGGTATTTCCCAGTCTTACAAGCAGATCGCATTTGCAATTCTCTGGGATGTTCCTGAGCCCTTGTACCCACATGAGTTGAATGCCAAACTGCTTACCAGTTGGAAAATGTGTCACTGAGAAAATTTACATAGTGAATCCTTGAGGAAATGTCTTAAGGTTCTGACAAATTATAGGTAATCATTGATGGCATGTCCTAACATTGTCATCAATGAATGTTTGTTTTAAGTGTGTGGACAATTCCTTTAAGACATCGAAAAGGAAATGAGTTAAAACACCTCAATTCAAACGAAAAAAGTAGCATTTTTGACCTTACCCCTTTCGAATTTGATGAAACTTGGAATATAGTTGGGCCCTTACAAAAAAATCAAAGTGCCAAAATTTTGGACTTCTGGTAGTTTTTATTCCCGAGATATGGGGTCTTGAAAATTGGCAAAATCGTATATATTTGACAAAAGTGTTCTGAGATAAATAAAGATAACTCGAAAAGTAATTACAATACACGTCTCAGTCAGGTCGCAAATAATAGATAATAAGACAGCCTTTAAAATGGCATTCCCCAAGATTTTTTTTGAAAAAGGTCAAAGGTCATTGGTTTTAACCTTAATTTTTGGAGAGCTATATCTCAAAAAACAATATTTTTAAAATTTTGGAAAAAATATATGTGATTAAGAATCATCTATACTACTTAAGTTTAAATTTTCAGGATGGAGACTTCATTGGAACTTTTTATATTAATAGAAACGTTGTGACAGGAAAGAAAAAGAGGTGTAATTTCCCTTAAAAAAAAATATTTTTTTTTTGTCTTTGAAATTCTGGTACCAAAGTTCATTTTTCTGAATGTTTTTGACGTGCTGAGTCCAAATATGACCTTTTAACTGGCCTATCGCTATTACTTTTCAAGATATATGCACCTAAATTTTCAAAAATAACACAGCAATAGCATTTTAGCAATTTTCACATACTTATGTGCAGATATCTCGAAAACTAATAGCGAGAGGCCAGTTCAAAGGTCATATTTGGACTCAGCACGTCAAAAAGATTTAGAAAAATAAATTTTGGTACCAGAATTTCAAAGACAAACGCTTTTTCTTTCCTGTCACAACGTTTCTATTAATATAAAAAGTTCCAATGAAGCCTCCATCCTGAAAATTTCAACTTAAGTAGTATAGATGATTCTTAATCACATATATTTTTTCCAAAATTTTAAAAATATCGTTTTTTGAGATATAGCTCTCCAAAAATTAAGGTTAAAACCAATGACCTTTGACCTTTTTCAAAAAAAATCTTGGGGAATACCATTTTAAAGGCTGTCTTATTACCTATTATTTGCGACCTGACTGAGACGTATATTGTGATTACTTTTCGAGTTATCTTTATTTATCTCAGAACACTTTTGTCAAATATATACGATTTGCCAATTTTCAAGACCCCATATCTCGGGAAGAAAAAGTACCAGAAGTCCAAAATTTTGGCACTATGATTTTTTTGTAAGGGCCCAACAATATTCCAAGTTTCATCAAATTCGAAAGGGGTAAGGTCAAAAATTCTACTTTTTTCGGTTGAATTGAGGTGTTTTAACTCTAAAGTAAGTTTTGAGTAAACTTTTAAACATTTAATAAATTGTTATTAAAAGTTTACTCAATACTATTAAATCGTTTACTGGCGCAAATTGAGTAATTTTTGCTCACTAGTAATAAAAATTTACTCACATTTTTTGGTTTGTCTTTAAAAGATTTTTATTAACAAAAGAATCATACCTTTATGGCGCCCAGCGTGGGGCCTCGTTTTCAAAGAATATTAATTTTATTTTGATATTATTCTTTTTATGACAAAACTTTAAAAGTTTCACTTTGTTAAACTCAATAAATCTTTTTCAGTTGATAAAGTAAATGCAACTTCGGAAGGAGTAATTTGACGGCACATTTAACCGCTCTACTTGCTTCGCTATAAGAATTCGAAAGAAGTCTTAGGTGACATGTCCCCAGAAGATCAGCATTCCCTGACTTTGAGTGATGACATTTTAATGAAACTGTCCTCAACTCAGTTCATAGAGATGTCTTGTGGATGTCAGCAGTGACTCTGACATGTCACCGCGCCGTCACTGAGGATGGCTCGAGGACGTTTCCAACTGGGAACCTTTACTAGCTCATTTGAAAAGTGTTTTTAAACAACAAAAAAATGCAATCGAAAAAATGTTATACACAATTTTATTTTTTGTACATTATTACTAAAAAAAAACTTTTTTGCTTCAAAAAAAAAAATTTCTAAGCAGAATTTTTTAACGAATTCAATACCTTTACTTTAAAAAAAATCACAAAAAAAGTTTTTTTGGGGCAACTCAAAAATTACGCTATCATAAATAAAAAGAAACATAGTGACGTATGAGTGATATTTAAATAAAAATTGTCATAAAAAATATCTTGACTTTATTTATTCCGATTTTTGTCTTTATTGTAACAAAATTGTAACAAAATTTTAACATACTTTTATATCTTCTTGACATAAGTTGTTACAAAATATAAATCTCTATCTTAAAAAACGGATAATAACGATGGTCGTCCTACACAGACAAATATATTTTTCGAAAATAAACACAGTATGCAAATGAAAGTATTTTGTGTGGAAGAAAAAAATAGAAAAGATTTTTTGATGTCAACAAATGTATGATATTCATGCAAATATGTAAAAGAATTTGTCATACAAACACTTTCATATATTACACCGTCCAACAGCCAATATTAAATATGAACCCTATAACATACGTCCTAATGTAGAGATAAAATGGAGTAAAACTGCACTTACAGTTTATCATTTCGTAATTCTGTTTTCTTTTAAAATGACTTTAAAGTTTTAAAGGATAACATTTTGTAAACTATTTTTTGAAATATTTGTAAAAGGACGCCACAAGTGATGGCAAATGATAGAGGAGGTCTCCCCTAATTTTTCAATATCATTTATTTTTCCGTATTAGGAAGAAGGATTAATTTCCTTTTAAATCTTTATCAAAAAATTTTAAATGATATTGAGTAACAAAGTTTAAAAAAAACATTACTTACCTCCATTTTTTCCTGATATGTATTTTTTTCCTGATATAAAAAAATGAGAACATTAGGGAAGATCCTCACCTTTCATTTAAAAAAAAAAAATTACGATTACATTTCGTGATCCTGTTTCCTTTTAAAAGGAAACAGGATCACGAAATGAAAAACTGTAAATGCAGTCTTACTGCATTTGGTCTCTAGTTTTAAACGTATATTATTCAGTTAGTGTTCGATTTTGTTGAACGGTGTTATGTATACGTTGAATAAATCAACACCGGAAGCACATATTTTTTTGTCAGCCATATTAAACAATATCAATATAATGTCGTAGTGTAGTATAATATTACAATGTATATATGTTATTTGCAAGTATGTGTGAGTTAGTAAATATAAAATGATATTACTAAATAAATGTATAACATAAATATGCACTCTTATATTATAAACTCAAATATACACACATAGACAAATATTTATGTATAAAACCAGTTGTGTTACATCTTACGAATGACTGATATTACAACCGAAAGTATACATATGTATTAGGTTGGATCAAATTTAGATTTTTTTCGAATTTCAAAACCGTCGTTTTTGACTTAAAAATCAAAAAGTTCCAAACAAACTGAAAACACTTTATTTTTTGGCTTAAAATACACTGTACAACAATTTCAATTTTTTTTTCCAAAATTACGGTATTTAGACGATTGATTCTGGTAGAGGAGGCCAACAAAATATACCCCTTTATCGGCGTTTTAAAGGATTACATCGCAATTTTATTTTATGGGCGGTTAAAGTTTCCCAGCTTTGGCCTGTTCTTGCAACATATCGGTATAAAAAACTATGTTTTCTTTACATCTGAGGTGTATGGTATGTTCAGCAACTTTGTAGAACATATTCACCCTCTAACTCCCTCCGAATGTACCAAAATATTTTAATGTCAGACATTTGGGAAAATCAAAATTTGAAGAAATTATTTCACTCTAATGTAGCATACTGACATATATTATTACATTCTTATTTTTACATGTAGGGTAGAATGGGGTACACTGGGAAACAAACGATTTGATCTAGTTTCAAAAATTCACGTGTTGGCGAAAATATTTCAAATTTTTTCTATAACGTTTTGTAGAATTTTTAGTGTTTTGTAAAAAATCAAAGCAAATATGGGAGAAAATTGTGCAAACAGTAGGCTTTAAAAATTTACCCTGTTATAAAAATCGTGCAAAATCTAAAAAAAAATCTTATATTAACCCGTTTCCCTCTATAACCCTCTTCCACCCTATAATTTTTATTTTGTACATGCAAATATGTAAATCACAATGCTAGCACTTACAATGTCTGCATGTGTTTATTTGGTCTAAATATTCCTTACATTTCTCTTACAGCCATCAGCATCTGTATAAACCCAGCAAAAACATGGTAATGAGTTGTGAAAAGTAATCATTACCAAGTTCATTATTTTTAATGAGTACCCATTACCATTAACATTATTTTAAGCCCAAAAGTAACTACTTTTCAGTAATATGTTATAAAAGCACCTCTAAGTAATAATATCTTCTTGCACTTGCAGTTTTTAACCTTTACAATTCAATTAACTTAAAAAGTACTTAAAAACTTAATAAAAATTACGGAATTTTTAAGTTTTAGTAAAAACAAGTTAAGTTTTAAAAGTTTTAATTATCTAATTATTTAACTTCTTATTGGTAATGGGTTTTTACTCCTTATTTGTAATCCGAGGCAGTAACTACTTATTTATCTCCATACTCTTCACTAGTTATTTTTGTCTCACGCCCTTGTTAAAATAATTAGTGTTTCATTCAATAAGTAACTACTTATTAACATCTGTTTCGGATTACAAAACCCATTACTAGTAATGCCAATTTTTGCTGGGAATGTATGAAATGTATGACATTTTATATTGTATCAGTAGTTTGTCCTAGCATTTTATTTGAGTTGTTGGTTTATTTTGTCCCCAAAAAGGACCATTATGACAAACTTGTTGCGGAGGAGCAGAGAGGTAAACGGAGGTAGAATATTTTTTCAGCAAAAGTGTTGTGTGGAAAAATTTTATTATTGCATCACCAGTAGCAAAATGATTTATACATTAACATTGTTTATGCATAAAATGAAATGTTTAGATTTTTGCATTTTTATTATACAATTTCATTTGTTATTTTTTTTTTTTGTAGGTACGAATGCTCGTTAAATGTTTACATTAGAGAGCATCCAAGTTGGGTTTTTCCAACAGTAGAGGGAAATACAATTTTGAATGCGCTTGGTTGTGATTAATAAAAGTTTTCGAAAGGAAGATATTCCCGAAAGTTGACACCTTGTATTTATAGGCTGGTAAAGTTCTTAAATGGATGAAATCAGAACAGAGGGAAGAACTTAACAAACCTCTGAAAAACTCCAACTTGGACCCAGAGGACTTAAAAATTTTACTTTTTCAGTTTATCAATTTGATAAAAAAAAATTGAAAAAAAAAAAAACAAAAAACAAAAAGAAATCAGAAGAAATCTTATCGGTAATATTGTTGTTGCTCCGTACTATAGAAGTTACATGCAAATTTTTTAATACATTTACTGAGTGTCAAGAGATTTATATTTCAAAAAAATATTAGTGAGTATAAATTGTAATGAAATTGTGTCATATCGCTCATTTACTGCTAGAGTGGCTCAACTCAAAATAAAGTTTAAAATTTACAATTGAAACTGGTTTTCCATTGAAAAAGGCCGTCATATAGAAAATGTAATAATAACGTGTTCTCTTCCCAAAGGGTTAGTTTAAAAAATATAAATATGAATTTTTGACAAAATTAAAGCATGGTGTATATAGAGCTAAGCAAATATTATTATTTATTGTTTTTTCTATTACACTCAGAGAATAATGCTTCACAATATTTATGACATGGTTTCATTAATATATTAATCTTAAAGTTTTATTATTATTTATGAAACCTTCATAAAAAAACTTTAATGAAAAATTGTATGAAATGCATTTCATAAAATTTCATGATTTCATAAAAAACAAGTAGAAAAGTTAAATTCGACTTTGCCGAATGAATACCCCCACAATGCCTTTTTGAAAGGATGATACATTTCTTAAAGTGATAAAATTAACAACTTTGATTAGAAATATTTTATTTTGAGTAAAAAACTATTTTTTTGTCATTTAAAAAAAAAAAAAAAAAATCATTTTTTTTTTAGTGTAAAACTTTTGTCGGGTGTAATGTTTTTTTTACTGTAAAAATATTTCTGAGTGAATGCACGTAAACAAAATACTGTAATTTTTTTAAAGAAAAACTAATTTTTTTTTTGAGTGTTCAATTTTATTCGAGTGTAATTTTTAAGTTACCAATGCTTTTAAAACTAAACAAGTTTGGAAAGAATTGTTAAGTTACCACCAATGCTTTTAAAACTTGTTTAACATGTGGCATTTAAGATGAAACCAATCTGAAATTCAGGGTTTTGCTTATAACTTTTGAACCACTAGACCGATGGAGCTGAAATTCTATAACAAACAGACCTAGAGAACGGCAAAGATACAGGCCAAGATTCATCAGTCGCATTATTGTCTTTCGAAAGTAAGCGTATTTTTTATCTCGTAAATTCACGAAAAACCCTTGCCGAAATTCAGTCTTTTGCTCATAACTTTTGAACCACTGCACTGTGGGCCAGGATTTCCACTTTTTGGCCAATAAGGTCTGTAAGGCAACACATATTTAAAAATATTTTTTCGGAATGTCGACATCTTGAATTTTGTCCACCTTTAATATCTTTTTATTATAGCTTAAAGTTTTTTTTTTACATGAGGTTAAAGTCAATGTTTGAGATTTTTTTTATATTTTTTATTTATGAAACAAATAATTTTTTTTTGTACTTCGACACAATATTTTTTCAAATTTTCGGTGAAGTTCTCCTAAAGACATACCTGTTTGTTCAACACATGATATAAACTGCCAAAAAGTAAGTTATAAGCATATTTTTTTTTAAATAAATTATGGAAATTCATACTTTTGTTGAAATCCGCCTTTTTTCAACACCAAAGTCCAAAAAAGTCCAAACGATATTGACAAACCTCGAACTACGATCTGTCTCTGACAATGTATTCTATTCACATTTTTGCGACCCTGTGCGACCGTTCATAAACTTTTGATCTAGAGGCAATAAACAAAAATATGACGTTTAGAAATGCCCTAAAATGGAACTTGAACATTTTTCGATATTTTTGTTTCTATTGATTTCTAATAAAAATGCCTCACTTTGAAAACATTGCCGTTATAACTGCTGATGGGCACGTGAGTGAATTTTGACTCACGTTGACTCACGCTCACGAAAAAAAAAACATAATTTACTCAACCGTTTTTTTTCTCACACTTACTCACTATTTACGTGAGTAAACAAAACACCACTCACGTGTGACTCACGCTCACTCGTAACTCACGCTAAACATTTAAAACACGAAAAAAATTGTAAAAACTGAATCAATACAATTAAATAGTTTTGACTCACGCAAAAAAATTGCACTCACTACGAATCACTCACGCAAAAAATTGTCTCACTCACTTATCACTCACGAACAAAAAATTTTAATCACGTTCATTTTCGATCACGAGTAATTCACGTGACCAGCGTCCATCTCTAGTGCTAAACATTAAAGCTGGTAACGCATTTAAGCGGGCATATTTGGCAATAGCATTTTTAATATTTTTTACGAAATTGTAAGCTTGTAGCATTATTTGTACATTTAGGATGGCAAATGCTTATTGGAAATAAAAAAGTTCTCTTTTAAATGAGCCACTGAATATATGAACTTTTTGACGCATTTAAAAGAGAAATATTTTATTAAAATCTTCTGATAAAAGCAAAAAGAGGGATTTATAAAAACATAGAAATTTAAACATTGTACATTTTTTTAAAAAGCTATGTCCTAAATTTTGGATCCGCCATTTTGATTTCAATAAATCTGAGTTCGTATTCGTGTTGTGCAATCATTTTCTAGTGATATTTTGAAACATTAATCAATAATTTAAATATCTTGTCCGCCATATTGGATCCGCTATTTTGAATATTTGATTCTTAAATCAGATTTGGCATTCCAAAAACCATTAAAATCAGACAATATAGAAAAAAACTTAATATTTTATTTGACGCCTTATTGGATCCGCCATTTTGAATTTAAAAAATCGGAGCTCATATTCGTAATTACTGACCCTAAATACATCAAAAATTACTAATTTAAGTACAATTAGCTAAGAATTACAAAAGCATATTCGCCATATTGGATCCGCCATTTTGAATTTCAAATCTTTAATTCCAAAATCAGTTTTAACATCAGAAAAACCATTAAAATTGAAGTTTTTGGCCAAAAGAGACAACATATAAAAAATTTTAAATTTAAATTCGTCGCCATATTGGATCCGCCATTTTGAATTTTAAAAGTCTGAGCTCATATTCGTTATTAACGACCCCAAATACATCGATAATGATTATATTAAACACAATAAACAAAGAATTAAAAAATCATGTCCGCCATTTTGGATCCGCCATTTTGAATTTTTAAATTTTTTTTCCAGAATCGTAATCAGCGATCCTTTAACACCCATATGCAATACTTTTTTGACATATAGGTTAAGCGGTCTATTTATGGCCAAAATTCAGGGATGCTGGCCCACAGTGGCACTGGATCGATTTTGCTGGATTGCAATACCAACCTGACCAGATAAATGCCCAACATATATGCCAAACTTCAGGAGCCTCCGTAGAGTCTTTCAAAAGTTAGCGTGTTTTCAACAGACAGACGGACAGACGGACGGACGGACATTGCTAGATCGTCTTAGAATCGATCGAGGATCATGAATATATACTTTTTATGGGGTCCTAGACCCATATTTAGAGATGTAACAAACGGAATGATAAACTTATATATTCCCTCTATCACTAGAGTGGAGGGTATAAAACATTAAAAAAATTGCATGGGGACCGCCTTATGGGTTAGACATAGATCATGGGTATGTTCTTAGAAGATGTTAGGATGGACAACATATTAAGGGTAGATCATACATTTGACTTTTCTATGGGCACTTTTGACGCAGTTAGAGTTGTAGGAGCAGTTTTATAAAATTATGATCTTTGTATGGGAGGTCCCTTAAGGAATGGAGACAGAGCTTAGGTATGTTTGCAAAACAGGTTAACTAATGGGGGTCGGTCTTGCATTTGTATCCCCCTACTGCAGTTGTGGGGTGGTTTTGGGACTTTTTGGGTATTTTTTTGTAAAAGTCAAATAATTTTAAGGTACAGGATGGTCTTTATTAGCTAATTAAGGTACTTAAATATTAGAGGTCGATCTTGCATTGCTAACTGTGAAAGTGCTAACTGTTCTTTTGAGGCAGTTATTCTGTAGGAGGAGTTTAATAAAAAAGTATTCTTTGTACAGGAGCCCCCATAAGGAGTGGAGACAGAGCTTATATATGTTTGCAAAAAATGTTAGTGAGGAAACACGAATGGCGATCGGTCTTACATTTTATACCTCTAGGGGCAATCGCGGGGCGGTTTTATGGCTTTTTGTGGATTTTTTTAGTCAAAATCGACTAATTTTAAGGTACGGAGTGACCTGCATTAGCTTATTAGGGTGCCTAAACATGTTCTGATTTTTTGTTAAGAGTTGTTCAACATGGCTCCAATTTTGCCAAATATTGTTAAGGAAAAGTCCACAGAGTTTGTTCAACGGAACATTATCCACATTTTTGCCAAATATACTTAAGCGATATCGTCAACTTTGATTAAGCTGTTGGTCAACAACTGATGACACCGTATTTTGAGGGTCCCACTGCTTTTGGAGGCCCATAAAAAGGATGTGGTCACCAAAGTGGACAATCCGAGTTTAGGGGTTTACTACCTATTGGTAGTTGAGTCGAACCTATATAATCAAGTCTTGTGTTTTTCAAGAAGTCTTTATTTGTTGAATAGTGTAATTTTCAATAAAATCTATGGAATCTTTAAGAACCCAGTTGGCAAAATCAAATCACACCTGACATACTGCTGACACTCCCTTTATGAAATCGCTGACATCTTCATACAATTTTTCAAAATGTCATCAATGACATGTCAGCAGTTGGTCAGCAGTGTCCACCAGTATCGGTGACCACTAACAATTCGTTTAAACAACCGCTGACGAGTTGCTGACATGTCATTGATGACATTTGGAAAAATTGTATGAAGATGTCAGCAATTTTATAAAGGGAGAGTCAGCTGTATGTCACGTGTGATTTTTTTTTGCCGACTGGGAACCCCTTCCTTGTTAAAAAAATATTCTATAAAATAACATATTAAAGTACCTTTAAGCACATTCGCTATTGAAAACACTGAGATTTTAATAATGTTAAATAGAAATATGCGTTTTATGTTAATCATATTTAGTAAGAACTATAAATATTCAAATAAATCAAAAGTTAACAACAGCTGTTTTTTATAATAACAAAACATTTACTGAAAATTGTATGGATCAGAAAACACTCCGAAAAAAACAGCATGTATCTCACTTAAAAATGTAGGTAAAACTTAAAAACGCCTTTAGCAAATCAATATAATACATTTTGGTTTACTCCTTAACCAACCATTATTAACAAAAGGTTTGAAATATTTTATAACAAAAACGAAACATAAATATTTGTTAAACATATAATCGTTATTAACACATTTAAACCTTTAAGATTTTCAAATTTAAATTTATTCAAGACATTATCCTTAGCTTAGGCAAAAGGGATGTTTATGCAAAGAAAAAGGATAACTTTATTTCTTTTAACATTTGATGTGTTACCTTAATGTTCTAAGTCAAAAAGTAAATGTTTGCTAAGATTGTTCATCTTTAAGATTTAACAAACTTGAACAAAGTTGTAGTTTGCATATGTTTTTTTTACTTAGTTTTATGTATATTTTTTCTCTCTTTTTTTTGTTTGATAATTCAGGCAGAAGAAAACAGGTGTACTTAGTTGGTTGCCTACACAATTTATACATTTAGCAATATATTTTTCTTATTCAGAAAAGGTTTCTTCTAGGAAAAATTAAATAATATGAGAAGGTTACACTTAGCAGATTTGTAGAATTTAACAGCAATAATTTATGGTTTTCTGAAAGATTAATATTTTTTGTACATTTCAGTAACATTTAGAAGAGGATATAAATAATTTTGCCAGTCTGTCTTTAACTCATCGAAATACCGGTCTGAGACGACATAACATTATTGATTAAAGATATATTTTAAGACATTCTATCGATGTCCGTCCGCACACAAAAAAAAAATTCCAATGAACGATTTTCATAGTATTTATGAACAAATTTATACAATTTATTAACTTTTTCATAGTACTTATAAACTTTATCATGCTATTTATTAAAAATGTTAAATATTTTTAAAATTCACATATTATGATTTATTCATAAATACTATGAAAGAGTTTATAAGTATTATGAAAAAGTTAATAAATTGTATGAATTTGTTCTTAAATACTATGAAAGTCGTTCATTGGAATTTTTTTTTGTGTGCGTCTGTTGAAATAGCGACCAGGAAAAAAATATATTTTTCTTTTCTTGGAACTGTGTTAACGTTAGTAAAATTTAAAAAGAAAATTAAAAAATATTATTGGTCAAAAAATTTTGAAACTATTATTTCATAAATTAACTTTGAAATAATCTTTTATACATTTAGGAGGATTTCAATATATTTAGCGTTGTCGTACTTAACTTATTTGCTTGTTATTTCTTAGAGAGTTAATAATTTTTTATTGTCAATTCAAAATCTAAAAAAATATAAATGACATTGAAATCTTTCATCACCAGCACTTTTCAATTCTCACACTAAATGTGTTTTTAAATCTTTATTAGGGCTTTAAAATTAATATTAATAAGCTCTGGAAAAAATTTTCTTTAGAATCTATCGAGGATATATAAATTCTTAATGATGCCATACTTTCCCTTTTCTATAAAGCAAAAGTAATCGTTAAAAAAAGGGATAGTAAAACGCACACGTGCAGACATTGCTATATATATTATAATTTTTAATGTAATATTTACAACGTAGTTCAACCAGGGACGTACGCAGGAATGTTTTGATATATGCTGTCAATTGCATCTATTCTATAACACCGTCCAACACACTTTTGCACACATTGTCCAGACCGAAAAGTTCTGAAAGTAGGGTCGAAAATAAAATATGTACAGTGTACGGATTACAAGGAAATATATGATTTTTTTCTGTTTTCTAAATTTTTTTGGTATTTTAAGTTAAATTTGAATACAGGTGGTTAAAGAATTTTGATTACTTCAAGTAAAATTCCTCTCTAATAAGGTACTAAAAACTTAAATCGGTTGAAAATCCGCTAAGTTATTAAAACTTCCCCAGGCATCTAACGTGTGGCAGACCACTTGATTACAGAATACAATCCGATTTATGAAATTCATTGAAATTTTCTACTGTAATAAAATTTTTTTATTCTTCAAGTTTAAATGTAATTAAATGACAAGTATTTTTTATATTGTGTTTTGCTAACATGTTTTAAATTAATGCTAAAAATGCCTGCATTTTTAACACTCTTTTGAAATCTCCATTTTTATTTTTATTTTTTAATGTGGAAACACCCAAAAAAATATTACACTGGAACATGAAAAAATGTTACTACAGTAGATTATTTCTATAAATTTCGAAAATGGGACATGTATTCCTTAATCAAGTGGCACGACACACGTTAGATGCCTGGGGGAAGTTGTAATAACATGGCTGATTTTCAACCGATTTAAGTTTTTAGTACCTTATTAGAGACATATTTTACTCCAAATCATAATTCTGTAACCATTTGAATTCAAACTTTATTCAAAATATTGAAAAAATTTATAAAATTAACAAAAAGACACATTTTCCCCGTTTAATTCGTTTTTAAGCTTCATGACCGTTGTAGCACACCTTAGACACGCCCGATTATCCTGAAATTTCGTGAGATGTATTTCTACATCCAAGTAAATACATATAAATGGAGTTGCGGTCAATATCTGACAACTTATTTTTTTTGGAGCACAACATAATTTAAACCAGAGTAAAAAATAAATAAAGTGCAATTTTCAAAATTTAAAAAAATATAGAACAAATTATGATCACATCTTGAATTATTGCTTAAAAGTTGCGTAATTTAGTTTAGAATTTTTAGACTATTTAAAAAAAAATCTAAGGTTTCGGACTTTTTCAAAAAGTCGATTTTAATTTTTAAACGTTAAAAAATACGTGAGAATTACTACGAATATTTTTTTCACATCTCTTTCCTAAAACTACATTTAAATACCAACAAAATATTGTCCATTTTATTTAAGATATCTACACTCAAAAAATTATGTCATTAACTCTTTGTAGTTTATTTAAAAAGTTTTCCGTTTAGTCGTTTTTAAAAGAAAAAACATTTGTTTGATGTTCAGTTTTTATTAATGACTACTTCAGTCCTTTGTTTCAAAAATAACACACTAAAAAACAAAGACTTTCATTAACATTTAATTTTTAAAGTCATTTATTTTTGTTCTGTAAGTAAAAACTACTGATTATTCTTTTGATTTTTAATGATTTGTGTAAGTATTTTTTTTTTAATTGTTGGTATTCTTTAATGGAATATCATTAGTTTTTACCTACACAAGTCAGTTATTTTTTTGTAGAAAAAAAAAAATCAAAAAATTATTTATAGAAATATAAAAACATGTCTGTATCAAGTGACTTTGGCACGATGGGTAGAGTGTCTGGCCAGAATGTAGTTGATTGCGGGATCGATTCCCCAAAAATTTAATTAAAAATTTTTAAAAAAATATTTCAATAAAAAATTGTAAAAAATTACCTACGAAATCATTAATTTTTATTGTTTTCGTAGGTTATTTTTTTGAAATTTGTTGGTAAAAATATCAGAACTATCATTAATTTTTAATGTTTTCGTTGGTTATTTTTTTCGAATTTGTTGGTAAAAAAGAGTGAAAAAAACTTAATTTTTTAATGTTTAATGTTATTTATTTTAGAAAATTTTGTCAACAGTAAAAAATAAATGTTGATGTTTGTTAAAACAAATGAATAATTACTGGGATGGTTTTCAATTGTTTATTCACTGGTTTTAAGTGTGTTTTCCATTAGTTTTTGCCTACAAAATATTTTGAGTGTATAATTTTTAGTGGTCAAAGTTAATTGAAAATTAAATTTTTTTTCATTAACGGTTTGTGATTGAAGAAGAAACCATTGTATTTCTAAAGATTATTTTTAATGTGGATTTATTCCAGACCATGGTTTCAGTAGCCTCTACGTCTTCAGTGGAGAAAATTACATTAGATTTAAATTGTTTGATTTTTTGTAAGACTGTTTTTTCTATATGTTTTTTCATCAACAGACTTAACTCTGATTAGAGTCGAAGCAATGTTCATGAAATTTTCCATCAGTTTGCAAAGCTAGTACCTAACCATCTAGGCTATCGCTCTGCTTGACAAATTAACAGCAGAAGTTGGTTCTTATTTCATTACAGATGTTAAGTGTGTGTCGTCAACACTCAAATTGGCGACTTTTTCAAAAAAAATAAAATTAAAAATTGATTACTCAACACCAAATTGGTATAAAAGGCTGAAAATTTGAGTGCGACTTTCATTAAATACGTACTAAAACATATCCAAACATAAATTAATCGAAGGGAGTCAGGTTTAAAAGTGAGTGATGTGGCCTGGAAATTATAAAATGGTGATATTAGCGGATATCCTCTTCTGTAATTTGCCATCCATAGTGGCATCCTAGGACAATTCCAAATATTTAACAAACAATTTTACAAAAATAAATCCACTGAAACTTTGGTGTCCTTTTAAAACGAAACAAGATCATGAAATTAAATTATTGTTTCTGTAAAGACAGTCGAGCTCAGGCTCTAATTATAATTATGTATTATAATTTTTTGATTTGTTATATATGGTTTTGAATTGAGAAAAGTGTGAAAGAAAAATTTTAATTTTTCTAAAAATTTTAAGACATCCTGGTTTGTTTCTTACTAGTTTCATATTATCCAGTTATAATAATCTTCAGAAAAACTTTTAATGTCAAATTTATTTAGTTAGTAGTCAATAAAACTCTATATGTGAAAATTATTAACATATCGCAGCCGACAAGGATTGAACTCATCATCATCTGTAATACTTTGCTATTAACTGATTGTTACGTACAATCACTCTAGACCGATACGCCAAGTAGGCTGTTAAGCAAGTATCAACTAAATCTGATTTTTTCAATTCGAGTGTGGTTGTTGCTGTTGTTTTTTCTAACAGAAGACTTGTTATTGTAATTATGTGTAAACAAACTTTTATTTTTAGTAATCATTATTCATCTTCCTCTCCTTCATCAATTCTGATCTAAGTACTTATTTTTGCAAACATTGCCAGACATGGTCTATATTTTAGAAATAAAATATTAGTCTTTTTGTTGGACCGTGTAATAAATTATTAATTTTTTTTTAGTTTCCACATAATGTGTTACAGTTTCCGTTTGTTATCAATTTCATGTGAATTAATATTTAATTTTTTTTTGCTAAAATCAACAATAATTTAAATATGTTTGCGTTTCTATTTCCGGTGTTATTTGTGATTGCATATTTTTATAATTAACTTGTATAGAAAATTAACTGCATGAAAATAATTTTATGCAAATATTTTGTACATATTTTGTATGTGGGCATGTCAATTTTAAGTGCAGACATGGCAAATTTGAATATATAAAATATAAAGGGTGTTCAAACACAGCCGAATTTAACACTATAACAATTTTTTTTTCTTGTTAAACAATTTTCTTTTGAAAAATATTATAATAATAAATGCTCTTAAGAAAATATATTTAAACTTTTTAACGTTGATAAAAAGTTAGTTTACCAAAAATTTGTTTGACAAAAAAAAAAAAAATCTTGGAAAGTTTCTTTAGAATAATGTTAAGGGATTTAAATCACTTAAGTCTTGTAATTTCTTGTTAAATTATCCCGCAATAAATGTTTCAATAGCATGTCCAAAACTTATAAAAAGTATATGATTTTTATTGAAGCTTTTCTATACAAAAGTTAATCGATAAATTTTCAAAGCAATGAAAAAATATTAAAATGAAACTTTTTTTTTTTTAAACTTTCAACACCCTTTAAACTGTTAAAAAGGCAGCAATTATAAAAGCCTTTAATGGAAAAAAAAAATAAAATTACATAGTTGCGAGTTCATACATATATTATGAATGTTCATATACAGGCATAAATATGTTGTTTATTGGGCCAATGCCCACAATATAATTTACATATTAACACACACATACAAATACAATTTACACACATTTATTAATATGTAAAAAATTGAATTTTGTGAGTTTATGTGCAAGTGTGCGTATGATTTGATATGTAAGTTTGAAGGTGTAAGTGTATGTGTTTGAGCAAGAGTTGTAAAATGTGTTGTTGAAAAGTCATTAAATTTATGAAATACATACTGTTCTGAAATACTTGTACAATGTACATGTTGTTGTTGTTTATCCGGTTTATAAACCATATACATATGCAAAAGAATATATAGACATAAACGTAAAGTACGTACGTGCATGAACATGTTTATGTTTTTTTAACTGGAACTTATGTTAGATTATTTTTTTGGTTTTTTCTAGTTTACTTGAATATATGAGTTATTTACACGCAATGATAGTTTAAATTATATGGGACAATAGAGTAGCATTTTTTCTTTAATTTCTGATTTTCCGAAATGTTCGAGAATTTTTTTTCTACTAGACCTTTTACTTACACCGTCCGACAGCCAATATCAAACATGAACCGGATGATATACATCTGAAAGTAGATATCAAATGAAAAAAAACTGCATTTACAGTTTTTCATTTCGTGATCCGGTTTTCTTTTAAATGAACTTCAAAGTTTTAAAGGATACAGTTTGTAAAATATTTCTGAAATATTTTTGCTTGTTCTAGGACACCACTGGTATGGCAAATGAAAGAGAAGGATCTCCCCAAATTTTTCCATTTTTTTTTTATTTTGCCATATCTGTTTAAAAGGAAATAAATAAAGTCCTATGAAAACTTTATCAAAATATTTTGTTGAAAATTTTTAATGATATTGAAGGATAAATTTTCGAAAGGACGTAACTTACCTACGTTTTCTTGATATGTTAAAATGTTAAAAAAGGAAAATTATGGGAGATCCTTCTCTTTTACACTCAAAAAAATAACTTAGTCAAAATATTAGTAAAAGGTGTTGTAATTGACTTCAACCAAACTTTAGCAAAAAAAATTGTAAAAATTAAACTTTTACAGTTTTTTTTTTTTGGCAATTTACTATTGGTAAAATACAAAAATTTTTTGGTACTTTTACTATATTTTCTTGCTAGTGTTTTTTTTTTTATTTTACTATAATTTTAGCAAAAATATTAATATTTTCCTTAAAGAAATGGTAATACTTTTTATTTTTTCTTAGTTTTAAGAAAAAAAAATTGTTTAAAGTGTTCTAGTGTGAAAAAAAATCATTGCAGATTGATGATGCTGCCAACACCATAGCAAAGTAGCCATCCATCAACTGAATGTGCGCTCAAAAATAGGCTACACAATTTTTAGTATTTTTTACCATATTTTTTGCTAATTTTACCATATTTTTTGCTAATTTTATATGAAATTTTTTTAAAATTTGCCACCTCAATTGTTAATAAAAAGTTGATAATTTTGAAAAATTATTTTTTTAAATTTTAATACATAGTTAGATATCTAATCTTCAATATCCAAAAGTTTTTTTTTTATTTTTTTTTGAAATTCATGTGAAAAAAATTAAAAATTCGAAAAAAATTGATTATTTTTTACAAATTTTACGTGAAAATGTAAGAAATTTCTTGTGTAGACTACTACGCAATTCTCATTTGTTCTACTTAAGCTAAAAAAAAATGACGCAAAAAAATAAAAAAAGTGAAGTGTTGTTCTTTAAATTTTTTGTTTAAAGTGTTTAAGTGAAAAAAAATATAATTTTGGATTTTGATGTTGTTGGAAGTCCAGTTACTTTAACTACAGCTGCTTAGAAGAAGGCAAAAGAAGATGCTGCAACCATCAAGCCGAAGAAACCATCCAACAACTGAAGTAATAGTTGATGCTGCTATTACTACATTTAAAGAACGTGGTGCTCAAAAATTTTTTTAGTACCAAATTTTAAATCAACTACTAATGAGAGAGAAAAAAATTACCAAATAAAACAGTTTTTTTTACCAAATTACAATTTTTTTTATCTATTTCAATTTTACCATTTTTTTTTTGGTAATTTTACCATATTTTTTGATAATTTTACAAGGTTGATTTTTTACAAAAATAAAATGGTATTCTTGTAATTTTACCATTTTTTTTCCTAATTTTTTGATTAGCAAAATTGTTTTGCTAATATTACCAAAATTTTTGCAACGTCTAAAACTACAGTTTTTTGTGCTAATTTTAACCATTTTTTTTGCTAGTTTTACAATATTTTTTTTTGAGTGTATTTGCTATCACTAGTGGCATCCTAGGACAAGTACAAATATTTAAAAAATATTTTATAAAATTCAATGCTTGTAAATTTTGGAGGCCTTTTAAAAGGAAACAGGATCACGAAATAAATAGCTGTAAATGCAGTTTCACTACACTCAAAAAAATAACTTAGTCAAAATATTAGTAAAAGGTGTTGTAATTTACTTCAACCAAACTTTAGCAAAAAAAATTGTAAAAATTTAACTTTTACAGTTTTTTTTGGCAATTTACTATTGGTAAAATACAATAATTTTTTGGTATTTTTACTATATTTTCTTGCTAGTTTTTTTTTTTATTTTACTATAATTTTAACAAAAATATTAGTATTTTCCTTAAAGAAATGGTAATACTTTTTATTTTTTTTTTCTTAGTTTAAAAAAAAAAATGTTTCAAGTGTTCTAGTGTGAAAAAAAATTATTGCAGATTGATGATGCTGCCAACACCATAGAAAAGTAGCCATCCATCAACTGCATGTGCGCTGAAAAATAGGCTACACAATTTTTAGTATTTTTTACCATATTTTTTGCTAATTTTACCATATTTTTTGCTAATTTTATATGAAAATTTTTTAAAATTTGCCACCTAAATTGTTAATAAAAAGTTAATAATTTTGAAAAATTATTTTTTTAAAATTTTAACACATAGTTAGATATCTAATCTTCAATATCCAAAAGTTTTTTTTTTATTTTTTTTTTAAATACATGTGAAAAAAATTAAAAATTCGAAAAAAAATTGTTAATTTTTTACAAATTTTACCTGAAAATGTAAGAAATTTCTTGTGTAGACTACTACGCAAATCTCATTTGTTCTACTTAAACTAAAAAAATGACGCAAAAAAAATAAAAAAGTGAAGTGTTGTTCTTTAAATTTTTTGTTTAAAGTGTTTAAGTGAAAAAAAAATCATTTTGGATTTTGATGTTGTTGGAAGTCCAGTTATTGCAACTACAGCTGCTGAGAAGAAGGCAAAAGAAGAAACCGAAAGCCGAAGAAACCATCCAACAACTGAAGTAATATGCTATTACTACATTTAAAGAATGTGGTGCTCAAAAACAGGCAAAAAATTTTTTAGTATATTCACCAAATTTTAAATCAACTACTAATCAGAGAAAAAAATTACTAAATAAAACAGTTTTTTTTACCAAATTACAATTTTTTTTATCTATTTCAATTTTACCATTTTTTTTTGGTAATTTTACCATATTTTTTGATAATTTTACAAGGTTGATTTTTTACAAAAATAAAATGGTATTCTTGTAATTTTACCATTTTTTTCCTAATTTTTTGATTAGCAAAATGGTTTTGCTAATATTACCAAAATTTTTGCAACGTCCAAAACTACAGTTTTTTTTGCTAATTTTAACCATTTTTTTGGTAGTTTTACAATATTTTTTTTTTGAGTGTACATTTATTCTCTAGTTACAAACGTATATTATACAGTTCGTGTTTAACGACTTTTTCATTTTTGTCGGACAGTATTATGTGATACAAATTTAAGGTTTAAATTAGCTCTATCAAAATTTTGAATTTTTGAAAATAAAAAAAAAAATTAAGCGGGGTTTTCCTACTTAAAAATAAGCATTGACCCGATCTTCGAGATATCGCTTTTTAAAAAATTACAGTTTTTTTCCAAATGTCAAAAAGTTTACAAAAAAATAGTTTTTTTTTCCTTGATCCTCACATAGAAATTGAGACAAACTTTCATTTAAAATTATTTTGAGCCAAATTCGATCCGTTTAACCTACCCCAAAAAAAAAATTGTAAAATTACAAGAAAAACTTAAATTTTTTTTTTAATTGCTACCACCTATTTGACAAAAATTCCTAGTAATTTTACAAGATTTTTACCAATTATTTTGTAAATTTACAAGGTTTTTATCAATAAAATAAAAATAAAAAAAATTTTTGAAGCGATAAAATTTACAAAGAGGTTTCGCAATTTTACTAGATTTTTTGCTACTACATATTTTTTTCGAGAATTCCTAGTAATTTTGCAATCTCTTTACTAATAATTTTGTAATTTTACAAGCTTTTTACCAATAAAATTGTAAATTTACAGTTTTTGGCGCAATTAAAATAAAAAGGAGTTCTCGTGAGTATACTAGATTTTTTTGTAAAATTATCTTGAAAATTTGTAAAATTACAAGAGAAATTGTAAAATTACAAAAAAAAAATGTAAATTTAAAAACAAGGAAAACTGTCAAATATTAGTAAAATGGGATTACGAGACTTTCCTTAGTAATTTGACAAAGTTTTTTTTGTGTGTATGATTCGATCAAAATTTAAAAAAAAATCCAAAAACTTTACATTTTGATCAAAAGGCGCCATGGATAAAAATGGTTTAATTTGTCTATAAAAAAGTTAATAAAAACAAATTTTTAAATATTTTCAAAAAATTTCTAGAACTTTGGAAAACAGCCATTTCTGGAAATTTTTTGCCAAAATTTCAAATGGCGAAAACGCAGAAACTCCTCAACCGATTTAAGAAATTTCAGCATGCCAAAATTATTAAAAATTATGTGTCGACATTTTTTTTATTTTTCAAAAATCCAAAATTTTGTGGGAGATTTTTCAAAAATTTAAAGTTTCTATGAAAAAGTCAAGAGAGAGAAATTTAAAATTTTATTTTTTAATTTTTTTCTTTTGCAAATTTCAAAAATAGCGATATCTCGGACATGCTCCTTTTTTATTTTTTTTCTTTAAATTTTTTCGTCATTCTCCGAGACAGAATATGCAAATTCCTTCATTTCTGTCTGCAATTCCAGATCATGTTGGTAACCCTTGCGAAATAATATATGAGACAAAAAAGTTGAAAGAATGTATGAAGTGAGTGAAGAAAATGTGTTGGAAACTGTTAAAATTTATTCTGTAGAAACTATAAATATTCACATTTATAAAAAACAATTTCCATTAACAGGACAAACCGGCATTTAAAATTCTACTGATGATAACACTAACTGGGGTGTTTGAAACCGGTATGAGAATACCAGAAATGTCTATAGTTTTTAGAAATTTGATTTTTCTTCTATATTTTTTCACCTTGAACCCTTTTTACGTGTTTATTTAATACATTTAGCCTCAAATTTGTACCACATAACTTTAAGGGCAAGGTTAATAAAAAATTTACCGAAAATTTGATTCAAAATTGTCAGAAAATCTTTTTTACATACAAAAAATTGCCGGTCTAATGGGACAAGTAGCTACACTCAAAAAAATTTAACAGTTATGATGTTATAAGAAAAATTTTAAAGTATTTAGAAAAATTTAAAAAAATTGGAAAAATTCAGAAAAATTCAGAAAATGCATGCAAAAATTTACAAAGTTCAAATGTTTTAACAAAATTCCCAACCAAATAAACGATAATATAATAAATATAAATTTTTGGGCCTCGAGCTCGAAAAATACTCTGATCGAATATATGTTTAAAGGCAGCATAAATACATTGTTTTATCTTTTTGGTACAAAAAAAGAAAAACTGCATTCAATTAAAAAATATTTTAGAATAATCTGCAAAATTCAGAAGAAATAGAAAAAAACTCAAAAAAAAAATTAAATAGAAAAATATCGAAAAATATAAAAAACTTTAAAAAATGATTAACAAAAATTCAGACATATAAAGAATATAAGAAATATGAAGATAAAAAAAGAAAAATAATGCAACTCTATGAAAATTTAAACTAAAAAAATTAATAATGATGAATAAATTCGAAATGATCATTTATCACTACAAAATGCAGTTATCTGCTACATACTCTTGACAATGGAATTTGACAAATTCCGATACAAGTGTCGAGTAAGTCTTCCAAAATGACCATACCAATCAATTAAAAAAAAACTTTAAAAATAGCTTCTTGGAAATTGTTACTTTGGCAATATCAGCGTAATAATTAGTAAAGGAACAAGACCTCGAGCTGGAGTAATCTTGCTCAATAGAATTTATAGGTCGAAAAATAAATAATTTTAGTAATATAAAAATTAAATCAGAACTCTTTATTAAAATTAAGCGGACCCGTCTTTTTGCGTTTGGCGAAATTCCTGCTAGATTGGATTTTATTCGAATTTTCCCGAAAGACTTTGCGATTGGGCAGATAACAAAAAAAAACAAACATTTTGAACCTAGAAATTAGCGAAAATTGGTGGCTTAGATATCTATGGCGTCATCGAAATAAATATTTGAGTTGGGTGATTGGGCGTTCAGGTACCAACACCAGCAAAGATTTTTTTTTTGTATGATAGTTTTTCATTTTTTTAATTTAATTTTATGGTTAGGTTAGGTTGGATGGGCGTCCGCCGATTTGGCGAATTCACTCGGAGGCCATAAGGCCCATTGTGATTCCCCTAAAGTTGTCTCCCTACTCCCCTGATATACAAAATTCTACCTCTCAAACCACCCCGATTCCCTAAGGTATTCTGCTAGAGACGTCAATGGGACACTGTTTAGGCAATCTAAGTCATCAAAAAATCGTTGCCCCAAATACTTAAGACGACGTTTCATCAGACCCGGACATTCACACAACAAGTGCCTCACTGACTCCTCCTCCTCCACCTCTCCACAACTTCTGCAAAAGTCCCTGCCAGAAATTCCCATACGTACGGCCATTTGGCCGATCATACAGTGTCCCGTCAGTACTCCTACTAATAGGCTAACCGTCCGTTTGCCAAAGGTAAGAAGACTTTCTGTCCCCTTAGGATTTGGCAGTGGCACATGGTCCGCGATATCCTGCACGTGGTCAGCGATATCCACCTATCCCTCATCATATTCTCCGATATCCTATCAATTTCGTTCATCAACTCCACTATAGGAACCGAGATATCCGGTTCGACACGTTCCCCCACCGACTCGGAGCCACCTCTTGCACTTAATTTTATTAATTTCACTTGTCTTAAATATTTTTATAATAATCTTTTATTAATGTTTATGAAATATTTGTGTAATTATAATGCATTATGTAACACATCGCACAGTTGTTTGTAATAGTTTTTTTTTTGGAAATAATTCGGCCATTGAGTAAGTACTGGACCGATTGCAGTGAAATTTATACCGGTTTTAGGTAACGTAATTTCGAGCATAACTTTGGACGGAGGACCACACATGTCCAATAAGGGCGGCTCCAGGGGACCCTTAAGTGGTACACTTTTTGCTTACAAAGGCTTTAAGTGCTTGCCAATTTGTTTTTTATTACTCGATTACCTATAACCGGTATAAATTTCAGTGCAATCGGTACAGTATTTACTGAATGGCCGAATTATTTCCAAAAAAATAAAAAATAAACCACTGTGCATTGTCAGTAAATCATTATTATACATTTTGAAATTATATATTATTAAACCGATATTTGGTTAGACATCACAAAGCAATGCTATTAGTAATGGATATGCATTGCCTGGTAATGTATTATATAATCACAACACATTATCAAGGCTTTGCTGTTTGTTAAATTTTTTTTTTTTTATTATTGTTTTTTAAATCTGAAACTATAACTAAAAAGTTAATGTCCACAAATTGTAAACTTTTTGTTATAACTATTACTTAAAGTTTTTTTTTGAGTGTAAAAAAAATAAATTTCGAATGTTTGGTAACATGTATGTACACTGAAAAGAATAGCTTCGTGAAATTAATGAAAATTGACTTAACCTTAATGAAAAATGACTCACGTTTTCAACCGAAGACAGGTTTCATTTGATTAATGAAACTGGTGTCATTAAAGTTCCTTTCAATGAAAACTTGCATATAAATAATGAAAATATTCGTAGAACTTGTTTGAAATGTTTAATGAAGTTTTTCATAAAATGTATGAAAATATCCATTGATTAAATGTGGAATAGTAGTTGGTAATGAGCGTACGATAATTGCTTTTTACAAGTAACTTGTTACTAACTTTATTAAGGTTTTTATATGGGAATTACGATAAATTCATATTGGTTAAAGTAATCAAAATTTCCATAGAAAGCCCCTAATCAAGTTAGGAACAAGTTACCTAAAAACAGCACGTATCATACACCCATTAGTGAAAATTTGCATTAATAACAATTTTGGTAAGTCACATGTAAACACACTCAAAAAAGTATGTCGGTAAAATCTACTACAAAAGACAGTTGTTTTGACTACATTTTGTCGTTGAAAAGGCGTCCACTACATAAACGGTAAAAACAACTGAACATGTTGTTGTTTTTAACTATTGATTTTCAACTACAAAATGTAGTAAAAACTACTACAAAACTGTTTAATACAGTTGTTTTTTCTACAATTGCCTGAAATTTTATTTAAAAAATTTCTTAAACGTTTAAATGATTGATATTTATTTATTTAAAAAGCAATACATTTCAGTTGGTTGTATAGAATTTCGACATGATGACAATTTTTTGATGTATTTATCTGGAATTATAGAAGAAAAAAATTATATTAATAAAATGTTAAACAAAATAAATTGATTGTATTCACCTTTGTTTTTTTAATAGTTCATTTCAAATTTTCACCGCTACTGATCAAAATTTGTCTGGAATAAAAAAAAAACGAAATGCTTTGGCAAAATTGATTTATAAAAAAAAAGAATTAATTTTCAATGTTTCAAAAAAGTATGTACCTGCTCTGTTGTGTATACAAAGAAAAGAAAGATGGCGCGCTCATAAGAAAACAAAACACTGCACACATTTTATTTTGTTTTTTTCTGATTAGTTTTTACGCACGCTTATGTGAGCGCTATATTATACACACTTGTTATATCATTTATCCACTTATTTTCTTTCGCTCAAGAATATTTTTCCAAAAACATATTTTTTGTTATAATTAAATTTAATAAATTGTAATTTAATTTATTTAGATATTATTTATTTGGTATAAAAATAATTCCTTCCGCATCCCGCACGACCAACTCGCTCGACACATTCGTTTGCAATAAAAATTTCTAGAAAAAAACGAGTTTTAGAAAAAAAAACTAAAAACAACTACATAAATCAACTATTGCTACAGTGTAGTATATTTTTTGTAGTTATTTTTTGAAACTACTACAAAAAAAGTTGTATGAGATTTTTTCATACAAAAACGACCGAAATTGTAGTTAAAAACAACAGCTACTACTTACTACACAAACGACCGTCATGTAGTAACTGCAATAATTTTCTGAGTGCATCACTGTAACCGCCACTGAAATTTTATTTAGGGGCATGTCACAGACTCAATTCCGATCGGATTTGAAAAAAAGTTGTTACTCATAAAACGCAAAACAATTTTTTTTTTCGGAATGAAATCACTTTCAAAAATCAAAGTGGAATGGAATTGCTGGTTTCATTCCGAAAAAAAGTATTTGCTTTGCGTTTTACGAGTGAACCACTTATTCCACTTCCGAACGGAATTGAGTCTGTGACATGACCCTTAATTGCACACTTTTTATGGTTTTCACCTAGTTTTTACAAACAACAAAATTTTACTCCAAACTTAAATTGGTCTGAATTGCCATATAAGGTAAACTATAAAAGACAAAAACGCGATGACTTTAAAAACACGTGCTGCCAAAACGTAGCAACAACGTAGCAATGGAACAACACAAATTACCCTAAATTTCATCACAAAATTTTAATGACTTAAAAAACTATTTTTCTGTTGCAAATTATATTATAATTTATAAGAAACATTCAAAAGAAACACTTATACGAAACTTTTCACTTGTAATTTCAATTAGATATAACCAGCATAACACACACACACAAGTTTCAACAACAAAGCAAAAAAATATAAAATTACTTTATTTTATTAGAAAAAAGTTAACACACATGTAAAAATTACAATTAGACTAAACACGCGTGGTGTAATAAAACGTCGTATGTTTTTGTTCTGTTTTCTTTCTCTTATTCGCAACGCAGAGTTGTATTTAGTTCTAAAAAATCGTATGTTATTTTTTAATGAAATTATGAAATCTAATGAAACAAGTTTCATAAAATTTGTTCATAACATGCATGAAATTTCAATCAGCTTATGAATTCCTTCATTTAAGTAATGAAAACAAAATAATGAATCCGTTTCATTAATATCAGGAAGGTTATTTTTTTCGGTGTAAAAAAAAATCATATAGCCAACTTTGTTATTTTTTTATTAACAAAATGAGAAACGGAAATAGAACCAACCAGAAGTTAGCACCCACTAAAATTTTGTATAAATCAACCCCGATTTTATAGTTCTTAACTGGCAATAAAGATAGAAACAAAATAACACCATTTGTAATAAATATTTAAAAATTTAGATAACAACAAATATTTATCATTTTTAAGCGAAGCAAGATTTTTTTACACTTCACTTTTACAATATTGGTGTAGGAACTGAAAAATATCTTATATAAGTAAACTTAAAAATTTTTATTAAAACCGGTTTGAGTTCATAATTATTATTTCTAAGAAATAATAAATATTGTTGTAGGAAAAAAAATTAAAAAAAAAAATTAATTGACAACACAGGCTAAGTGGAGATGTCGGTAGCTCTCGGAAGAAGCCACTTTCCTTCGCCAGCACTCTTCGGTTTATTACACTTAAAGTGTGTCTGATTAAAAATATATATAGCTGATTTTTAATCACACAAACGAAATTATAATGAAAAAGAAAATGGGAATTACATTATTTCAAATTAAACAGATGTTATGGTTTTGCCCGAACTTAATATATTTTTAACTTTTGATAGATTGTGTTTTCTCATTGACAGATTTTTTTCTCATTAAAACATTTAAAAACATTATTTTTGGACATTTGTTTGTTTATCCCTAAAATCCTTAATTTGTTATAAAAAAATTTTAGGAAAATTTTTCGTTTTTTTTTTTAATTCTTTACGATTCAGTGTAATAACGATGGTCACTGAACTTTCATAACAAGGCAATTGCAAGTAGACCATTAAAATTAATAAAGAAAATAACACCTTTAAAATACTTTTTTGCCTAAAGATGTTTTCCTTCATCGTCTGCTAAACATGCTTTCAGTTTTCTGTTGCGTTTTTTACAAAAATAAATTCTTAAACGCTGAAACCATGTTGCACAGCTATAATTTTATTTTTTTCACTTATCAGTCGTAACCTAAATATTGCAATTTCCTTAAGTCGTAACTTAACATTAAATGCAACAAAAGCTGAAGTAGCAAAACTTTTTTTTTTTTGGATTTTTCTATTAAGTTTTTATTTTTATACTCTTAAGGAAAAGTGCTAAATTTATGGTATTTTTCGTGGCTTTAAGAGAAAAAAAAGTTTTTTTTTTATTTATATCCTTAATATATGTATAAAAGAGGTGTTGGTTTCTTTTGTTCGTATAATGCAACCATAAATAAGTAAGCAACAGGATTATAAGAATGTCTATAAAATAAACTGCTTAAAATATAAAAGGCTTAAAAGGCAACATAAATTATTTTTTTCATTAACACTATTAAAACCATAATTGAAAAATTAAAAATATATGTAACTTTTTTAATAGACTTAGGCTGGATTACTCAATGCTCCGTTATAAAATAACTCTTCGTTAAATTTAACTTTTTCATACAAATTTTGACGTAAGGCTCCGTTTAATCGGCAGTTAGCAGCTAACTTTTCATTAAGTAATCTGCCCTTAAAAGTTTAATATGACCATGTCTTTATTACACCCTCCAATTAGTGATGGAGGGTATAAATAAGTTTTTTATTCCGTTTGAAACTCATCCAAATATCAGTCTTGGACCTAATAAAATATATGTATGTATATGTTATTGATCAGTGATCGATTCTAAGACATTCTAGCGATGTCCGTCTGTCTGTCTGTCTGTTAAAATGGCGATTGCGCCCAAAATATTACTAAGATGTGACTGAAACTGAACACGTTTATTTGTTATTGACCCAAGCAAATTGGTATTGCATAAGAGCGAAATTGCTACAGCAATTCAAAAGTTAGGAACGAAAACGTAAGAACACCTCGAAAATTTTGATACATTCAACATAACCTAAAATAACAAAATTTTTTATTTCGGCTGCTGGTTGACATTTGTGAACATAATTCGAAGCCTTATGGTATTTTAAAAAGAAATAACTTATTTTTTACAAAAAAAAATCAGTTTTTTTCACCAAAAACTTTTTTTCGCCAAAATTTTTTGTTTAATTTTTTTTTTGCAAATAATCTTGTAATGCATACATTCGGAATGCCGAGTTTAACTTTTTTACTTTTTATATATTAAATTACACTACTGAACATTTGAAAAACAACCTTGATGCGACTTGGAGGCGACCTTACACAGTTAATAGCAATTGTTTTTGTGATCACAAATCTGGTCTTAAACCTTTTCCATCACATCAGGTTTTTGAAAAACTTGAGGTCAAAATTCGAAAATTCTCCCATTTTGGCATTTCCGACAACTTACAGCGGATGAATCCCGATGTGATAGCGACTTCAAAATAAGTCGAGGGTAAAGTTTTCAACATTTCTGTTAAGGATGCTGAAATCCTTTGGTCAGTCGCATTAACCCTTAGGGTATAAATTATATTTTAATGATGTCTTATTTCTTAAAAACAAATTTTCCGCTAATGGAACGCCAACTTATACGCATAATTAAAATTATTTTTCTGGTCACAAATCCGGTCTCCAAACCTTTCCATTACATCTGGTTTTTGAGAAATTTTTAATTAAAAAAATTTCGTTTTACGACATATTTGGCAACGCGTAGTGCATGAACACGATGTGCTGACGACTTAAAAATAAGTCAAGAGTAAAGTTAAGACGTTTCTCTTTGAGATGCACATTGTGCATTGCACAACTAGTTTCTTTCAGTTGCTTGATCGTTGAAGCCCAAATTCTCTTTTAAGAAGGTACTTTCCCACAAAAAGTTTTTTTCCGATTTTGCGGAATAGGACATCATTGAAATGCATTTGGTACCCTAAGGGTTAAGGCGACTGACCAAATGAGTTCTGTATTTTAAAGGTAATGTTTAGGCATTACCATTGACTTATTTTAAAGTCGCCAACACATCGAAGTTGCCAAAAATGCCCAAATAGGCGATTTTTTTTAACTTTGGCCTGAATTTTCTCAAAAACTTGATGTGATGGAAAAGTTTCGAGAACAGATTTTTATTATTATTCAAGGGGTGATCTAGCCCTAACGGCCGGCACTGCGACCCTTATGGGTCTTTTGTGCGAGAACAGATTATTGACCATTAGAATAATTTTAATCAAGTGAATAGTGTTAATAGGGAGGGATGAGATTTTCATGCACTAAAAAATCGAAAATATGAGCTTAAAATATGCACTAAAAAATTCAAAATATGCAATAAAGAACCTTAAAATATGCACTAAAAAATAAAATGTGTACAAAAAAATGTCGTTTTCATAGGAAAAACTTCTTTAAAAGCAAAAAATAAGGCCGGGTTTAAATAGTAACATTTAAAATTTTATATAAGCAAGATTTTTTAGAAATTAAGAAAATCTGTAAAAAAAAATTTAAAAGAAAAAAAAATATTTTTCTTTTTTTTTTTAATAAATTTTTAAAATTTAAAATAATTTTTGAAAAATATAAATTTCAATTTGTGTTTTGCTTATTTATGCCAAAATATGCAAAAGTTTGCACTTAAAAGTTGGAAATATGCACAAAATATGCATTTAGAATCAAAATATGCGTTCTCACAAAAATATGCAATTTTAATGCCATTTTAACGCAAATTTCTTGATTCGAAAAGATAATTGGTCGATATCGTTTTTAGACTTTCGACAAAAAACATGCATTTGCATGGAAATCTCATCCCTAGTTATCAGCAACACCATTTTCATAAAAAAAATTAAATTAGTGTTGCTTTTAGCATGAGTATTTAATTCTCCACAATTTTGTTGATTATTTTGAGTGTTATGATAGTCGTTGGTAGGGCCGATATTTTTTTCATCACATATTTTAAAATATCTGTAAGTGCAATTTAAACCATTTATGGTCTATGAAGTTCTTAGTAAATATTAAGAACACTTTTTTTCTATACCCGGTAAAAAATGTACATTCTCGAGAATATATTGCTACATGGATGACTATATATGGACAATATAAGGACAAATATGGACATTACGGTGGCACGAATAATGCCTTTTTACTAATTCCTTCTATCGCCAGGTTAATTATGATTCATTTTGGTCTTGGAACTATATGGCTAAATTTTTAGCTAAATCGGACAATATTAAGCCGTGTCACTAGAAGGTTAAAGTCCATATTTTTCCATACATTGTTTATTTATAGTCATTAATCTTTATATATGTAGCCATATATTCTCGTACATTTTTGTACATTTTTCCCCGGGTACGGAAAAAAAATTTTTTTTGGGTGTTTACTCAGCACCCTTATACAAACATTTTTAACTGGGTATATTAAAATTCCAAAAAATAAATTTACCATAAAAATTAATTTTTTTTTTTTTTTTTCATTCTTTAAATATATTTTTGTAACGTTGTTGATAAAACACACATTCAGCATAAAAAACTAACACTTTGTCTAATTTGTGGTTAACCACACCTAAGTTTAAGCAAAATATTTATTTTTCGTTTCTGTTTTCTTTACACCTATTCATAACTATACGTGAACTAAAAACTTTTCATAACTAAAAGAAGTAAAACATTAAAAAAAAAATCTTTATTAAGTAGAAGTCCTGAATTTTATTTTAGTAGTGAAAACTGAAATTGAAATTTAAAATTTTTTTTATTAACAAAAAAAAAAAAAACTTCTAATCTTCAAAACACGGTTAAAATTGTTTGGTAATAATTCCTGCTGCATCTGACACTTCCAACTTTTTTTGGTGTTCAGCACATGCGTTCTTCTAAATAGTTCTACACCATTTACAGATGTAATTCGAAAAAGATCAGTTGTAATTCGAAGATTATATTTGTAATTCGAAGATTCCATTTGTAATTCGAAGATTCCATTTGTAATTCGAAGATTCCATTTGTAATTCGAATACTCCAATTGTATTTCGATGATTCCATTTGTAATTCGAAGATTCCAATTGTAATTCGAAAAAGATCAAATGTAATTCGAAAAAGATCAATTATAATTCGAAAAAGATCAATTGTAATTCGAAAAAGATCAATTGTAATTCGTAAAAGATCAATTGTAATTCGTAAAAGATCAATTGTAATTCGAAGATTCCAATTGTAATTCGAAAAATATCAATGGAAGTACAGTTGATATTTTTTCGAATTACAATTGGAATTTTCGAAAAAGTCAATTTATCAAAAAGCGTATGAGTAATATCTATGCAATTAATAATGCTCATTCGCAACATTAAAACAAGAAAACACAAGCAAATAACAAAATTGTTATGAAATTTAAAATTTAAATGCGATTTTCTCGAAAAAAACGAGGAACGCGTTTCTGTTTTTTTTTTTTTGTGTGGATGGACAAACATCTAAACTTAAAAAAAAAAATATTTTTGATAAATTGACTTTTTTAAAAAATGGAAAATTTCAGAACGGGTTCCGAAAATTTTCCAAAAAAAAAAAATTTAATCGATAGCCCATACAAAACTATATAAGAATGTTAATTTTTGAGATTGTGGTGCATTCCGTTTTAATGTGATAAATATTTAATCAAGGCAACTCGCCACAAATTTGACCATTTTACCAATATTTGACCTCGCCTCCTAAGCCCAGTTTTAAGTTCCATATAGGGCTATCCATACAACCTATTCAGAAGTTTACGGTACACATGTTTTTTTCGCTGGACATTTGGTGTGGAATGCCTCATATATGTATTTCGGATCTTTTTAAAGTTTCCAAATTTTCTTTTTGTTTCTATTTTTTTAACTTTTCTGAATTTTTTCTCTTTTTTAAACAAACCATGTATTCTGAGGGATTAGTTTTTTGATATTTTTCATACACGCACAATTTATGACATGAAGGTAAATATTACAGAGGTTATAAATATATTTTTTTTAGTATGTGTTTTGTATAAAGTTAAATATTTGCTTAAGTTTTTCATTAGTTTTTTTTGTGGTTGGGAAATTGTGGACACAGTTATATCGTGAACCTATATTCAAAATATGCCAACTCAAATTTGACCGAAATGAGTTTCCGATGGAAAATAGCTCCCCTATGCAATACCCATCTGTGGTAAAAATTTCAGAACAAAAAAATAATTTTTTGTCGTTTTACATCCATTTTTGTTATTCTGCTAACTCAAAGTACATATTTTTTTGGTGAAAATAAATGCCAACTCCCATTGTAAATTTCCAAAAATTTTTCAAAATTTTTTTTAAAAAAAATTAAACCACATATCTTATTGCATTTGCCTTTCTGATCACGAATCTGGTAAAGATTTTGATATCTTATGCCTAGTTTTCGAGATATTGCCATTTTGAAAATATCGGTAAATAGTGTTTGCAAAAAAAAAATTGCTTATATATATGTAACTTTCAAACTATTTATCAGATTGAAACATTATGAGTGGGGCAAATAAAGTCAATGATATAAGCTTTCAAAATAGCTAGTTTGGAGTGAGCCTTCTACAATAAAGCGTGAGTTACAGAGTGCCAAAGTTGACCACCCTGAAATTAGAAGGCTTTCGGAGCTAGTAACTTTTAAAAATATGCAAAGATTTTTAATTTTTTTTTAGTTTTTGCAATTACCGCACTAAGGAAAACAAAATCCAAAAAAAAAAAAAATTTATAAAAATTTTTCAAAAAAAAATTTATTTTTAGTTTCCGACAAAATATGCCAACTCTAAAAAAATATTTGTTTTTTGATATAGTAATAAATGCCATCTCAAAAAAATACGCAAACCAGTGCAAAATATGAAATTTTTGGCATAGGTAAAAATTGTTTAGAATATTTAAACCATCTTATGGAAGGTACATTGTTTATTTTTACAATAATATGCAAAATAACTAGTTTTTTAGCTCTCCTGAAAAGTAAGCTTTTTCGAGTTGGCATTTATTGAATATAGTTCGACGATATGTATGTGTGGACAAGTAGTTTGTTAAGGGTTTAGTATAGTATAAACCAGTGATGGGCATTTTCGTAATTCCTATTCCCGCGGGAATATGCTAAAAATTCTGCTTGTGCGCAGTCGACTCACGTACACTATAAAATTCTGTTGCTTGAGAAAATTTGTTGATTTTTCTCTTGATACTACACACACAAGCATAAATGCTATAGTATGTGTGTGCGCACCACTGGTATAAATACACAAATCACACAATCTTTTAAGGTCCAAACTTTAACCCCCAGCGGCATGAGTAAAAAATGTCTGATTTTATTAAAAAATTTAATATAGAATTTTTATACCATAAGGAACTAGATTTTAACCGGCATTCTAAGAAATTCAAAAAAAATATTTTTCGTGTTATTATATATAATTTAAAGAAAAGCTAAAAATAAAAAAAAAATCGTTACTCGTACTACCCTAATATACACACAAAACCATATGTGATATACACTATGTGCAAAAAGTACTTAGCAAGCAATTATCTTCTTACAAGGGAAGTATCGCAACCCTTATGAACCGCTTGGCCTGAAACTTCAAATATATACGTCAAACCCGGTGATAGCGAACTCCGGAGGACCTGCAAAAATAGTTCGTTGTAGTCGAAGTTCGTTATAAGCGGGGTATATTTTATATCAACCAAATTCTATTTACCCACAAGGTTTTAATTTTTTTTTCATTTGATGTTTTTTTGTATAAATAAAGTACTTTTTAGGAAGAAAACATTACAAATTTAAAAATGTTTTATCAAAATTATAATATAAACCAAAAATTTCGAATTTTTTGTAAATTTATTAAACATGATTGCTGCACATTTAAAATTATATATGGGAGTTCGTTATAAAGAAGTAAATACACATGTAATTGTATTCGTGGGACCATAAAAGTAAATAGTTTGTTTTAGTCTCGCTATAACCGAGTTCGTTATAAAAGTAGTATTTTGTGTGAAAATTGTTGCCAAAACGTTGGTACCTCAGAATTAGTTCGTTATAACCGAGAATTCGTTAAAACTGAGTTCGTTATAACAGAGTTCGTTATAACCGAGTTTGACTGTAAATGAGACGACTTTAAGGTTGAGGTGTCTCGCCTTGTCGACTATATTAGTGTTTAAAAATTTCGTTGTCCCCTTATGAAACTATGTGGACCTTCAGGTAAATTTCGATGACTCCCGAACTAATAGGAATATCGTATCGAGTAAAAATACGTGTCGACTTAAATTTAATAAAGTTAATTTAGTATTCATATGGATATCGTAAGTCTATGTCTTCAGATAAATACCCCCCAAAATTTACACATTTTCACGAAAAAAATACCTGCGAATATTGTACTCTAGCCCACAACATAAAATTATGATAATGTTTTGCTGAAGATTTGGGTGTGCTTGCCAAAGCAAAGTTTTTTTTAGAAAATATAATGTTATTTGCCATTCCATGCAAAATGAATTGAAATAACGGTCGAGGACTCCATTGAGTTTATATACTATTGATCCATTTCTAAGACAATCTTCCTATATGCATCCGTCCATCTGTCTGTGGAAAGAAAGCTGCCTTAACCGGAAGAACTGTAAATTTGGTAAATGAGTTCATTACTTAAGTGTAAAAAAGATTTTTTACATTTTGGAGACTATAAATGATTCGGCACAGAATAATTAAAATCTCCCACCTGATTTTTATACATTTGTTAAACAAATGGAACATTTTTATTTCAGAATTTTAGACTTTGTTAAAAAGTAGTTTTGGTGAAAAAATTAAAAGAAAAATTTTTTGATGAAAAACAAAATTTTGATGAAAAAAAGGTTTGATAAAAAAAAATTGGAGAAAAAAAAATTTGGTGAAAAAAAAGAGTTTTTTATGAAATTTTTATTTTTTTTATTTTGAGGATGTTTATTCTGGCTCGAGGTGATTATTTTCTTTACTAATTAAAACCATGATATTTTCATAGCATAATTTTAAAGAAAATTATTTTTATACCCTCCACTCTGGTGATAGAGGGTATATATAAGTTTGTCATTCCGTATGTAACACATTGAAATATTGGTTTAGGACCCCATAAAGTATATATATTCATGATCCTTGATCGATTTTAAGTCGATCTAACGATGTCCGTCTGTCTGTCTGTCTGTCTGTCCGTCCGTCTGTCTGTCTGTCTGTTGAAATCACGTTTTTGGCAATAATCCGGAACGGATTTAAACGCTTGGGGTACCAAAAGTTGCGGAATTTTCCTAGGAAGAAACTCATGTATTTTTTTTTGAAATCGGTTAAGTACTTTAAAAGTTATGAGTGACTTTGTGGAAAAAGTCATATTGGTTTTCAACATAACCCTAAATTAACTCATATTTTGTGTAGATATGTACATAAGAAAGAATACGGAAATGAAAAAAAAAAACGGAGAAAAAGTAAAAAATCTTTACAAAAAAACTATAAAATATGTAAAACAAAATCTAAATTTAATAAAAAAAAAGTTCGTTAAGTAATAATAAAAAAATTAATACATTGCATGTGTGTGTGTGTGTCCATTTTTTGCTTCGTCATATTAACGGGGTTGCCAGACTTTTTTTGGCTTTTTCGCCAAATCGGATGTTAAATATCGCCAAAATTCAATTTTGTTCAGATTTCTTAAAAAAAAAATATTTTTATTTAAAAAAATAAATTTTGTTAAATAATAAAAGACAGAAATAAACTTTATGGCAAAAATCGCCCAAATCCGGAAAATTTATATATATAAAAGAGTAATGTAACTGACTGACATACACATTCATCATCGCCCAGCCCAAACCGCTGAAGTTAGAGACTTGAAATTTGGACTGTAGGTTGACCTCCCGAAATAAAGATCCACTAAGGCTGAATTTTGGCCAATGTTGAAAGGGTAAAAAACTGTACTTTTGGTACTTTTTATATCTCCCGATATAATGGTCATAGAGACTTAAAATTTGGACGGTATGTTACCCTCCCGCAATATTGATCCACTATGGCTGGAGTTTTGCCAATGTTGATTCTAAGGGGGTAAAAAGGGTAAAAACTGTACTTTTGGTACTTTTTAAATTTCCTGATATAATGATCATAGAGACTTGAAATTTGGACTGTATATTCACCTCCCGGAATATAGATCCATTAAGGCTTGATTTTTGCCAGTGTTGATTCTAAGGGGGTAAAAAGGGAAAAAATCTGTTCTTTTGGTACCTATTATATTTCCTTAAAAAAAAGTCACATAGAATTGAAGTTTTGACTGTATGTTCACCTCCCGGAATATAGATCCCCTAAGGCTAGGTTTTTGCCAGTGATGTTTCTAATAGGGTAAAAAGGGTAAAAATATGTACTTTTGTAATATTTTATATTTCCTTAAATAATGGTACTAGAAAATGCAAATTTGCAGTGTCGGTTCACCTTCCGGAAAAAGGATTCACTAAGGCTCGGGTTTTGCCAATGCTGATTCTACGGGGGTAAAATGGGTAAAAAAGTACTTTTAGTACTATTTTTCTGTACCGTTTTCAAAAAGTACCTTTTATAAAAAGGACCTTTTATAAAAAGTACCTTTTATAAAAAGTACCTTTTATAAAAAGTACCTTTTATATAAAGTACTTTTTATAAAAAGTACCTTTTATAAAAAGTACCTTTTATAAAAAGTACCTTTAATAAAAAGTATCTTTTATAAAAAGTACCTTTTATAAAAAGTACCTTTTATAAAAAGTACCTTTTATTAAAAGTACCTTTTATAAAAAGTACCTATTATAAAAAGTACCTGTTATAAAAAGTACCTTGTATAAAAAGTACCTTTTAAAAAAAGTACCTTTTATAAAAAGTACCTTTTATAAAAAGTACCTTTTATAAAAAGTACCTTTTATAAAAAGTACCTTTTATAAAAAGTACCTTTTATAAAAAGTACCTTTTATAAAAAGTACCTTTTATAAAAAGTACCTTTTATAAAAAGTACCTTTTATAAAAAGTACCTTTCATTAAAAGTACCTTTTATAAAAAGTACCTTTCATTAAAAGTACCGAAAGTACACTTTTTGGTACTTTTATTTCCTGAGGTATAAATAAAACAAACTTTTTTGTTTTTTAAATCATTACATTGGTGGAGGGTATTTAAAGATTCGGCACAGCCGAATATAGCTTTCTTACTTGTTTTGTTTTAAATTTACTTATGTTGGTCATTTTTGCGAGACTTAATCGACACGTGTTTCGGAATTTGTCAGATTCCATTGTCAAGATTATTTAGCAAAAATAGAAACGATTTACTACAAAGTAGCAAACGAGTCTAATGACAAATCGTTTGTGCACAAACTAAAGTACTAACACATTTTCGACTCTATCCACAATGGGAATTAGAAAGACGAAGAAATTGTACTATACTAGTAAGGCAACGATTGTCAATAACCAACAAAAACATTTTTACATATGATAGTCCATTGGACTACAACAATATGTTTGTTGTTGTGAGTGTAATAATACCACACTAGGGTTATTCATCACTATGGCGTACCAACCATTATGTTCAAATTCTGATTAATTTTTATTAAATAATAAAAATTGTTTTATTCGACCTTCAAAATATTATATTTTGAGGATGTTTATTCTGGCTCGAGGTCATTATTTTCTTTACTAATTAAATCCATGATATTCTCATGGCACAATTTTCAAGAAAATTATTTTTTTGTTTTAAATTTATTTTTTTTTATGAAGAAAAAAAAAAAATGTTGACAAAAAAATTTTATAAAAAAAAAAAACATGAAAAAAAATTTATGGATGAAAAAAAAAATTTATAAAAAAAATTTAAAAATTTATAGACAAACAAGGTAAAAAAAAAGGTAAATGCGCCATTGCCGAATGTATTGATACCCTCCATAATGTAAAAAAGTTTATTTGGAAAAAAAAAAAGTTTTGGAAAAAAAAAATCCGCGAAAAAAATTTTTTTCTAAAACAAGTAGAAAAGTTAAATTCGACTTAGCCGAATCTATGAATACCCTCCACAATGCCCATTTTAAGTGATAGTAAATTTTCTAACGTGAAAAAATAACAGTTATGATTATATTACTTTGTTTTGTGTAGAAAAATTTTTTTTAGTAATTTTTGAAAAAAAAAAAAAATAAACCAATTTTTTTTTGAGTGTAAAATTTTTTTGAGTGTAAAATTTTTTTCGAATTTTACATTAAAAAAAATTACTAATTTTTTTTTTGAGTGTAAAATTTTTTAATAATTTTTGAAAAAAAAAACTAATTTTTTTTTTTGAGTGTAAATTTTTTTTCGAATTTTACATTTAAAAAAAAAATTACAAACTTTTTTTTTTGAGTGTAAAATTTTTTTTGAGTGTAAAATTTTTTCGAGTGTATTTTTTTTTTGTTTTGGTATAAAAATATTTTTGAGTGACAAAAATACGTTCTAAAATATTTTTGTGACTTACCAATGGTTTTAAAACAGGTTTAACGGGTTTTCACCACGTGAATTTAAGGTGAAGCTAATCTGATATTCACGGTTTTGCTAATAACTTTTGAACCACTGGACCGATTTGGGTGAAATTCAATAAGAACTAGGCTGGAGGAACGAAAAATATATATGCCAAGCTTCAGCATCCTCAGAATGGATTTTCGAAAGTTATAGTGCTTTTTATCTCATAAATTCACGAAAAACCCTTGCCGAAATTCAGTCTTTTGCTCATAACTTTTGAACCACTGGACCGATTTCGCTGGATTGCAATACCAACCTGACCAGGTAAATGCCCAACATATATGCCAAACTACAGGAGCCTCCGTAAAGTCTTTCAAAAGTTAGCGTGTTTTCAACAGACAGACAGACAGACAGACAGACAGACAGACGGACAGACGGACGGACGGACGGACGGACGGACGGACGGACGGACGGACATCGCTAGATCGTCTTAAAATCGATCGAGGATCATGAATATATATACTTTATGGGGTCCTAGACCAATATTTCGAGGTGTTACAAACGGAATGACAAACTTATATATACCCTCTATCACTAGAGTGGAGGGTATAAAAAAACAAATCGACATTTTTATTTTTTTTTTTTTTGTAAGAAAATATGTTTGTACTTGTTTAAATACCATTCGGTGATCAATTCTGTTCACATATGTCAACCAGCAGCCGAAATAAAGCATTTTTTGTTTTTAGGTTATGTGAATGTACCACAATTTCCTAAGTGTCCTTACATTTTCGTTCATAACTTTTGAACCGCTGAACCGATTTCGCTCAAATGCAATACCACACTACTTACGGCAACAACAAGTATGTATGCTAAGTCTAAGTGATATTTGACGGACATCGCTAGAATGTCTTAAAATAGATCACTGATCAATAATATATACACATTATGGGGTCCTAGACCGATATTTCGATGAGCTACAAACGGAATGACAAACTTATATATACCCCCTATCACTAACATAAGCGGAGGGTATAAAAAACAATTAATCACCAAAAATTTAATTGTCAGACTAAAGTAACAAAAACCACTCTGACGACTTATGTTATAGAAATTGTAGCTTTTGTATAAAATTTTCAAATAAAATATTTTTTTTAGTACACATTTCAAAAAATCAGTACAAATCAGTAGTGTCCGACCGAACAGTTCGGCCAAAAAACGGTATTGGCCAAAAATTAATATTTGCAAGCATTTTTAACAGCTTTTTCTGATGGTCGTATGTTTGTTTAGGAGATAGAAGACTATTCTGACTTTAAAATTTAAGGACGAGGACGAAGTTAAGCACCAATTTAGATTTTCGGTAACCGAATGTTTGGCCAAATTGAAAAAAGTTCGCTTACCGAACTTCGTACTCGTTCTTAAGTTTTACAATCAGAATCGTCTTCCATCGCCTCAACAATTCTACCCCATATAAAAAAAGTTGTTAAAAGTACTTCCAAATAACGTTTTTTGGCCGAACTGTTCGGTCCGACACTACAAATCAGTTAAACGGTTTTTGATCAGTACTCTTTATCTAAAATAAGTTCGAGTACTGATCAAATCAGTACGAATGGTCAGTGCAAAAACGTATCCCCCAATCACCCTTCCGAACCCCTCCCCCGCGAAAAAAAACCTGCAATTTTTTTTATTTTAATTTTTTTTTATATGTTTGAGGGCATAAAAGTTTCGGCACAACCGAGTTTAACTCTGTGACCCTTTTTTTTCATTTTTGTCAATCTGGTTATGGCAAAAACTTTCGCGTCTGGTATCTAAATACTATTTGTTCATAGTGTAATAATATTTATTAGTGTTAGTATATTCTTTTGTTAAATATGGGTATGTATACAAGTAAAATTTATTATTTATTTACCTTAACTAACATTGTTTTAATTATTAGTAAAAGATAAACAGAATAGATTATTATAGAAGAGGTCAGTGACTTGATACATGCAAGGTGTTTTTATATTTTTGAGAAAATATATTATGTGATGAGGGTAACTAAAAATATGTCAAGACTTATGTGAGAATTAAAAATATGAATAGAATGGAATAATATAATATTAAATTTATTATTGGTCCTTTAAACACTTCAAGGATAAAGAAGAAGTCCCTGAACTTGAAAAGAAAAAAACACACATTAATATTTCATTATCATTTTAAAATCTTTAATTAGTATTTTCTTTTGACAAAACGAAATTAAACAATATTTTATTATTTTTAGCAACTATTTTTATTTTTTAAATTTTCTTCCTGCACAATTTCTTTATTTTTAAAATGTCCTTTACTTGAATTTATATACATAGTTTGTGATAAATATGATATTAAATGTTTCCTTTCATGTTTAACAAAGCATAAAAAATCCACTTTACTTGAGAAAACTGCTACAAAAATGCAATTTATTTTGTAGAATTGCATTAAAAAAAATGAAATACAATTATTAACCCTCTGACGCACACAGCACATGTACAAAACAAAAAATAAAATATTTTTTATATAGAATTTCTGCTGAAGGCTGAGTGCTGACTTTATTTATTCAAAACTACAACAAAATTTTTAAAAATACTTGTTGTCATATGAAGTATGAAATCTCAATATCATAGACATTTCTAATTAGTTTAAAATAATAATATTCAGATTGCGTGTATCTTAGTTATAATATTTACCAATTACTATATGATTAAGAAGGATGCATCAGGTTGTTTATCAAATAGGAGATATATAAAAAACATTAAATAATGTTATAATCGGTTGTGTCGAAATAGGAATATTATTATTTTTATTAATAATAATAAATATTATAAGGGTTCAAGTTGAAAAAATGCTGAAGAAAAATTTGAATTTCTAAAATATATAGACATTTTTGGTATTCCCATACCAGTTTCAAACACCCCAGTTAGTGTTATCATCAGTATGATTTTAAATGTCGGTTTGTCTTGTTAATAAAAATTGTTTTTTATATATGTGAATATTTATAGTTTCTACAGAATAAATTTTAACAGCTTCCAACACAAAAATTCAATTTCTAGCAATCTCAACCTTACTTCATACCTTCTTTCAACTTTTTTGTCTCTTACATTATTTCGCAAGGGTTACCAACATGATCTGGAATTGCAGACACAAATGAAGGAGTTTGCATTTCCTGTTTTGGAGACGTGCCTAATGGCGACATATTTTGTCAGTATTTTTATTATTGTTTTTTCTGTAAGTACAGATCGAGCTCGGGCTCTAATTATATTTGTTCTAAGTTGAAAAAATGTAGAAGAAAAATTTTAATATTATTTATTATTTTTTTGTATATTATTTTTTATACCCTCCACTTAGTGAAAGAGGGTATATATAAGTTTGTCATTCTGTTTGTAACTCATCGAAATATCGATCTGGGACCCCAAAAAGTATATATATTCATGATGCCCGATCGATTTTAAGACATTCTAGCGATGTCCGTCTGTCCGTCTGTCCGTCTGTCCGTCTGTCTGTCTGTCTGTGGAAAATGCTGTCGCGGACATATTTATTGGAAGTTCTCCCGAGAAGTTTGGTATTGTATTTGAGCGATATCGGTTCAGCGGTTCAAAAGTTATGAACGTAAATGTAAGCACACCTCAAAATTTTCAGTACATTCAACATATTTTTATGTATTTTTATACAAAATGCTTTAATTCGGCTTCTGGTTGACATATGTGAACATAATTGAACACCAAATGGTATTTAAACAAGTACGAACATATTTTTTGACAAAAAAATAAAAAAATCGCGGATTTTTTTTACCAAAATTTTTTTTCGCGGAAATTTTTTTTTCAAAAAATTTTTTTTCCAGAACCCGAGTAAAAATTTTTATATGATGCAATACATAATGATATATAACACAATATATATTTATACGCAATTTAATCCGAATAATGGTGGATGTTTTTGCATTAAAAAAGATCAACTTGTATAAAATATGATTCGATTTCATCCGAGTTTTGACCAGACATTGCCATATTTCATTGGATCCAATTAGATCTAATTGCATAAAAACATAAAAAAGTCTTGGTGTGTTTTGGTTTGGATGAGTTACACCACAGGTCAACGATACATTCACCAAACATATAATTTTCAAAAACAAAAAAATGTTTGGGTACGCTTCGAACCAGATAGGTGATATACATAACCCTAACAAGGAAATGTTTAGGAACATTTTAAAAGTTTCTTGTACTTTCCCGAGTAAAAAGGAATTTATATAAATGTATATTATTTTATATGTTTTCATAAAACCATATACAACAATATGAGTCAAAGTATAAAATTATATCTCACTTTGAAATTTTCCAATTTTTTTAAATGATGTCATATAAAATCATATCTAATTATATTGTTCATAATATATTAATATAAATGGTAGATGTAATCATACGTTGCACATAAAACTTAATCCGATTTCATACATTATTATACGTGACTTAATATCTAATTATGTATAGGACTTTACTAAACAAAAAATCCAGTATCAATTTATGTATAATTATATATGACTAATGTAATACCATTTAAAACTATATATGGTTCCATACTAAAAAAATTTCCAATAAAAATATTAGATATAATTATATGTGTCTTAAACGATAACATATCTGTGTTTGTATGGTAATATATATACGTAAATTTCGTCTAAACTCAATATATATTTATAAATGGTCGCATATGTAATGGAATATATATTTTGATATAATCATGTATAAAAAAAATATTTTTTTGACCAAACAACTAGCCATATATAATTATATATGCCAGTATTTCAAAATTTATTTTTGTGTGTTAACATATATGGTTATACAAAACTTTTTATTGTATCATATAAGATTACATATAATTTTTGGAAACCCGAGTTCGATTCCCGGCCCAGTCGAGAAAAAAAAAGTTTTTTTTTATTTTTTTTAAATAGAAAACACTTTTTTATTGCGTTTAATTTTTTTAGAACTAAAAAATTTTCATTTTTGGAATTTTTGCAATCATTTAAAAAAAAATATTTTTCTTTTATACAGTTATATATAACTATATTTGATTTATTATAAAATTATCTATAATTTTTGGGAACCCGAGTTCGATTCCAGAAAAAAAATATATTTTTTTTATTTTTTTAAAATAGAAAACACTTTTTTATTGCATTTATTTTTTTTTAGAACTAAAAATTTTTCTTTTTTTGAATTTTTGCAATCATTTTTAAAATATCATATTGCTGTTATATAGTTATATATAACTATATTTAATTTATTATAAAATTATCTATCATTTTTGGGAACCCGAGTTCGTTTCCAGAAAAAAATATATTTTTTTAATTTTTTTTTTTAAATGGAAAACACTTTTTTATTGCATTTGTTTTTTTAGAACTTAAAAAATTTTACTTTTTAAATTTTTGCAATCATTTTTAAAAATTTATGTTGCATTTATATAGTTAATAATAGCTATATTTGGTTTAAATTATCAAATTATCAATGATTTTTGGAACCCGATCTCAAATCTAATTCTGATTTCCTGATTCCATGAAAAATTTCAAACTTTTAAGCCAAAGTCTTATTTCACTTTGGAAGCCTATGACTTGGAAATAAGGCATACCGCTACATTAAAATTATTTAAGCTTACCATGGAAGCCCCTAATAGCGCTGTACGTCATTCCAATTTTTTTTTTTTTTGCAAATTTTATCAAAAATTTTCTAAGTCTTTTTGAAAATTGTGTACAAGTGAATAACATATTTAATTGGATATAATCATATATTACTATATGTTAGATCAATTTGATATAATTAGATACGATCAATTTATTTAAAACTAAGTCTTTTAAAGTTGTTATTTGCTAACAACGTCCGCTGGTCTAGAGGGTAGAGATTGCGATTACAAAACGGAAGACTTGTGGTTCTAATCCCCGTCCGTTCGAAGTTTTTTTTTTTTTTTTTATTAATTTTCAGTTTGACATTATTATATCTAAAAATAAATCTAAAAACAGAACCTTTTTTTGGATAAAAATGTATCCAATAATTTTTTTATAAAATCAAGATATCAGATATTATAGGATAACATTGGCGCGGCCAAATTTCGGATGAAATTACATTATATAATATCCAATTTAATATAAAATCATGATATTGGATATTTTAAGATAACTTTGGCGCGGCCAATTTCCGGATGAAATTAAATCATATTATATCATATTTAATACAAAATCATGATAATAGATAATTTGGGATAACTTTGGCGCGGCCAATTTTCGGATGAAATCACATACAATCAAATATTAAACTGTAACTTCATATATTATATGATGTTATGAGATAACTTTGGCGCGGCCAATTTTCGGATGAAATTTATCAAAATCAGATCCAATAAATTATATATAATTTTATAAGATACCCGAGTAAAAAGGAATTTATATAAATGTATATTATTTTATATGTTTTCATAAAACCATATACAACTATATGAGTCAAAGTATAAAATTATATCTCACTTTGAAATTTTCCAATTTTTTTAAATGATGTCATATAAAATCATATCTAATTATATTGTTCATAATATATTAATATAAATGGTAGATGTAATCATACGTTGCACATAAAACTTAATCCGATTTCATACATTATTATACGTGATTTTTTATCAAATTATGTATAGGACTTTACTAAACAAAAAATCCAGTATCAATTTATGTATAATTATATATGACTAATATAATACCATTTAAAACTATATATGGTTCCATACTAAAAAAATTTCCAACAAAAATAATAGATATAATTATATCTGTCTTAAACGATAACATATCTGTGTTTGTATGGTACTATATATACGCAAATTTCGTCTAAACTCAATATATATTTATAAATGGTCGCATATGTAATGGAATATATATTTTGATATAATCATGTATAAAAAAAATATTTTTTTGACCAAACAACTAGCCATATATAATTATATATGCCAGTATTTCAAAATTTATTTTTGTGTGTCAACATATATGGTTATACAAAACTTTTTATTGTATCATATAAGATTACATATGATTTTTGGAAACCCGAGTTCGATTCCCGGCCCAGTCGAGAAAAAAAAGTTTTTTTTTTATTTTTTTTAAATAGAAAACACTTTTTTATTGCGTTTAATTTTTTTAGAACTAAAAAATTTTCATTTTTGGAATTTTTGCAATCATTTTAAAAAAATTATTTTTCTTTTATACAGTTATATATAACTATATTTGATTTATCATAAAATTATCTATTATTTTTGGGAACCCGAGTTCGATTCCAGAAAAAAAATATTTTTTTTAAATTTTTTTTAAATAGAAAACACTTTTTTACTGCACTTATTTTTTTTAGAACTAAAAATTTTTCTTTTTTTGAATTTTTGCAATCATTTTTAAAAAATTATATTGCTGTTATATAGTTATATATAACTATATTTAATTTATTATAAAATTATCTATCATTTTTGGGAACCCGAGTTCGATTCCAGAAAAAAATATATTTTTTTAATTTTTTTTTTAAATGGAAAACACTTTTTTATTGCATTTGTTTTTTTAGAACTTAAAAAATTTTACTTTTTGAATTTTTGCAATCATTTTTAAAAAAATTATATTACATTTATATAGTTAATAATAGCTATATTTGGTTTAAATTATCAAATTATCAATGATTTTTGGAACCCGATCTCAAATCTAATTCTGATTTCCTGATTCCATGAAAAATTTCAAATTTATAAGCCAAAGTCTTATTTCACTTTGGAAGCCTATGACTAGGAAATAAGACATACCGCTACATTAAAATTATTGTTTAAGCTTACCATGGAAGCCCCTAATAGCGCTGTAAGTCATTCCAATTTTTTTTTTTTTTTTGCAAATTTTATCAAAAATTTTCTAAGTCTTTTTGAAAATTGTGTACAAGTGAATAACATATTTAATTGGATATTATCACATATTACTATATGTTAGATCAATTTGATATAATTAGATACGATCAATTTATTTAAAACTAAGTCTTTTAAAGTTGTTATTTGCTAACAACGTCCGCTGGTCTAGAGGGTAGAGATTGCGATTACAAAACGGAAGACTTGTGGTTCTAATCCCCGTCCGTTCGAAGTTTTTTTTTTTTTTTTTTATTTATTTTCAGTTTGACATTATTATATCTAAAAATAAATCTAAAAACAGAAACATTTTTTGGATAAAAATGTATCCAATAATTTTTTTATAAAATCAAGATATCAGATATTATAAGATAACTTTGGCGCGGCCAAATTTCGGATGAAATTACATTATATAATATCCAATTTAATATAAAATCATGATATTGGATATTTTAAGATAACTTTGGCGCGGCCAATTTCCGGATGAAATTACATCATATCATATCATATTTAATACAAAATCATGATAATAGATAATTTGGGATAACTTTGGCGCGGCCAATTTCCGGATGAAATCACATACAATCAAATATTAAACTGTAACCTCATATATTTTAAGATGTTATGAGATAACTTTGGCGCGGCCAATTTTCGGATGAAATTTAGCAAATTCAGATCCAATAAATTATATATAATTTTATAAGATAACATGTTTTACCATACAATTTTTTTTTACTCGGGTAACATGTTTTACCATACAATTTTTTTTTACTCGGGTTGCTTAAAAAACTTAGAACATTTTTGGTTAATTGGAAACATTTAATTGGAAACATTTATATATGGAACAGAATAAGCTATATATAATTTTATATTAAATTATACAGAAAAACAAATTTTGTATTGGCCCTAATATTATTTCATATATTTATATCAACCGTATACCTTTTAATCCGAATCATGATTAAATTATATATTACAACATATGACTGCATTTAAAAAAATTAGAAAATACCTCACGGGATGTATTATCATATATAATTTATTATGTTTGTATCAAGTTATATATTGTTATATATGTTTATTTTTACTCGGGAAGTAGTTTCCTTTTAAATAAAAATTTTTGCAATAATCTTTTTGAAATTGTGGAGGGTATCACTACATTCGGCAAGGCCGAATTTAACTTTTTTACTTGTTTTTTCTTTAATATTATATTCATTTGTCATTCCATTCAAAACGCATCGAAATTTAGGTCGTGGATCCCATTTAGGGGGGTTTAAAGGAAAAAGAAAAAACAGTCTTAATGATCCTCGTTCAATTCTAAGACGATCTCGCGATGTCTGCCCGTCTGTCTAACTGTTGAAAACACGCTAACTTTTGAAAGACATTACAGAGGCTCCTGAAGTTTGGCATATATGTTGGGCATTTACCTGGTTAGGTTGGTATTGCAATCCAGCAAAATCGGTCCATTGGTTCAAAAGTTATGAGGGCTTTTCGCGAATTTACGAAATAAAAAACACGATAACTTTCTAAAGACAATTCTGAGGATGCTGAACCTTGACATATATATTTGTCCTTCCCATGAGCTGGTTCATATTGAATTTCAGCTAAATCGGTCCAGTGGTTCAAAAGTAAGTAGCAAAACCGTAAATTTCAGATTCGCTTCACCTTAAATCCACGTGATGAAAACCCGGTAAACACGTTTTAGAAGCATTGGTAAGTCACAAAAATATTTTACAACGTATTTTTGTCACTCAAAAATATTTTTACACAAAAAAAAAAAAACTTCACTCGAAAAAAATTTTATACTCAAAAAAAGTTTTACACTAAAAAAAAATTTAGAAAATTATTTTTTTTTTTTTTTTTTTTTAAATAGTTAAAAAAAGGTTTTTTACACAAAATAAAATATTTCTAATCAAAAATGTTATTTTTTTCACGTTAGAAAATTTACTATAACTTAAAAAGGGCATTGTGGAGGGTATTCATAGATTCGGTCAAGTCGAATTTAACTTTTCTACTTGTTTTACTTGAAAGATGAATTATTGTAGTATTTTTAAAATTTTATAACACAAAATTTGGTCAACAAGAATTGCCAGGGTTGCCACTCAATTGTAGAATTATTTTTTTAAAAGACAAATTCGGCTGCAGTTGTACAGCAAAAACTACTAAACCGATTTTGATGATTTTTTTTTGGATTTGTAGATTATTAAATTCTTTAGTAATTACCGTGGCCATTTTTTTAAAAATATTGATTTTGGTTGAAATTAAGCTAATATAAACATAAAAATTTTAAAAAAATTAATTTTATTTTTTCATAAAAACATAATATAATTAGGTTTAACGAAAGTACTAAAGAATATAATAACACTGTGCTACAGTGAAAAAATACTTCTGATGTGACACGGTATAGGTTGTTGGTTTTGTCGAGTAGACCACAAAAATGCCCATTAAACTTGTCAGACACCCTCAAATTTTAGAGTTATTGTCAAAAAACGTTTTTTTTGGGACTTTGCTCACTAAATAAACCTTGTGTAATTCAGAAAATTTTCAAAAAATTTTAAATTTGTTAATTGTTTTGGATAGAAGAAGGATAGGGCTTTCCATGTGTGTGAATTGGTCTACACATATAAGAAAGATATCTATTGATGTTTTCTATAATATCTAATTTTTTTGTTATTTTTTGAAAATTTTTCGAGTTTATCGATTTTATTCTGCTATAGTTTGTTTAACAACCTTTATACTTATAAAAGCATTTTTGAAGAAAATTAAATTCTGAATACGATGAACTTTATCCTGAAAAAATGAGATAAAAACTGACGGAGTTGTGATAATTTTTCTAAAAAAGAAAATTAAGATTTTGCCAAAAATTGCCTGAATCCGAATCTGGTCGTTAAATAGGTCTATCGCGTCAGGTTTATGAGATATTAAACATAAATTGATATATCAAAAACTTAATAAGATAGCGGAATTTCAAGGTCAAATTCGAATTCAAGGGGCCAAAAACCTTTAAAATAATGATAGGAAACCTCTCAGTATGTTAGTTTATTTTTTATTTTTTTTTTTGCCCGAACGGCAATTTCATGGAAAACCTTAATCTTAATTCTTTTTTAAAAAATTATCACAACTCTGTCAATTGCTATTCGATTTTTTCGATATAAAGCTCATCGTTTTCACAATTAAATTTTCTTTAAGAATAAGTTTATACATATAAATGTTGTTGAAAGAACTATAGCAGAAAAAAATCGATAAACTCAAAAAATTTTCAAAAAATAACAAAATATTAGATATTGTTGAAAAAATCAATACATATCTTTCTTATAAGTATACTTAGACCAATTCACACACAAGAAAAGCTCTATCCTTCTTCTATCCAAAACAGTTGAAAAATTGAAAATCGGTTGAAAAATGTTTAAGTTTAGTAAGAAAAGTCCAAAAAAAGTTTTTTGACAATAACTTTAAAATTTGAGGGTGTCTGGCAAGTTTAATGGGCTTATTTATGATTTTTTCGACGAGACCTACAACCTTAACTACCTCATTCCAAAAGTATATTCGATTTTGTGTTTTTTGTAGCACAGTGTAATCTACAAATCAAAAAAATGTCATCAAAATCGGTCCAGTACTTTCCGAGTTACTTCTGCATATAAAAAACAAATCGTTGTCATATCTAAAAATATTTTACATGTGTTTTTTCATGATTGTTGAATTTCATAAAATTTTTTGTAGTTTTTATGAGGTCCATTTTTTTGCTGGGTTGACTTAAATGTTTTTTATAAATAAGATGCTCAATATGCCTATAAGTAGTTTATACCACCTGTTAACAGAAATGAGGATATGTTCAGTTTGTTCATGCAATTTGTAACACAGAAATATATTAAATCTTAAACCGAAAACTCCAGATGGTAAATTGTTAAGTGAAAAATTTATGTTTTAAATTTTTAATCAAGAAAGTTTTAATTTTATTTTTATACCCTACAGTTTGTGAATATTCGGATATCAGTACGTTTGCAATACCTCAATATAAATATCTAGCACATTATATAGTATATTTATTCATGATTCTAGATCGATTTTAAGATGATCTAGCGATGTCCGTCCGTCTGTTTGTATAAAACAAGCTAACTTTCGAAAGACAGCTTGGATAATGCTGAAGCTTAGCATAAATATTTATTATATTTCAAGTCAGGTTGTTCTGAATTACAGCAAAATCGGGTTATGTCTCAGTTGTTATGAGTAAGACCATGAGATTTTTTAAAAAAATTCTTACTAAAAAAAAGATAGTGTAGGGTATTCACAATTTCTTACCGTCTCCTATAAGACTCTTATACTCTTACAATTTCTTATATGTATTTTTCTATAGCTTATGGCACATTTGATTGATCTTTACTACTTTATCTACCTTTTTCATGTATTGCATGTATTTTTTGTCAAATATTGTAAGTAGTTCACACAAGTGTGGGATGTTTTTATTTAGAATGAGTGTCATTTGCTGTATGCTACTTCCCAAAGTAAAACCACTTTATTTAAAATGGAAATTTCTTTTTTTTTTCTTTTTTACAAACGAAAAAGAAAACTGTCTTTGCGATTAATGTAAATTGGTATGTATTTCTTTGATGTGTTATAAAGAATATATTACAATAATTCAGGGAAATAAAAGTAATTTAAGAAAGTTACAAAAAAAAAAAAAAAAAAACTTATTAAGAAGTTGTAATTTTTTAAAAACTTTAAGTTAAAAAAAACATGTGTAAGAGCATTTCATCAATACATACATATCGCTCATTTACTTGTATAGTGTCATAATTTAAAAAATGTAAGTTTTGAGTTAATGACACAGAATTATTTGTTATAGCATGCTTTATCTTTTAAATATACCGTTTGGTAAGAGAAACCGCCATTATTACATTTATTTACATTTTCTACAAAATCAAATATTTTAAGTTATGACACTATACAAGTAAATGAGCGATATGTCAGTCTCTTTGTTGTTATAAAATTATAAAGTTATTTATGATTTAAATGTAAATTATAAAAACAAGTAAGAGTGTTAAATATGGATGTTTTGATTTTTTTAATACCCTCCAATATAAAAAAATAAATTTTCATTGGCCGCTGGAGCCGTTGGAGCCGCCGGTATGTTTAAGGACACCTTTCTTCTCAGAAAATGTTGAAAAAGGTTGAAAAATATATGTATTTTGCATTATTTTATCATTATTTAAGTTATTTTTTATATCAACGCCCACATAAAGGTGCGGAGCAATAACAAATTGAACCCCCTGGGACCAAGTGCAGAACTTTAAACTTCTTCTGATATAAAATTGTTTTATTTGTTTAACCAAGATTTATAAAATAACTAAATTAAAAAAAAAAACTAAGCAATAAATTCACTCAAAATATTTTGTAGTCGAAAACAAATGAAAAACATATTTAAAACAAGTGATAAAACATTTAAAACAAGTGATAAAACATTTGAAACCATTCCAGTAATTATTCATTTGTTTTAACAAACATCAACATTTATTTTTTACTGTTAATAAAATTTTCTAAAATAAATAACATTGAACATTTAAAAATAACTTTCATTTTCTTACCAACAAATTCGAAAAAAATAACCTACTAAACCATTAAAAATTAGGGATTGTAATGTTATTTTTACCAACAAATTCAAACAAAATTACCTACGAAATCATTATTTTTTAATGTTTTCGTATTATTACAATTTTTCTATTGAATTTTATTTTAAAAAATTATTAACACAATTTTTGGGGAATTGATCCCGCAATCAACTACATTCTGGCCAGACACTCTACCCATCATGCCAAAGTCACTTGATGCAAACATGTTTTTATATTTCTATAAATAATTTTTTAAATTTTTTGTCTACAAAAAATAACCAATACAAGTAGGTAAAATCTAATGACTTTTCTTAAAAAAGTGCCAACAATTTAAAAAAAATAACGTACACAAATCATTAAAAATTAAAGAAGAATCACTTATTTTTGCTTACAGAACAAAAATAAATGACTTTTAAAATTAAATGCTAATGAAAGTCTTTATTTTTTATGTTGTTATTTTTGAAACAAAGAACAGAAATAGTCATTTAAAAAAACTGAACATTGAACAAATGTTTTTCTTTTAAAAACGACAAAACGTAAAACTCTTTAAATAAACTAGTGTTGTTTTTGTCAGAAGTTACACTATTTTAAAGTTAAAAATTAAATAAAAAAACATTTTTTTTCCGTAAAATGTACCAACACTCTTTTGATTCTAGGTTCGTTCATAACATGTTGATTACACTTTGCTCGAATTACATTTGTTTTAACAACCTGGGCACCCTACTGGTTAAGTTAATTCGAGAATGCTAAATTCAATGGTATAGCCGTTTTTCGAAGTTAGCGCTCGCATTGGCGATATTCGCGTTTTAAAATTTTGATGCTCAAGTACAATAAAAACAATATTTTTAAACTTTTGCGATAATTTTAAAATTTAAAACCAAACTCTGTTAAATTAACATAACAAGCAATAATACCGTGAATTTTTTAGCAAAAAATATTTCTTGTTCGCGAAAAATCTTTTTTTGTCGTGAAAAAATTGGTTCAATACAAATATTTTTAGTTTGATTTGAATTTACGACAGTAAATAGTTCGTGTACACTAAATCCCATTGTAATATCATTTCTTTTTTCAAAGTTAGCGGATATATTAGCGATATTCGTGATACATTTTTTTCATTTTTAAGTAAAAAAAAAATATTTTTTTAGAATATGTAGACAATTGCTGAATTTTTCTAATCTAAACTCTTTTGAATATACAAAAAAAAAAAATTATTCGCGGAAATTTTTTTTCGCGAAATTTTTTTTTTTTCAAAATTTTTTTTTATTTTGCTATTGATTTATGAAAATGTGTAGAAAACGATTCATACAGATACACAATTTTTCGAAAAATTCGTTTTTCCGCGAATTTTGTTTTTTTTTTGTTTGCGGAAATTTTTTTTCGCGAAAAAAACAATGATTTTCTAATTATATACTTAAAACTATCCCAAAAGTATAAAAAATAATTTTTGTAGTACTTTAGCGTTACAATTCTATTCGCGAATATTGCGATTACGAGCGCTTACTTCAAAAATCGGCTAAAACCATTGAATTCAGCGTACCCCAATTAGCTTGTAAATTTTTGTTACTAGCACAGTGTATTTATTAAAAAATAAAAATTGTTTTATTCGACCTTTAAAATATTACATTTTGGGTAGGTTTATTCTAGCTCGAGGTCATTATTTCCTTTACTAATTAAAACTATGACATCATCATAGAAAAATTAAAAAAAAACAAGTAGAAAAGTTAAATTCGACTTTGCCGAATCTATGAATACCCTCCACAATGCATTTTTTTAAAGGGTAGTACATTTTTTAACGTGAAAAAATTAACAATTTTGATTAGAAATATTTTATTTGAGGAAAAAACTCTTTTTTTGTCATTTAAAAAAAAAAAAAAAAAAATTTACTAATTTTTTTTTTTGAGTGTAAAATTTTTTTTGAGTGTCATGTTTTTTTTACCGTAAAAATATTTCTGAGTCAATGCACATACGTGTGTACACAAAATATTGTCACTTTTGTAAAAAAAAAAAATGAAATTTTTTTTGTGTACATTTTTTTTGAGTGTAAAATTTTTTTTGAGTGTAAAATTTTTTTGAGTGTAAAATTTTTTTTGAGTGTAAAATTTTTTTTGAGTGTAAAATTTTTTTTGAGTGTAAAATTTTTTTCGAGTGTGGTTTTTAAGTTACCAATGCTTTTAAAACTAAACAAGTTTAAAAAGTATTGCTTTAAAATTAAACAAGTTTGAAAAGCATTGTTTAGTTACCACCAATGCTTTTAAAACTTGTTAAAACACGTGGCATTTTAGATGAAACTAATCTGAAATTCAGGGTTTTGCTTATAACTTTTGAACCACTGGACCGATTGAGCTGAAATTAAAAACCAAACAGACCCGGGGAACGGCAAAGATACGTGCCAAGCCTCAGTAGTCTCATTACTGTCATTCGAAAGTCATCGTGTTTTTTATCTCGTAAATTCGCGAAACACCCTTGCCGAAATTTATTCTTTTGCTCATAACTTTTGAACCACTGGACCGATTTGGCTGGATTGCAATACCAACCTGACCAGGTAAATGAAAAACATATATGCCAAACTTCAGTAGCCTCTGTAAAGTCTTTCAAAAGTTAGCGTGTTTTCTACGGACAGACAGACAGACGGACGGACGGACGGACATCGCTAGATCAACTTAAAATCGATCGAGGATCATAAATATATATACTTTATGGGGTCCTAGACCAATATTTCGAGGTGTTACAAACGGAATGACAAACTTATATATACCTTCTATCACTAGAGTGGAGGGTATAAAAATATTTTTCTGTTTTAAATTTATTTATGTTGGTCATTTTGGAAGACTTAGGGCGGATTACTCAATGAAAAGTTAGCTGCTAACTGCCGATTTAACGGAGCCTTATGTCAAAATTTTAATGAAAGAGTTAAATTTAACGGTGAGTTATTTTATAACGGAGCATTGAGTAATCCAGCCTTAATCGACAAGTGTATCGGAATTTGCCAGATTCCATTGTAAAGATTATTTAGCAAATTTTACGTTGTTTTTTCTGTCAAAAAATTTTTAACTTAAAATATTTTTTTAGTCAAAATATAAATAAAAAATGTTTAACATTATTTTTTTTTTTATCAAATTCGTGTGTTTTTAAAATGTTTCGGCATTATAAATGGTATTCATAAATTCGGCCAAATCGAATTTACCATTTTTGCTCTTTCTGTAATTTTATTATTTTTTAACAAATTAATATTAAATTCCTTAAAAATGTTTCTTTAATGAATTCCATATACTAGTTTACTATGTTCTAATAACATCATGATTTAAATACTTTACATAAGATGTTTAGTGAGCTTAATGTCAGTCAACAGTTTCTACAAAGTATGGTAAATATATTGTACACTGTACGATATACATAGGAAACTAAAGTAGGTTCCACAGAACACAGCTGCAAGCAACTTAAGCAATAACATGAGCCGCAGCTGCAGAGTGGGCAACAACAGACACTAAGATATTGAAAAATGTATAAAAACGATGAAAATGTATATTTGGCTAAATCGACTAGATAGATAACCTACTTAAATTTTTAGAAATCTTAAAAAATCAACAAAGAACATGAAAGATTTCAATAATGGACTTGAGTAATATACTCTTCCTTTATGCAGTTTTATGCATACAGCTGCAAATGATGGACCATAAAAGAAGAGTAGACACATGATTATGGCAATATTTGGTGAAGAGCAACATTACTACACCGTCCGACAAACAATATTAGATATGAATGTAGACATCAAATGGAGTAAAACTGTATTTACAGTTTTTCATTTCGTGATCCTGTTTCCTGTGAAAGCACTTCAAAGTTTTAAAGGATTACAATTGGAAAATATTTTTTAAATATTTGTACTTGTCAGGAGAATCTTCCCTAATTTTTCAATTTTTTTATTATGCTATATCAGGAAAAGAGATGTGAATAATGTCCTTTCAAAACTTAATCAATTTTTTTTATATTTTTATTGATATTGAAGGATATTGTTTTAAAAGGACATTACTTACCTTCATTGTTCTTATATTTTAAATTTAAAAAAAAATGGAAACAATAGCGGAGGTACTCCTCTTTCATTTATTACACAGTGATACAAATTCGAACTTTCGGAATCGGAATGGGATGAAACCAAAAGCAAATGAAAGCTGACGTTTTCCATAACAAAACCCACAAGGCCTTTTTTTTAGGTCAGAGCTAGATTTTATTTTACACCCATTTAAAGTTGGTGATTTTAAAGCATTTAAAGTTTGTGTGAACTAAACATATCCTACTTTAAAGGCCCCTGGTTGTGCCCTTATTGAACATGATGGGTCCAGTTTCCAAACTTAAGCTGAAAATTACTTCAGCTATGACTGGTATGAATTTTGCTGAAATCGGTCCAGTACCTATTTACTGAATAGCCAAATTATTCAAATAAACCACAAAACACCGTTGCGTATGATTGTTATTTAAAGGCAATTATTAACATAAAACACTGGACACCGTTGCGTATGATTGTTATTTAAATGCAATTACAATATTAATCATTCGCCACTAATACAATTTTCAAGCATTTATTATTATAATTATAATAAAAGTGCACTAACTTTAAATGCGTGTAAAAAAAATCTAGCTCTGAACTGGAAAAAAGCCTTGAGGGGTTTGTTATGGAATATGTCATCTTTCATTTGCTTTTGGTTTCATCACATTCCGATTTTGGGTGTTGCACAGTGTTATTACAAGTGACATCCTAGGTGAAGTTCAAATATTAAAAAAAATTACAAAAATTTAATCCTGAAAAACTTTGAAGTCCTTTTAAAAGAAAACAGGATCACAAAATGAAAAACTGTAAATGCAGTTTTACTACATTTAGTTTCTAGTTTCAAACGTATACCATCCCGTTCATATTTAGAGATATTTTTTTCTGTAGACGGACGGTGTTAACATGAGTAAGAACTACGGCTTCACTTTTATGAAAAATTCTTCCATTATGATTACCACAAATATGTTACTTCTCGGTGTAATAATACTTTTTTTAATGTAAAATCCATTCTCAATGCGTCCCTAATAAATCGACAAGTCTCTGCATACCCAATTCTTCCAGTAGGGTATTCAAAAACTACAACATAGCAAATAAGAGGACACTAACTTAAATTATGACTTTAACAACTTGGCTAATTATGACACAAAGTCGACTGGTAAAGAAAAGTTAAAAACAAAAAAATAAAATATAAAAAAAAAATTGAACAATTTTCTATTAAAAAGTTTGCAGCTGGGTGTATGATGTAATTTTAATAATTTATGTGTTAGAAAATTTTTGAAAAAAAAAAATATTAAAAATTTATAACAAAAAAAGTTAGAAAAGTTGTTCATTTACATTATCACTTCTTGAAATTGTTTATGTGTTTCAACATGTACTCAAACATACACATTCTTTAACAGGAAACGGATAAGACTATGTAATTGTTATAATCATTAGGATAAAGTAATTTTTTATAAAATTATTTTTCCCCCTAAAAAATACTTGCTGTAGTGTGGTTTTAAGGAGATAATTTCTTTATATTTTTCATACAAAAAGCGTTTGAAAGCTTTTTAGTTGTCATTTGGTTAACAAAGTTTTATACGTCACTTCCAATTGTTTAAACTTTTATATTAAAATTTTATGTTAGGGAGCACATTTAAGTGATGGTGTGTGGTTTTTTAGAAAATTTAACCCAATGATATTTTTTAAATATGGATAAAAAAAAATTAATTACCTTCAGCAATCCCTTTCAAAAATTATAAAGTGGAACAATTACTGGCCACTTTATACAAGAAATGAAATATAAAAAATTTGAGTTACAAATATTTTGAGTAAAAAAATTATTTTTGTTTTAATAAAAAAATATTTGAAAAATTTCTTTGTAAATTTTTTTGTAAACTTTTTTGTAAGTTTTTTATAGTAATTTTCCCACTCCAAAAAAAAATATGCATTCAACATTTGAAGAATAAAAAATTTTTTTATGCTCAAAAATGTTTTTTTTTCCATTTTTTACCAAAATTACAAAAAAAAAAAAATTTTCTTAATAAAAATTTTCATAAAAGGTACAAACATACATAAAAAATTATTCCGTCTAGGGTATAAAGAATTATTTTATTTTATATGGCCGCTAATGTTATTCAAATGCTCGGCCTCAGCTTCCAAAACTTTTGTTGGGTATAAGCATATGTAACTGTGAAATTGTATGCCTGAAAAAGTTTATATAGATATTCCTGTCCCTCGATTAACATGCATTCTAGGTTTAAACAAGTAGAGAAGTTAAATTCGACTTGGCTGAATCTATGAATACCCTCCACAATATCCTTTTTAAATGATAGTACATTTTTTAACGTGAAAAAAATAACATTTTTGATTGGAAATATTTTATTTTATGTAATACAACTTTTTTTTAGCAATTTTTGAAAATAAAAAAAAATAATTTACTAAATTTTTTTTTGAGTGTAAAATTTTTTTTGAGTGTAAAACAAATCTGAAATTCAAGGTTTTGCTAATAACTTTTGAACCACTAGACACATTCGGCTGAAACTCAATAGGAATCAGACCAGGGGAACGACAAATATATATGTATGCCAAGCTTCAGCACCCTCAGAATTGTCGTTCGAAAGAAAGCGTGTTAAATATCTCGAAAATTCGAGAAATACCCTTGCCGAAATTTATTCTTTTGCTCATAACTTTTGAACTACTGCACCAATTTCGCTAGGTTGCAATACCAACCTGACCTGATTAATTCCCAACATACACGCCAAAGTTCCGGATCCTCCATAAAGTCCTTCAAAATTTGACGTGTTTTTAACAGACAAACATACGGACTGACAGAAGGAGAGACACACAGACGGACGAACGGACATCGCTAGATCGTCTTAAAATCGATCGAGGATCAGAAATATATTTACTTTATGGGATCCTAGACCAATATTTCGAGGTGTTACAAACGGAATGACAAACTTATGGATACCTTCTATCACTAGAGTTGAGGGTATAAAAATAATGTTATTTGTCATTCCATGCAGAACGAATTGATACATCGGTCGAAGACCCCATTAAGTTTATATACTTTTGATCCATTTCTAAGACTATCTGGCTATAGGAATCCGTCCATTTGTCTGTGGAAAGGAAGATGCAGTCTAAACCAAAAGAACTGTAAATTTGGTAAATGAGTGCATTACTTAAGTGCTGAAAAGTGTTTTTAGTATTTTGGAGAGTATAATGATTCGTCACAGAAGAATTAAACACTCTCATTTGTTTTTTGTACATTTGTTAAACAAATGGTACATTTTTATGTCAGAATTTTTGAATTTTAGACATAGTACCCTCTTTTCCACGGCGAAATTTTCACTTAAACTTTAATAAACAAGTAAGAAAGTTATAGTCGGTAAAGACCGACCAGTGTTTCTTGGAGAATAGGTCCCAAGTCCAAACATGGATCGATTGGATTTATTTTTTGTTAAATCTTTAATAAGTGTAGAAAACACTCAAAACCCAAATTTGAGTGAAACTGGCCTCTATTTGTTGCCAATAAACCGCTTAAAGTGAATATCGGGCAAAATTTTGATATAGGGACAAAGTCCAAAAATGGTGTGATTGTAATCAGGTTTGATTGGGGCATTAAAGTACGCGGTAAACACACACAATAAAATTGTTAACAATAAATTTTCTATTTTCATGAAGATTTATGTGAATACCGGTAGGGTGGTTTGTATGGCGTCTACAAAAATAACTAGTCCGATTTCTTAAAAATTTCGAATGGTGTTTTGCGAATACAAAACACGTTAACCTGTTAAATTTCTTAAGGATACCTATTAAAGTACGGTTGTTAGGGTCAAATGACCCATATCAAAAAAAGCTTAAGTTTCAAATTTCAGACAATTCGGTTAAAAATTGCGACATGTATCGTGTGCACAACGTTTACATGGACGGACGGACGGACATCGCTAAATCGACTCAAAAAGTGATTGTGAGTCAATCGCTTGACTTGAAGGTGGATCAAGGACCATTTCGGATAGTTACAAACATAAGCACAAACTCATTATACCCTGTACCACAGAGTGCTGTAGGGCAGCGGTTACCAACCTATGGTACGCGTACCACTAGGGGGTACGCGAAACTGTCCGCGGGGGTACGCAAAATTTTAGTAATTTGGACATTTGATTTAGATTAACCTTTCAATGCTGGTTCCGAATCTGGCTTCAAAAATTTTCCATAACGTCAGGTTTTTAAGAAAGTTGAGGTCAAAGTTTACAAAAAACGTATTTTTGTGCAATTTAGAGAGCATTTTTTGCAATATTTTGAGAGCAGACACCTTTCGATTAACCTTTCGATGCTGATTCCGAATATGGTTCTCAAATTTTTCTAAGATGTCAGGTTTTTGAAAAAATGTAGGTCAAAGTTCTCAAAAAACGTGTTTTTGGGCATTTTTGAGACGGTTTCTGATAGAGTGGAAATTTTGGTACCATTTTGTTAAGCTCAAAATGTCCATTCATTGTACATATATACGAGGGTGTTTCATTCGAAAAGTCACGGAATTGTTGATCTGCCCTTGCATTAAAAAAAAACATTTAAAAAAAATCAAAAACATTATATTTCCGCCCTCTGTGATGTGTTTTTGGGACTTTTTTTAAAAGTTCAAAAAACATCCGTTGTTTTAAATCAGATTTGCAATATTTTCAGCTGTTTTTGCTCTGCTAAAAAATCAGCTCAAAATCTGCGTTTTCAAATGCATTGAACCACCCCAAGGAGCGAAAATTTTTCCCAAAAAATACCGCCATTGTTTTGATCTCCCCTAAAGCCTTTAAAAAAATTATAATATATTATATGACAAGTTTTTTTACGAAAACAAAAAACTCGTTAGTGGGTACGCGACTGACAAAATTTAAAATTAGGGGTACGCTAGCCTAAAAGGTTGGTAACTGCTGGTGTAGGGTATAATTAAAAGAAAAATTTTTTGATAAAAAAGCAAAATGTTGATAAAACAAATGTTTTGATGGAAAAAAAGTTTTAATGAAAAAAAATTTTAATGAAAAAAAATTTTGGTGAAAAAAAATTTTTGTAAAAAAAAATTATTTTGATGAAAAAAATTATGAAAAAAATATATTGATGAGAAAAAAATTTATGAAAAAATAATTTTGATGAAAAAAAAAAATTGATAAAAAACAAATATATAAAAAAAAAAAAAAATTGATGAATAGGAGTGAGATCATAAAAATGTTAACACACATAAAGTTAAATAAAAAACAGACTACTGAATTTTAAGACTTCAAACCAAATTTTTATTAAATAAAATTTAATACAAAATCATAACAAAAAAACCGCATGGAACTCTAACCACTACGAACAAAGTTATCCACTTTTTCCGGAAACCCTCCCATTAAGGCTTTTATGGTAGTTTCTGTCACCTTTTTAGAGCAGGTGGTCCATCTCCGTTTGAAATCTTGCATGTCCTGGGAGACCTTTTTTGTGCCCTTTAATTCTTTTTTAACAAGAGCCCAATATCTCTCCACTGGCCTGAGCTCCGGGCAGTTTGGTGGATTTGCCTCTCTTGGTACAAAAACCACATTATTATCATTATACCACTCCAGCGCTTTCTTGCTGTAGTGACAAGATGCTAAATCGGGCCAAAAGTAAGTGGATACATTGTGCTAACTCAAGAACGGAAGAAGTCTCTTCTGCAAACACTCCTTGATATAAATTTCGCTGTTTATAGAGCCAGATGTCACAAATGACTGGCTTCTTTGGCCGCAGCTACATATGGCTTGCCATACTAGGAATTTTTTGGGGAATTTCGTTTGCTTTTTTGACCGAAATTTTTCCGCAACATTTCCTCGAACATCGGAAACATAAAATTCTTGACCAGGGAGCTGCGCAAAATCAGCCAGGACATAAGTTTCGTCGTCCATTACACAACAGTTGTATTTTTTTATAAAATTTGATTTCAATTTTCTAGCTCTGGTTTTGGCCTCCAAATTTTTAAAAGCGTTTCTATCGGGAACTTTTTGAACTTTGTAGGACTTTAGTCCCGCCTTACGTTTCACTTTACGTACAAAAAAGTCTGAGCATTGGGCTAACCGAGCTGTTTTTCTGCCAGATGTGTTAGGAGCTCTCTTAAGGATGCTTTTAACTTTATATGCCTTACCAATGTTACGATAACCAGTCGTTGTTCCTGTTCCCGGCTTCCTTTCAATTGTTAGGTGTTCCAGATACCTTTTTACCACTTTTGAAACTGTTTGGCGGCATACATTAGTTTCTTTGCCAATTTTTTTGTATGTCCATGTTTGGTTTTGTTGAAAATATTTAATTATTTTTGAACGCACTTTTCTTTCATCGTCCATTGTGTAAAAAATTGCAAATTAAAACTCATGATGTAAATTAATTTATTAACTGACATATTTTTAAAATGTAAACTGCCGAAAAAAAAAAAAATTTGGAAGCTTTACACCAAAGTTGTAGGCAAAAATGTGTGTTAACATTTTTATGATCTCACTCCTTAAAATAATTTTTTGGAAAAATAATTATGTATATTACGATTTATTCAACATCTGTTGAAAAACGCTTTTTATTCACCATCAGGTGAGTTTTTATCTAAGTTACAAATCGAAGTTGCAAACCTTTTTAGTTTTAAGAAAATGAAAAGAGTTATTCCTTTTTTCGTCCTTCATCATTTTTAAAATTAGAGACCAGCCTAAAAACATCATCATATTAAAAAAATAAAAATTTTTCATAAATAAACATTCAACCGAGTAAATAAACACAAAAAATATTTTGTGGAAATTCTTTTGCAGGAGGAAATAACTGGGAAAATCAGATAAACTGTGATTGTTGTTTGTATTTATTTTCTTGCAAATCGAGTTACAGCTGTATAATTTTTGTTGGCAAACACTTTCCATTTAAGCTTGAATATAAAGAGTTTTAGACATGGTATTTTTGTATTGAATTTTATGGTGAAACTGCTTTTCTGCTCTTTTTGTGAATTACACAGTGTTGGACAAAATAATGCTGGCAAATGGTGTGAATGACTCAATCATAAAATCTTTTTTTAAAGTAGATTTTCAAAAAAAAAAAACTTTGACATTTTCAAAAAAAAAAAAAAAGTGTCATTCATTTAAAGACAAAATTTAACTAGAAAAAGTGCTTTTAATTGTAAAATTTACACATTTTTGTAAATTTGCACAAAGTTTTTGTAAATTTACATATATTTTTCGTAAATTTTAATTTTTTTTTATATTTTCTAACTTTTTTTTTTTAATTAGCATCTTTTTAAAGCAATTTTTACTAAAATATCTGGAAAATTAATGGAAAACTTTCTAAAATTAATGGCAAGGAATTTGCTTTGTATATTTTTTACAAAATCTTACTTTTGTATAAAAATTTAAAATTTATTTGATTTAAACAAAGTATCCAAATTTCATAATAAAATAATTTTTTTGGAAAAAACTTACTGGTTTTTGTATAAAAATTTAAAATTTATTTGATTTAAACAAAATATCAAAATTTTATAAAAAAAAATATTTTTTTTGACTGTCCCTATTATTTTATCAAACACTGTCTGATTTTTTTTTTATTTAACCCCTTTTTTGTTGCTGATATTATTGCTGAAGTTGTTCTTTCTGTACAAATAAATATTTTTATTTTTTTTTTTATTTTATTGTTGTTTTTGTGATTGTTAAGGCTTTACTTATGTAACATTAATGTTTGAGCAGATTTCAAAACAAAAAGACTGAAAAGATTTTCCAAGGATTTCTTTGAGAATTGTTTTAAAAACATAAAAAAATGTTAAAGGGATTATATATTAGAGGGGGTTATACAAAAACTTAAATATTGTTAAAAAAAAGTTTTTTTTTTTTAATTTTTAAATAAAAATTAAGATATTAAATACACTTTCAGATAAGTTTTTAAAGGAAAGTTTAATTGTAATTATTGAAGTTTAATAATAAGTTTGCAAAACGGGTTTCCAAAATTTTATAAAAATCTTCAGGTGAATGAAGAGTGTTAAAAAAAAAACAAATTCTACCATTTCATCTAGATTTATCCAGTGCGTATGATGAATATATTATTAAAGCAGTATTAAATATTAGTCATACGCCACCTGACAATTTACCAACAGTACTGCAAATTTATTGTTAGTATGATTACAGTCTTATAGAAATTCCAAGTAACAACCTTTTTTGAGAAAATTCTATATGTAATCTATATCTATTACATTTTTTATAATTTATTTTTATTTTCGATTGGTTTATGTTAAAAAAATTTCTATTCACAAAATAAATCGATAATACACTATGGTAGAAGTTGTATTAAAAAATTAATATATTTGCATATTTCACAAACTTTTTTATAATTTTTTGTTATGAATACAAAAGTTTTATGTTTTAGATTGGGTTTTTTGTTTGTGTTTTGTTTAAAAAAATATTAATATAACATGAAATATCATTATACCAATGGGAAATTTGTATGTAGGTTTTGTGTTACGTTTTTATATTTTCAATAAAAAAAAATTAAAAAAAACATGAAAAAGAAGAGATTTAATTGAAATTTATGCATATTGTGGGGGTACCTACTTTAAACACAAAATAAAAATTAACTTGTTGGTTTATTGATAATTTTTTTTTAGTACTAAAAAATCTTGTCAATAAGTGAGCTTTTCGGAAGCCAATGTAGCCAAATCCCGCTCACAATATTTCGAGTAAATCATTGTTAATGTCTCGAGGCTTTCTAAAATTCCCTGTTAAATACTATTTGAAAGTCTATGGAAAAATTAACTTAACAGTGCTAAATCTCTTATCATACAAAATTTCTAATTAAAACGATTGCTAGTTCCAACAAAATAATGCAGTTTTTCATACTTTAGGTTTAGAAAAAAATCAAAAAAAAAATTTCGCATGAAAATTTTTCTTTTCAAAAATGATTTTTTTAATGGTTTTTGATCACTTTGGTCTCGGACAAAAATTAAAAAATTTTTGAGTGAAATTTTGTTTAAGTTAATTTTATATTTAAAACTTATTTTAGTTAGCTTTAACCTTTCTACTCTCCTTGGGTCAATTTGACCCAGTTATGGTTTTTATTTTTTTTTCATAATTGCTCAGGAAGTGCTTACTTATCTTTTTCTTAATTTTTATTATACTAAATAAAAAATAAAATAACAGCAACACAAATTTATTTCGCATATAAAATATGAAATTTTGTTTACATTTTAATGTTAGGTCGTATTGACCCAAGAGTTCATAGGAAGGGCACATATCCAAGGGATGCAGAAGGGTTAAGACTTACAATTAGAAAAAAATTTATAAGAAACTTACGAGAATTTTTCTTACGAAAAAACGATTTTTTAAATTTTAGAAAAATATACTGTACAAAAAAAATCTTTAGAAAAATTGATTTTTTAATTTTTCCTACTAAAATTAGATTTTGTAATGTTTTTTAGCCACTGTGACCTCTGAAAAAATTTAAAAATTCTTCAGTGAAGAAATATTTTTTTTAAGTGAGTATGATACTTCTTGTTCTTCAACTTTTTAAGCAGTTTCATCAGGGTTTTTCTATGATATTTTCGATAACTCCACACAAAAATTTTGTATTTATTTCTACGAATATAAACCTTTTCAAAAATGTAATATTTTAAAGGTCGAATAAAACAATTTGTATTTTTTAATAAGAATTTGAACGATATGGTCAGCACGCCAAGGTGAAATATTCCTATTATAATATTACACTCGCAAATACTTGTAGCAGGGATGAAATATGGAAATTTCGTTGTGGTATTAAAAAGGATTTAAAATTGTACCTTTTTGACCCTCAAGGTACTTTTTAATTTTATTTGAAACAAAAAAAAAATAGTAATTATAAACGAAACAAATTTAATAAAAACAAGTAGAAAAGTTAAATTCGACTTGGCCGAATCTATGAATACCCTCCACAATGCCCATTTTAGTGATAATAAATTTTCTAACGTGAAAAAAGAACAGTTTTGATTACAAATATTTTATTTTATTTCAAAACACTGTTTTTTTAGAAATTTTTGAAAAAAAAAAAAATAATTTACTAATTTTTTTTTGAGTGTAAAATTTTTTTTGAGTGTAAAATTTTTTCGAGTGTATTTTTTTTTTGTTTTGCTATAAAAATATTTTTGAGTGACAAAAATACGTTGTAAAATATTTTTGTGACTTACCAATGTTTTTATAATAGGTTTAATGGGTTTTCAACACGTGAATTTTAGGTGAAGCTAATCTGAAATTCACGGTTTTGCTAATAACATTTGAACCACTGGACCGATTTGGCTGAAATTTAACACGAACGAGGCCGGAGGAACGCAAAATATATATACCAAGCTCCACCAGCCTCAGAATTGCTTTTCGAAAGTTATAGTGCTTTTTATCTCAAAAATTCACGAAAAACCCTTGCCAAAATTCAGTCTTTTGCTCATAACTTTTGAACCACTAGACCGATTTCGCTGGATTGCAATACCAACCTGACCAGGTGAATGCCCAACATATATGCCAAGCTTCAGGAATCTCCTTTAAGTCTTTCAAAAGTTAGCGTGTTTTCAACAGACAGACAGACAGACAGACAGACGGACAGACGGACGGACGGACGGACGGACGGACGGACGGACATCGCTAGATCGTCTTAAAATCGATCGAGGATCATGAATATATATACTTTATGGGGTCCTAGACCAATATTTCGAGGTGTTACAAACGGAATGACAAACTTATATATACCCTCTATCACTAGAGTGGAGGGTATAAAAACACACCTCGACCGAACCAACTTTATCCTCAAGTTGCGAACACTGTTTATGTCTTGAATATGAATGTCTTGAATATGAATGTCTTGAATATGAATTTGGGGTCCCATTCTACTATATTTCGATAAAATCAAAATCTTTTTCAGATCCGTTTTTGAAAAAATAGCGGTCAAATGTCAAAAAATTTACATTTTAAGCTTATCTCGAAACGATGAGAGATATGAAAAAATCAATTAAGACAAAAACTATTCCTTGGAAAAAATGCAAGAACTGCAAATTCACATTTTGCAAATGCAATGTTTTTGTAGCCAAAAATTGCACTTCTACTATATTTGAATTTGATTGGTTTTGTTGCAAAAACAAATATTTTTGTAATATGTTTTTTATAATGTTTACCTGCAACTTTGTGTTTTAATAACTCGAAAACGAAGCGAGATATTAAAAAATTACTCATGATCGAAATTATTGTTTGAAAAAAAAAAAAAAAATGACACCGATTCAAAAACGGTTCTGACGAATAGAAGATTGTGGTTTGCGTTGAAATATATTAGTGGGGCACCCCAGATTTATAATCAAAAAAACATTAACAGTGTTCGCGACTTGAAGTTAAAGTTGTTTCGGCCGAGGCTTGAAAACTCAGCTTATTCATTAGACCATACATCAACATAAATGAAACTCTTTTTTGTTTAAAAGAGTTTCTTCACGAATAACCATATTTCAATTAGTACAAAGTGGGAGAAAAACTAATATAAGAAAAAAATTTCAATTAATAAATTAATTAAAATTCGTTCAGTTTTGAAAATGTATCAAATGAGTCGCAGGCGTACCAATGTATTTTTTCAACATTAAATAGTATCAAAAAAGTACATTTGTATCAACTATTCCATCCCTGACTCATAGCCCATATATTTTAGCATTTGCAATAACAACTAGCATATATTATTGTCCAATGGATAATCGTATGTAAATAATCGTAATTAATATTAATCAAGTAATTAATATTTTTGTTGGCTATTTGACAATCGTGACTTTAATTAGAGATAGTACAATGTTCTTCTTCTTATTCTCAAAGAGGATAGAGCTGAATGTGTATTAATATTTTTGTTTTGACATTAGCGATTTGTCATTCAATTTCCTTTTGCTACTTGTAGTATATTGTTTTTATATTTGCTAAATAGTCTGGACAATGAAACCTGAAAAATTCCAAAACACAAATCAGCTTACAAGGGAAGTCTCCCTAGTGTCACCCGCGGATCTTTATGGAATTGGTTTTATTTTGTAGGCCAGAAAAAATAAAGGAACACATATTTTTTTTTAGCGACCCAAATTCATATTTAGGGGGTGAAAAGGAGGGGGGAAGAAAAGGCCATTTTTCAGTTATTTTCGTTTATCCCCTATATTATGCAAAGAAGCCTAGTCATATTACATACCAAATGAATGGTCTTTTGAAAACCTATCTACGGGTGTTAAGAACGTGTCCAAACATGCACAACTTTTTGTCATATTAATTAAAATACCAAAATTTTAGGATATTTTTGTTGATAAGTCGAAAAATATTGACTTCTTTGGCCCGTTGTTAGCACGAGATAGGTATTTTTAATACCTTTAATCTGATACCACACATGCCTATATTAATTTTGTTTAAATAGGCGTAAATATAAAAAAACTAAAAAAAGGTCAATTTCCCCCCGTACAAATTGATCCCCCCTAAAATTAAGGTTGGGCCGCTAAAAAAATACTTGAGGAATTACTTTCGTTCTTAATAACATATACAAATTTCATTTAGATCGGAAGGTGACACCAGGGAGACTTTCCATGTTAGTCTTGCAAAAATGTTCAACAAAAAAAAAACAATTTTCTTGAAAATAGTTTTTTGAGAATATCATAATTTTAATTAGTAACGGAAAAATAACCTCGAACTAGAATAAACCTACTTAAAAGTATAAAATTTGAATGGTCAAATAAAATAATTTTTATTATTTAATAAAAATTAATCATAATTAAAACTGAAAAATTGTTTTCTTGAAAATTATTCTAAGAGAATGTCATTGTTTTAATCACACTGTGCAACAAGAAAATTTATCCTCAATGGCTTCAATGCCATATGAAAGTAGACCATCAAATAGACTAAACCACAAAAGGGATTTGTAAAGTCAGTTCGAATTTCTTTTTTATGGCCCACTGAAATTTGTTCATTTATTATCAATGGTGGAAAACGTAAAAAAAACTACTTCTACAATAAAAACCAGGGTTGGCAACCGAAACGAATAACGGTATCGGTAACGGTATTGGTATTACATATTTTTTATATCGGTAACGGTAAAGGTAACGGTATTTTCGATTATTTCGGTAACGGTGAACCGTTACCGAAACATCAATACCGGTACGTACCGGTATTATAAATAAAATGTTAACAAGCCACAAATTTGTTTAAAATGCGTAAAAAAAATGTTAAAAAAAATTAAAAAACTGTTAAATTCTGTACCTTTTCTATACATAATTATATTTGTACTAGTTTAAATACTATGAATTAACTCAGAATTATATTAAAACATTCACGCAATATTGAAATTCAACAAATACGAACACATGTTCGCAGAGCAGACTGCTCTGAGCAGTGGCCGGCAGAAAGAGGGAACATTTTTACACAAAAAAAAAACGTGGGTATTCAATACTAAAAATTTAACTAATTTTAGTCCAAAAGGACCTAGTGCAGAAATTTGTAACCAATACTAAAATTTTTAACTAATATTAGTCAAAACCAGTAAAAATTACTAATTTTAGTACTTTGAAGATACTAAAATTAGTACCTAATTAGTAGATTTGGGTACAATATCACTTACTAAACCTTTTACAGTAGAATTATTTTGAGTGTACATTTTTCTAAAACATAGCCTCATCTACCCGCTTTTTTAAATGCTACCATGACACTAAATAAAATATTTGTATTTTTAATGCTCTCAGTTGCGAGTTTCGTTGACGTTCGGGTTGTCTACGTGCAAATAGCCAATTTCATTATGCACCTGGGTGCAATGGGTGCCGACCACTGCCGTAGAGACACCTTTATCCAATAAGCAAAAAAATCTGCATTTGGCGCCATATGAGAAATCTGCATTTTAAGCCATATGAGAAATCTGCTGATTATAGCTGACGCGGTTTGCTAAATTTCTGTCTGGATAATCTAGGTAGAATCTGCTGAAGAAACCGTCAAGCCAGCAGACAAATCTGCTGATTTTAATAGAGAAATCTGCTGATTTCAAACAAAAAGCCTGAACTGTTTATTTGAAATCAGCAGATTTCTCTGTTAAAATGATCAAAATTGTTTGTCCTGTTGTTAAAAAAAAAACGGCAGGGATAAAAAAGGATGTTACAGGGGAGGTTTTTTTAAGGGGGAGGGTGGGCGGTATCGGAGGTACACCTTTCCTGTTGCCATAGATGTTAAGAAATTAATTTTATTTACGCATAAATAATACAATTTTATCAATATTTAATTTAATTTGCTATAGTCAAGCCCCCAAAAGGTTCGGACCGAAAAAAATCGCATTTTCTAATCTTGGTCAATGAACTTTACACGGCATAAAAATTTTTCATTTTCTAAATAAATAGACAAAAAAATTAAATAAATATGTTTTTCTGAGGCTTTGTAAGTTTTTCCGGGGGGAACTTTTTTACATCTGTTTCGATTTTCCCATTTCGGAACTTAACCAGCCTATGGCCATAAGACGTATTCGTACCAGAAGAGTAGCACGTATATTGTGGATCGTATCGTGTCTTTTACAGACGGAAAGACGAACATCACATACAATCGATCACTGATCAATAACATGAAATCTATATGAGGTCCAAGGCCGATATTCGAATTTAGTTAATTGCGAATGTAATTATTGGTTGGATTAGCAATGAACAAAATTTGTTTTTTTATTTTAAGTATATTAAAAATATTTTAATAGTAGTATGTTTTTAATCCACGAAAAAATTAAAATAAGTAATATTAATGCAACCGAAACAAAACCGTTATAATACCGGTAAAAATCCGAATAAAGGTAACGGTTTTTTATCGGTAACGGTATTTAAAAATTTTTATTTCGGTATTGGTAACGGTAACGGTAGTCAATATTAAAGGGTTTTTAATCGGTAACGGTATTGAAAGGGTAACGGTAGCCAACACTGATAAAAACGCATCTAAACTTCACAATATGGTTTGATAACGTCTGTGAAATTGTATGTTGGTTCTTTTCTTAAAATATATTAACCCTATAACTGCCAATTTAAGGGGTTATTTTAGAACTTTTTCAAAAACTAAACGCAGAAGTGCAACAAAACGTCCATTTAAAGGATTTAAATGTTCTACAAATATGTTCGTAATAAAATTTTAGCGGTTGTCGAAGGTTCAAAGTTTGTGCGACATGCGCAAAATGCATAAATATTTGCAAATTACTTTTTAATTAAGATAATAAAAAAGTTTATCAATTATAAGTTGTACGTTGTTACTACTTTAAGTTCTTTTATCAATTTATAGATGTTTTCCTCATTTTTATCTATAATTCCATGTTGCCCTGGTTATTTTAAGATTTTAAATAAAATTTCGTTGACTTTCTATTTAACGTTGTTAATATATTTTTCAAGTAAATAAATTTCCTGTTCTTTTACTATTGAGTTATTGTATTAAAAAACAAAAGCACACTTGTATATATTGTATATAAGGCATTCCATGTTAAATAGGATACTTAATTTTTTTTTTAAGATTTCCCATTTTGTTATTTAGATTTAATATTTTTATACCCTCCACTCTAGTGATAGAGGGTATATATAAGTTTGTCATTCCGTTTGTAACACCTCGAAATATTGGTCTGGGACCCCATAAAGTATATATATTCATGATCCTCGATCGATCTTAAGACGATCTAGCGATGTCCGTCCGTCCGTCTGTCTGTCTGTCTGTTGAAAACACGCTAACTTTTGAAAGACTTTACGCAGGCTACTGAAGTTTTGCATATATGTTGGATATTTACCTGGTCAGGTTGGTATTGCAATCCAGCGAAATCGGTCCAGTGGTTTAAAAGTTATGAGCGAAAGACTGAATTTCGGCAAGGGTTTTTCGTGAATTTATTAGATAAAAAACACTATAACTTTCGAAAGGCGATTATGAGGATGCTGATGCTGGGCATTTAGTTTTGCCGTTCCTCTAGCCTAGTTCGTACTGAATTTCAGCCAAATCGGTCCAGTGGTTCAAAAGTTATTAGCAAAACCGTGAATTTCAGATTAGCTTCACCTTAAATTCACGTGTTGAAAACCCGTTAAACCTGTTTTAAAAACATTGGTAAGTAACAAAAATATTTTGCAACGCATTTTTGTCACTCAAAAATATTTTTATACCAAAACAAAAAAAAAGTAAACTCGAAAAAAACTTTACACTCAAACAAAATTTTACACTCAAAAAAAAAAAAAGTTAATTATTTTTTTTTTTCAAAAATTGCTAAAAAAGTTTTTGTACACAAAATAAAATATTTCTAATCAAAAATTTTATTTTTTTCACGTTAGAAAATTTACTATCACTTAAAAAGGGCATTGTGGAGGGTATTCATAGATTCGGCCAAGTCGAATTTAACTTTTCTATTTGTTTTAATTAAAATTTTTCCAATTTTTTTTAGCAGTTTTAAGTAAAAGAAAATTATTTTTTTTGTATATTTACATTTGTCTTAGGATGCCTTTAGTGATGGCAACTGAACGAGTGCTATATCCGCTATTTTTCTGATTTTATAATTTTAACATATCAGTAAAAAAGGAGATAAGTAATGTCCTTTCAAAACTAAATCCTTCAATATCATTTTAAATTTTAACTAAATATTTAAAAAAATTTTGAAAGAACATAATTCAGATATGGAAAAATAAAAATAATGGAAAAATTAGCGAAGTTTCTTCTCTTTCATTTGGCATCAATAGTAACATTATAAGGAAAGTACAAGTACAGTCAAACTCGGTTATAACGAACTCGGTTATAACGAATTCTCGGTTATAACGAACTAATTCTAAAGTCCCGACGTTTTGTCATCAATTTTCATACAAAATACTTCTCTTATAACGAACTCGGTTATAACGAATCCTCGGTTAAAACGAACTGCTTATTACGGTCCCACGAATACAATTTCATGTGCATTTACCTTTTTATAACGAACTGCCATAAATATTTTTTAATTTGTGGCAATCATGTTTATCAAACTCACAAAATGTTGGCAATTTTTGGTTTATATTATAATTTTGATAAAATTTATTTATTTTTTTAATGGTTTCTTCTCAATAAGTAGTTTATTTCCAAAAAAAAACATAAAACAAAACAAAATTGTATCTATTTTTTTGGAAATAAAACTAGGTTGATAAAAAATATACTCCGCTTATAGCGAACTTCGCTTATAACGAACTATTTTTACTGGTCCCTCGGAGTTCGTTATAACGGGGTTCGACTGTATTTAAAAAATATCACAGTGTGAGAAAATCGAACTTTCCGAAGCGGAACAACAATTCAAATTTTAATTAAAATTAAATTTACGATATTATTTTCTGTGTGTAACACATAAATTTTTTTTTTAGATTTTTTTTTAAAGAACATACAAAAACAAAAATTAAAAAAAAAATAAAAAATAAATTTGGACCATTTTTGAGTAAAAGAAGTTTGAGTAACCAAAGAAGCTCTATATTTTGGGAAAATCTAAAAAAAATCAAAGTATCCAATTTGTCGTGGAATGCCCCGTACATATTAAATTACTCTTCACCCTACCAATTTTCATTTTTGTTGCATAAATTTATTTACATACATTTATTCATCATTTGGTACCTGACATCAATTGTTAGTCAATGTGATTTTCATCAGAAAAAAAGCAAAAGCGAAAAAAAAAATATTGCATACCACTTTAAATTATGGAAACGACATAAAAATGCAATATCCCACTTTAATATGATTGAGGGTTTTCTGTGTATTGTACTGAAAATGTACAGAAAAGTTGTTATATAAATAAATTGAATTTTAACTTTTTGTAGTGATTTACTTTAATTGAATTCACGTTTTTGTCATTGTATGTTACGTTCAACCACGAACGTTACAGCGTTAAATTTTTACATTTATTTACTTTAAGGATTATTTTCAGTTTGTCTTAAAAGTACACATGCCTCATTGTGTACAAAAGTATAAGAGTATTGGTTAACAAGGAAGAAATCTGCTTCAGCTTATTTCGTTTTTCATGAAATTTAAAATAAGGTGAAAAAAGTTCACATTAAATTTTTCAAATTTTACAATTCAGACAAATCAGGATTTTGAGGCGTAAGTAAGAAAGGAAAAATTATAATAAAAACTAAAAAAGAACGATTACACAGAGCAACAACCAAAAACAAATGAAAGTTGATATATTCCATAACAAAACCCTCAAGGTTCACTTCAGCGCTAGATTTTTTTAAACGCATTTGAATTTGGTGAATTTTTATTATAATCATATTAATAATTGCTTGAAGACTGTAAGAGGTGCGTATGCTTAATTTTTTAATTGCCTTTGAATAACAATCATAAGCAACGTTGCACAGCGTTTTTTTATAAATTGGCTTTTTTGTAAGAAGGTCCTATACCGATTGCAGCGAAATTCAAACCGGGTATAGCTTACGTAATTGCGAGCTTAATTTTAGACGCTGAACCCCACATTTTCCATAAGGGCACCACTAAGGTCCCTAAAGTAGGACATGTTTAGTACACAAAAATGCTTTAAAATCAACATCTTTAAATCTAGCGCTGATCTAAAAAAACCTTGAGTGTTTTGTTATGTAAAATGTCAACTTTCATTTGCTTCTGGTTCCATCCCCTTCCGATTCTGAAAGTACGATTTTGTATCACTATGCTATTATACGTTTTTCCCTGTTAGCACAATAATGTGTTCGATCCCTCCTTTGCAAGTATTTTAAATTTTATACGATCAGAGAGAAAGTCTTTCCTTGTAAGTAAAAATTGTGTTGACCATTTCTTGGAAAATGTGACAAGATGGTGAAATCAAACATTATATACGAGGTTGGTATCACAATTTTTGCAACAAAATAAATATCCAAAATCCAAGAAAGTGCGTTTTTGTACCCTGTTTCAAATTTTATATCGTCCATTTCACCAGATATTTGGTGATTTAAGGAATTTTTTGACCGAGGGTCTTCCGATTTTTGTTATATCTTTCTTACAGATTCTGTATGGAGCCATTTACAGATTTCAGAGGTAAAAAAGGTACTTTGGTACTTTATAGATTTCCACCAACAGCTGAAGGAAGCTAAAGACCTGAAGTTTGGAATGCAGATGCCGCTCCCGGAAAATGAATCCAATAGGGCAGGGATTTTGTTGAAAATGTTGATTCAATGGGGGTAAAAGGGATAAAAAGGGTACTTCGGTACTTTTTATATTTTCAATTGAAATTTGGAATGTATATGCACCTCCTGGAATATAGATCCACTAAGGTTAGGTTTTTGGAAATACTGATTCTAAGGAGGTAATACAGGTACAAATATTTACTTTGGTACTTTTTATACATCCTTAAATAAGGGTTCTATTAACTTGAAATTAAGAATGTAGCATCCTTTAACGGAAAAAAGTACTTTTTGGAAATTCAGATTCCTAGGGGGTAAAAAATATACTTTGGTACTTTTTGAATTTTCTTAAAAAAAGTACTTTTTGGAAATTCTGATTATAAGGGGATAAAAACGAGTACTTTGGTAATTGCCATATTTTGTGAAATAAAGATTTGCAAAAGAATAATTCTGATTCCTAAGGGATAAAAAGGGGTAAAAAACCTGCACTAAGAAAATTATGTCATTAACTGTTTGTAGGTTATTTTAAAAAGTAATCAGTAAAGTTATTTTAAAAGAAAAATCACTTATTTTATAAAGGATTTAATTTTTTTACTGTTTCTGTAGTTTAAAAAATATAATTTACTGTCTTAAAAACGAATTTTCTGTTACATTCATTTTCGGCAGTAAAAAATTTCTTCTATAGTTTTACTGTTTTTCAATACAAAATAAGTGAATATTCAGTAGTTTTTTAATGTTTTGGTTAGTCATTAAATTAACATTAAAAATTGACTGTAATATGTTTTTATTTTAAATGAAAAAATAGTGGAATGGTTTTTAAATAAAATTTCATTTGTTTTAAGTGAATATTCACTGGAATTTACCTACATAATTTTTTGAGTGTGTACTTTGGTACCTTTTATATTTCCTAAAATAATTAATTATATAATACTTAAATAATGGCCCTTTATGGAAATTTGAAATTAAGCATCCTTCAATAGTAAAAAAATCCCCAAAAAAGTACTTTTTGGAAATTTGAATTCCAATGGGGTAAAAAAATTGTGTAATTGGTACTTTTTATATTTTCTTAAATAATGGACATAAAAACCTAAAATTAAGAATGTAGAATCCAACAACAGAAAAAGCTTTGTAAAAGTACATTTTTGAAAATTCCGATTCTAAGGGGATAAAAACGAGTACCTTGGTAATTTTCATATTTTGGCAAAAAGCGGTAAAAATTGTACTTTGGTACTTTTTATATTTTTTTAAATAATGGTCATAAAAACCTAAAATTAGGAATGTTGAATCCAACAACACAAAAAGCGCAACTTTTTTGAGAGTTGCGGGTATAAGGGGGTTAAAACGAGTACTTTGTTACTTTTTTAATTATCTGAAATAATGGTCCTGGAAACTTGAAATTTGGAATGTAGGTTCATCTAGCGAAAAAAGCATTTCCAAATGAATAATTTTTGAAAATTCTGATTTCTAAGGGGTAAAAACCTGTACTTTGGTACCTTTTATATTTCCAGAAATAATAAACCTTTTATATTTCCAGAAATAATAAAAAAACAAAAAACGTAAATAACTTGAAATTTGGAATATAGAATCCTCTAACGTTAAAAAAAATCCAACAAAAAAAAGTACCTTTTAAAGATTTGGATTCCATGGGGGTGGGTCCAAGGGGGTAAAAAGCGGTAAAAAATTGTACTTTGATACTTTTTATATTTTCTTAAATAAGTCATAAAAACTTAAAATTATTTTGTAGAATTTAACAACAGAAAAATCTCTGAAAAGTACTTTTTTGAACATTCCAATTCAAAGGGGGTAAAAACGAGTACCTTGGTACTTTTTTAATTTTCTGAAATAATTTTCCGTTTTTATTTTCTTCAACAAAAAAGTTTTTCCGCAAAATTTTTTTTTTTTTAATATTTTCTTTAAATTAGTAGTATTTTTTTAGCAATTTTTTGGCGGAATTATTTTTTTACCAAATTTTTTTTTCAAAATTAATATTTATTTAGAAATTTCTTTTCATAGATTTCATTTTTAAATAAACATTTTTGCAATAATATATTTTACATTAAATTTACTTGTGCATAATTTTGTTTCCTCTAAAGTTCAACAACGATTTCTCCCTCCTCTTTCCCTTTATTATTGACCTGATCATATATTGCAGTGCATAAGTGGGTGTTAGTGAACATTTTTTTTTTTTTGGTAAAAATTCATATTTGTAAAAATCAGCTCATAAAAGCTAAAATGGTTAAAAAAAAATTCACACTTTTAAATGGATATATTTGTATAAAGCTCAATGTTTAAAGTGTTAAATGAATGAAAATAAACCAACAATTACGAATACATTTTAATTGAAAATGACTTTTTAATATAATAAATAATAAAACAACTCTTGCATGATTTTCTCGTAAAAAAATATCATATAGATTACAACTTTTTTTATTAAATCCAGAGTATTGAAAAAAATAAACCTTGAAATACTATAAAAAATGTATGATTATTTTACATTTATTTTTTTTTTTTTAAAACAAAACATTAGGTGTGTAAAAAAGTTTTGGGAATATTTTGCAATATTTTTGGTTTTTGTTTGAAATGTTGGATAAATTTGGACATTTTCCGGAATTTCTATAATATTTCCAAGTTTTTTCACTTTTTAGAATTCTAAATCCAAATGAATCAACAATAATAGAAATTTTTAAGTAAAAATAATTTAAATTCGTTTTTTTAGTCAGATTTCATTGATGCAATGAAATATGCATCATACAAGTTGAAAGTTATGAAATGTTTCATAACACTAATGAAAATGTGTAAATGAAATATAAAATGTGTTTTATAAAAATTGGAAAAATCCTCAAAAAGCGGCAAAAATCACGTTTTTCCCCCTCCCCTTTGACCTGATATATATGAGATTGGGCAGCTAAAAAAAGACAGGAAACTGTTATTTTGCTCCTCTCTTTTCCATATGTAAGTTTCAGGACTTACAAATGTGAATGACCCCCTCTTGTGAATGACCTCCTTTGTTAGTCAACAAGTGTTTCGGAATTTGTCAGATTCCATTGTCAAAACTATTTAGCAAATATTAAAACACAATGATACAAGTAGCAAGGGAAATTTAAATGACAAATCTATAATGTTCAAACAAAAATATTCATACATATTCAACTCTATCACCACTGAGAATTAGTAGAAAATTATAAAATCTCTTAGTAAGTACACGATTGTCAAATAATCGACAAAAACATTTTTAAAATCAAGTATACATCCATTTTAATTCCCTTTGATACTTGTAGTATTGGGTTTTTATATTTTCTAAATAGTCTTGACAATGGAATCTGTCAAATTCCGAAACACATGTCGACTAACATGGGAAGTTTCCCTTCTGTCACCCGCGGATCTTTATGGAATTGGTTTTATTTTGTAGATCAGAAAAAATAAAGGAACACGTATTTTTTTTTAGCGGCCCAAATTTATATTTAGGGGGTAAAAAGGAGGGAAAAGACAAGGCCATTTTTCAGTTTTTTTCTTTTATCTTCTATATTATGCTGAGAAACCCAGTCATGTTACATACCAAATGAAAAGTCTTTGGAAAACCTAACTACGTGTGCTAAGAACGTGTCCAAACATGCACAACTTTCGTCATATTGAGTAAAATACCAAAATTTAAGGACATTTTTGATAATAAGTGGAAAAATATTAACTAGTTTGGACTGTCGTTAGCACCACGAGATTGGTATTTTTAATACCTTTAATCTGATACCACACATGCCTATATTAATTTTGTGTAAATAGGCGCAAATCGTAAAAAACTGAAAAAGGTCAATTTCCCCCCATACAAATCGACCCCCCATAAAAATGAGTTTGGGCCGCTAAAAAAAATATACGTTTCGAATTAATTTTCGTTCTTAACAACATATCCAAATTTCATGAAGATCGGAGTGTGACACCAGGGAGACTTCCTTGTTAGTAAACTAATCAAATCGCAATGCAATTGGACCATTTTTGAACTTAGTTCCCCCATAAAAAAATTTCGACCGATATTCAGTTAAATCGGTCTATTGACAAAAAAATAAGTCAAATTCACTAAAATTTGATCTGTGTGTGTTTTCTACACTTAATAAGGATCTAACAAAAGACAGATCCAATCGGTCTATGTTTTGACTTGGGATCCATTTTCCGGAAAACACTGGTGTAGGGTATTAATGGTCGGTCTTGACCGACTTTAAATTTCTTACTTGTTTTTTTTTTAACTTTTTGACTTCTAAATCCAAAGAATAGAAGAATATTTTATTAAATTTAATCCTCTAAAACTTTGAAATCATTTTAAAAGGAAACAGGATCATGAAATGAAAAACTGTAAATGCAGTTATACTCCATTTAATCTCTACTTTCAGACGTATATCATCCAGTTCATGTTTATTATTGGCTGTTGGGCGGTGTTATAAATAGGTTTAAAACAGAAAAAAAAATTTATTGAAAATTATTCTATGAGAATATGATAGTTTTAATTACACTCAAAAAATTATTTAGGTAAATTACAGTGAATATTCACTTAAAACAAATGAAATTTTATTTAAAAACCATTACACTATTTTTTTCATTTAAAATAAAAACATACAGAAACAGTAGAAGAAATCCATAATAAAATTAATGATTTTTCTTTTAAAATAACTGATTAATTTTTAAAATAAGCTACAAACAGTTAATGACATAATTTTCTTAGTATAGTAAAGAAAATAATGACCTCGAGCTAGAAAAAAAATACTCAAATATAATATTTTAAAAGTCGAATAAAAAAATTTTGTTTAAACATTTTTTTTTAATCTTTTTAAATTTTCAAAAATCCATTATATTGATTTCCCGCCGGCACTGTTTAATTTAATCTGATTGACCTCAAATTTGTACCACATAATTCCTAGACCAACGGAAATAAAAATTTGTGGGACGTTCAAAATTGGAGGATACAAAAAACTGCCACTCTAATGTGTGCAATATTTACCATTTAACAATTAATTTTTTTAAACAAAAACATACATTAATTAATAAATTTTGCAAACAGGCAAATTCATGGCATTGTTTTATTTTTTTAAAGGTTTTTATTCCATCTTTCGAACTAAATTTTTTTATAAAATTTATTTCAAATTATTTATCAAAAAAAAAAAATTATTAAATGTCATAAACATTTTAATATGTTGTTTATTAAAAAAAAAATTATCAAATAAACCAATTGACATTTTTTTTATAACGACAACCTTTATAAACCCAATTTGATATACAAATTGTTGCAATATGCACGTTTTTTCAAACATGTAAAAGAGCAAAAAACAGCAATAAATGTATTAGGGTGTACATTAGGGTGGGGAAAATTTTACTTTTTTTAACTTCAAAATCGTCGGGTTCCGACGAAAAAGTGTTTCTTTAAAAAAAACTTTTAAATTTTTTTGGAAAAAAAAAACAATGTTTTTGATAATAAAAGCACTTTTTCAATAATGTGCAAATATTAACTAACATATTAAGCTAAAAAAAAAACAAATTTTTTCCACTTTGTTCGGAACTTTACGATTTTAAAGTCAAAATAGAAACCCAAAGACATTGCATTACAGGTCCAATATTTTTTGTGCGTTATAATGCCCATAAAAGGTAACTATTTTGAAACAAACAAATTCGAAATTCGAAAGAAAAAATAGAAGAAAAAATTTGCTTTACCGTAGTGTACATTAAAAAAATCTTATGTCGGATTACTCAATGAAAAGTTAGCTGCTAACTGCCGATTTAACAGAGCATTATGTCAAAATTTGTATGAAAAAGTTAAAATTAACGAAGAGTTATTTTATAACGAAGCATTGAGTAATCTAGCCTTAAACGATTTGTAAGAAAACGGCAAAAAATTTAAAAATATGGGCCACCCTATTATACATATAGAAATTTTATCAACTATCACATACAAATAAAAACTACAAACAAGTGTGTTTATGACTATATAACGAAAATCGTTTTATTTCTTTTTTTATCTTAACCGTTTTGAAAATCAAATAATAAAAACTACTTTTTTTTTTGCTGCAAATACACACATTTGGATTGTTAACTTTTTGTGAGTGGAAATTTTTTTTTTAGATCTAACTTGTTTTGTAATCAAAAGTTTAAGGTGGTGTGGAAAACAAGGTTTGTTAATTTTTATTAAATTTCTTTGGCCATTTCTCTTTTCATTTAATAATAGTGAAAAGTAATTGCAGCCACTTTATGTTGGTGCTATTAGTGAAGTCCAATTGGTGTAAAACGCTTATTTGACTCCACTCTACAAAACATAAAGAACATAAAATGACAGTCAATAAAATTTGTAGTTATGTTGTAGTGTATAAAACATTGTATATAACTTTATTAAGTTTTTGACAACACAACCTCGATTTAAAATGATTTTTATCGATGTCATGCGAATATTTCACAATATTCGTCTTTTGAAAGCACTTGACAAAAAAACTAGTAGTATAAAACTAAAAAAAGTAAAAAAGTTAAATTCGGCCTTGCCGAATATATTGAAATTCTTAATTTAGAAAAATAATAATAAAAAAACAATTTAGTTTTTGTTTTTTTAATTGTTAAACGCAATAAATAAAACAAAAATAATTAAAAAAAAATATTGAAAAAAAAATTTTGGAAAAAAAATAATGAAAAGTTAAATTCGACTTGACCGTGAATCCCTCCGCAATGCCCTTTTAGTAAATTTTATAAAGTGAAAAAAAAAATAACAATTTGGATTTAATAATTATAGTAAACCACTTTTTTTAGTTATTTTTGAAAAAAAAAATTTACTAATATTTTTTTTTTGAGTGTAAATTTTTTTCTTTCAGTGTAATTTTTTTTTATTTTAAAAATGTTTTTGAGTGACAAAAATACTTTGTAAACTCAGCCTCAGGATTGCCTTCCGAAAGTTAGCACGTTTTTAAACTTGTAAATTCGCGAAAACCCCATACCGAATTTTTCTCTTCCCGGCTAAAAATAAATGTGTATGTTCATATATGGCTATGTATTGATCTTTATATGATCATATATGACATATAAGGAAACATATATGTGACCATATATGCAAAAATCGATCCCATATATGAGGTCGTATATAAAATATGTACCATATATGATATCATATATGGAACCATATATGGAACCACATATGTTATGATAAACTGGTAAATCTTAGTTAATGTGTATGCAAATTTGAACCGGAATTACAAAAAAAAAGTTTTTTACGATTAAAATTACATTTTATTACCATCGATTAACTTATATATGCATAAACATAACTGCAATACCGGTGCATATAAATAATTTAACAAATATTGTCCTACTTGCAAAATATTCTGCTTAAAAAAATTACTTTTACATAGAAAAATGTTGGAAAAGGTAAGTTTTCATTAATATATATGAACCATTTATTATGATAGTGGGGTAAGTCACATTTTCAAAAAAACTTAGTTAACGATAGATTTGGATACAGTTTAATGGTATCTTTCGATTAAAAAAAAAAGTTTAAAAAAAACTTTAAAAACGTCTGAGAATTTTATGAGAGAAGTTTTGCTAGTTAACGATTTCTCAAAAACGTTAATTTTGAAAGTGAGGTTAGTCCACAATTTTTTTGTAGCGTTAAAAATAACCAAATAATTGCTGATTGAATAACACTTTGGTGTTTTTTACTATTAAATAACTCTATAGTTAAATCCTTAACTACTTTTCTTCAGAATTCTGAGATGAGCTGAACAAAATTTTACTAGTTAACGATTTATCAAAAAGATTAATTTTGAAAGTGGTGTTAGTCCACATTTTTTTTGTAATGCATAAAATAACCTTTATATCTCTGATAAAGAATATCCGTAGCGTTTTTAACTCTAAAATAGCCCTAATGCTTAGTCGGAAACTAATTTTGTTACAGAATTGTAAGATGAGCTAAAAAAAATTTTACTAGTAAACGATTTATCAAAAATGTTAATTTTGAAAGTGGTGTTAGTCCACATTTTTTTTGTAATGTATAAAATAACCTTTATATCTCTGACAAAGAATATCCTTAGCGTTTTTAACTCTAAAATAGCCCTATTGCTTAGTCCTAAACTAATTTTGTTACAGAATTGTAAGATGAGCTAAAAAAAATTTTACTAGTAAACGATTTATCAAAAATGTTAATTTTGAAAGTGAGGCTAGTCCACACAAAATTTTTTTGTAGTGTTAAAAATAACCTAATAATCGCTGATAGAGTAAAACATTGATGATTTTTATTCTTTAATAACTCCATAATTTAATCCTTAACTAACTTTGTTACAGAATTCAGAGATGAGCTAAACAAAATTTTACTAGTTAACGATTTATCAAAAACATTAATTTTGAAAGCGGTGTTAGTCCACATTTTTTTTGTAATGTATAAAATAACCTTTATATCTCTGACAAAGAATATCCGTAGCGTTTTTAACTCTAAAATAGCACTATTGCTTAGTCCTAAACTAATTTTGTTACAGAATTGTAAGATGAGCTAAAAAAATTTTTACTAGTAAACGATTTATCAAAAATGTTAATTTTGAAAGTGAGGCTAGTCCACACAAAATATTTTTGTAGTGTTAAAAATAACCTAATAATCGCTGAAAGAGTAAAACATTGATGATTTTTATTCTTTAATAACTCCATAATTTAATCCTTAACTAACTTTAATACAAAATTCTGAGATGTTCTGAACAAAATTTTACTAGTAAACGATTTATGAAAAATGTTAATTTTGAAAGTGGTGTTAGTCCACATTTTTTTTGTAGTGTTAAAAATAACCTTATAATCGCTGATAGAGTAAAACTTTGATGATTTTTATTCTTAAATAACTCCATAATTTAATCCTAAACTAACTTTGGTACAGAATTCTGAGATGAGCTAAACAAAATTTTACTAGTTAACGATTTATCAAAAACATTAATTTTGAAAGTGGTGTTAGTCCACATTTTTTTTGTAATGCATAAAATAACCTTTATATCTCTGATAAAGAATATCCGTAGAGTTTTTAACTCTAAAATAGCCCTATTGCCTTGTCCTCTACTAATTTTGTTAAAGAATTGTAAGATGAGATAAAAAAAATTATACTAGTATACGATTTATCAAAAATGTTAATTTTGAAAGTGAGGCTAGTCTACACAAAATTTTTTGTAGTATTAAAAATAACCTAATTATCGCTGATAGAGTAAAACATTTATGATTTTTATTCTTAAATAACTCCATAATTTAATCCTAAACTAACTTTAATACAAAATTCTGAGATGTTCTGAACAAAATTTTACTAGTAAACGATTTATGAAAAATGTTAATTTTGAAAGTGGTGTTAGTCCACATTTTTTTGTAGTGTTAAAAATAACCTTATAAAAACTAAGTTTTTATTCGCGACGCCATATTTTTAAAGCATTTTGGAAATTAGGCAGTTATAATCAACAAAACGTATTTTTGAATTCATCTGTTAAAAGAGTTGCTATAAAAAGAAGAAGACCAAGAAAAAATTACGGAAAAAAACGTCAACTACGTTTTCAATATTTTTTAACTCATGATAATGTAAGTATCATTGTATGCAAAAACTTTTTTATCGACACATTAAACGTTTCCAAAGGTCGACTCGATCGTGCTCTTAAACGCGATGATTTTGGTGTTGATTTACGAGGAAAATCAAAAAACTCAAGACGGAAAACGAATGATTGTCTCTTAGTTGCAGTTAAAGAACACATTCAAAGTTTTCCATCATACTCGAGCGATATGAATATTATTTTATGCACTACAAGAAAATTGTGGACTAACCCCACTTTCAAAATTAATGTTTTTGATAAATCGTTAACTAGTAAAATTTTGTTTAGCTCATCTCAGAATTCTGTACCAAAGTTAGTTTGGGATTAAATTATGGAGTTATTTAAGAATAAAAATCATCAATGTTTTACTCTATCAGCGATTATAAGGTTATTTTTAACACTACAAAAAAAATGTGGACTAACACCACTTTCAAAATTAACATTTTTCATAAATCGTTTACTAGTAAAATTTTGTTCAGAACATCTCAGAATTTTGTATTAAAGTTAGTTAAGGATTAAATTATGGAGTTATTAAAGAATAAAAATCATCAATGTTTTACTCTATCAGCGATTATTAGGTTATTTTTAACACTACAAAAAAATTTTGTGTGGACTAGCCTCACTTTCAAAATTAACATTTTTGATAAATCGTTTACTAGTAAAATTTTTTTTAGCTCATCTTACAATTCTGTAACAAAATTAGTTTAGGACTAAGCAATAGGGCTATTTTAGAGTTAAAAACGCTAAGGCTATTCTTTGTCAGAGATATAAAGGTTATTTTATACATTACAAAAAAAATGTGGACTAACACCACTTTCAAAATTAACATTTTTGATAAATCGTTAACTAGTAAAATTTTGTTTAGCTCATCTCAGAATTATGTACCAAAGTTAGTTTAGGATTAAATTATGGAGTTATTTAAGAATAAAAATCATCAATGTTTTACTCTATCAGCGATTATAAGGTTATTTTTAACACTACAAAAAAAAATGTGGACTAACACCACTTTCAAAATTAACATTTTTCATAAATCGTTAACTAGTAAAATTTTGTTTAGCTCATCTCAGAATTCTGTACCAAAGTTAGTTAAGGATTAAATTATGGAGTTATTTAAGAATAAAAATCTTTAAAGTTTTACTCTATCAGCGATTATAAGGTTATTTTTAACACTACAAAAAAAATGTGGACTAACACCACTTTCAAAATTAACATTTTTCAAAAATCGTTTACTAGTAAAATTTTGTTCAGAATATCTCAGAATTTTGTATTAATGTTAGTTAAGGATTAAATTATGGAGTTATTAAAGAATAAAAATCATCAATGTTTTACTCTTTCAGCGATTATTAGGATATTTTTAACACTACAAAAATATTTTGTGTGGACTAGCCTCACTTTCAAAATTAACATTTTTGATAAATCGTTTACCAGTAAAATTTTTTTTAGCTCATCTTACAATTCTGTAACAAAATTAGTTTAGGACTAAGCAATAGTGCTATTTTAGAGTTAAAAACGCTACGGATATTCTTTGTCAGAGATATAAAGGTTATTTTATACATTCCCGGCTAAAAATGTTGTATATTATCATATATGATATCATATATGAGACCATATACAGTATCATATATAGTATCATATATGGTCTCATATATGAACATATTCCAAAATTGGCGCTTATATAAGACACGATCATATATGATCCAATATATGTGATCATATATTGTATCATATATTGGGTCATATATTGGATCATATATGATCTTATTTTCAATTTGTTTTACATTATTTTTCTTATTTTTTTCTTATTTTTTCATCAAACTATGGCCTCTGTTCTGTCTTTCACAACTTTTCAATTCACATGAAAATTTCCGAATCATATAAAATCAAGTTTAGTGTTTTATTGATCACGTTTTCATTAGAATTTGAAATCGAATAATTAAAATTGAAAAAATTGTAAGGAAAAAAGTGCAATCGGTTTACTTTCACCAAATTTTATTTATGTGAAATAAAACGAAAAAGAAATTCGGATGTGAAATCTAGAACACCAAAAAAAATCGTAAATTTTCATTTTCACATTTTTTATGTGAATTACTTTTTTTTGGAACAGCGGCCTATATGTAATAGATTATTATGTATATATTCACCAGAATTGCAAACGGTGTACATAAGGATATTTTTTTTTTTATTCATTATGGTGTTTTCATATATTTTAATGAAAACCTCTAGTTTGATGATTTTGATTTTTTACTTACTCCGTTTGCATTTTTGGTGACCATATAAAAATATATAATTTATTTTCTAGATATTATAACACATTTTGATAGTAAAAAAAAAAATAACATAAAGGATTTAAAATATCAAGAAGCGAGCAAAGGGCTTATTAAAGGAAGGATGATTTCCTTGCTGTTTTCTTGTTTTATTGTTAAATTAGATTTTCTTCAGACTTAGCGTTTTTTTTATGTTATAAACTTCATTTTAGCATATTTTAAGTCAAAATCTATAAAAAAGATATAAAATATTAATATATAAGGTATTTCTAGACATTTTATTGTATTAAAGGGCATGTCACAGGCTTAATTCCGTTCGGAATTGTAATAAGTGGTTTACAAGTAAAACGCAAAACGAATATTTTTTTCGAAATGAAATCACTTTCAAAAACCAAAGTGGGATTCAATTGCATAGGAGTGGATTTATTCCGAAAAAATATTTAGTTTTACGTTTTTAGAGAAAAACTTTCAAACCACTTTGGAACGGAATTGACTCTGTGACAAGCCCTTAAGTATTACCAACAATAGCATTTGGTGCTGATGGGTTTTAATGATAACACTGATATCATTTAAAGAAACAACCATGTGCCTTTAAATATTGACTTCTTAGATACATACATGTTAATAGAGTGTATTTTGTTAAGACCATGGGATGATTAAGACCATCGAATACTTTTTACGGAATTCCAACTGAAAAAATATTAAAAATAATTCCACATTCCTTTTTTATTCCATCAAAAAATAACTTGCTACTACTAAAAGCATTTTTTACTCATAATAAGCAAATGAGTACTTAAAACTTTTGTTAAAAGCAATATATTTAGTAGTATGTATATTATCTTACTGGGTTATGTTTGTTAGGATATTTGAAGGAGAGGGATAAATAAACTATTAATACTTACATCATGCCGACAATATTTTCCATGTAGGTAAGGTGACATTCTTCTTGTGATTGTTAGTAAAAACGTTGTCCTTCCCAAATCGTAACTCAACATCAAAACTGATTACACGTTCTTTTCATTTCCGACAGTAAGGGATGTCAAAAGTTTGTAGTGTTGAAATAGTGATAACGTTATTGTGATGCATATGCTTTTTCCGCCAAGTTGAGTGAGCTGAACGTTGCTGCGCATGGTTGAATTTTCTGTAACTCGTAACTCGACCTTCAAACTGCATATAAGTTCTTTCCATTTCCAATTTGCTATTGCGACAGTAAGGGTTTTGAAAATAGTTTGTAGTGTTGAAATCGTAGTGATAACGTTGTGGTGGCGCATATGTTCTCTCCTCCAAGTAAAAGAGCTTAACGTAGGTGCGTATAGTTGAATTTCTTCAACTCGTAACTCGGTATCAAAACTGCTTATACGATCTTTTTATTTGCAATTTGATATGGGGACATTAAGGGATTAGTAAAAAGTTTGTAATATTGGAATCGTAGTGATAACATTATGGTGGTGCATATGCCCTCTCCTCCAAGTTGCGAAAGCTAAACGTAGCTGCGTAGTTTAATTTTCTTCAACATCAAAGTACTCAATAGTATTGTTTTTTCGACATTTTGAATACGAAAATATCCAGTTCATCTTGTTTTGGAATAAAATGTCCACGCTTATACTTGTTATGACGATGAACTGGAAAAAAATGAAAACATGATTTTAAAATTCTTTATATATATTAATGAAAACTTACCTTTTCCAACATTTTTCTATGTAAAAGTAATTTTTTAAACCGAATATTTTGCAAGTAGGACAATATTAGTTAAATTATTTATATGCACCGGTATTGCAGTTATGTTTATGTATATATAAGTTAATCGATGGTAATAAAATATAATTTTATTCGTAAAAAACATTTTTTTTTGTAATTCTGGTTCAAATTTGCATACACATTAACTAAGATTTAACATTTTATGATAACATATATGGTTCCATATATGATATCATTTATGGTACATATTTTACATACGACCTCATATATGGGATCGATTTTTGCATATATGGTCACATATATGTTTCCTTATGTGGCATATATGATCATATAAAGATCAATACATAGCCATATATGAACATACACATTTATTTTTAGCCGGGTTACAAAAAAAATGTGGACTAACACCACTTTCAAAATTAATGTTTTTGATAAATCGTTAACTAGTAAAATTTTGTTTAGCTCATCTCTGAATTCTGTAACAAAGTTAGTTTAGGATTAAATTATGGAGTTATTTAAGAATAAAAATCATCAATGTTTTACTCTATCAGCGATTATAAGGTTGTTTTTAACACTACAAAAAAAATGTGGACTAACACCACTTTCAAAATTAACATTTTTCATAAATCGTTTACTAGTAAAATTTTGTTCAGAACATCTCAGAATTTTGTATTAAAGTTAGTTAAGGATTAAATTATGGAGTTATTAAAGAATAAAAATCATCAATGTTTTACTCTATCAGCGATTATTAGGTTATTTTTAACACTACAAAAAAATTTTGTGTGGACTAGCCTCACTTTCAAAATTAACATTTTTGATAAATCGTTTACTACTTAGTAAAATTTTTTTAGCTCATCTCAAAGTTCTGTAACAAATTAGTTTATGATCAAACTATAGGGCGATTTAAGTGTTAAAACACTACCGATATACCTTATCAGCTATAAAAATTTAATTTTTAAAAGCTATAAAAAGTTAATTTAAAAAATAAGTCCCTTTTATATAGTGAGAAATGGCGGGTTTAATTAAATCTTAACAAAATAATACTCAATAAGTAAATTTAGGTACCTGAGATAACACCTAGATTAAAATTTAATCAATATAAAGTACCCAGATTTTTAAAGACTTAAAAACGCAAACCCTTCAATATCTCGTTTTGAAACCATGTGGACTTACCTCACTTTCATAATAATCGGTTCATATAAAGCATTTTAAAATCATGTTTTTATTTTTTTCCAGTTCATCGTCATAACAAGTATAAGCGTGGACATTTTATTCCAAAATAAGATGAATTGGAAATTTTCGTATTCAAAATGTCGAAAAAACAATACTATTGAGTACTTTGATGTTAAAGAAAATTAAACTACGCAGCTACGTTAAGCTTTCGCAACTTGGAGTAGACGGCATATGCACCACCATAATGTTATCACTACGATTCCAATATTACAAACTTTTTACAAATCACTTAATGTCGCCATATCAATTTGCAAATAAAAAGATCTTATAAGCAGTTTTTTTTACGATTTCAACACTACAAACTATTTTGAAATCCCTTACTGTCGTAATAGCAAATTGGAAATGGAAAGAACATATATGCAGTTTGAAGGTCGAGTTACGAGAAAATTCAACCATGCGCAGCAACGTTCAGCTCATTCAACTTGGGGGAAAGCATATGCATTACCATACCGTTATCACTACGATTTCAACACTAGAAACTTTTGACATCCCTTACTGTCGGAAATGAAAAGAACGTATAATCAGTTTTGATGTTGAGTTACGATTTGGGAAGGACAACGTTTTTACTAAAAATCACAAGAAGACTGTCACCTTACCTACATGAAAAATATTGTCGGCATGATGTAAGTATTAATAGTTTATTTATCGCTTTCCTTCAAATATCCTAACAAACATAACACATACTAAATATATTGCTTTTAATAAAAGTTTTAAGTACTCATTTGTTTATTATGAGTAAAAAATGCTTTTAGTAGTAGCAAGTTATTTTTTGCTGGAATAAAAAGAATGTGGAATTATATTTAATATTTTTTCAGTTGGAATTCCGTAATAAGTGTTCGATGATCTTAAGCATCCCATGGTCTTAACAAAATACACTCTATTAACATGTATGTATCTAAGAAGTCAATATTTAAAGGCACATGGTGTTTCCTTAAATGATATCAGTGTTATCATTAAAACCCATCAGCACCAAATGCTATTGTTGGTAATACTTAAGGGCCTGTCACAGAGTCAATTCCGTTCCGAAGTGGTTTGAAAGTTTTCCTCTAAAAACGTAAAGCAAAATATTTTTTCGGATTAAATCCAATCCTATGCAATTCAATCCCACTTTGATTTTTGAAAGTGATTTCATTCCGAAAAAAATATTCGTTTTGCGTTTTACAAGTAAACTACTTATTACAATTCCGAACGGAATTAAGCCTGTGACATGCCCTTTAATACAAAAAAATGTTTAGAAGTACCTTATATATTAATATTTTAAATCTTTTTTTTTTATAGATTTTGACTTTAAATATGCTAAAATGAGGTTTATAGCATACAAAAACGCTAAGTCTGAAGAAAATCTAAATTAACAATAAAACAAGAAAATAACAAGGAAATCATCCTTCCTTTAATAAGCCCTTTGCTCGCTTCTTGATATTTTAAATCCTCTATGTTAATTTTTTTTTACTATCAAAATGTGTTCTAATATCTATAAGTTAAATTATATATTTTTATATGGTCACCAAAAATGCAAACGGAGTAAGTAAAAAATCAAAATTATCAAACTAAAGGTTTTCATTGAAATATATGAAAAACACCGTAATGAATAAAAAAACATATTTTTTATTTTTAATTATACTTAACACCGTTTGCAATTCTGGTGAATATATACATAATAATCTATTACATATAGTTTAAGATGAAAAAGTAATTAAAAAATAAGAAAAAGAATGTAAAACAAATTGAAAACAAGATCATATATGATCCAATATATGATCCAATATATGACACAATATATGATCACATATATTGGATCATATATGATCGTGTCTTATATAAGCGCCAATTTTGGAATATGTTCATATATGAGACCATATTTGATACTATATATGATACTGTATATGGTCTCATATATGATATCATATATGATAATATACAACATTTTTAGCCGGGTTTTGCTTTTAACTTTTGAACCACTAGTGCACTATTCCGATTTTCCTGGATACACAAGCAACATGCCCACACTAAAAAAAAAATTACTAGAAAAAGTCTCGTAATCCCATTTTACCAATATTCGACAGTTTTTCTTGTTTTTTAACAAATAATTTTCGATCGAAACTTAAATTTTTTTGTAATTTTACAGTTTTTCTTGTAATTTTACAAATTTTCAATGTTTTTTTACAAAAAAAAAAAAAAAAAAATAGTTAAATTTACGAGAATTCCTTGTAAGTTTTTTTTCTTCAAAAAAAGTTGTAAATTTACAATTTTAGTGGTAAAAATCTTGTAAAATTACAAAAAAGCTCGTAATTTTTACAAAATTTACTTGTTTTTACCTTTTTTTTATATCTTTTTTTAACATTTGGAGGTTATAAAAGATTTTGCATTTCAAAATTAAACATTATTACTAGTTTTTTTCTTGTGTCAACCAGTACAATTAATATATTTAATTTAATTTTTGTGGGTTTCAAAATAAACTGTTATTTATAAAGTTTTTGTTTTAACTTACTACACATAATTAAAGTTTACAAAGTTTGCCATCACTCAAATGTCATTTTAAAAATGACAACATATTATAAAAATTAATATAAACTTTGCAGAGAATTATTTTAAATATTTAGATTTATGAATATTAGACTGGCTTGTTTTTAAAGGGATTTTAATAAAACTTTCACAAAAAAAAAATAAAATCTAGTTAAATGTCAAAAAAATTTCGTAATTTTTACAAGGAATTTTCGTTAAATAGCCAGTAGCAAAAATTTCATGAGTTCTCACGAATTTTCCGTGAAAGTTATATCGCGTCAAAAAGTTAAAAAATTTACAAATTTATTTTTTTTTGCAAAATTACACATTTTATTTGTAAATTTACGTATTTATTTATGTGAATTTACAACTTTTTTTGTTAAATTAATTTTTTTCCAAAATTGTTGTTGCTGGTAACAAACACTCTACTAATAATGATATAAATTTACAATTTTTTTATGCCACCAAGGAATTCTCGTGATTTACGTCCTATCTGGTTTCAATTTTACACAAATTCCTAGTAAAAATGTTCAGCTTTTTTTTATCTTTTACAAGATTTTTGTTGAGTTCAGAAAACATCACAGAAGTTTTTTGTTGACTTTTTGTTGAAAATTTAATGCATTTTTTGGAGATTTGGAGTAAACAAAACATTAAAAATGTTTTTGTGAAAAAAAACAAACTTTAAAGTTTTTTAAGTCACGATAAAGCTTTTGAAAACTTTCTAAATCCCGGAATCTTTTGTTCGTGTAAAAAACTTTATTTAAAATGATTGATAACATTTTAAATAAAGTTTTTTTACACGAACTAATGATTCCGGGATTTAGAAAATTTTCAAAAGCTTTATCGTGACTTAAAAAACTTTAAAATTTGTTTTTTTTTTTCACAAAAACATTTTTAATGTTTTGTTTACTCCAAATCTCCAAAAAATGCATTAAAATTTTTGGGAAAGTTAAAAAAAAAAAATTTATATAAAAAAGTCATAACCCTAATATGTATTTTGCTACACCTTAAATAACAGCAAAATTTTCCGAATCATACTATATATTTATGAAATCTCAAAAGAGCCTTATGCAATAACAATTCGTTTCAAAGCTTTACTGCATATGTTAATGTTCTTTGCATTTATATTCTATAAAATTCCCATATTTATTAAATTTGTATTTCAGAGAACTTTATTATTTTCTTATGTAAAAAAATTAAATGTCATTTTTCGAAACTCTTTTTTGCAGCTCAACAATTTCATAAACATAACTTTTTCATACAAGTCAATATTGTTGAAACAAGGTAGAAAACTTGTAAGAAAAATATACAGGAAATTTAGGGAAAAATAAATAAAACAACAAGTAAGATAGTTAAATTCGGCAGTGCCAAATCTTTAATACCCTATATCCAATGTGCTTAAAAGTTAAAAAAATGCCTGCGAATTTTGTTCTCTTGCCCAAAATACTAAATCATGATAATGTTTGGCGGAAGATTTGGGTGTACTGGCCAAAGCAAAGTTTTTTTTTAGAAAAAATAATGTTATATTACTTTGCTATATCAGTCGAGGACCCCATTAAAAAACCAAAAGAGCTGTACATTTCGTAAGTGAGTGCAAAAATAAAAACCAAAAGAGCTGTACATTTCGTAAGTGAGTGCAAAAATAAGTGCAAAAAGGTGTTTTTACATTTTGGAGAGTATAAAAGATTCGGCACCAAAGAATATAACACTCTCACTTGTTTTATGTACATTTGATAAACAAATGGAAAATTTTTACGCGAAAAGCTTAGACTGGGTGAAAAAGTAGTTTTGGTAAAAAAAATGTTTTTTTTCACGAAAAACAAAATTATGTTAAAAAAAAATTAATGCACCCAAAATTTTTGGTGAAAAAAAATTTTGATGAAAAAAAGCTTTTGATAAATTTTATTGATGAAAAGAAAAATTTTTTTCTGAAAAAAAAAAAATTTTTTTGGTGAGAAAAAAAATTGATAATAAAAAATAAAAAATTTGATACATAAATTTGATAAAAAAAAATTGATGAACAAAAATATTATAAAAAAAAATTATGAAAAATTTTGATGAAAAAATAAAAATTAATAAAAAAAATTGATGTAAAAGAAAATTTGATGAAAAAAAAAATTTGATGAATAAAAATTTGATGAAAAAAAAAAAATAAGGAAAAAAAATTGATAAAAGAAAAAAAATTGATAAAAAAAATTATGAAAAAAATGTTTAATAAAAAAAAATAGGAAAAAAATTAATGAACAAAAAATTTGATGAAAAAAAAATTTATAAAAAAAAAATTTCGTAAAAAAAAAAAATTTTATGCAAAAAAAAAAAATGAGAAAAAGTCTCAGATTCTGAGACCTTTTTCCCATAGAAAAATTCTTAGATTCTTAGACCTATTTCGTATAGGAAAATTCTCAGATTCTGAGACTCTTTTCCCATAGAAAAAGTCTTACATTCTTAGACATTTATTCCATTGAAGAGGTCTCAGATTCTGTTACCTTTTTTCCTTTAAAAAATACCTTTTGCCTATAGAAATCTCAGACTCTGAGACATTGCCTACAGAAAAAGGTCTCAGGTTCTGAGCCTTTTTTCCAGTATGAAAGGTCTCGAATTTTTTTTTTGATAGAAAAGAGAGAGAGAAAATTCTCGAGAGAGAAATAAATTTCTGAAAAATGTCTATAAAAAATTTCATTTTCCAGATCGACCCTCGTAGCACATTTATTATTTAATCAATCTAGACGTTGTCAAGCTTAAATTAAAGCTTCATAAATTATCTACATAACATTTTTTTAAAATTATAGTCGTTTGATAATAATAACGTTGAGTATTATTCTATAGAATAGTTTCTAATTAGTTGACGACCACTGTATATGCGCAGCTGCAGTAGCCTCAGAATTGCCTTTCGAAAAGTAGCATGTTTTGAACTGACTGAATGACATGGCTAGATCGACTTAAAATCTACCGAGAATCAAGAACATAAATGTGTAGTAGACCGATATTTCGAGGTTTTACAAACGGAATCACAAGATAATATATCTCTTCTGTAATAAAGTAGAGAATATAAAAATATTCAAAAGAGGGAACATTGGTAACACTGAATTTAAAAAAAAACATTATACATTACTTGGGATTATTAAAAATCCAAGATAAATTTTGTATTGTTTAGAATATTTTAACATTCATCAGGTATATTTGTAGGATCAATTATCCCCCTATTCCTTTAATATTTTCAAACACACTCACTTCTGCTGCAGTCAACAACAACTATATTGTATGCATTTTTTACATCCTTGTATAACAACAAAAAAAAAGTTGTTAGTTTTCTCCTTAAACATTACCATTTTCCCAGATGTATTGTACACACATGTATGCATGTAATTGCTATGATGTTATACTTGTTGTCATAGTTCTAGATAATAAATTGAATCTGGTAGAGACAGCAGCAAATAGCAGCTGCATATGATTGTTACTAAATTAAGCAGGATGTTTAATTATTTTATAATTTATAATAAAAAAGGCAATTGAAAAATCTATAATAATATATTTAACATTAATTAAAAAGCAGTTGGCGATTTTTATATAGAGTTGACGGGGGCAAAATTTCAAAAGGACATTTATTAAAATTTGCTTTAGCCGGCAGAACTGCTAAAAGAGTGCGCCTAGGGGAGTCAAATGTATTACTGGCCCACAATATTTTTTTATTACTTCAGATAATAATAAGAAATTAATTAAAATTAACTTATAGATTTTTTAGACAAATGGCTCCCAATCAGGGGCCAACCGATTTTAAAGCATTATTTTCTATTCCAATACGATTTTTGTGATATGCTTCATATGTGTATTCAAAATATTGATTTAAAATGTGTTAATAGCTTCCTGATATATTTTTTATTATTTTCTGGTCATAAAATATAATATAAAAATAAAAGTAATTTTTTTCTAACAAAAAGAAGAAAAGAAATCGTAAAAAAATTATTACAATTATTTTCATCACCAAAGTAAGAACCATAAAGCTAACAAAAAAACCTATAAAAATGAAGACTAAACGTAAATATTTGATTACACATAACCAAAAACCAAAAAAAAAAACAAAAACCCACACATCTTATATACTGCATTTTACGATGACCCTGCTATTAAAGATTTTGTATGACTAACAAAAAAGCATTTAACAATTCATAAAAACCATACACCATCAATAATTTATCCATTTTGTTTATTTTTTGGCCCAACACCAAACCAACACATCATTTGATTAGGCCTCTTGCAGCTTTTAGCCAATTATTTTTTGGTTTAAGCTGAAAAAAAGAAAATATTTTTTTTATAGCCATCTGTTTTTCTTTCTCTTTTCCTCGCTCTTCTTTGAATTAACATCTAATTTTAGGGTCATATCAAAAAATAACAAACATTGAGGTTGAAACGTGTGAAAGGAAAAATATTTAAACTTTATATCAAATCGATATTATATGTATGTCTAGAGGTATAATGTTGACAGAGCGTTAACCCTTAAAGTTGAAAAATGAATAAAAAATTTAAATTTTTAAAAATTAAAAACATTCTCAACGGATTCTTTGTCATATTCCTACGATTCAGAACAAAGGTTAACCGGACACTTAGACGATACAGCCACCGCATTGACATGATATGCTTTGACAAAAAGCCGTTTTTTTGTTCTATTGCTGTTGTAATTACATATTTATAGTTTCTACAGAATAACTTTTCACATTTACCAACACAACAGTTCTATTTGCTTTTCGCTTTCTGTAAGAAAAATGTTTTGGAATTTGAGAATTAGTAATGATCTATGATCGATTTTTGAGGATCTTGCGATGTCCTGTTGATTAAAAATACCCAACATTTTGAAAAAAAAAAAAAAAAATCAAAATATGGATCGATTTGTTTTCCATTTCAATAGAGTTTGTCCTTGGGTCAAAAGAAGCTAAGGTTTTAAATTTTAGCCAAATATATTGTTAATTGCGACCTGTATCGTGATTTAAACGTTAACATGGGCAGATAGAAGAACGGACAGACGGATGGATCGACATCGCTAAATCTTTCTATTATTATTTATTTATTCTTTTCTGTTTATTTACAACTCATTTTTAATTAATTCAACCTAACCGAGAACTGGTAACACTGACCGTCGTCTCATTGTAACGAAAAAAACAAATGGTTCTGGTGGGAATCGAACCCACGACCCCCACGTTCACAGCCTAGCACGCTACCAACAAGCCTACGGGGGCCCCCCGTCGAAATAAACTCAAAAAGTGATTCTGGGTTGATCGGTATACTTGAAGGTGTATATATGACCGATATTTTGGGTAGTTACAACAAATATTAGCACAAACTAATTATACCCTGTACCACAGAGTGGTCAGAAATCGATAGAATGGATCGATCATGGATAAATAATGGGGTCATTGACCAGTATAATGGTATTCAAAACGTTGTAAATATACTTTGGTACATTTTATACACTAAAAAAAACTTTGTAAGATTACAAGAAAAACTTGTAACTTTTTTTTTTTGCTACCTCCTATTTGACAAAAATTCCCAGTAGTTTTGCAAGCTTTTTACCAAAAATTTTGTAATTTTACAAGGTTTTTACCAATAAAATTGTAATTTTACAAATTTTGCGACACGATAAAATTTACAAAGAGATTTCGTTACTTTACTAGATTGTTTGCTATCCCTATTTTACGAGAATTCCTAATAATTTTAAAAGCTTTTTACCAATAAAATTGTAAATTTACAGTTTTTTTTGGCGCAATTAAAATTACAAGGAATTCTCGTGAATTTACTAATTTTTTTTTGTAAAATTATCTTGGAAATTTGTAAAATTACAAAAAAATTGTAAAATTACAAAATAAATTTAAATTTCGATCCAAATTTGTTTGTTAAAAAACAAGGATAACTGTTAAATATTGTTAAAATAGAATTACGAGACTTTTCCTACTAATTTGATAAAGTTTTTTTTTGTGTGTATCTCCTCAAATAGGGGTTCTACAAACTTGAGATTTGGAGTGCATAATCATCCAGGAACAAAATTTATGAGAAAAGAACTTCTTAAAAAGTTTCGATTTTAAAAGGGTAAAAATGTACATTGGTACTTTTTCGATTTCTCAAATCAGTGCTTGGCGGAAAAACTTTATTTTTTTTTTGTATGTAGAAACGAAACGTACTAAAAAACGACTTTTAAGGTTTTCTGATTTCAACAGGTTAAACAAATGTGGTACTTTTTGAATGTTCTTTGGTACTTTTCCTTTTTCATGAATGACTGGTTCTAGGAGCTGGAAAATCGGAATGTTTAATCATCCAGTAAAAAAAAAACAACGACAAAAGTACTTTAAAAGAGGTACTTTGGTAATTTATAGGTCTCCGAAAATAATGTTCCGAAAAACTTGATTTTTTTAATGTAAAATCCTTCATCGGTAAAAAACATTCTAAAAAGAAAATTTTACGAATTTTTGATTTCAAGACGATAAAAAGAGGAAAAAAATTTACTTTTCTTTTTTTTTTTTTTTTTTATTTTTTAAAGGAGAAATTTTTCTATCTTCAGAAATAATGGTTCTAGAAACGTGAAATTTTTTGATAAAAGCCTGTTTTTGGTATGAAGGATCTTTTATCGGAACAACACATTCCGAAAACAAGTCTTTAAAGAATTTCTGATTTCAAGATAGATACCTCTTTGACCTTCTAAAAGTGTAAAAAATGTACTTTGGTACTTCTCTTGGTAATGAATAATCCTTCAACGAAAAAATATGTACCTTTTATAATGTTACTGCTCTATGTGGAAATTTTGGTGCGTTTTTGATCTTCTGAAATTGTGGCCGGAAAAACTTGATGTTTCGAATGTTAGATCCTTCATTGGAATAAAACATTCTCAAAAAATAATTTTATAAACTATAAATTTCAAGAGTAAAAAAATACTTTGGTACTTTTTTGATTTTCTAAAATAATGATCCAAATTTGAAAACTTGGATCCTTTAGCAACAAAAACAAGTGAGAGTGTTCAATTCGGCTGTGCCGAATCTATAATACCCTCCAACATATAAAAAAAAAATAAAAATAAAATGCAGGGGCGTTTTTTTTTGGGGGGAGGGGTCAGTAGAGGACATTGGGGGACACATAAACCCATGAGGTAAATGTTTACAAATTCATTTATTATGCTTTTTCAGCTTAAATAATACAATTTTATCATTATTTAAAAACATTTTTAATATCCACGCCTACAAAAAGGGGGCGGGCAAAAAAAAACGTTTTTTTTATTTCCTAAGTCCAAATACAGGACCTTGAATTTTTTCTAGCATCAAATTGTTTCATTTGCTAAACAAAAATACAAAAAAACCTGTGAAAATATTGCGTTTTTCCGAGGTTAGTTAAGTTCTATAAGGGGGAACTTTTTTCCACCTGGTCCGATTTTGGCTTTTTACAAACGTAAACTGCCTAGGACCAAAACACATATTCCTGCCAAACTAAGCGAGTCTATCTCTTTTATTTTGGACTGCATCGTATCTTATACAGACGGACGGACGGACATTCTAGAAAGGTCTTAGAATCGACCATAGATCAATAATATATATACTTTATGGGGTCCCCGACCGATATTTTGATGAGTTACAAACGGAATGGCAAATTGAGTATACCCCCATACTGTAGTTGGAGGGTATAAAAATATTGGAAATTTTTTTTTTTGTTAATTTCGTATCTAAGGGGCCAAAGCAAGTAATGGAAAAACTGGTACTTTTTTCACTAGCGAGCTTAAATACATTCTTTGAGATATTGATATGTAGGATCCCCCAGCAGTTTAAACATCCAAGACAAGGTCATATATAAAAATTTAAATTTTTTATGATAAAAAGTGGTTAACAATGCGTAAAAGTGAGGTTAAATGATTCTTTTAAACCTATTGAGACAAAAAAGGCAAGCATTTTTTTATTGGTTGTTATACAGAAAGAAACGAAACCTACATGGAACGAAATGAAACAAAACACATCAATGCAAATAGAATAGAGAACGCAATGGAATGGAATTAGGAACGACTTGGATTGAAATTTGCCAAAAAAAAAAAAATGGCGGTTAAGCAAATAAAACAAGTAAAAAAGTTAAATTCGGGCTTGCCGAATGTAGTGATACGCTCCACAATTTCAAAAAGATTACTGCAAAAAACTTTTTTAAAAGGAAATCACTTTTGAAAAAAAAAAAAAAATTTTTGAAAAATTTTCGAGAAAAAAAAATAGGTGAAAAAAAAAAATTCGCGATTTTTTTTTTTTGTCAAAAAAATATGTTCATACTTGTTTAAATACCATTTGGTGTTCAAATAGGTTTACATATGTCAACCAGCAGCCAAATTGAAGCATTTTGTATATTTAGGTTATGTTGAATGTAGTAAAATTTTTGAGGTGTCCTTACATTTTCGTTCATAACTTTTGAACCGCTGAACCGATATTGCTCAAATGCAATACCAAACTTCTCGGGAGAACTTTCAACAAAAATGATAAGTTTCAGTCATATTTGGATCGAGATCACCATTTCCACAGACAGACAGACGGACAGACGGACATCGCTAGAATTTCTTAAAATCGATCGGGGATCATGAATATATGGGGCAAAACGCGTCAACGGTCCACACCAAAAAACAAATGTTGTCCAATTTAAGTATAATTTTGGCAAAATATTAGGTTAATGATAGGTAGTATAAATTCCAAATATAAAATTTTTTTATGAAATATTGGCAGAGTTACAGGGTTGGAAAGTTTTGATGTTTTTGAAATGAACATATTTTGGTGAATTTTAATTAACATTTTGATGAAACAAAAATTATAATTTTTAAAACGAATTTTAAAGTATTTTTGACGGCCTTTAAAATGGCATTTGTGTTTTTTTTTTTAAAAAATAAATTTGACCTTAAAATTCAAGGTCAAAATTTTAAATTGTAATTATCTTATAAGGGTCGCACTTTTAGATTTTTTTCACTAAGCCCACTAGAAAGGTTGAAATTTTTTTTAATTTCGGTTTTTTTAAAAAAATGGTATGTATGATACTTTATGAGAAATCAATTTTTTTACGAGTTCAAACGGAATGACAAACTTTATTCTCTAAAAACTTTTAGCAATTTGTTGACAAATTTCAATATGACTATATCTCGAAAACCACTCGACTAATTTTAGAAATTTTATGATATTTGTACTCATCATGTCAAAATTAATAAAAATAATGTATAACAATTTATATTTTTTAATTTTAAAAAATCCAAAATATTGGTGGCCATTTTCAAAAATGACAAAACGTTAATTAAAAGGTGCCACTGGTTAAAATGAGTTTATATTACTTAATTAAACTAAATGGAAAGGTCAGGCAAAAGAAAACCTGGTATTTTTTAATTTTTTTTTTTTTTAATTGGAAAAAATCGCCATTTTTGCACATTTCAAATAGCGATATCTTGAAAACCGCTCGACTGATTTCCATTTTTTTTATATATATTTCCAGCCCATCATAATTCATAAACATGTTGTGTCGCAAGACATTAAAAATTTTCTTTCAAAATTTCGTGAACGCCAGTCATTAAAAAATTTTTTGCAAATTTCAAATAGCGATGTCATAAAAGCCGTTTGTCCGATTTAAAATTTTTCCGATGGTCGTGTTCAGCGAATAAATATTAAAAAAATATAATGTGCCGCAAGGTATATTTTTTTGTTTCAATTTTTTTAGGTCAAGAAAAAGAAATTTTACGATTTTTTTTTTAATTTTTTCAACGTAGGAAAAAACCGTAATTTTGCACAAATTTGTTTTTTTGACATTTATTTTCAGTCTATTAAAATTCATAAATATTATCTTTGCAAGACATTAAAAAATTTCTTGAACGCAAGTCATTTTTAATTTTTTTTTTCCTAATTTCAAAAAGCGTTATCTCGAAAAACGATGTTAAATTTTTTTGATGTTCGTGTTAAGCGCTGCAAAATTAATAAATTTTATTTTTTTTTTTTAAGTTTTTATAGGTCAAGAAAAAAAATTCTAAGATTTTTTTTTATAAAATTTGTTCAAAGTGGAAAAAAAACCGCCATTTTGTGCAAATTTCAAATAGCAATATCTCAACAACCTTTCTATCGATTTTCATTTTCTGCTATCGAAATTCATAAATATAACGTGTAGCAAAAGATTCTTGTATGCATTAGAAAATTTCTCGAACGCAAGTCATAAACAAATGTTTGCAAATTTTAAACAGCTATATCTCGAAAACCATTTGACCTATTTAAATTTTTTTTGATTTAAATTAAAAAATAAAAGAGACATAACTTTTGCTTACTTTTTTTTTTAAATTTTCAAAAATCGAAAACTTTTTTAACCAGGCGCAACGGGTTAATTTAATCCGATTGGCCTCAAATTTGTACCACCTAAGTTGTTGGCTTAGGAAACTAACAACGTGTCCGGGCAAAAAAATTTTTTTTTTTTTCATACAAAAAATACCAGTTTAATGTAGCATCTTAGGGTTAATTCCCCCTCGATGCCTATCAAATAAAAAAATATTTATGTTTATATACAATATAGAGATGCTTAAATAAAGAACCAAACAAAAAATAAGTTGCCACTTTAGGTCTTGGGGCAGTTTATTTTCTATTTAATGCCACCTACTGAGTTTTAAATAAACGATGGCAAAGTTATAAAAACAATAAGAAGGTCTCTGCTTTTTTATTTCAAAGGGTCCTTAAAAATGTTTATAAGCTCGTTAACAAAAGGGTTTCCATTTTTTTTTTTTCATTTATATATAAAAAAAAACAATGATATGCTAGTAAATAGGAAGGAGAAAAAAAAAATTGGAAAAAATACTAAAAAGTTGTTAGAAAGTAAAAGAAGAGAAGGGTTGAGTTGTAAGAAAACGTAAAATTTAACAAAGTTTTAATATAAAAAAAAATTATTCCATAAAGCCTTGATGAAAAAACTTTAAATTTGTTTTGAAAAATTAAAAATTGTTTACATAAAATAAATGATAATAAATTAAAATTAATCCTTAAAAAACTTGTGAAGGATTATTACTTAGGAAAAATAAGAAAACAAATTTTAGGATATATAAAAAAACTTAAGTGAAGAGTTTATATCAAACATGTTGTTAAAACCCGTGGTCAATGGATTCTTTAGAAGTAAATTCGGGGAGACGACATTGAAAAAAGTGCTGTAGATATTTTGTGTTTTCCTCCCAAAAAAAATTTATTACACAATGTTTTCCGGTATTTTTTTTTTTTTAACTTTCCTGGTGAAAAATGTTTGTTCCTACAGACAAGCCAAGGCTTCGTAGGTCATAGATCTAAGCAAATGTGAACTATATTTTTTAATAAAAAAAATATGAATAACACGAGGATATTAATTTATGATTTTATAGGACACATGATGATGTCTGATATTTATGCCATATCGTCTCTGCGACTTTAAATGTAGTTATGGGTTAAAACATTTTTTGAAGAGGCCCAAAAAACATCCAATTTTGATTCTTTTTCGGAACTTTTATGAAAAAAACTTTATACTTATGTAAACAAATATTACAAATTACATATTTATTAAAAGTTGACGTCTAAAAAGTAATGCGAAAAAACTAAATAAGGCTTTTTCTTGGGCCAGTTCCATAAATCTTGAAAAAGACATGACTTAAATTTTAGACGCGGCGACGATATGTTGACAATAGTTGCATTTTGCTCCAACCTTGAATTTTCCGCAGTGTCCCAGTTAATACCATTCCGATTAAATTAACCACACACAAAACATAAAACCTTGTTAAATTACTAGAAAAAGTCTCTCCTTGTTTTTTTTAACAAACAAATTTCGATCGAAATTTAATTTTTTTTCAATTTTACAATTTTTTTTTGTAATTTTACAAATATCAAACTTTTTTTACAAAACCAATCTAATAAATTTACGAGAACTCCTTATAAGTTTTATTTTTCCAAAAAAAAGTTGTAAATTTACAATTTTATTAATAAAAATCTTGTAAGATTACAAAAAAGGTCGTAATTTTTACTAGAAATTCCCGTTAAATTGGAGGTAGCTAAAAATCTAGTAAAGTTACGAAACCATTTAAAAAAAAATTTAAATTTACAATTTTATTGGTAAAAATCTTGTAAAATTACAAAATTATTGGTAAAAAGCTTGTAAACTTGCAAGGAGTTCTTGTCAAATAGAAGGAAGCAAAAAGAAAATATTATTAACATTTTTTGTCATTTTACAAGATTTTTTTAGTGTATGTTGGCCAATAACCTGGTCAGGTTGGTATTGCAGTCCAGCAAAATCGGTCCAGTGCAATGTGGGCCAGCATTCATGAATTTTTGCCATAAATAGACCGCTAAACCTATGCACAGAGGGCCAGACAGATCGATTTCCGGCCAAAAGTCCTTATTTGTAAATTCTCAAAAAAATGTTTACCAGTTTGTTGGGCATATATAGAAGCAGGTTTTCTGAACTTATCTTTATGATTCAATTACACCCTTTCCTTTGACAGGTCTTCAAAGTTAAAAAAGTTAGTAAAAAATTTTTAAAAGTTGAGATACTTTTTTAATTTTTTTTCCAAACTTCTATTGCTAATGTTTAACATTTTGTTTGCGTGGTTCAACCTTATATGTAAGCCTTTGTAACGAAAATAACACGGACAAATATAACTCATTAGCCGGGCAGCATTTCGCGTTTTTTGTGAAAAAAGTTATATTTTTTTAGATATTTACCTCGCGCCGAAAAAATCCTCAGCGATCCTCAGTTCGATACAATCGGTCAATATTTTTTTTGATATAGAATGGATCCATATCTTTCGAAAAAAGTTGCCCAAACTTGCTCGAAATGATAAATGGCGAAATTACAGCTATATATGCAGTGGTCCGAGATTTGTTTTTAAAAAAATAATTTAACCCAAAATAATGTTTTACGGCTTGAATAGTTTTTTTTTATCGTCAGAGAGTGCCTGAAGTGTAGGAAAAAAAAGAATCTACATTTCTAGTTTTTTTGTAGAATTATGGAAAATATCAGTTACACCATTTCCAATTAAATTCAAAGATTTTTTATTGAATTTCCAAAATAAAGAAAAAAAGTGAATAATTTGTCGTCACCATTTCCAAAAGCTTTTCTTAGACTAAATAAGTCATTTACACCATTTCCATATTTATATCAAAAATAAAAAAAAATATATGTAAAAATTATGTGCCTAGATTTTACTTCAGACACTCTTAATACTCTTAAAACTAATTTTTAGTTAGATCAGACAAAGTTAACAAATCTAGTCTACATATTGTTTCCGCCATATTAAATTTTATCAGTTCGATTTTAAGAAAACAGACCCGGAAATTTACTAGGTCACACTTTCAGCTAGCTTCAACAAAGAAAAGGAATATAACTGTTTTTTAATTACTTGTAACAAACTTTACTAAGCATATTTAGTCCGCCATTTTGTTTTTCAAAATTCACGCCAGTAATTCTGATTCAGTAATTCCAATATCCTCTTAAAACAAAATTTGAGTTAAATCGGACAATTATTAAAAAAATTTGTCCGCCATATTGGATGCGCCATTTTGATTTTTTTAGTTTTTAGTTAAATTTTGAGATCAGTGACCCCGAAATACTTTAGAAGCACATTTTTAGCCGGATACAACAACGATAAAGACTTTTGGCCGGAGTTGGATCATTCTTTAAACTTTAAGAAGCAAGTTTAGTCCGCCATTTTGTTTTTCAAAATTCGGAGTAACAATTCTTATTCAGTAACTCCAAGACCCGCATAAAACAAAATTTGAGTTCAATCGGACAATTTAAAAAAAAAAAATTGTCCGCCATATTGGATTCGCCATTTTGATTTTTTTGGTTTTTAGCTAAATTTTGAAATCAGCGACCTCGAATTCCTATAGAAGCACATTTTCAGATGGATCCAACAACGATAAAGACTTTTGGCCGGAATTGGATCATGCTGGCCCTCTGTGCTATGTGTCAAAAAAGTATTACGTATGGGTGTTGAAGGATCGCTAATCACGATCCTGGAAAAATAATTCAAAATTCAAAATGGCGCATCCAAAATGGCGGACATGATTTTTTAATTTTTTGCTTATTGTATTAAAGATAATCATTTTCGATTTATTTGGAGGTCGTTAATATGGAATATGAGCTTATACTTTTAGAATTCAAAATGGCGGATCCAATATGGCGACAAATTTAAAATTATGATTTTTTATATGTTGTCTGTTTTGTCCAAAAACTTCGATTTTGATGGTTTTTCGAATGTTAAAACTGATTTTGGATTTAAAGATTTGAAATTCAAAATGGCGGATCCAATATGGCGGATACGTTTTTTTAATTTTTAGCTAATTTACTTTAGTTAATCATTGTCGATGTACTTGCAATTACAATCATGAGCTCAGATTTTTTTAAATTCAAATTGCCGGCTCCAATATGGCGACAAATAAAATATTAAGATTTTTCTATGTCTATTTTAGACAAAAACTTTGATTTTGATAGTTTTTCGTATATCAAATCTGATTTGAGAGTCAGATATTCGAAATTCAAAATAGCGGATCCAACATAGTGGACAAGATATTTAAATTATTGATTAATGTTTCAAAATATCACTAGGAAATGAATGCGCAACGTTAATCACCAATACGATTAAAATTTTTTTAAATCAAAATGGCGGATATGTTAATTGTTTACATTCCTAAGTTTTTATAAATTCATCTTTTTGCTTTTATCAGAAGATTTTAAAATGCATCAAAAAGTTCATATATTAAGTGGCGCATTTAAAAGGGACCTTTTTTTCTAATTAATATTTGCCATCCAAAATGAAAAAATAATGCTATTAGCTAACAATTTCATAAAAAATATTTTTAATGCTATCATCAAAATGTGCCCGCTTAAATGCGTTTCCAGCTTTAATGCTTAGCAATAGAGATGGATTCTGGAAAAGTGAATTACGCGTGATCGAAAGTAAGCGTGATTAAAATTTTTTGTTCATAAATGATAAGTGAGTGAGACATTTTTTGCGTGAGTGATTCGTAAAGAGTGACATTTTTTGAGTGACTCAAAATTTTTTTAATTGTTTTGGTTAAATTTTATTTAATGTTTTTTTTTAATTTGATTCGTATTTAAATTGTTAAGCGTGAGTCATGCGTGAGCGTAAGTCATACGTGAGTGGGTTGTTTTGTTTACTTACATAAATAGTGAGTAAGCGTGAATAAAAAACGATTGAAAAAATATTTTTTTTTCGTGAGCGTGAGTTAAAATTCACTCACGTGCCCATCTCCAGCTATCTCGCCAATGTTGTCAAAGTTGGAAATTTTTTATTGAAAATCAATAGAAAAAATAAATATCAAAAAAATGTTGAAGGTTTCATTTTGGGTCATTTCTAAACGTCATATTTTGCTTTATTGCCTCCATGTAAAAAGTTACTGAACAGTCGCAAAACTGTGAATAGAATACATTGTCAGAGACAGATTGTAATTCGAGGTTTCTCAATATCGTTTGGACTATTTTGGACTTTGGTGTTGAAAAAAGGCGGATTTCAACAAAAGCATGAATTTCCATAATTTATTAAATAAATTATACTTATAGCTTACTTTTTGCCAGTTTAGCTCATGTGTTGGACAAACAGGTATGGCTTTAGGAGAACTTCGCAGAAAATTAGAAATAATATTGTACAAAAAATTATTTTGTTTCATAAATTAAAAATATAAAAAAAAATCTCAAACTTTGACTTTAACCCGATGCAAAAAAAAAAACGTTAAGTTACAATAAAAGGGTATTAAAGGTGGAAAAAATTTAAGAAGTCGACATTCTGAAAAAATATTTTTAAATATGTATTGCCTTAAAAGCCTTATTGGCAAAAAAATGGAAATCCTATCCCACAGTGTAGTGGTTCAAAAGTTATAAGAAAAAGAGTGAATTTCTGCAAGGGGTTTTCGCGAATGTACGATATAAAAAAACACGCTAACATGCCAAATCATAGCATATATATTTGTTGTTACCATGATATGGTTCGTGTTGGATTTCAGCCAAATCGGTTGAGTGGTTTAAAAGTTATTAGCAAAACCGTGAATTTCAGATTGGTTCCACATTCAATTCACTTGTTGAAAAAACCTAGCTTTAAAAACATTTTAAAGCCACAAAATTACTGTACAAAGCATTTTTGTCACTCAGAATAATTTTTTTACCTAAAAAAAAATTTACACTAGAAGAAAATTTTACACTCAAAAAAAAAAAATTAAACTTTTCTGGTTTTTTACAAAAATGACAAAAAAAAGTTTTATACTCAAAATTAAATATTTCTAATCAAAATTGTTAATTTTTTCATGTTAAAAATTTACTGTATTTTATAAAGGGTATTGTGGAGGGTATTTATAGATTCGGTCAAGTCGAATTTAACTTTTCAACTTGTTTTGTTTTAATTTTGTTTTCACAAACTAACTTTAATGAGCAATTTTTTCAAACAGCAATTTTCAACCGATCGTGTTCATAATTTTGTCACATTTTTTTTTTGGCCTCCGATTTTGAAGCAGATGAGTTTTTAATTTTCCCATACCTTGACGGTCGACCTCAATGAACACTTTTCACTAGGTAGACAATAAAATTTTACTGGGTTTTTGTTAGCTAAACTGAAAACAAATTCATTTTATGATTTCATATTTTTTTTTTACAGAAATGGAGATTAAAAAATATTAAGTTTTATTTTACAAAGTTCATATTATCTACAAAAACTTTAGCTTAAAAACATTTTTCAAATAAAAGATTTCCTTTACTTTTTCTTCAAATTCTGTTAGTTACATACTGTTCATTAAAATCTTTTTTTCTATCATATTTTAGTTTTAAAATGTTAATACGGAAATTAAAATTCTGTATTTTTTTCATTTCTACACACTTTTTCGAAAAAAGTTTATTAAAGTTTTATAATGATTAATTATTTTGTAGTTTTTAAACATAAAAAACATCTTTGAATAGTGTTTTACTTTTTTTTTGCAATTACGTGCATTTGTTAAAGGAAATAAAAGTTTTATAAAACTTTTTTAAGAAAATAAAAATGCATCGTCAAAACCCTGTTATGGCAGCTGTGGCATTCTATTCTAAGAATATTGTTGAAAAAAATAAGGATATTAAAAGTTAATGAGGTATAAAAATAATTAGTAGAAAAACTTGCAATTATCTAGGGATATTATGGTTAAAAAAATAAAAAATTAAAATATTATATCTGTAAACATATACTGCGTGTTATTTAACTCTAAGAAAACTGCAAATACTACACCATTTACAGATTTAATTCGAAAAAGATCAATTGAAAAAGATTCTACTTGAAATTCAAAGATTCCATTAGTAATTCCAAAATATTAACTGTAATTCGAAGACTTTAATTGTAATCCGAAATATATAAACTGAGACATGAAATCAAAAATTTGTTAAACTGTTTTTTCAGAATGTTTTGTTCTGGTGAAGTATCCTTCATGACAAAAATAAAGTTTTTCTTTTGACTATTATTTTAGATCCAAAAAGTACCAAAATACACTTTTTACGCTTTTAAAATCGCAACTTTCTAAGAAGTTCATTAGTCATAATGTTTTTTTCGCTAGAAGATTTAACGTTCTAAATTTCAAGTTTCCAAAACCATTATTCCTGGAGATAGAAATAGTAACAAAGTTCATTTTCACCTTTTAAAAAACTTAAAATGTGCCAAAGTACATTTTTCTTCCTCTTTTTACCCTCTTGTAATCAGCAAATCGTAGAAGTGTTTTTTCAGAATGATTTTTTCTCATTGGTGATCCTACATTGAAAAAGTACTCAAATACACTTTTAACCCTCTAAGAATCAACATTTTTCAAAAAAGTGCTTGTTTTATAATGTTTTTTTCGCTAGATAATCCAACTAACATATAAATTTCTAGAACCATTATTTTCGAAGATTGAAAAAGTACCAAAATATATTTTTTCATTTTTAGAAAAAAGTCCCAAAGTTGGTCCATTATTCTACCTGTTGTTATCCGTTTGAAATAGGAAATTATATACAGTCTTATATTATATATTGTTTCTTCACGTGGAGGATCCTGCATCCCAAACAATCAATATTTGGCCAATATTTCAGGAGGTCGAAAAAGTACCAAAATACCCTTTTTATCTAAGAATCGTCACATTCTAGAAAAGTGGTCGTGTCATAAGATTTTGTTGCTAGATAAACCAGTCAACCAACATTTCAAATTTCTAGAGCCATTTTTTCACGAGATATAAAAAGTACCAAAGTACATTTTTTACCTTTCAGAAAATTGAAAAAGTGTTAAAGTACATTTTTCTACCCCTTACAACCCTCTTGAAATTAGCAAATCGTAAAAGTCTTTTTTCAGAGGAGGATCCTGCTTTCAAAAAATCAATTTTTTTTACCATTTTTTAAGAAGATCGAAAAAGTACCAAAATACACATGTCACCATCTAAAAAAGTGCTTAAGTATTTTTTTTTTTTCACTGAAAAGTGTCAAAATACATTTTTCCACCTCTTGCTACCTTTTTAAAATCAGAAATATTATATAGTTTTATTTCAGAATGCATTATTATCGTGGAGGATCCTACATTCCAAAAAATCAATTTTAAGCCATTATTTCAGGAGATCGAAAAAGTACCGAAATCAATTTCTTACACTCTAAGAATCGGCACTTTCTAAAAAAGTGCTTGTGTCATAATGTTTTTTTTGTCGCTATATCATCCAACATTCTAAATTTCAAGTTTTCAGAACCATTATTTTTGGAGATAGGAAAAGTAGCAAAGTACATTTTTTAAATTTTTAGAAAATTTAAAATGTGCCAAAGTGCATTTTTCTACCCCTTGCTACTTTCTTTAAATCAGAAATTATATAAAGTCCCATTTTAGAATGTGTTGTTCTCCTGGAGGATCCTGCATTCCAAAGAATCAATTTTTTTAGGTCATTATTTCAAGAGATCGAAAAAGTACCAAAATACACCTTTTAACTTCTACGAATCGATACTTTCTAAAAAAGTGATTGTGTCATGTTTTTTTTGTGCTAGATGATCCAACATTGCAAATTTCAAATTTCTAGAACCATTATGTCAGTATTATTAAAGTAAAATTTTCAATAACTTCATTAAAATTAAACTTTTGCGATAATTTTCAAATTTAAAACCATTCAAGTCTGTTAAACTAACATAACAAACTATAATACCATGATTTTTTTTTCGCGAAAAACGTTTTTTGTTTGCGAAAAACCTTTATTTGCGTGAAAAAATTGGTTCAAAACAAATATTTTTAGTTTGATTTGAATTTACGACATCCATCTGGTAAAGCTAGTTCGTGTACACTAAAACCCATTGTAATATCACTTTTTTCAAAGTTAGCAATATTCGCGATTAAATTTTAATTTATTTTTAAGTAAAAAAAAAAATAATATTATTTAGACTATTGCTGAATTTTTATCATCCAAACTCAATTGAATATATAACAAGTAAAAAAGTTAAATTCGGCCTTGCCGAATGTTGTGATACCCTCCACAATTTCAAAAGATTATTGCAAACAACTTTATTTAAAAGGAAATTACCCAAGTAGAAATTCATGACGGTTATAAAAATAAAGCGTCTTTAAAGCACTCTTAAGTAGAAATTCATGACGGAAATAAGAAAAAGCGTTTTCAAAACACCCCCAAGTATAAATTCATGATGGTTATAAAATAATCAAGACTTATCAAAAATAACTCAATTTTAAAGCATAACTTCATAACGATTTTCGAACGATTCGTAAAAGCGTTTTGAGAATACTTTTCAACCAAACCTATGTTTCAAAACATAATTGTCAAAATTGTTTTTGGCTTGATTTGAGCAAAAAATTGGGTTTGCTATTATAATTTTCCCATTACAAAGTATTTTCAACATTATATCCTGAATCTATTGATGAAATTGGGTTATAAAATGTTGTTCATTTTATTAATGATATTGGATACCTTTGTGATAAAAATTTGATTTACAATCATAGTTTTTGCATTTCAAATTGGGCATACGTTATCAGGATGAGAGGCAGCCATAAGAAAACACCAATTTTGTTGCATTGGATATTATTCTTGTAGAGTAGGTATACTACCAATGGATTTTGAGAATTTGTATGAAGCATTTACTATTGATTTTAAGAAATTGGTTTCAAAATCGAAGTCAGAGAAGTGAGATATTGTAGCTTCCATATTAGCTACATCATCTGCGATGTGAAAAATTTTGTGAAAAATCATTGTTTGTTTCTAATAATTTTCTTAAAATTGTCTTTGCATTAATCGCTTTTGAAGTATCTATTTTTCTGGATGGAAAAATACGACAAACTGTATAAAGAATTTAAAGTGTCAGTACTGCTTAAATTCCACTACATTTTTTAGAATTATTGCTCAACCATATAACAAAAATATCTAATTTTCCAATTTTCAATATCCATTAAAACGAAAGATTTCCTCTGAAACTATTAAGTTATGTCATCAGATATTTTATTAAAATGTTGTTGCAATATTACATTTTCTTGCAAACTTTAACATTTTTAAAACAAATTTTTGCAGCAATTTCTTGTCCATACCAAGATACAACTTATATCGTCCAGTACGACAAAGGTAACAAAAATTTAAAAATTGCCATATTTTTTGCTTTTTAACGCAATGCTTTAACGAAGCGTTCTCAAATCACCATTATAAATGCCTTTAAAAACGCTTTATATAAACCGTTTAACGGTGTTATCATTAGGACTATCTGAAAGCGCTCTGAGGATGGTTTTCCGTATGATCTGAAAGCATTCGTACTACCATGCAGAGCGCTTTAAAAGCGTTTTTACGGTTGTATTTTTCTACCTGGGTACTTTTGAAAAAAAAAAAATTGAAAAAAAATTTCCGCGAAAAAAAATTTTGGTAAAAAAAAAATCCGCGATTTTTTTTTTTTGTCAAAAAATATGTTCGTACTTGTTTAAATACCATTTGGTGTTCAATTATGTTCATATATGTCAAGCAGAAGCCAAATTAAAGCATTTTGTATTTTTAGGTTATGTTGAATGTACTGAAATTTTTGAGGTGTGCTTACATTTTCGTTCATAACTTTTGAACCGCTGAACCGATATCGCTCAAATGCAATACCAAACTTCTCGGGAGAACTTCCAATATATATGTTAAGTTTCAGTCATCTCTGTGCAATATTTTGTCCGCGAGAGCATTTTCCACAGACAGACGGACAGACGGACAGACGGACATCGCTAGAATGTCTTAAAATCGATCGGGCATCATGAATATATATACTTTATGGGGTCCCAGACCGATATTTCGATGAGTTACAAACAGAATGAAAACTTATATATACCCTCTATCACTTAGTGGAGGGTATAAAAAAAAATATTAGCGGAAATTTTTTTGCGATTTTTTTTCACGAAATTTTTTTCCCATTGTTTTTATTTTGCAATTAATTTATACAAATGTGTTGAAAACGATATATTATAACACAACATTTAAAAAAAAAAAAAAAAAGTCGCGAAAAAAACAATGCATTTTCCAAATTTATATTTAAAAACTATCCTAAAAGCATAAAAACTTAATTTTTGTAGTACTAAAAAAAAAAAAATTCGCGGAAATTTTTTTTGTGAATTTTTTTTTTATTTTGCTAGTAATATATGAATATGTGTAGAATACGATATATTACAGACACAAAATTTTTCGAATAATTTTTTCGCGAAAAAAACAATGCATTTTCCAAATTTATATTTAAAAACTATCCCAAAAGCATAAAAATTAAATTTTTGTAGTGTCTTAGCTTAACAATTTTAAATCGCGAATATAGCGATTTAGACAATTGCTGAATTTTTATCATATAAACTTTATTGAAGATACAAAAAAAAATTTATTCGCTGAATTTTGTTTGCGATTTTTTTTCGCGAAATTTTTTTCAATTTTTTTTTTTTGCTATTAATTTATGATAATGTGTAAAATACGATGTATTATAGACACAATCTTTTTAAAAAAAAATTTTCGCGGAAAAAAACAATGCATTTTCCAAATTTATATATAAAAACTATCCCAAAAGCATAAAAATTTAATTTTTGTAGCACTTTAGCTTTACAATTTTAAATCGCGAATATAGGGATTTAGACAATTGCTGAATTTTTAGCATCCAAACTTTATTGAATATCACAAAATCCACCAGAAAACACGTAAAAAATGCTATTTTCTGACCTTAGGTCTTTCGATTTTCTTTATATTAACGGTATGCATTATCCATAAAGCTAATAAAACATATCCATTTTCAGTTTTTTTAATTTTAAAAAAATCGCGATTTTTTCGCGAATTTAATTTTCTTAAAAAATTTAAAAAATCAAAAAAGTATGTTAATTTGAAGAGCCATATCTGCTAAAGTATCTATCGGATTTCTACGATTCAAAAAGCATTTGATTCAAACGTTCGTCCTTTTTGATACCAATGCAATAAAAAAAAAGTTTTTCCAAAAAAAGTGCATTTTTGATGCAAATGCAATTTTTTGATGCATTTTTCAAAACTTTCTCCCCCTTCAATTTTTTTGAAACCTGCATAATTCGAAAATATGGCATTTTTTACACAAAATTGAGTACCGTTTTTTTTGTGACGGCGTTTCAAAAAATTTTCGTGATTTTTTTAAAACTACTTATTTGAATTTTTCCATACAAAAAATCTATTTAATATTTATTTTGCAATTTTATCAAAAAAGTATGTAACTTTAAAAAGCCATTTCTTCGAAAGTATCTATCGGATTTCTACGCCTCAAAAAGCATTCGATTCAACTGATTATCCGTTTTTATAACAATGCACTAACAAAAAATATTTTTTTAAAAAAATGCATTTTTGATGCAAATGCAATTTTTGGATGCATTTTTTAAAACTTTCTCCCCCTTCAATTTGTCTGAAACCTGCATAAATCGAAAATATAGAATTTTTTACAAAAAATTGGGTACATTTTTTTTTGTGACGGCGTTTCACAAAATTTTAGTGATTTTTTTAAAAAATGCTTACGTAATTTTTCCTTAGACTAAAATTTTTTTTTGTTATTTTATGAATTTTATGAAAAAATTGTATGGAAAAACCAATAAGGTATTTTTAAAAAAATTACAAAATTTTTACGAAACTCCGTCACAAAAAAAGCTGTACGCAATTTTGTGTAAAAAATGCTATATTTTCGATTTATGTAGGTTTAAAAAAAATTGAAGGGGGAGAAAGTTTTAAAAAATGCATCCAAAAAATGCATTTGCATCAAAAATGCACTTTTTTTTTTAAATATTTTTTTTTATTACATTAATATAAAGTAAGTCTATCGTCTGAATCGAGTGCTTTTTGAATTGAAGAAATTCGATAGATACTTCCGAAGATATGGCTATTCAAAGTAGCATACTTTTTAGATTTTTTCAATTTTTGAAGAAAATTAAATTCGCGAAAAAATCGCGATTTTTTTTTTAACTATAAAAAACTGAAAATGGATATGTTTAATTGGCTCTATAGAGAACATGTGTACAAAAAATTAGATAAATTTGAAGACCCTCGGCCAGATTTTACAAAATCTTTGCTGGATTTCATGATATACAAAAAAAAATTTATTCGCTGAAATTTTTTTTGCGATTTTTTTCGCGAATTTTTTTTGAAATTTTTTTATTTTGCTATAAATTTATGATAATGTGTAGAATACGATATTTTATAGACACAACAAATTAAAAAAATTGCGAAAAAACAATGCATTTTCCAAATTTATATTTAAAAACTATCCCAAAAGCATAAAATTTTAATTTTTGTAGTACTTAAGCTTTACAATTTTAAATCGCGAATATAGCGATTTAGACAATAGCTGAATTTTTATCATTTAAACTCTACTGAATATACATACAAAAAAAAATTATTCTCGGAAAATTTTTTTGGCGATTTTCTTCCAATTTTTTTTTTTTATTTTGCTATTAATTTATGAAAATGTGTAGATGTAGAATACGATATATTACAGACACAAAATGTTTCGGATAATTTTTTTTTTTTCGCGGAAAATTTTTTTCGCGAAAAAAACGATTCATTTTTCAAATTTATATTTAAAAACTATCCCAAAAGCATATAATTAAAATTTTTGTATTACTTTAGCTTTACAATTTTAAGCCGCGAATATAGCGATTTAGACAATTGCTGAATTTTTATCATCCAAACTCTATTCAATGGCGATTTTTTTTGCGAAATTTTTTTTTTTCAATTTTTTTTTTTATTTTGCTATTAATTTATGATAATGTGTAGAATACGATATATTATAGACACAAAATTTTTTGAAAAAATCGCCGAAAATTTTTTTCGCGTAAAAAACAATGCATTTTCTCAATTTATACTTAAAAACTATTCCAAAAGCATACAAATTTAATTTTTTTAGTACAATTTTAAATCCCGAATATAGCGATTTTAACAATTGCTGATTTTTTATCATCTAAACTCTATTGAATATACAAAAAAAAATATATTCGCGGAAATTTTTTTTTTGCGATTTTTTTTGCGAATTTTTTTTTTTTTCCAATTTTTTTTTTTTATTTTGCTATTAATTTATGAAAATGTTTAGAATACGACAAAAAATTTTTCGAAATTTTTTTTTCGCGGATTTGTATTTGTATTCAAAATTTTACTAAAGACATCCAGGAATAATACTTAGCTCAGAAGTATATTTACAGCATTTATTTCAGTTATTCAACACGCCTTTGAAAAAAACTTCTGAGGGTGATAAAAATAAAACTGTTAGTACGTGACGAAAATCCTTTCGGAGTTTTAGTTTTCTATTAAGGTACTTTATTTTTTTTTTATTGGTTTCAAACCACATACATTTTTGCATTTAACAGTGTAAAAAGAACATTTTTTAAAGCTTACTTTACCCATAAAACTCTGTACACTAGCCACACAATTAGCACACTTTAAGACTGGAAATGAATCTATTTCAGAAAAAAACTTTGCCAGCCTTTAAATATTTATTTTTTTAAATTTTTTGCTATTACCCCGGATATAATTTTTATTTATTTTTTATGACCAAAAAATTGTGCTATAAAATCCATAAATTTGTTCTTTTGTTTCCGTTAAATGTGTTTGTTAAATGTGCCCCCACCTTCACAAAATGTATTTAAACATAAAAAAAATATGCAGGCTGCAAACAAAAAAACAAAAAATAAACAAAGCTGTAACAAATTTATATAGCATTTTTTTGTTTTATATATATTTTTTGTTGCTGCTCATCCTTTTTTTGTTTTGCTTATTTTATTTCAGGCTTAAAATTAATCCTTAAAGTAGTCCTTTAACTTGTAAAACATAAAAAAATATATACATTTTTTTTTGTTTGTGAATGCTAGAACTATAAAAATATCTTTTAAATGAAACGAAATGAATGAACTTTTTTTTTTTTTTGCTTAAGATTATGAAAGAAAATATGGTCTGTGGTTGTTGGTAAACCAAATGAAGTATGGGTGTATGTGTATGTAAACGGAAATATTTTTATTTAAAAATTTTAGAATTTCAAAGGTATACATTTTTCTAAAAACATTTAGTAAACTTTACTGCATATGATTTTTCTTGCAAAATGATTTTTTTTAATTATTGTTATATGATGTTCTTAAAGAATAATTTAACAATTTTTTTAATTTTTTGAAGATTCATTTTCAAGAATTTTTAGGAAAAATATTAAAACACTTTTATTTCACAATGTTTTCTCTTATTAATGATTTAATTTAATCAAAACCTTGAAACTTAAAACTTTACTTATTTTTGTTTGTCTATGACCCACTATGAGTTTTGATCGATTTAAAGACGATCTAGCGAGGTTTGTCTGCTGAAATCCTAGTTTTGGCAATAATACGAAACCGATTTCAACAATTGAGGCACCAAAACTTGCGTAATTTTTCCCATCAGATTTTAACTGTTTTTTAACATGATAATGTTTTAACATGATAATGTTTTTAGGCTGGTGTCTTATTTTAAAAAAGTTGCTTGACTATATAAGCTAACAATTAACGAAAAAGAAAACAAGAATTACTATTTTGATTTTTTTAAAACCAAAAATTTTAATAAGATGGGTTTGAATTCCGGTTTGAATTCTGATGCTCAATTTTAGTAGACTTTGATCTCCTGATTCCAAATCTGTTCTCCAAATTTTCCAATCACGGTTGAATATGCGAAAAATTACGATTTTTGCATTATTTGAATGCCTGCACAGTAGCCATTCAGTGGAATAGAAATCTGGTATAAAGCGCAAAAGTATAATTTGTCTATGGTCTCCAACATAGAACACAATTTTTTTTTCAAATTATTACGTTTGGTTGGGCTTTACTTGTGTTTTAAAATGATTTTTTAAATGACTGTTAAAATTACCATTTTCGTATAAATGGGAAGATATCTTTAATGGGTTTAAAAGTCTATAACAAAGAATGAACTTTTGCCTAAATTTTGAGCTCATCACAGTAAAGATTGACCATCTGGTTTTTGTTTTAGAGCATTTTAAAAATTGTGCTTTTTCTAATTTTTTTCACAGCGTTTTTTTTTAGTACATGTTTGGCAAATAATAGTGCAACAACTTCAAATTTTTTTGATCATATATTTGAGATCATAGTTGAATTCTACTCTAACGATTTATACCAGATTTTTATTCCACCCAGTGGCTGCTGTGCAGGCTTTCAAAAAAGGCAAAAATCGCATTTTCAATCGCGAGTAATTAAAATTCTAGACGTGATGGAAAAATTTGGAGCACAGATTTGGAATTAGCGAGTCAAAATCTTTTAACATTTTATATGAAACTTGAAACCGGAGCGAAAAACCTTCGATTTGTTGAGCAGTGTAATTATTCACCTCGTGGTGAATAAACCCGTTTTCACCAGCTGGTGAATAAAAAGTAACATAATTATTTTTCATCCAATTTTTTTTTTCATCATTTTTTTTTTTTTAATCAATTTTTTTCCATCAAATTTTTTTCCATAAATTTTTTTTTTTTTCATCAATTTTTTTTTTTTTCATCAAACTTTTTTTTCATAATTTTTATTTTTCATCAAACTTTTTTTTCATAATTTTTTTTTTTTTTTCATCAAATTTTGTTTTCATCAAATTTTTTTTTCATCATTTTTTTTTTATTAATTTTTTTCATAAATTTTTTTTCCATTAAATTTTTTTTTTCCCATAACATTTTTTTTTTCATAAATTTTTTTTTTCATTAAACTTTTTTTTTATGCCCTCAAACCACAGTATGGGGGTATACTCACTTTGCCATTCCTTTTATAACGCATAGAAATGTCGGTCGGGGACCGCATAAAGTATATATATTATTGATTTATGGTCGATTATAAGTCATTCTATAAATGTCCGACCGTCTGTATAAAGCACGATTCAGTCCAAAATAAAAGAGCTAGGCTCCTGAAAATTGGCACGAATGTGTCTCATAGTCATAGGTCGGTTGAGTTCTGAAATGGGTAAAATCGGATAAGGGACAAAAAAGTTCGTCCTTAAAGAACACAAAAAACCTCAATAAAAACGCCATATTTTACAGCTTTTTTGCATTTTTGTTAAACAAATTAAAAGTCATACAGTTAGACCCCGGGGGGGCTGCAAAATATTGTTTTTTTTGCCCGCAGCCTTTTGTGTGCGTGGATTAAAAATTACAAATTATGAGAAAATGGTAAAACTAAAGTTCAAAAAGCATAATAAATAATTTAGTATACATTTATCGCATTGGGGAAGGTACCCCCAAAGAGCCCCTCGCCAAAAAACGCCTCTGAAATTGTTTTATATGTACTTTAACATGTTGAAGGGTATCAAAAATTCGGTACGGCCGAATTTAACACACTCATTTCATTTCTTTTTTATCAATTTTTTTCATCAAATTTTTTTTCATCAAACTTTTTTTTTCGTCAACTTTTTTTTCATCAATTTTTTTTTTCATCAATTTTTTTTTTCATAAAATTTTTTTTTCATTAATTATTTTTTAACATATTTTTTTCATTAAATTTTTTTATAAAATTTTTTATTATCATTTTTTTCTCACCAAAAATTTTTTTTTCATATTTTTTTTCATAAATTTTTTTTACATCAAAAATTTTTTATTTTCATCAAAAAAATTCACCAAAAACTTTTTTTCATCAACATTTTTTTTCACCAAAAATTTTGGGTTCATTAAATTTTTTTTAACATTATTTTGTTTTTCGTGAAAAAAAAAAAATATTTTTTTTTACCAAAACTACTTTTTCAACAAGTCTAAGCTTTTCGCATGAAAATGTTCCATTTGTTTATCAAATGTACATAAAACAAGTGAGAGTGTTATATTCTTTGGTGCCGAATCTTTTATACTCTCCAAAATGTAAAAGCACTTTTTTGCACTTATTATTGCATTCACTTACGAAATGTTCAGCTCTTTTGGTTTTTTAATGGGGTTCTCGACTTATATTTCAATTCGTTTTGCATGGAATAGCAAAGTAATATAACATTATTTTTTCTAAAAAAACTTTGCCTTGGCAAGTACACTCAAATCTTCCGCCAAACATTATCATGATTTAATGTTCAAATCGGTTATCAAATCGGTCAAGTAGATACAAATTTATAACTGAAATCGTTAAAAACTACCGGGTTTTCTCAACGTAACCCTAAAACATATCGCTTATTTACTTGTATAGTGTCAAAACACAAAAAATGTAATTTTTGAGTTAATGATACTAAATTGTTTGTTATATGATGCTTCATATTGTGCCAAAAATTCATATAAATATCTTTAAAACTTACCGTTTGAGAAGCGAACACGCCATCATTACATTTTCTACATACTGGACTGATAGAAAAACGCTTCATATCACTAATGAATGGAGTTCATTAATGTTGTTTCATTACAACAATGAAATATTTCATATGCTGAATGAAATTTCATTCATATTGTGCAAGATTTTCATTAATTTTTTCATTAAAGTAATGAAAAATTTTCATAAAATACAATTTATATTTTGTATGATCTTGCAATTACATTTTATGATACCTATTTCATTAATTCAATGAAACCCTACATAGGTTCCTTTTTAACGTAATTTTGCACAAATTTAACGTAGATTTTCATTAAAGTCATGTACAAAATTTCTATCAGTGTTGCCTTTTTCAATGGAAACCCAGTTTCAATTATAAACTTTAAACATGTTTTCTGTTAAATCAAATATTTCGAGTTTTGACACTATACAAGTAAATAAACGATCTTTCAAAATCTAAAATTAATATGCCATATAATTTTTCGATTTAAATAGGGATGTTCTTGTTAAAATACCATTCGGTATACAATTCTGCTTACACATCGCTCATTTATTTTGCATAGTGTCATAACTCAAAATTTTTGATTTTGCAGAAAACGCGCTTAAAGTTTACAACTAAAACTGGTTTTCCATTGAAAAGTGCCGGCACAAAGCAAATGTAATACAACGTGTTCTCTTCTCAAAAGGTGAGTTTTAAATATATTAATACGCATTCTTGACAGAATATAAAACATGATTAAAAGAATAATTCTGTATTATTAACTCAAAAATCAAGTTTTTTGAATTATGAAAATATGCAAGTAAATTAGGGATATCTCGACTAGCACCCAAATTAATGCAATTTTTGCCAAAAATCTTCGAGGTGTCCTTATATTTTCGTTAATATCTTTTGAACTGATAAAACGATATTGCTCAAATGCAAAACCAAACTGCTCGGGACAACAAAAAATAAAAATGTTAAATTTCAGTCATTTTTGTATAACATTTTGACTGTCACCCAGTCTCAGACAAGCTGGGTGAAAGCTATGGGATACCTTTCTGGTTAGTGTGGGATGTTACAAATGTTATAACAAACTTAACTTTCTATCAAAACAAAATATTTAAGAAACAGACTATATGGAAAAATTGTATGTAAATTTTAATATAATCATAAGTAAACAGAAACTACGGTGTCCCGCAATATGAATTTACAAAAATATATCAAAGACTGAAAAAAAAATAATAAACATTACAGATATGAAACTAAATTTGTTTTAAGCTGATAATGATAATCATCTTAAATTTTAAATTTATTTAAAATGAAAACAGTTTCTACTATAAATTGAGCTAACTTAACCAAATTGTGTAGTTTAACTTGAAATTAGTGGAAATTTACATAATTAATAGTAATATATAATCATTGTCTTTATAAGTAGAAAATCGATAAATATTTTTTAGAGAATGGTGTAACTTCAATATTTTTTTTTTATTTTTAAAATCGTCTCCCCAAAGAATAAAATAAATAAAAAACACAACTCCACCAAGACACTGTAATGCACAAACATGGGAGATATGTCGAAAAAAAAAACTTATTTGTATTTTTGTGGTAGCTTGTTGTGGTAACAAGTACAGTGCCGGTCAAAAAAATAGCACCAATGACAAAATCTTTATTCATTCAATTACAACAAAATATTTTGTGCGTATTCGTTTAAAGTAAATATTCAATACTCTTATACTAAGTATAAACCCCTTAAATGTTTTTACTTTTTCCAAAAATTGTGGACGGTTCGTTTTTAATGATCGATATTTTAAAAAAACTCTGAATCAGTGCAGTCAATAAAATAGCACCGAATGACAAAATTTCTTTAAAAAAAAATAATATTGCTTTAATTATAAAAATAAAAGTGTTAAATATTAAAGAAAGATAATTTTTATTTATAAAAAAATTTAATTCATTACAAAATTTGACATAAATTTTCATAAAAATATGACGTGGAAGGAATTACACTCCTCAAAAACGTGCTGTTGTAAAAAATATGATTTCTGAACATAAACCATATTCTGAAATAGGAAAATTGGTTGGATGCGCTTTTAAAATGATTGGAAATTTAAAAAAATTAACTTACGAGCTTAAAAAACTTAGTCACATGCGATGTTTGTCACCATTAGTGGTTAGGTGTTTGTAAAGACAATGGAAGAAAGCCCCATTTACGGCAGCTCCAGAGCTAAAAAAGGACAATAAATGGCGAAAATTTTCGTCAAAGATTACAAAACAACAACATTTCCGCTTGTAGATTCGGAAAAGTGCGCCTACTCTCACATAAGCATGCTGCAAGTCGTTTGAAGTTTGCTAACAGTAACTCAGAATGACCAGCTTAAAAGTGGATCAATGTTCTATGGACAAATTAATCCATTGTTGTTTTATTTGGAGACATGGGATCACATACCTATGTCAGAAGACCCTATACGCGGAATTCAATCCAAAATTCGAAATAAAAATAACTTAAAATGGTGCTTATGGTGTGGGGGATATTTTCCTACTGCGGAGTGGGGTTCATATATTGGACTATGGCTCACATATTGGACTAGATCAACCGTGGATATACATTTAACGTTTATATCCTCCAGAAAGTAATGTTACCATAAGTTTCTGAGCAAATACTACTAATTTAGGTCTTTTAGCACGTCAATTACCCAAAGCATGAAGGTAAATAGGCGAAAAATTGGGTCTGGACAATAAAGTAAACGTGATGGTATGGCCCGGTCAGTCCCCAGCTCTAGACAACATCGATAGTTAATGGACAGATATAGAGAAAGGAGTGTCTCGAATACAAAAAACTTGTAATACAGCTCTTTGGGTGGCTGTTCAGCAAATCTGGAACTCAATTTTGAATTAAAGATCCAAAAATCTAGCGAATTCGGTACAAAAACGTTGTACAGAGGTAATTGTCAACAATGAGCACTCGACAAATTCTTTTTTTAATATTTAAACATATCAAAACAATACTGAATTCATAATCCATTCGTTTTTCGAATTTAAGAATTTAATTTTAATACAAAAAGTACTGTGGTGCTATTTTTTTGACTGAGTCTTTTTGACGTTTTTTTAAAAACTCTGAAAATTTTTAATAAAATAAAAAACCATATTAGCCTTTTCTTATGTAATATTGTTTCACACTATTGTAAGAATCTTATGACACGTTGTCAGTGGCATTAGTTGAAGTTGTTAAAAAAAACCAACGAAGAAATTTTTTTTTTATACTGGTGCTATTTTTTTGACCGCAGCTGTACATACATCTTCTTGTATTCATGTATTTTTATAAAAATTACAATATCAGATTTGTAAACAAATACATGCATAATTATTACCATAAAGTTTTGTTTAAATAAACAAAAAATAAAATTTATTTTATAAAAACTTTTTTTTAATATTATTTTTGCAAAATATTTTAATTTATAACATAGTACTAGGGTTACCAATTAATATGGTTTGAGGAAGAATAAGCTAATGGATTAAATAAATAAACGGGCATAGTAACACCGTCCGACAAAAATGAAAAAAGTCGTTGAACACGAACTGGATAATATACGTTTGAAACTAGAGAATAAATGTAGTAAAATTGCATTTACAGTTTTTCATTTCGTGATCCTGGTTCCTTTTGAAAGGACTTCAAAGTTTTAGAGGATAAAATTTTTTAAAATATTTTTTTAATATTTGTACCTGTCTTAAGATGATAGTAAATGAAAGAGGAGGATGACCCTAATTTTCTTATTTCATTATTTTTAAAATTTAGAAAGAAGGAGGTAAGTTAAGCCCATTTAAAAAGGTGTCCTTTAATATCATTCAAAATTTTCAACAAAATATTTTGATAAAGTTTTCAAATGGCTTTATTCACAGTCTTTTATTTAATCTTTTTGAATTAAATTTGTATAAAAAAACAATTGTTAAAAAATATATGTACGTATTTTAGATTTCATAAAAAATATTTTATCGATATTTCTTTGTTACTTAAACAAATTATCTGTCTGTCTGACTGTTTTTTTTATTTTCATATAATTTTTCTTTATATATATTTATTAATAAATATTTCTTTTTTGGTGCTTCGTAAACAATATATTAAAGAAAAAAATAGAAGTAATATAATACCAGAAAATAAAAAAAAAATCTTTGAAATTACCCAATAAGCATTAAATGAACTTATTTTGAAAATAAGAAATACTGATAACCTACAATATTTTTGCCTCGAAGGCTTTTTTTGTCTCTCAAAATATTTAAGATTAAAAATTTTGATTCTAAGAATTCCGCATTTATAAATTGATAATATTTAAAAAACTTTTGTATGGGTCAGCAGTCTGGCCATTCGTTTTCGATTATCCTCTCAATACTGAATCCAAATCTTGATTCCAAAGTTTTCCGTAACGTCAGGTTTTTGAGAAAATTGAGGTCAAAGTGCACAAAAGACGCATTTTTGTGCATTATTGAGAGAATTTTTAGTGATATTTTTTGATTATATTCTGGGATCGTACAGCACGTTCTCGATTAACATTTCGATGCTTATTCTGTGTCTGTGCCTGATTTTAAAATTTTTCTTCACGTCATGTTTTCGATAAAATTGAGGTAAAAGTTCTCAAAAACGTATTTATGTCCATTTTTGAGTTAATGACATTTTAACGGTTTGTGATACAACGGAAATTTTTGTACCATTTTGTAAATCTGAAAATGCCGTTAAATTGTGCATATTTTAAAAATTTATTTAAAAAGAAATTGAAAAAACCTTATATATTCCGCCCTCTGTTGTGAGTTTTTGGGTCTTTTTTAAGAGATCAAAAAGCGACCATTGTATTATTTTTTGATGTAGAATCGGCTGGCGAAATCAGATTTTCTATATATTCATCCATTTTTGCTCTATAGCTAAAAATTCGCGTTTTCAGATGCGTTGAATCACCCCAAGGCGCGAACATATTTAAAAAAAAAATGCCGGCATTATTTTGAGCTCTCCTAAATCCTTCAAACAAAATGACGATAGCCGCAGATAAAATGTTCATATGGGGCATTCCAGACCAAAGCACTCACTTTTAGACCCGACCCACTTCGATTATTTTTTTCTTTTTGGACATGTTTTAGCACATATTAAATGCAACTTGCTCTCAAATTTTCAGCTTTTTGTACCAAGATGGTGTTGAGCAATCAATTTTTCAAAATGGCGATTTTTTCAAAAAAATTAAAAAATTAAAATTTTCAATTAATTTTAACCAGTAAAAAATAAAGATATCCTAAAAAAGTCGGACAACATTTTGTTGGTATTTAAATGTAGTTTTAGAAAAAAATATGAAAAAATTATTTGAAGTAATTATCTCTTATTTTTTAACGCTTAAAAATTAAAATCGACTTTTTGGAAAAGTCCGAAATCTTCGATTTTTTTTTTTAAGTCTTAAAATTCTACTCTAAATTACGCAACTTTTAAGCCGAGATTTGATCACAATTCTATCTATTTTTCTTTCAAATTTTTAAAATTGCACCTTTTATTTTTTGACTCTGATTTATTTTATATGGTGCTCCAAAAAAATAAAATTGGTAGATACTGACCCTAACTTACCATAAGTATATTCATTTGTGGGTAAAAATATGTCTCACAAAAATTTAGTTTGATCGGACATGGGTAAGGCGTGCCGCATCGGCCTTGAATTTTAAAAATAGGATTTCAAGAAAGATATGATTTTTTTTTTCAGTTTTCTCAATTTTTTTGGTATTTTAAATTAAATTTAAATTCAGGTGGTTACAGAATCTTAGTTTGGAGTAAAATGCCTCTTTAATAAGGTACTAAAAACTAAAATCGGTTGAAAATCAACCAAGTTATTAAAACTTCCCCAGGCATCTTATGCGTGGCAGACCACTTGAATAAGGAAAACAATCCGATGTATGAAATTCATTGAAATTTTCTTCTGTAATGACATTTTTTTTATTCTTCAAGTTCAAATGTAATTAGGTGACAATTATTTTTCATATTAAGTTTTTCTAACATGGTTTAAATTAATGCTAAAAATGCCTGCATTTTCAACACATTTTTGAAATCTCTATTTTAAAAATATTATTTTTTTTTTACAAAAAAATTTAGAAAAACAAAAAAAAATGTTTATTGGAACATGAAGAATAAAAACTGTTACTACAGTAGATAATTTTAATAAATTTCAAAAATTTGACTCGTATCCATTAATAATGTAGAATGACATACTTTAGATGCCTAGGGAAGTTGTAATAACTTGGCTGATTTTTAACCGATTTTAATTTTTATTACCTTAATAGACAGGCATTTTACTCCAAATCATAATTCTGTAACCATTTGAATTCAAACTTAACTCAAAATATCGAAAAAATATAGAAAATTAACAAAATGACATATTTTCCCTGTTTAATTCGTTTTTAAACTTCATGACCGATGTAGCACACCTTAGGCATGTCCGATTATCCTGAAATTTCGTAAGACGTATTTTTACATCCAACTTAACAACTTAATTTTTTTGGAGCACCATCAGTGTTACCATATATCAAGATTTATCTTTTTTTGCAAGTTTTTTGAGGTGCTAAAAAGATTTTTTTTCAGAAAAAAAGATTTTTGGAACAACAAAAACAAAAATTTATTTTCTAAATAAGCTCAAATTACCTCAGAAATATATTTTTTTTATAAATTTAATATTATTTTTTCATTCTACGCTATACTGTTACTTGCTTTTTATGTTAAAATTGAATTTAAAATACAATTTGTGAGTTTTTTTAATTGATTTTAATATTTTTCTCAAAAAAAAAAAAGATTTTTTTTACATAAAAAAGATTTTTTTTTAGAAAAAATAAGATTTTTCAAAAAAATATATGGTAACACTAAGCACCATATAAAATAAACCAGAGTAAGAAAAAAGGGAAATTTTTAAAATTTGAGAAAAAATAGAATGAATTGTGATCACATCTCAAATAATGGCTTAAAAGTTCCGTAATTTAGAGCAGAATTTTTTGAAATCCAAGGTTTCGGAATTTTTCAAAAAGCCGATTTTAATATTTAAAAGATAAAAAATAATTAATAATTACTTCGAATAATTTTGTCATATTTTTTTCTAAAACAACATTTAAACACCAACTAAACGTTGCCCAATTTTTTTTAAGATATCTTTGTTTTTTACTGGTCAAAATTAATTGAAAATTTAAATTTTTAAATTTTTTTGAAAAAATCGCCATTTTGTCGAATTGATTACTCAACACCAACATGGTATAAAAACTAAAAATTTAAGAGCAAGTTGCATTTAATATGTAATTAAACATATAAAAAAATTAATTGAAGGGGGTCGTGTCTAAAAGTGAGTGATTTGTCCTGGAATGTGAGTGATTTGTCCTTAATGATTTTTTCGAACAAAAACTTTGCTGGGTTGTTTTTTCTTTTGTATTTATATTTCTGTTGTCTACAGGTCACATACACAATTTTGAAAAACCAGACCAATATATATTAAACATTAAAACATGCTTTTATTTATTAAGTATGTGTTTATGACTACAATACTTATAAATATTACATAAAAACCAACACATGTACATTGTACAATGTACACTATGAACACATAATGTGATCAATTTTGTATTTATAATGTTCGAAATTATGAAAAAAGTTTCTTCTATTAAAAATGAAAATTTCTAAAAACCTAGAATATGTATCAAAAATTCCACAAAATTTCATAATAAATAATATGCTGATACGTATGAGTGATATTTTTGTAAATAAATTATATATTAATCATACGCCTAGTATGACAGATTGAAATGTTGTGCAAAAAAAATAATTAATAATAAATCGACTCTGATTTCTTCATCTTTAAAAATATTTTTCTAACAAAAAAATTTTAAATAATTTAAAATTAAAAGAATTAAAAAAATACAAAATTTTTACAAAAAATAGTTAAAAATAAAACTCGACGTTTCCTTTCCATGCATTTATTCTTATTAATTTACTATCAGGTAAAGAAATAATTGAAATTTTAATTTATTTCTTCTATCATTGTAATTTTTTTCAAAATCTCTTAATACTTTCCTATCATAGTGTATGTTGTAAAAACACTGTATAGTATAATAATGTAGATGTAAAGATTGTAGGTGTAACTCCAATTAATTTTTCATTGTTATTTATATCATACATGGCTGTTCAATTATATTCTTGGTGTGTCTATAAAATATTGAAAGGTTATTCGATGTTAAAGGCAATTTAATTAAAATTGTTTATTTATAATTACAAAACCAAAACTAACAATAATTTAAGGGGGCTAAGAATTAAACTTTCCCTAGAAATAAAGGAATTTAAAAATAAGTAAAAATTAAATATACACACTTTCCTCTATTTTAAACTCTCAACTCACAAGGGAGGTCTTTTAGAGGGCATGAACCGATTGTCCTGATGATGTATTTTTCTCACTTTTGCAAAAATACGATAGGTACACCGAATTTAAAAAACGGAATAAATTACCATCATCTGAAGACAACATTTCCAAAAACTACTAAATTGGCTCAATTTTTTGGAATTGCCCAGCTGTCTAAAAATTGCTCACATTTAGACTGTTTCTCTTGTTTAAACCCCCCTTAAGAGTTATTTATCCAGATTTTTTTCTATTCTAACCTCTTTTTTTTAATTTTTCTTATATTTTTTTAAGATTTTGAAATTTTTTCTAAATTTCTTTCCGATTTAGCCAAATATTTGTCTGAGAATAATATTTGATTTTTTTTCTGGTGTTATTGTATTAAGATTATTTATATTTTTTGCTAATTAAATTAACTTTTTTGTATGTAACTTATTTGCTAAGTAAATAAGTAAAACATTTTCAAAATTTAAGAGTAATTTTTCTTAAAAATTTATATTTTTCGTAGCTTAGTAAAAAAAAACAGTGTCAACATCTGTTATAAGCTTAATTTGTAAAACATGTTGTCATCATTTGAATATGGACTATGAACAATGAATGACTTTATTAATGTGAACTGATTTTTATGAAATATTTTTTTTTGTTTTTTTGTTTTATGCCATCATAAATAATTAATATTAATGTTTAGGGGGGTACTTATATGTTTATATGAAATCCTTATAAATAAATAGTATGTTATTTAATTAGCTAAATTTTTTTTTTAACTTATTTTATTAATTTTAAGTGCCGTTCACACTATTTTATTATTATTATTTTATACTTATTGTTAGTAGTTTTAAAACTTGTTGAAAACTTGAGAAATACCAGGCGTATGATTAATATTAATTTTAAAAATTATATATAAATCATACGCCTCAATATAATATACTGAGGCGTATGATTTGTATATAGGGCTTCCAATCGGGATTGGATTTTCTGAATCCCGGGATTCGGGATTGAAGAAAAATTTTCGGGATCCCGATTTCGGGATCCCGGGATTTTCGGGATATTTTGAATCCCGGGATTTACGGGATTTTTTTGGAAATTTTCGGGATTTTTCGGGATTTTCAAAAATTTCTAGTATTTTTTGTCACTTTGAAAAATCCACGCGTTCGTAAAGATTAGCAAAGTTGATGTTGTGAACTTCAAAAAAAGTTTGGGATTCCTCCTGTGAAGAGTATCCGTATTCGGTTATCTCTCTTATCTTTCGTCGTGGCTCATCGCTATCAACTTTTGGTGAGTGTGAGTTGAAAAAAAAAAATAAATGAATTTTCGAATTTTTGCATAAGTGATTCATTTTTTGCTAAAACCCCGCTCACGCCTTTAAAAAATGTTTTAGTAAAACATAAAATTGAAAAAGTTTACAACTTAAGGTGTTAAGATGTGTCAAAAGCCATTTACGGTCCTATGCTCCTTGTAATAGTAAAAGTAATAAATATAAAAGCCCTTATGTCGAACCACCACTAGTTTTTAGAATTTCTTTGCATTTCGCAAACATTTCACCTTTTCTATAACAAAAACAAGGTACCTGGCGGAACTTTTGTCGATTTTTTTTTTTATTTTGTTCCACAAAATTTATATTTTATACAAATTATTTTAAAAAATCTAAAAATATTGAAAAAAAAATAAAAAAATCGGGATCCCGAAAATCCCGGGATTGAAAATTAGAAATCCCGAGGTTCGGGATTTGCCTAATCCTGAAAATCCCGGGATTTCCGGGATCGGGATATCCCGATTGGAAGCCATATTTGTATATCATATTATGATTTTATCAAAAAAACACTAGCTTACAAATTAAAAAAATATGTATATATTTTGAGTAGGTTTATTCTAGCTCGAGGTCATTATTTCGTTTGGTAATTAAAACCATGATATTTGCATAGAATAATTTTCCAGAAAATTATTTTAATGTTTTAAATTTATTTATGTTGGACATGTTTGCAAAACTTAATCGACACATGTTTCGGAATTTTGTCAGATTCCATTGTGGATAATATTTAGCAAATATAAAAACCTAGTACTTCAAGTAGTAAAGGGAATTTTAATGACAAATCGCTAATGTACAAACTAAAATATTAATATATATTTTGACGCTACTTCCATTGAGAATTCGAAGAAGAAAATTAAAACATCGTATTTAAATCACAATCAGAATTACATTTTCATTTTAATTCCCTTGGCTACTTGTAGAATAGAACTTTTATATTTGCTAAATAATCTTGACAACGGCAGCTGATTAAGTCTTGCAAAAATTACCAACATAAATAAATTTAAAACATGAAAATATCATAGTTTCAATTAGTAAAGGAAAAATGACCTCGAGCTAAAATAAACCTATATATTAGAGTGTCCCTTATTTTGGAAATGTTGGAAATCTTGAGACGGTACCCGCTCATTTTTTTCCTTTTGACTTAAAAATAACTCAGGAAAAATTTTACGCCCCTAGGACCACGCCTTCCCTACGCGACGGGCCCTTAAAGAGCGGGGCCTAAAAAATCATTTTTCCATACAAACCAAAAAATTTTTTTTTTGATTTTTAATTTTTTTGTTATTATTTATTATATTACTTGGTTTGCTTATTCACAACAAAAAATTTGATTTTGGTGGGATAAGTCTTTCAGCGCTAAAAAATTTTTCGCAAAAAAAAATTTTGAGCCGCCGGGGTCCTACAGTAAAAAATTTTTAAAAAATATTTTTTTTTAGTTTTGACCAGCAACGGTTTTAGCTGCTATGTTGCTTTAAATGATATATATTCATAAAAAAATATTTTTTGTATCTGTGACATCTTAATCGTGTTCTAAAAAAGGGTAAAAAATGCATTGATGATTTTTTTCGATACACGATAAAAATGTCACAAATATGAATAATATTTTTTTTGGAATATATATCATTAAAAACAACATAAAAACTAAAACCATTGCTTTTCAAAACTAAAAAAAAATATTTTTTAAAAATTTTTTACCGTAGGATTCCTACGGCTCAAAATTTTTTTTTTCGAAAAAGATAAAGATGTCACAGATATGAATAATTTTTTTTTTGGAATATATATCATTTAAAGCAACATAGCAGCTAAAACCGTTGCTGGTCAAAACTAAAAAAAAATATTTTTTAAAAATTTTTTACTGTAGGACCCCGGCCGCCCAAATTTTTTTTTTGCGAAAAATTTTTTAGCGCTGAAAGACTTATCCCTCCAAAATCAAATTTTTTGTCGTGAATAAGCAAACCAAGTAATATAATAATTAATAACAAAAAAATTAAAAATCAAAAAAAAAATTTTTTGGTTTGTATGGAAAAATGATTTTTTAGGCCCCGCTCTTTAAGGCCCCGTCGCGTAGGGAAGGCGTGGTCCTAGGGGCGTAAAATTTTTCCTGAGTTATTTTTAAGTCAAAAGGAAAAAAATGAGCGGGTACCGTCTCAAGATTTCCAACATTTCCAAAATAAGGGACACTCTACTATATATATATAAATTTTTTATAAATAAAAAAATAAAACATCTGTAATTAATTTTAAGTGCCCTTTTCGCAATTTAATATATGGAACATGCCAGGCCAAATCAATCCTTTTAGACCCGACCCCCTTCGATTATTTTTTATACCCTCCACTTAGTGATAGAGAGTATATACATATATGTTTGTCACTCTGTTTGTAATTTATCGACAAATCGGTCTGGGACCCCGTAAAGTATATATATTCATTAACCCCGATCGATTTTAAGACATTATAGCGATGTCCGTCTGTCCGTCTGTCTGTCTGTGGAAATGGTGATGACGGCCAAAATGTTACACGGAGATAACTGAAATTTAACATAATTATTGGAAGTTCTCCCGAAAAGTTTGGTATAGCATTTGCGCGATATCGGTTCCGCCGTTCAAAAGTTATGACCAAAAATGTGAGGACACCTCAAAAATTTTAGTACATTCAACATAACCTAAAAATACCAAATGCTTTATTTCGGCTGCTGGTTGACATATTTGAATATAATTAAACACCAAATGGTATTAAAACATGAACGAACATATTTTTTGACAAAAAAAGAAACATTCGATTTTTTTTAAAGTCAAAAATTCTTCTCTAAATTACGCAACTTTTAATCCATAATTCGAGATGTAATCACAATTCGTTCTTTTCTTTCAAATTTTGAAAATTGCACTTTTTTTTACTCTATTTTATTTTATATGGTGCTTCAAAAAAATTAAGTTGTAAGATATTGACCGCAACTCCACTAAGATGTATTGATTTGGATGTAGAAATACGTCTCACGAAATTTCAGAATAATCGGACATGTCTAAGGTGTGCTACATCGGTCATGAAGTTTAAAAATGAATTAAACGGGGAAAATATGTATTTTTGTTAATTTTCAAAATTTTTTCGAAATTTCAAGTTAAGTTTGAATTCAAATGGTTACAGAATTATGAATTGGAGTAAAATGTCTCGCTAATAAGGTACTAAAAACTAAAACTGGTTGAAAATCAGTGTTTATAACTTCCCCAGGCATCTAACGTATATCATACTGCATGATTAATGAATAAGAGTCAAATTTTTGAAATTTATTGAAATTATCTACTGTAGTAACATTTTTTATTCTTCATGTTCCAGTGTAATATTTTTTTGGTTTTTCTAAATTTAAAAAAAATATGAAAATATAAAAATGGAATTTTTAAACGAGTGTTGAAAAACGCAGGCATTTTTAGCATTAATTAAAAACATGTTAGCAATTCACAATATGGAAAATACTTTTCAACTTATTACATTTGAACATTTGAAGAATAAAAAAAATGTTATTACAGTAGAAAATTTCAATGAATTTCATAAATCGGATTTTATTCCTTAATCAAGTGGTCTGCCATACGTTAGATGCCTGGTGAAGTTTTAATAATTTGGCTGATTTTCAACCGATTTTAGTTTTTAGTACCTTATTAGATAAGTATTTTACTCCAAATCAAAATTTTGTAACCACCTGAATTCAAATTTGACTTGAAATGCCAAAAAAATTGAGAAAACAGAAAAAAATCGTATTTTTCCTTGTTATCATTTCTTTTTAAATTCAAAGCCAATGCGGCACGCCTTACCCATGTTCGATCAACCTAAATTTTTGTGAGACATATTTTTATCCACAAATTAATATATCTAGGGTAAGTTAGGGTCAATATCTACCAATATAATTTTTTTTTTGGAGCACCATGTAAAATAAACCAGAATAAAAAAAGTGGAATAATCAAAATTTGGAAAAAATAGAACGAATTATGATCATATCATATGAGTAAAATTTCAAGACTTAAAAAAAAATTGAAGATTTCACCCTTTTTAAAAAAGTCGATTTTAATTTTTAAACGTTATTTTTTAAGTGATAAGTGATAATTACTTCGAATATTTTTTTTACATTTTTTTTTCTAAAACTACATTTAAATACCAACAAAACGTTGTCCAACTTTTTTAAGATATCAACATTTTTTACTGTTCAAAATTAATTGAAAATTTCCATTTTTATTTTATTTTTTTTTTTGAAAAAATCGCCATTTTGAAAAATTGATTACTGAATACCGACTTTGTATAAAAGGCTGAAAATTTGAGTACAAGTTGCATTAAATGAGTACATAATCAGACATATCCAAAAAAAAATATTCGAATTAGGTTGGGTTTAAAATTTGAAAATTTTGAAAAAAACTAGAATGAATTGTGATCAAATCTTGAATTATCGTTTAAAAGTTGCGTAATTTAGAGTAGAATTTTTAGACTTAAAAAAAATCTATGGTTTCGGAATTTTTCAAAAATTCGATTTTAATTTTCAACCTTTAAAAAGTAAGTGATATTTACTTCGAATAATTTTTTCATATTTCATTTAAATACCAACAAAACGTTGTACAATTTTTTTTAAGATATTTATATTTTTTACTGGTCAAAATTAATTGAAAATTTTAATTTTTCATTAATTTTTTTAAATCGCCATTTTGAAAAATTGGTTATTTAACACCAACTTGGTATAAAAGGCTGAAAATTTGTGTGCAATTTGCATTAAATACGTACTAAAACATATTCAAAAAATTAGTCCAAGGCGGTCGGTTCTAAAAGTTATAATTTGGCCTGGATTTCCCCATATATTTTATATATTTTTTACAATGTACTTTGGGGAATTCCAGGCGTATGAACAATATTAATTTTTGAAAATTCGATATCAATCATACGCCTCAGCACATGATTTTAATGATAAAGTTTTTATTAATTCTTATCTTAAGCATAAAAACAGTTTTGCCAAGAATTTGATAATAATTTTATTAATTCTTATCTTAAGGATAAAAACAGTTTTGCCAAGAATTTGATAATAATTTTTATAAAATCCTTAATAAAAATCTGAAGAACAACAAAAACCTCATACATTTATTCTTAAGATTTTCAAATTCCATTCTAGTTTCACAACATTTCTCCTTAAGATTTTCAAATTTCATTTTCGTTCCATCTAGCAAAGTTATTCCGTCAAAGTAACTGCCTGCCTAATTTATTTACATACCTACATATTGTCACCTAAAATGCAAAAGGCCCTAACTTACATTTTATGGATTTTACGGAAGAAGCAAAAAACAGTATTGAATAAAATTTTAAATTTGTCAACACCGTTCGACAGCCAATATTAAATATGAACCGCATGGTATACGTCTGAAAGTAGAGATCAAATGGAGTAAAACTGCACTAACAGTTTTCCATGTTGTAGTCCTGTTTCCTTTTTAAAGGACTTCAAAATTTTAAAGGATACATTTTGCAAAATATTTTTGAAATATTTGTAATTATCCTAGGATGACACTGGTGACAGCAGATAAATGAGGAGGATCTCCCCTTATTTTTCGGTTTTTATATTTTGCCATATCAGAATAAAAGGATGTGAATAAAGTCATTTGAAAACTTAATCAAATATTTTGTTGAAAATTTTGAATGATATTGAAGGACGCATTTTTGAATGGACGTAACTCACCTCCTTTTTCCTGATATGTAAAAATAATAAAATAGGAAAATTAGGAGAGATCCTCCTCTTTGAGTTGCTATTAAAAGTGGCATTCTAGGGCAAGTACAAATAATAAAAAAATATTTTATAAAATTTAATCCTCTAAAACTTTAAAGTCATTTTAAAAGGAAACAAGATCACGAAATGAAAAACTGTAAATGCAGTTTTAATACATTTAGTCTTTTGTTTCAAACGTATAGTATCCAGTACGTGTTAAACGATTTTTTCATTTTTGTCGGACCGTGTAATCACTTTGTTGGTTTTGATTAAATTGCACTAAAATTTTTTGAGGACAGGCATTTTGTTAATTTGTATCAAAATTACTTACAAATTGAAATAAAAATACATTTCTAGTTACATTCATTGGGGATTTCGAAATTCACACATTTTTAATATTTAGCTATAAAATCGCTAATTTTTATTATGTGACCCTAATATTTTGTAAGGACGTGTTGGTTAATAATATACACCAGAATTAATCAAAATACCAATTTTGAATTTTTTATTAGTTAGGGCATTTTACATTTTAACTAACGATATGCAGATGTAAAGTAATTCATACACATGTTGCCTGCTTATATTATAGTGGATTTGTACTTGTCAGTTACTGTGTTGCATATTTATTACAGAAATTATATGATTTTTATATAGAATTTTATATTATTCATATGACAACATACGAATATTTTAATAATAATACTGACGTAATTTGGTTACTAATAATAAAGTAGAAGTTCGTGAAATAAATATTTTGTTGTTTTGTTTTTAAATAACAGGCCATGAAAATTTAATGGTTTATGTAAAATGATAATAATAAATATATACATATTAATATGTTTGTTTATTTTTTCGACAAATTAATTAGATATAGCGCTCATTTACTTGTATAGTGTCATAACGCAAAATGTTTGATTTTACAGAAAACCTGTTTAAAGTTTACAATTGAAACTTGTTTTACATTGCAAAATGCCCGTACATAGAAAATCTTATAATGGCGTTATCTCTTCTAAAACCGTGAGTTTAGAAGATATTAATACTAATTTTTGACACAATATAAAGCAGGATAAAACAAATAATTCTGTATGGTTTACCCAAAAACGACATATTTTGAGTTATGACACTATACAAGTAAATGAGCGATATATGAAAAAAAAAATTGATATTATGTAATCAAAATATTGCTGCAAATATAAAATTACTAAAACTATAATTTATTTTTATAATATGTAAAATTTGTCAAAAAACAAGTAGAAAGTTAAATTCGACTTGGCCGAATCTATGAATACCCTCCACAATGCCCCTTTTAAGTGATAGTAAATTTTCTAATGTGAAAAAAAAAAAAAAACATTTTTGATTAGAAATATTTTATTTTGTGTTAAACAACTTTTTTTTTTGTAATTTTTAAAAAAAATTACTAATTTTTTTTTGAGTGTAGAATTTTTTTGAGTGTAAAATTTTTTCGAGTGTTTTTGTTTTGTTTTTAGTTTGTAAAAATATTTTTGAGTGACAAAAATACGTTGTGAGATATTTTTGTGACTTACCAATGTTTTTAAAACATGTTTAACGGGTTTTAAACACGTGAATTTAAGGTGAAGCTAATCTGAAATTCACGGTTTTGTTAGTAACGTCTGAACCACAGGACCGATTTGGCTGAAATTCAACACGCACCAGGCCAGGGGAACGGGAAATATATGTGCCAAGCTTCAGCCTCCCCAGAAATGCGTTTCGAAAGTTAGCGTGTTTTTTATCTCATAAATTCACGAAATACCCTTGCCGACATTCAGTCTTTTGCTCATAACTTTTGAACCATTGCACAGTGGCCGAAATAGCCAATCTAGCGGCGCTTAATTCGGAAATGTAAAATAATAAAGACAAATGCTTATTTAAGATTAAAAAATTTATAAAGAATTAATTTTTAAACAATATTTATTTATTTTTATGTATTTTGGGAAATTTATGTGAATATTGGGAGAGTGGTTTGTATGAGGCCTAGAAATTAAAATGGTCCGATTCCGTTAAAATTTTGAGCGATTGTTTATGAATATAAAAAACATTTATCGGTCGAATTTCAAGAGGATATCTTGAATACAATTGTTAGGGGTATTAAAGTAAAACTTGAAGGGGACATCTACATAGGGGCTATGGATTAACATGGATTGATTTTGTCAAAATTTAACAGGTTTTGTTCTTGCGATAAAAGAATCTTAAATTTCAAATTTCAGCCAAATCGATTGAAAATTGTGGTCTGTATCGCGTTTATACTCTTAATTTGGACAGGCAGATGGACCCTAAAAACCGAACAACTTGCGCGAACTAGCACGCCACACAGTGATTCGTTTCATTGGCAAAAATCAAAAAAAAAAGTATGTCTTCAATGTTGATGATTTTTTGTATTTTTACAGTTTAATAGTAAACTAAAAGAAATATGTACTTTTCTGATTTTTAAGAAGTCATATGTTGCCACAAGAGGGCGCTAAAGTATGGAAATTCAACGCTATTGTGTTAAAACCTAAAAATTGATTTTTATAGGTTTACTAAAATAATTATGAAAAATCGAATTTTGAAGAAATCAACGAACTTTTTTTTGCAAAAGTTACTTTAATATATTAGCTAAATGTTGTATTTGCATTTTTTTAGAATTAATCTTAAAATACATTTTTGTATTGCTCTGAAATCTATATTTTTTCTACCGAATTCCCAAAAATTGACAAATTTTGATGGAATGCATAAAAAAAGTTCGTGAGTCAAAAAATTATTTTTTTCGCTTTTTCGATAGCTCGAACTATGGTTTATAAGGCAAAACAATAAAAATAACTAAGTTTTTGTCTGAAGTTGGAAAAAAGTTAGGGGGCTAATCACGTAAAACGAAAACGATAGACGATGCATAAACGACATCAAAATACATATCGTTTTGAAGGGAAATTTAAAAGTTTTTCTTTATTAAATTATTAAAGAGTGTTGTCTTATCCAGAAACATTAAAAAAATTGAAAACATTTTGATTAGTTTAGGAGCAACACTGCTCCAAAAATCGACTATAGTCAACTATCGTTTTACGTGATCACAGTCTAGGTTTTTTTGTGTCTTTATTTAATTTTTTTCAAAAGCTATATTATTAATGGAAAAAATATTTAAAAAAAAATTTAATATTTAGTATTTTTTCTTTACACATTGATATATTATATAGTATTCTGTAAAAATATAATAAAAAATCAGAAAAAAAATATGCAGTACGTGGACCGTTTTGCTTTAAAAGTTATCTATGACTTTTACTAAGATCCCCAAAATCACCAAATTTTAATGGCCTTCATAAAAAAAGTTCGTGAATAAAATTTTTTTGTTTTTCATTTTTTTTGTAGCTTTAACTATGTTTTATAAGATCAAAAAATAAAAATAACTAAGTTTTTTTTTTTAAGTTGAAAAAAAAAAATTTTTAAAAAATCGAAAATTGGATTATTTTTTTTTTTTATTTATTTTATGTACTGTAAATAAAATTAAAAAAATACATCAACATTTTCGTGTTTTTTTATATAAAGGGATTTATTGTATTGTATACCATAAATTTATAGTAAAAAATTCGATGAAGTAAGTATACAGTGGGCCATTTTGCTTTAAAACCAGTATTTGATTTTCGTTGGTATCCCAAATCAAAACCAAATTTTTTTTTGAGATACATAAAAAAAGTTCGTACTCAAAAATTATTTTTTATTGATTTTTTTAACATCCTGGACTGTTTTCTATACAATCAAATAATAAAAATAACTAAGTTTTTGAAAAAAACGAAAAAAAAAAAAATTTTAGTACCAAAAAAAAAATTTTTTTTTTAGTTTTTTGTTATTAACGGGTTATATACTTAGAAATAAAGCAAGTATTAAACGAGTTCACTTAAAACTTATTTTGAATAAATTTATTTTCGTAATGCAACAGGAAATAAGTGTTGTGAATGTTTTATTTTTGCAGTTATTAGGTATTTTTATATTTTTGGCTATATTTAAAAAAAGTATATATTAACAGCTTTTTTGTTACAGCAAGTAACTCAACGAAATTTGGCACACTTATTAACGTTATTTGATCTAATCTATATTAAAAATTTGATAGCAATTGAAAGATTTTTAAAATAGTTACAGCGATTTCAAGAAAAAGGAAATATGGCAGCCACGCGAGTCCTTGCTCAGATTAAAATACAAATGTTGTACGTCGATGGTTATCTAAATTTCTAAGACAATAACTAAGTTAAGTAATTTTATATCAAGTTTTGTGGCTAAAACTCCACTTTTAAATTTCAGGATATACGACAGGTACAAATGTCCTTCGACCGATTTGCTCAAAATTTTTATTTTTTTTCTATTAATTAATTTTGTGCTTGCGTACCAAATTTGGAAAATCGTTGACAACTCTTTCTATTTTATTTTTGTGATTAAAATATATTAACACTTTATTGCAGTTTTTAAAAAGGATATATAAATAACTTTTGTTTTACAGAACCGATTTCAGCGAAATTTGGCACACACATTGACATCACTTATTCAAATTTTTACAAAATATTTCAAGAGTATCGAGTAATTTTTGAGCGATTTACAATTTTTTTAAGAAAAAGGATATATGGCAGCCACACGAGTCCTTGCTTCAATCTTGAAAAAAATGTACACATAAAATACTGTATCAAAATTGGTAACATTGACAAAATTTGGGAATTTTGTGGCCATTTTTGTAGTTTTAATCACATATTTAAGTTTCAGGATATATGGGGGGTAGGCGTGTCCTTGCTCCGATTTTTCCAAAAACTCGTTTTTTTCTTGACTAGATAATTAAATGCTTGTGTTCCAAATTTCAGAAATTTGCGACCAATATTCTATTTTTGCCCACTCGATATATGGGAACGAATCACTGTGCGCCATACTGAAACGTCACAACAAAAATAACCCAAAATAATAAACAAAACAGGAATTGGACCGAATACGATCGAATTTCAAAAGTTGCAGTCCATGAAACTATAGGTTATATCACAAATGTAAACTTCTATAATGAACTAATAATAAATTAGATACACACAGGCCACAAACATTTATTTTTTAGTTAAAACATACCTTTAACTTTTAAGCAAAACTTTTTGGCTCAAAATGTATAACAATTGACTTAAAAGTGTCAAGAAAAACTCACTGAATAATTAGGACCCAAATTCCTTTAATACACTTGCTGCAGAAAATGTATATTTGATAGCTTACAGCTGTGCGAATATTAAGAGAAAAACAAAAGTAAAAACGTTAATTTTTTCTGTAAAGTATAGGTAATCGATACAGTGCAAAACATTTATCAGTTTTAATTTTTTAATTTTGACTAAAACGCCGCTAGATCAGTGATTTCGGCCACAGTGCATTGGACCGATTTCGCTGGGTTGCAATACCGACCTGACCAGATAAATGCCCAACATATATGCTAAACGTCAGGAGCTTAAGAAAAGTCTTTCAAAAGTTAGCGTGTTTTAAACAGACAGATGGACGGACGGACAGACGGACGGACAGACATCGCTAGATCGTCTTAAAATGTAATATTCTATAATATTAAAATTCAGATTAATTTTTATTAAAAAATAAAAATTGTTTTATTCGATCTTTTAAATATTATATTTTGAGTAGGTTTATCCTAGCTCGAGGTCATTATTTCCTTTACTAACCCTTTGCTACTTGTAGTATAAGGTTTTTATTTTTGCTAAATAATCCTGACAATGGGATCTAAAAAATTCCTAAACACTTGTCGATTAAGTCTTGCAAAAAAAATTACCTACATAAATAAATTAAAAACAGAAAAATAATTTTATTGAAAATTATTCTATGAGAAAATCATAATTTTGATTAGTAAAGGAAATAATGACCTCGAGCTAGAATAATCCTACTTAAAATATAATATTTTAAACATCGAATAAAAATATTTTTTTTTTAATAAAAATTAATCAGAATTTATAAAATGTTTTCGTCAGAACGTTTTTACACTCAAAAAAAAAAAAAAAAATACACTCAAAAATATTTTTTACAGAAATTATTAAAAAAAAAAATTGCCACTAAAAATTAAAATATTGCTGAGTTTAAAAAATATACGCTAAATTTTTCATTCTTTTTACAAAAATTCTGATTAAGTTTTATTAAAAAATAAAAATTGTTTTATTCGACCTTTAAAATATTAAATTTTGAGTAGGTTTATTTTAGCTCGAGGTCATTATTTCCTGTAATAATTAAAACTATGATATTCTCATAGAATAATTTTCAAGTAAATAATTTTTCTGATTTATATTTATTTATGTTGGTCATTTTTGCATGACTTAATGGACACGTGTTTCGGAATTTGTCAGATTTCATTGTCAGGATTATTTAGCAAATATAAAAACCATATACTGCAAGTAACAACAAAATTGCATATAGAATTACCAAGGGTAATAAGTATGTATGTCTGTTTTTAATATTTGTTTGTTGGTAATATGATGATCGTGATCTTACTACGATAATACAATTTTCGTCTTCTAATTCCCAAAGGGAGTAGAGTCGAATATGTATTAAGATTTTAGTTTGATCATTAACGATTTGTCATTTAAAACCCTTTGCTAATTGTAGTATGGTGTTTTGATATTTGCTAAATAGTCTTGACAATGGAATCTGACAAATTCCGAATCACGTGTCTATTAAGTTTTGCAAAAATGGCCAACATAAATAAATTTAAAACAGAAAAATAATTTTCTTGAAAACTATTCTATGAGAAAATCATAGTTTTAATTAGTAAAGGAAATAATGACCTCGAGCTAGATTAAACCTACTTAAAATATAATATTTTAAACATCGATTATAAATACTTTTTTTTAAATAAATATTAATTATAATTTATAAAATGTTTTCGTCAAAAAGTTTTAACTCCAAAAAAATTTTATAACAAAAATATTTACACTCAAAAAAAATTTACACTCAAAAATTTTTTCTTCAGAAATGACGAAAAAAAGGTTTTATTACGAAAAATAAAACATAGAGTGATTAAAAAATATTTTACTAAATTATTCTTTCTTTTTTATAAAATTTACTTTACAAATTTTTTACTCAAAATAATATATTTTAGGTCAAAAATTTTAATTTCCTATTTTTCACTAAAAAAAAGTTTAATTGTTTAGGGTAATTTTAGATTCGGCCTAATCGAATTTAACTTTTTTAATTGTTTTGTTTATTAACAATTTGAATTTAAAAATTATTATTTATTATAATTTAAATTTAGCTATAAACAGTCAGCCTTACCATAGAAAAATAAAATGTATTTAAAATCAGCTTTTAATTTTATTTCCATACAAATTGTTTTTGTTTTTAAAATCGAATTTCAAAAAATGTACTGAAAATTTAAAATTTAAAAAAAAAACTTTTGTTAAAATGGACTTTTTGTTTTCTTGTGGTAAGGGCCAGTGTTTATTAAACACTCACAGTCCCTTTTAAAAGTTTTTCTTTTTTTTAATATTTTAACAACTTTTTTAGCTATTAGAGATGGATTTTTTACCCTTCCTTTCCTATTAAAAATTACCATAATTACAAGTAGTCCTTTTTAACCAAATGATCAACAATAAAGTTGTTAAAAAAAGGGAACAACCAACCAACCGACCGACCGACCAACCATATACTAAAAACTTTGTCATACAATCATAAACACCAGCATAATTATATAAAATTTTATATATATAAAAAAAAAATAATATGAAGTACTAATAACCGACAATAAAGTGTGGCAAAATAAGGAAAGTTTAATATAATTATGACTAGAGACAAAAAATTTAAATTTAAAAAACATAAAAAATTTATCAGCAAAAAAAGTAAACAACACACTTTTTGCAGGGTTGTAAACTAAAGCCTTTATATACAAATTTAATAAAGTGCTAAAAAATTAAAAAAATTTTATTACAAAAAAAAAATATTTAATTTGTATTTTTAATATGATTACACATGTGTGCTATACTATATTTATTTACAAGGAAAACTTTACTTTTTCCCAATGTTTTTGGGGCATTCCAGGCCAAATCACTCACTTTTAGACCCGATATGATTTCGTACGTATTAAATGCAACTTGCATTTTTATACTATGTTGGTGTTAAGTAATCAATTTTTCAAAATGGCGATTAAAAAAAAAAAAAAAAAAAGAAAAAAAATTAAAAAAATTAAAATTTTCAACTAATTTTGACCAGTAAAAATATAGATATCTTAAAAAAGCTGGACAACGTTTTGTTGGTATTAAAATGTAGTTTCAGAAAAAAAATATGAAAAAATTTTTTGAAGTAATTGTCACTTATTTTTTAACGTTTACTAATTAAAATTGACTTTTTGGAAAAGTCCGGAACCTTTTATTTTTTTTAAGGTGCTCCAAAACAAATTAAGTTGTTAGATATTGACCGCAACTCCACTTAAGTGTATTTATTCGGATGTAGAAATACGTCTTGCGAAATTTCAGTATAATCGGACATGTGTGTGCTACATCGGTCATGAAGTTTAAAAAGGAATTAAACGGGGAAAATATGTCTTTTTGTTAATTTTCACAATTTTTTCGATATTTTGAGTTATGTTTGTTACAGAATTAACATTTGGAGTAAAATTTCTTCCTAATAAGGTACTAAAAACTAAAATCGGTTGAAAATCAGCCAAGTTATTACAACTTCCCCAGGCATCTAACGTATGTCATACTATATGATTAATGAATACGAGTCAAATTTTTGAAATTTATTGAAATTATTTCCAGTGCAATATTTTTTTGGTTTTTCTAAATTTAAAAAAAAAAATAAAAATTTAAAAATGGAGATTTCAAACGAGTGTTGAAAAATGCAGGCATTTTTAGCATTAATTAAAAATATGATAGCAAAACTTAATATGAACAATACTTGTTAGCTAATTACATTTGAACTTGAAGAATAAAGAAATGTTATTACAGTAAAAAATTTCAATGAATTTCATAAATCGGATTGTATGCCTTAATCAAGTGGTCTGCCACACGTTAGATGCCTGGGGAAGTTTTAATAACTTGGTGGATTTTCAAGCGATCTTAGTTATTAGTACCTTTTTAAAAAGGCATTTCACTCCAAATCAAAATTCTGTAATCACCTGAATTTAAAGTTAACTTAAAAAACCAAAAAAATTGAGAAAACTGGAAAAAATTCATATTTTTCCTTGTAATCCGTTTTTTTAAATTCAAGGCCGATGCGAAACGCCTTACCCATGTCCGATCAACCTTAATTTTTGTGAGACATATTTTTAATCACAAATGAATATATCTAGGGTAAGTTAGGGTCAATATCTACCAATTTATTTTTTTTTGGAGCACCATATACAATAAACCAGAGTCAAATATAAAAAAAAAAGAAAATTTCAAAATTTGCAAAAACAAGTAGAAAAGTTAAATTCGACTTGGCCGAATCTATGAATACCCTCCACAATGCTCTTTTTAAGTGATTGTAAATTTTCTAACATGAAAAAATAAAAAATTTTATCAGAAATATTTTATTTAGGCCGCTGTTCCAAAAAAAGTAATTCACATAAAAAATGTGAAAATGAAAATTTCCTTTTTTTTTTGGTGTTCTAGATTTCACATCCGAATTTCTTTTTCGTTTTGTTTCACATAAAAAAAAAATGGTGAAAGTAAAACGAATGCACTTTTTTTCTTATAATTTTTTAAATTTTAATTATTCGATTTCAAATTTGAAAGAAAACGTGATCAACAAAACACTAAACTTGATTTCATATGATTCGGAAATTTTCATGTGAATCGAAAAGTTGTGAAAGACAGAACAGAGGCCTTAGTGTAAAAAACCTTTTTTTTAACAAATTTTTGAAAAAAAAAAAAAAATTTCTAAATTTTCTTTTTTTTTAGTGTAAAAATATTTTATAATGACAAAAATATTTTTGTGACTTACCAATGTTTTTAAAACACGTGAATTTAAGGTGAAGCAAATCAGAAATTCACGGTTTAGTTAATAAATTTTGAACCACTGAACCGATTTTGAAATTCTGCAAGAGCAAGGCTAAAGGAACAAGAAATATATATTTCATGCTTCAGTATCCTCAGAATTGCCTTTCGAAAGTTATCGTGTTTTTTATCTCGTAAATTCACGAAAAACCCTTGCCGAAATTCAGTCTTTTGCTCATAACTTTTAAACCACTGGAACGATTTCGCTGGATTGCATATTAACCTGACCTGGTAAATGCCCAACATATATGCCAAGCTTCAGGAGAAGTGTGGCCCATCAACATATGGAAAAATACCAAGTATAACGCACAACTAAACGTACCTCAAAATATGATAGATGGCATCGTAACGAACAATTTGCGCCAAATTTCTGCACCCTACAACGATTGAAAGGGGATGCTAACTGATCATAAGTGTTTGCAACCTCCAAAGAAATCTTAAAAATATTTTTATTGCAATCTTAAAAATAACCATATGGAATGGTAGCGTAACAAGAGCACCTAATTCACATGTGGCCATTTTGTCCTAAGATTGTCCTTTAACAAAAAAACACATATTAAAAAAAGCGGAACCCTGCATTTCAATAAAACCGCTGTAAATCAAAAACTATGCGGACCATTAAGTTGCGATAAAGTTCATTTGAAAGGTAATACAAATATATTTAATTTGAGTATAATATCAAAAAAAAAATTTTTTCGAAACTAAAATGTCCTTATTGTCCTTTGTAGACAACCTTAGGGCAAAATGGCCATATGTGACATATGTGCTCTTGTAACGAAACCATCCCATGTAATCATTTTTAGGATTGCAAAAAATTTTTTTTTTAGATTTCTTCGGAGGTTTCAAACATATGTTATCAGTTAGCATCCCCTTCTAATCGCCGTAGGGTGCTGCAATTTGGCGCAAAATATTAGTTACGAGACCGTCTTTCATTTTTTAAGGTACGTTGACCTGTAGCGAAGCAAAAGGAATTTTCGGCCACCCCATTCAGGAGCCTCCGTAAAGTCTTTCAAAAGTTAGCGTGTTTTCAATAGACAGACGGACGGACGGACGGACATCGCTAGATCATCTTAAAATCGATCGATGACCATGAATATATATACATTATGGGGTCCTAGACCAATATTTCGAGGTGTTACAAACGGAATGACTAACTTATATATACCCTCCATCACTAGAGTGGAGGTTTTAAAAAATAAAACGAATTGTGATCACATCTCGAATTATGCCTTAGAAGTTGCGTTATTTGGAGTAACATTTTTAGACTTTTTAAAAACAAAAATCTAAGGTTTCGGACTTTTTCAAAAAGTCGATTTTAATTGTTAAACGTTAAAAATAAGTGATAATTACTTTGAATAATTTTTTCATATTTTTTTCTGAAACTACATTTAAATACCAACAAAACGTTGTCCAACTTTTTTAAGATATCTATATTTTTTACTGGTCAAAATTATTTGAAAATTTAAATTTTTTAATTTTTTTGAAAAAAAATGATATTTTGAAAAATTGATTACTTAACACCGACAAGGTATAAGCATCTGAAAATTTGAGAACATGTTGGATTTGATATGTACTAAACTAAAAAAAAATTAATCGAAGGGGGTCTGGTCTAAAAGTGAGTGATTTGGCCTGGAATGCCCCTTTTATATATATTATAATTTTTCTACATATGTACATACATTTATGTAAAAAATATCATTAAATTACACATACATAATATAATGTACCTTTTTGTAAAATATTTAAGCCTTTTTCTTGCTCTTTTAACTTTTTTTTCTACTTGTACTTTTCCTAAATTTCGTTTAACTAATTTATGTAAATTGTTTTATATAGAGACGATATATCATATAACCCATACAGCCAGTAATAACATGTTTATATGTATGTATTCCAAAAAATACTGTAGCTACAGACAACACACACACATACATCTATCCATATTTATAAGCAAACACCAAGCTAACAACATTTTATATACATATTTACAGTCATTCATACACCTACTTTGAAACAGAAGTGTAAAAAGAACACTTAATTCAATTTCCGTTTCCTTTCACAAAGATGTTATGTTTTCCGTTTTTTAATGCTTGTAAGAGTACCTATACATGTACAATGTACATTGTACATGTGTGTTGAAAATTTGTAAGACAATAATATAAGTATACTAAACTGACACACACACACACTAACACCTTAACGCCCTTAAGTTATGATTTTACAACAACAGATGAAAAAAAAAAAAAAAAATCGCACAATATTTTTTTATTTGTATTCTCCAGGTAGACAGATGTAAACACTTATAGACTCATATGTGTGAGTGTGTGCCATTTTTTATATGTTTAAGGTATTTTATAAATAAAAGAACATTAAAAATGTATACTTTTTGGTAAGCTTTTGAAACCATAATTATAAATAGAATTTAAAATAAAATATTTAAGGATTTATTTTGAGGTTAAGGCATAACATTATTTATAAGCCCTTAAAATGTTCCAAGTATTTAATGGATATCAGTTATCTAAGAGAATTACAAGTAAATTTTTAATTTTGGAATATACCGCTACCTTAAAGAAGAGTTAAAGCTAAAAGAAATTTCCGGTGGCAAGGTAGGGGGAGGGTGCCAGCACCCTCTCTGGAGACAAGTTTTGGGATCAGACAATTTTTTAATCGAAAAATATTCTTGGCATTTGGAATATTTTTACATAAAAAATCAAAATTAATTCGGAAAATTTTCTGGACAAAAAATATTTAGAATTTGAAAGATTTTTTTACAAAAATGTTTCAGAATTTGAAAATTGAAAATCAAAATCTGAAAACTTCCTTTACGAAAAATGTCTCAGAATCTGAAAAATGTATCAAATTCTGAAGATTTTGTCTTTTGAATCTAAACATCTAGAGAAAAATAAATTAGAATTTGTCTTTCTTTTTCAGGAATTTAGAATTTGATTTTTTTTTTTCAGAAATCTAATAATGTTTCGCTGCATATGTTAAATATTTAAGAATTTCAGAATTTGTCGATACGAAAAATGCCTCAGATAGATAAGAAATCTTCTATAAGAAAAATGTATCAGAGTCTAAGAATTTTTCTTTTCGAAAAATGCCTAAGAATCTGAACCTTTTTCTATACGTAAAGTGTCTCAGAATCTGAGAATTTTTTTTACGAAAAATTTTTTAATATCTGAAAATTTTCTATACGAAAAATGTTCCAGAATCGCTGAATTTTTCTGTATGAAAAATGGGTACTGCGCAATAACTCCCAAATGAAATTACTCCCAAAAAATAAATGAAACAACTCCCAAAAATTTTACATACGATTTGGGACTTATTTCATTATGAAATTAGTCCCAGTGAAGTGGGACTTATTGCACAAATTTTGTTGGGATTTATTTCATTATGAAATAACTTCCAAATGAAAAAAACCCCAACAAAAAACAGATTGGGAGTTATTTCATTTCTTGTTAAGCATTGGGAGTTATTTCATCAATGGTGGGACTTATTTCATTTTAAATGAAAACAATATACACCTCTGTGCAATTGTTTTTTTTTTTTTGCTTAAAATTTTTTATGCGTAGCCGGCCTTCGGCCGGGCTTAGGGATTACAAAATCCATGCATTAAGCCCACCCTCTCCGCAAAGTAAAGTTTTCTAGGGTAGCAGGCCTTTACGCTATCAAATTTGCCTCAAAAAGGCCTGATAACCCAAATAGCTTTGGTTTGCAGAGAGGGTGGGTTTAAGGTACTGCGCAATAACTCCCAAATGAAATAGGTCCCAATGAAACAATTCCCAATGAAATAAGTTCCAAGAAAAATGAATTAACTCCACACTTTAAAAAATGAAATAACTCCCAAAGGAAAAATGAAATATGTCCCAATATTTGGGAGTTATTTAAAATCAAATTAATAACTCCCAAAAAAATGAAAGAACTCCCAATGAAATAAGTGCCAAAGAAAATGAAATAAGTTCCCATTGTTTTTTTGTAATAAAGGTTTTCTGCGTAGCCGTCCTTCGGCCGGGCTTAGGGATTACATACTTCATGCATTAAACCCACCCTCTCTGCAAACCAAAGCTTTTTGGTTATCAGGCCTTTTTGAGGCATAAAAAATTTGATAGCTTAAAGGCCTGCTACCCTAGAAAACTTTACTTTGCGGAGAGGATGGGTTTAATGCATGGATTTTGTAATCCCTAAGCCCGGCCGAAGGCCGGCTACGCAGAAAAAATTTTAAGCAAAAAAAAAATTATTGCACAGACGTGTATATTGTTTTCAATTAAAATGAAATAAGTCCCACCATTGATGAAATAACTCAAAATGCTTATCAAGAAATGAAATAACTCCCAATCTATTTATTGTTGGGGTTTTTTTCATTTGGAAGTTATTTCATAATGAAATAAATCCCAACAAAATTTGTGCAATAAGTCCCACTACACTGGGACTAATTTCATAATGAAATAAGTCCCAAATCGTATGTAAAATTTTTGGGAGTTGTTTCATTTTTTTTTTGGGAGTTATTTCATTTGGGAGTTATTGCGCAGTACCTGGGTTTAATGCATGGAGTATGTAATCCCTAAGCCCGGCCGAAGACCGGCTACGCAGAAAAACTTTATTACAAAAAAACAATGGGAACTTATTTCATTTTCTTTGGCACTTATTTCATTGGGAGTTCTTTCATTTTTTTTGGGAGTTATTATTTTGATTTTAAATAACTCCCAAATATTGGGACATATTTCATTTTTTCTTTGGGAGTTATTTCATTTTTTAAAGTGTGGAGTTAATTCATTTTTCTTGGAACTTATTTCATTGGGAATTATTTCATTGGGACTTATTTCATTTGGGAGTTATTGCGCAGTACCTGAAAAATGTATCGGAATCAGAGAATTTTTCTATACGGAAAATGTCTCAGAATCTGAGTGTCTTTCTATATGCAAAATTTTTTAGAATTTGAAAATTTTTCTGCATGAACATTTTTGTAGAATCTGGGAATGTTTTATATAAATTTTTTTTTAGAATTTGAAAATTTTTCTATACGAAAAATGTCTCAGAATCTGACAATTTTTCTAAACGAAAAATGTCTTAGAATTTGAGAATTTTTCTATTCGAAAAATTTCTCAAAATCAGAGACTTTTAAAGCGAAATATATCTTAATATCTTAGGATTTTTTAACACGGAAAATGTCTCAGAATCTGAGAATTTTTCTAAGTATACGAAAAATATCTCAGAATCTGAAAATTTTTCCATACCAAAAATGTTTTAGAACCAAAACAATTTTTCTATACGAAAAATGTATAAGAATTTGAGAATTTTTCTATATGAAAAATATCTCAAAATCTAGGTTTTTTTCGATACGAAAAATGTCTCAGAATCTCCAAATTTTTTCTATACGAATAATGTCTTAGAATCTGAACATTTTTATTCGAAAAATGTCACAGAATCTGAGAATTTTTTCTACGAAAAATCTGAAAGTTTTTAGTCACATAATATGTCTTAAGCTCCGAGATTTTTTCTGTACAAAAAATGTCGCAGAATCTGTGAATTTTTCTATACGAAAAATGTCCCAGTAGTTAATAATTTTTCTATACGAAAAATGTCTTAGAGTCTAAAAATTTTTCAATACGAAAAGTTGTCAAAATTTTTCTATACGAACAATTTCTTAGAACCAGAAAATTTTTCTATTTGAAAAATTTCTCAGAATTTAAGAATTTTTTCACATGAGAAACTTCTCTAAATCTGAGAATTTTTTTATATGAAAAATTTCTTGAATGTGAGAGTTTTTTAAATAAAAAATTTCACCGAATCTGAGAGTTTTTCTGTATAAAATTTTTTTTCAGAATCAAAAAAATGTATTAGAATCTGAAAATTGTTCTACATAAAAAATGAATCTGTTTCTATTAACGAAAAATGTTTCTGAATCTGAAAAATTTTCAATTCAAAAAAAATCCTCGGAATTTGATTTTTTTTAGAAAAGAAGAATATTTCTACATGAAAAAAAGTCTGAGAAATTGAGAATTTTTCTTAGAAGCTGTGAAATTTTCTAAATGAAAAATTTCTCAGAGTCTGAAAGTTCTTCTATATAAAAAATTTCTCAGAAAATGAGAATTTTCCTATATGGAAAATTTAGTAGAGTCTAAAAATTTTTCTACATGAAAAATTTCTCAGAATCTGAGAACTTTTTTATATGAAAAATTTCTTAGAATTTATGAATTTTTCTAAATGACAAACTTCTTAGAATCTGAGAATTTTTCTATATGAAAAATTTATCAGTATTTCAAAATTTTTCTATATGGAAAATTTCTCAAAATCTAACAATTTTTTTAAACTAATTGTTGTCAGAATTTTTCTATACAAAAAATGTCTCAGACTCTGAGAATTTTTTTAAACGAAATATGTCTCAGAAACTGAAATTTTTTAACATTTTTTTTTTCCTTTATTTATTCCACTTGGGAACATAGGGCTTCTACAAGATTTTTCCAACTTAATCTACTGTTACATATTGTTTTAATTTCGTCGAAAGTTTTATCTAATATTTTGAGTTCTTGCGTGATTGTTCTACGCCAAGAGTTCTTTGGACGACCGGAGCGTAGGCTCCCTTGAGGATTCCATTCTAAAGCAGTCCTCGCGATGCTACCGTTTGGCTTTCTTAATGTGTGACCTATCCATTTCCATTTTCTTTTCGTTATTTGGCAGGTTATAGGTAACTCGTTCGACAACCTCCAGAGATCTGCGCTTGTAATTGTGTTTGGCCAAAAGATACGACAAATTATGCGCAGACATTTGTTTATAAAGACTAGTAGTCTCTGGGCTATGACATTAGTCATCAGCCATATTTTTTAACATGATAATGTTTTAACATGATAATGATTTTAGACTGGTGTCTAATTTAAAAAATTTGCAGGACGCAACCTCAGTTTCCCTATATAAGCTAACAATTAACGAAAAAGAGAACAAAAATTACTATTTTCATTTTCTTAAAACCAAAAATATTAATAACTTGGGTTTGTAACTTGGATAATAATTAACCCCGTTGTGAAGAAAACCGTTTTACACCAGCTGGCGAATAAAAAGTAACGTAATTATTTAAAAAAAAAAAAAAAATTTAATAAATTTTTTTTCTTCAACAAATTTTTTTTTCATAAATTTTTTTTTCGTCAATTTTTTTTTTCCTCAAATTTTTTTTTTCATCAGTTTTTTTTTCATTCATTTTTTTTTTCATCAAATTTTTTTTTTTCATCAAAATTTTTTTTTCATACATTTTTTTTATCATTTTTTTTTTCATCAAATTATTTTTATTATTAATTTTTTTCTCACCAAAAAAATTTTTTTTTATCAATTTTTTTTTACATCAAAAAATTTTTCTTTTCATCAAAAAAATTCAAACAAAAAAATTTTTCATCAAAATTTTTTTTAACAAAAATTTTGGGTTCATTAAATTTTTTTAACAATAATTTTGTTTTTTGTTAAAAAAAATCATTTGTTTTTACCAAAACTACTTTTTCGCCAAGTCTAAGCTTTTCGCATAAAAATTTTCCATTTGTTTATCAAACTTACATAAAACCAGTGAGAGTGTTATAGTCGTTGGTGCCGAATCTTTTATACTCTTCAAAATGTAAAAACACTTTTTTGCACTTACTTTTGCACTCACTTACGAAATGTACAGTTATTTTGGTTTTTTAATGGGGTCCTCGACTGATATTTTAATTCGGTTTGCATGAAATAGCAAAGTAATATAACTTTTTTTTTTTCTAAAAAACTTTGCATTGGCAAGTACACCCAAATCTTTCGCAAAACATTATCATAATTTAATGTTTTGGGCAAGAGTACAAAATTCGCAGGCATTTTTTTCATGGAAAATGTCTTAGAATCTGAAAACTTTTTTAAACGAAAAATGTCCCAGAATCTGAAAATTTTCTTTAGGAATAATATCCGAAAATCTAAGAGTTTTTTTTTTGAAAAAATGGTTTATGAGCTGAAGGAGATGTGCCGAAAAACCAACAATATTTGTAGTCCCCTAGATAAAAAAAAATCTTTTTATCAAAGAGAAATGTCTTTAATTTATTGGTTACAACATCATTTAAAATCATTTTTAAGAAAATGATCGACAAGAGATTCTGGTGGGAATCAAACCCACGATCCCCACGTGTATAGACTAGCACGCTACCAACTAGTCTATATGAACCCCCTTGTGGAGTATCAAATTTAAAAACAAAGTTAGGAAAATTAGGAAAATTTAGTTTTAAAAAAATAATAACATTAAGAAAAACATGAGGAAAATTCATAAAAAATAGGACAGTTCAGGATAAATATAAAAAAAAAATTAATAAAAATTTTATTAAAATCCAAAAAAAATGTAGGAAATTTATAAAATATTTAAAAAAAAAAATTATATGAGAAGATCCTAAAAAAAAATTGAAAAACTCAGCAGAATTCTAATTAATTTTAATTAAAAAATAAATTTTGTTTAATTTGACTTTTAAAATATTATACTTTGAGGTCATTATTTCCTTTACTAATTAAAACCTCATAGAATAATTTTCAAGAAAATTATTTTTCTGTTTTAAATTTATTTATGTATGTTGGTCATTTTTGCAAGACTTAATCGTCAAATTACGATCGTAATCTTACTACGGTGGTACAATTTTTTTCTTTTAAATTTTAATGAGAGCAGAGTCGAATATGTATTAATATTTTAACTAGAACATAAACGATTTGTCATTTAAATTCCCTTTGCTACCCGCAAAAAAGGGTTTTTATATTTGCTATATAATCTTGACAATCGAATCTAACAAACTCTGAGACAAGTATCGATTAAGTCCTGCAATAATGCCAATATAAATAAATTTAAAACAAAAAAATAATTTTCTGGAAAATTATTCTATGAGAATATTCAGTTCAGTTCAGTTAGTAAAGTAAAGGAAATAATGACCTCGATCTAAAATCAACCTAATCAAAATATAACTCTGTAGATTTTTTAAAAAGTTAGAAAATTAAAAATGATTCAAATCAGAAAAGTTCTAAAAATTTAAACAGAAAAACAGTTTTGTCAATTTTCGATTTAACATATCAATTTTCATCACTACTTTTTCTCCCTCAACTGTTGGAATATTTACTTTGCGTAATTAAGTTAATGTACAATATAAATTGCATGTGTGTGTAGTTAATTTTTTTTTTAAGAATCATATATGTTTGTACAAGATTGTGCATTTCACAATACAATTTATTATTAATGTTTGTAGATTAAATAAAGTTTTAATGATTATGCGTAAATAAACATAAAAAGTCAAACCAATAGGAAACCATGACAAGTCATGCTTAATAATGATGAGTGTATAATATTTAAGGCAAAATAAGAAACATATAAAAATTTTACTATTTAATGAGTGGTAAAGTGAAAACAGAAATTAAGAAATGACTAATGCTGTGTTTTTCAAAAAGTGGATTTATTTTCGGATTAATCTTATTTAGTTTAAATTAAATATTTTAACATGCCAAAACAAATTTGAAATATTTTTTTCCGTAATCTACGATAAATTAGCAATTATAATCTGAAAAAATTATAAAAAAATTTGGAAAATGAAAAAAGTTATAAATAAATCAAAATTAATCCAAAGTGGACTTATTAAATCCTAAAACTTAATTGGATTAATTTTGATTTATTTATAACTTTTTTAATTTTCCAAATTTTTTTATCGTGTTTTCGGATTATAATTGCTAATTTATCATAGATTACGGAAAAAAATATTCCAAATTTGTTTTGGCATGTTAAAATATTTATTTTAAACAAAATAAGATTAATCTGAAAATAAATCCACTTTTTGAAAAACACAGCATAAGTAAATTAAATAAAAAGCAGTTGTGAGTGACACAATAAAGTACCCTACATGAAAATTTATGTTGGTTGTATTAATTCAAAATTCGATTGCTGTTACTATAATTAGTTATGACAAAAAAAAAAAACGATTGTTGCTTCAATTAAAAATGACATTATATCAATCGTATATAGTTTTGACTACTGTTATTTACTGACGATAATCTTTATATAAATGTTTTGACCGAATTATAGTTCTTTGAAATAATGTTCATTTGGAAATTATCAAACCGTGGCGAATCTTATCCCCAGCTTAACGATTAAAAAAATATAATTACAGCAGTTGAATTAACAAAAAAAAAAAAACTACTAAAACACAACCATCAAAATAAGAAATAACGTAACGATAAAGGCAAAAACAAAACAATTTTCTTTTTACTAGCAAAGTGAAATCATTTTGTAAGACTCATTTACTTGTTAGCTAAGTGTTTTTCCTTTTAACGTTTTTTTTTTCTTCAAAGCAATTAAGTGAAAAGTAACACTAAAAGTATGTTTTTGTGTATTTTTTTTTCATAACACGATTTTTATGTATATGGGGCATTCCATGTCAAATCGGACACTTTGAAATTTTTTTTTTTTAGATTTTCCCAATTTGTTAACAGTTTTTAGTACTCTTCGAAAACTCCTTCGTGGTAAATTTTCAGATTTTTTTGATGACCCGTTCGTTCAAAAGATATCGAATTTTAAAAAATTGGGAGTTTGTTCCTTTACTCAAACTTCTTTTACTCATAACTTCTTCAATAATGGTTTAAATTTAAATTTTTTTTTTTCAAAATTTTTGTTTTTTACGTACTTTAAAAAAAAATCCCAAAAAATTCGTAAAAGCGCTCTTGTATGCGATTTTTAAGTTTTAAATTTTTAAATCTCATTTTTGAAAATGTTTGTACTCTTCGATTTTTTAAAAAAATTTTTTCTGTAAAACTTCTATCGATTCTACAAATTTTTTGCCCTGGAGGATCGGATAACAATTATTACTATTTTTTTAAAAAATTTTATTGTAATTTTCCAATCTTAAAATTATTTCTACTGCTCCAATAGTGCGTCATAGAGGAGTCATTAATAAGACCAACCCCCATTAATTTTTACGTCTTAACATTTCTTTGGAACAAACTAATACCCTATCTCCAATTTCTAAGGGGGCTCCCACACAAAACGACATTTTTTAAAATTTGCTCCAACCGCTCTAACTGCCCTAATAGTGCCCTTAGAGCAACAAATTGTATGACCGACCCACAATATTTTTTTAGTCCAAACATTTTCTCAGATCACACCTACCCTCTATCTCTAATTGTTAAGGCGGTCCCCATACAATTTATTTTTTTATTTTTTGTAAATTTGTTTTATTTAATCAGCTTTTACCGGTCCAATGGTGCGTTCCAGAGGGGTCATTCGTGAGACCGACCGCCATTTATTTTTACCCTACATTTTTTTAAAACATACCTACGCCCTATCTCCACTACCTAAGTAGGCTCCAAAACAAATAACAGTTGGAGCAAATTTTATAAAAATTTAATTTTGAATGGAAGCCTACTTAGGGAGTGGAGATAGAGCGTAGGTATGTTTTAAAAAAATGTTGTAGGGTAAAAATAAATGGAGGTCGGTCTCACTAATGACCCCTCTCGGACGCACCATTGGACCGGTAGAAGCTGATTAAATAAAACAAATTTACAAAAAATAAAAAAAAAATTGTATGGGGACCGCCTTAACAATTAGAGATAAAGGGTAGGTGTGTTCAGGGAAAATATTTGGACAAAAAAAATATTGTGGGTCGGTCATACATTTTGTTGCTCTAAGGGCACTATTAGGGCAGTTAGAGCGGTTGGAGCACATTGTAAAAATTGTCGTTTTGTGTGGGAGCCCCCTTAGAAATTGGAGATAGGGTATTAGCTTGTTCTAAAGAAATTTTAAGACGTCAAAATTAATGGGGGTCGGTCTTATAAATGACCCCTCTATGACGCACCATTGGAGCAGTAGAAATGATTTTAAGATTAAAAAAATTACAATTAAATTTTTTCAAAAAATTATTAAAACTGTTAATTATCGTTATCCCACGGTCCTCCTGGGCAAAAAATTTGTAGAATCGATAGAAGTTTTACACCAAAAAATTTCAAAAAAATCGAAGAGTACAAACATTTTCAAAAATGAGATTTAAATTTTAAAACTTTAAAATCGCATACTAGAGCGCTTTTAAGAATTTTTTTGGGATTTTTTTTTAAAAGTACGTAAAAAAACAAAAATTTTTTAAAAAAAATTTTGAAATTTTAACCACTATTGAAGAAGTTATGAGTTAAAGAAATTTGAGTAAAGGAAAAAACTACCAATTTTTAAAAATTCGATATCTTTTGAACGAACGGGTCATCAAAATAATCTGAAAATTTACCACGAAGGAGTTTTCGAAAAGTACTAAAAACTGTAAACAAATTGCGAAAATCTAAAAAAAAAAAAATGTTCAAAGTGTTCGATTTGACATGGAATGCCCCATATATAAACATAAACTCAACAGTAATTATGATTTTCTTTTTCATTTTTATTTACTAAGATATACTATATACACATACAGTGTCGATCTAAACATTTCAATAATTGCAAAGGGATCTACAAATTCTGAAAAATTTTGGAATAATCTAGATAACATTGAAAAACAAGTAAATGTCGAAAAAAAAAAATATTTTCAGTCATAATATTCTGACAAAAAGGCGGACATCGCTAGATCACTGATCTATAACACTGGTTTTCATATTAAAAAAAAAATTGCGATCCACGACATTTTGCATTAATTTCCGATGTAAAATTTTAGGCTGAATCCGAAATAAAACAGTTTTCGAGATGTTCCCATCTTTTCAAATTTTCATCTTTTCAAAAAAGTGGTTTTACTCTAATATCTCCGACACAAATTCAAATCCATGAATTTGATAGACCAAATCTGCTTTGGTGGATAAAAATCTCTGTAAACGAGTTTGTGTAATTTACATATTTATGGGACCAGTCCAATCTTTCGATGAGTTACATACGGAATGACAAACTTATATGTATAGTAAACATTGTATACTCTGACACTAACAATAGGTGAAGGGTATTAAAATTAAATAAATTTAGTAAATCGGAAAACTTTAGTTAGGAACGTACTAAAAAACGTGCAAGATTCAGAAAATTCTGTAAAAATAAAAACATAAGCAGAAAAAATGATTGATTTTTAATTTTTTGGTAAAAAATTCTGACCGACACTGTACTTAGAATTATTACTAACTAAATGATGTATGGTTGTTATATAGTAATTGTGTTAATAGAATAATGTTAAAATGCTTTCAACAGCAACATTAGTATATAAATTGCTTAAGAAATTTACTGAGAAAATAGTCATAGTCAAGTTGCCAGGTGATTATGGTCTTTCACCATATGCAGTATTTGGGTTAATAAAGTTTGGAATTTCTAGTTTTAATTTTTATTACAAAATAATTTTGAGTAGAGATTTTCTTGCTCGAGGTCAGTTATCTTTACAACTAAAAACAAATTTTAGACTTTGAATTGATCAAGAAATACAAAAATTTATTGTATATGGGGCATCCCATGTTAAATCGCAAACACTCAGACCCGACCCCCTTCGATTATTTTTTTGGATATATTTTAGTACGTATTAAATGAAATTTGCACTCAAATTTTCAGCCTTTTATTCTAAGCTAGAGTTGAGTAATCAATTATTTAATATTGCGGTTTTTTCAAAAAAAAAATAAGAAATTGAAATTTTCAATTAGTTTTGACCAGTAAAAAATATAGATATCTTAAAAGAAGAAAATTATGAAAAAATTATTCAATGTAACTATCCCTTATTAAATATTAAAATCGACTTTTTGAAAAAGTCCGAAACCTTAGATTTTTTTTCTCTACTGTAAATTACGCAAATTTTAAGGCATAATTCGGGATGTGATCTCAATTCGTTCTATTTTTTTCAAATTTTGAAAATTGCACTTGTTTTTTTACTCTAGTTTATTTTAATGGTGCTCCTGATGATGTTACTCGATGAGGATCGAAATATTGGCAGTGAATAAAGAAGATTTATTAAACAAAACACTGGCCTTGAGCTCGATTATTTATTTACTTAATTAAAATTTGAAAGGTAGAATAATTACAATTACAACTACAATTAAAATTTAAGATTTTTTTTTTTAAGTGTAAAATTTTTTTTTTAAGTGTAACATTTTTTTTTGAGTGTAAATTTTTTTGGGATGTAAAAATTATTTGAGTGACAAAATTACTGTTTTAAATATTTTTTGTCTTGAATAAAGTGAAACCAATCAAAAATCATGATTTCTTTTTTCATGAACACCAATGCCAAAAACGTATTAAATACAAATGGAATTGAGTGCTAAAGCTGTTTTTTAGAAATTTAAATTTTTTTTTTATTAGTAAAAAATATTTTTTTAAAAAATAGTTCGAGGCCACCTTTATGTTTAACATCACAAGTTTTACAAAATTATTAAAAATTTTAGCCTGCTTTTGTGGGTTTTTTGGGTTGTTTTAAAGAACATTGTTACTAATAACACAACACTCATTTTCCTGTTTGAATTCTGGTGTTCAATTTTAGTAGACTTTGATCTCCTGATTCCAAATCTGTTCATCAAATTTTTCCATCACGTCCAGATTTTTAGATATTCACGGTTGAAAATGCGAAAAATAACAATTTTTGCATTATTTGGAAGCCTGCACAGCAGCCATTCAGTGGAATACAAATCTGGTATAAAGCGCAAAAGTATAATTTGTCTATGGTCTCCAAAATGGAAAACATTTTTTTTCTAAATATTGCGTTTTGTTGGGTTACACTTGCGTTTTAAAATGATACTGTTAAAATTACAATTTTTGTAAAAAAGGTAAGGTAGATAGATGCCTTATGATATTTTTCAAAGAAAAACTAAAAATATAAATATTTTACAAATTTAAGTTTTCTGTGTTATTTTTCGTATAAACCAGAAGATATCTTTATTGGGTTTAAAAGTCTATAAGAAAGAATGAACTTTTGGCTAAACTTTGAGATTATCACATTAAAGATTGATCATCTGATTTTTGTTTTAGAGCCTTTTAAAAAGTGTGCTTTTTCTAATTTTTTCACAGTGTTTTTTTTTTACATATATGTTTGGCCAATAATAGTGCAACAACTTCAAATTTTGTTCATCATATATTTGAGACCATAGTTCAATTCTACTCTAACGCTTTATACCAGATTTTTATTCTACCCAGTGGCTGCTGTGCAGGCTTTCAAAAAAGGCAAAAATCGCGTTTTTTCGCATTTTCAACAGCGAATAATTAAAACTCTAGATGTGATGGAAAAATTTTGAGCACAGATTTGGAATCAGCGAGTCAAAATTTTTTAAAATTTTATATGAAACTTCAAACCGGAGCCAAAAAACTTCGAGCGGTGTAATTTATTAGGAAACTTTCCCATTTAACCCAGCAAAACTTTGGTAATGGGTAGTGATTATATAACACATTACCAGGTAATGTATATAACTTATTTGTAGCATTATTTTATGATGTCTTACCAAACATTTGTTCCACAACGTATTATTTTCAAGTGAAAAATATTGCAGTACTAATAATTTGCTTCGTTGCATGATTTTTGGAAAAAATATATTTCATATTTATTATTTCTAAACATTAAATCATGGATGACTTATATTTGGTTACATTATGTATTATTTGAAAGTTTGAAATAATGCATTATTTATAATTGGATGCATAATGCATTACAATAACATAAAAAAAAATATTATTTTATAAAAAAATGCATAAGGTTAAACTAGAGATGGGCTCACGACAGGAAATTTCTAACGACACACACTCACGAGCATATTTTATCTACTTACACTCACTTACAATCACGTGAGTAAATTTAATACAAAATTACTTTTTCACTACTCGTATCACCTTATATATTATCTTCTGGTATGCTATATTATTTCATTTCTCGTAACCTATAAAATATCATATATTTTACACCTTACTCGTATTCTTCGTTATAAATTTATGACTTATTTTATACCTTACTGGTATTCTTTGTGATAATGTGGATGCATTACTTTGAGTCTCATCGCCTGTTAAAATCATTAATGCTGCAATGTATAAAATAAGAGATCCTATACCTTATTTTATACCTTATTTGGTAATCTAAGTTTTGCTGGGAAGTTATTAAAATAAAACAAGTAAAAAAGTTAAATTCGGCCTTGCCGAATGTAGTGATACCCTCCACAATTTCAAAAAGATTATTGCAAAAAACTTTATTTAAAAGGAAATTACTTTTGAAAAAAAAAATTTTTTTTGAAAAAAAAAATTTCGCGAAAAAAAAATTTTGGTAAAAAAAATCCGCGATTTTTTTTTTTTGTGTTCGTACTTGTTTAAATATCATTTGGTGTTCAATTATGTTCACACATGCCAACCAGAAGCCGAATTAAAGCATTTTGTATTTTTAGGTTATGTTGAATGTACTGAAATTTTTGGGGTGTGCTTACATTTTCGTTCATAACTTTTGAACCGCTGCACAGTGATTCGTTCCCATATATCGAGTGGGCAAAAATAGAATATTGGTCGCAGATTTCTGAAATTTGGTACACAAGCATTAAATTATCTAATCAAGAAAAAAACGAGTTTTTGGAAAAATCGGAGCAAGGACACGCCTACCCCCCATATATCCTGAAATTTAAATATGTGATTAAAACTACAAAAATGGTCACAAAATTCCCAAACTTTGTCAATGTTACCAATTTTAATATAGTATTTTATGTGTAAATTTTTTTCTATATTGAAGCAAGGACTCGTGTGGGTGCCATATATCCTTTTTCTTAAAAATATTGTAAATCGCTCAAAAATTACTCGATACCCTTGAAATTTTTTGTAAAAATTTAAATTAGTGATGTCAATGTGTGTGCCAAATTTCGCTGAAATCGGTTTTGTAAAACAAAAGTTATTTATATATCCTTTTTAAAAACTGCAATAAAGTGTTAATATAGTTTAATCACAAAAATAAAATAGAAAGAGTTGTCAACGATTTTCCAAATTTGGTACGCAGGCACAAAATTAATTAATAGAAAAAAATAAAAATTTTGAGCAAATCGGAGGAAGGACATTTGTACCTGTCGTATATCCTGAAATTTAAAGGTGGAGTTTTAGCCACAAAACTTGATATAAAATTACTTAACTTAGTTATTGTCTTAGAAATTTAGATAGCTATCGACGTACAACGTTTGTATTTTAATCTGAGCAAGGACTCGCGTGGCTGCCATATATCCTTTTTCTTGAAATCGCTGTAACTATTTTAAAAATCTTTTAATTGCTATCAAATTTTAAATATAGATTAGATCAATTGTCGTCAATAAGTGTGCCAAATTTCGTTGAGTTGCTTGCAGTAACCAAAAAGCTGTTAATATATCCTTTTTTTAAATATGGTCAAAAATATAAAAATACATAATAACTGCAAAAACAAAACATTCGCAACACTTATTTCCTATTGCATTACGAAAATAAATTTATTCAAAATAAGTTTAAAGTAAACTCGTTTAATACTCGCTTTATTTCTAAGTATATACCGCGTTAATAACAAAAAACTTAAAAAAAAAAAATTTTTTTTGGGTACTTCAAATTTTTTATTTATTTTTTTTCGTTTTTTTCAAAAACTTAGTTATTTTTATTATTTGATCGTATAGAAAACAGTCCAGGATGTTAAAAAAACCAATAAAAAATAATTTTTAAGTACGAACTTTTTTTATGTATCTCAAAAAAAATTTTGGTTCTGATTTGGGATACCAACGAAAATCAAATACTGGTTTTAAAGCAAAATGGCCCACTGTATACTTATTTTATCGAATTATTTACTATAAATTTATGGTATACAATACAATAAATCCTTTTATATAAAAAAACACTAAAATGTTGATGTATTTTTTAAATTTATTTACAGTTAATAAAATAAAAAATAAAAAAAAAATAATCCAATTTTTGATTTTTTTAAATTTTTTTTTTTTTCAACTTAAAAAAAAAACTTAGTTATTTTTATTCTTTGATCTTATAAAACATAGATAAAAGTACAAAAAAAATAAAAAACAAAAAAATTTTATTCACGAACTTTTTTTATGAAGGCCATTAAAATTTGGTGATTTTGGGGATTTTAGTAAAAGTCGTAGATAACTTTTAAAGCAAAACGGCCCACGTACTGCATATTTTTTTTCTGATTTTTTATTATATTTTTACAGAATACTATATAATATATCAATGTGTAAAGAAAAAATACTTAATATTGGATTTTTTTTCTAATATTTTTTCCATTAATAATAAAGCTTTTGAAAAAAATTAAATAAAGTCACAAAAAAAACCTAACTTTTTTCCAACTTCAGACAAAAACTTAGTTATTTTTATTGTTTTCCCTTATAAACCATAGTCCGAGCTATCGAAAAAGCGAAAAAAATAATTTTTTGACTCACGAACTTTTTTTATGCATTCCATCAAAATTTGTCAATTTTTGGGGATTCGGTAGAAAAAATATAGATTTCAGAGCATTACAAAAATGTATTTTAAGATTAATTCTAAAAAATTGCAAATACAACTTTTAGCAAATATATTTAAGTAACTTTTGCAAAAAAAAGTTCATTGATTTCTTTAAAATTCGATTTTTAATAATTATTTTAGTAAACCTATAAAAATCAATTTTTAGGTTTTAACACAATAGCGTTGAATTTCCATACTTTAGCGCCCTCTTGTGGCAACATATGACTTCTTAAAAATAAGAAAAGTACATATTTCTTTTAGTTTACTATTAAACTGTAAAAATACAAAAAATCATCAACATTGAAGACATACTTTTTTTTTTGATTTTTGCCAATGAAACGAATCACTGTGCGCTGAACCGATATCGCTCAAATGCAATACCAAACTTCTCGGGAGAACTTCCAATAAATATGTTAAGTTTCAGTCATCTCTGTGCAATATCTTGTCCGCGACAGCATTTTCCACAGACAGACAGACAGACAGACAGACGGACAGACGGACAGACGGACAGACGGACATCGCTAGAATGTCTTAAAATCGATCGGGCATCATGAATATATATACTTTATGGGGTCCCAGATCGATATTTCGATGAGTTACAAACAGAATGACAAACTTATATATACCCTCTATCACTAGAGTGGAGGGTATAAAAAACCAGGTACAATTTAGTCATAAACATCATAGCAGACACTAGTGATAATAAAACACGTGTTTTTTTGTTTCTTTATAAGCCATTTAAGTTACTTGCCAACTATCCCACTACCACAAAATGCTAAACAACCGTTTATGATGTTATAATGAGATTTCTACAACTGCCACTATAACAAGTAACTATTTTGGCAAAATATAAAAACATGCAGCTGAAGCAAAAACAAACATGGTGTTTTTATTATGGTTGAGATATGGGTAATGACTGTAATCTTGTATAAAACAGATATAACATATATGTAAGGATATGGCCAGTCGTTACATGTCAAGTTCACATAAGACTAATTTAAGGTGAGTATATAAACATGCTTTTTATATGTAACAGCATTAAATAGATTAGAATTTTTGTTAGTCCTTTTAGTTAAGTCATTTTTGTAAGAAACGTATCGTGATATTTATCTTCAAATATACACGAATATTGTTAAAGAAAATCGAGAGAGATACATACTTCAGATTAAAACAGAAAAATTCCGCAAAAGTCGTAAATATTCAGAAAAATTACGAAAAAACTTAAAAATTAAAACAGATAAACAACAAGAAGAAAAGTTAAATTATTGTTTCTGTAAAGACAGTCGAGCTCAGGCTCTAATTATAATTATGTATTATAATTTTTTGATTTGTTATATATGGTTTTGAATTGAGAAAAGTGTGAAAGAAAAATTTAAATTTTTCTAAAAATTTAAGACATCCTGGTTTGTTTCTTACTAGTTTCATATTATCCAGTTATAATAATCTTCAGAAAAACTTTTAATGTCAAATTTATTTAGTTAATAGTCAATAAAACTCTATATGTGAAAATTATTTACAGATCGCAGCCGACAAGGATTGAACTCATCATCATCTGTAATACTTTGCTATTAACTGCTTGTAACGTACAATCACTCTAGACCGATACGCCAAGTAGGCTGTTAAGCAAGTATCAACTAAATCTGATTTTTTCGATTCGAGTGTGGTTGTTGCTGTTGTTTTTTTCTCACAGAAGACTTGTTATTGTAATTGTGTAAACAAACTTTTATTTTTAGTAATCATTATTCTTCTTCCTCTCCTTCATCAATTCTGATCTAAGTACTTATTTTTGCAAACATTGCCAGACATGGTCTATATTTTAGACACAAATGTTAGGTGTTGCCATTTTTCCAAAGATACTGATTGCCACTTAGGGCGACTTATAGTCGTTATTTTTAAATTATTGTTTCTGTAAAGACAGTCGAGCTCAGGCTCTAATTATAATTATGTATTATAATTTTTTGATTTGTTATACACTCCGCATCATAACTATAGCCGCATTGCATTTTTCGGTTTATTTAATGTTCAAGAAGTATTTTTATAAAACCTATTATGGTATATTACAGTGTTATAACAGTTCTCTTGTTTTTGTAAATTTGAGCCATCAGCTGTTTGAATTGAGAAAACGGCGACCTATAACTGTATTTGTCAGTGTTTCATAACTATAGCCGCATTTCAATAAAATCAGATGAAATGAGTTCAAGTCAAAGTTTCGTGGCCAAATTAATTTTTTTTTTGTAAAATTCGTTCCTCTACTAATTTTTAAACAAAATGCCACGTGGTAAATTTTTAAATGAAGTCGAACAAGGGAGAGTGTTACATTCGGCTGTGCCGAATCTTTTATACCCTCCGAAATGTAAAAAAAAATCCAGGGGCGTTTTTTTTTTTGGGGGGGGGGGTTCGTGAGAGACGTTAGGGGGCACCTTCCCCTTGCGATTTTTAACTTCTTCTGATATAAGAATGTTGCATTTGCTTACCAAAAGTACAAAAAACTCTGCAAAAAATGCGTTTTTTCTTTGGTTGGTTTAGTTCTCCAAGGGGGAACTTTTTTCCCCTTGGTCCGATTTTGCCCATTTCCGAACTTAACCTGCCTAGGAATAAAAGACATATTCGTGCCAAACTTTGGAAGTCTAGCTCTTTTATTTTGGACTGTATCGTGTCCTCTACAGCCGGACAGCCGGAAAGACGGACAGACGGACGGACGGACATCGCTAGAATGTCTTAGAATCGATCACTGATCAATAAAATATATACTTTATGGGGTCCTAGACCGATATTTCGATGCGTTACACACGGAATGACAAAGTGAGTATACCCCCATACTGTGGTTGGAGGGTATAAAAAGTCAAAATTTTAGCCTTTTTAGAATGTGGTTTAAGTTATCGCGAAATTGGACGAAAAATTAAGCGATCTGACAAAGTTATCCGAAATTTTGTAAAAAATAAAAGTGGATACGGGACGACCAAAACAGGGGGTCCAAAAAAAAGCTATCTGAGAGAGATCAACGCCGTATTATTAACGCTGCTAGCAAATCTATGAAAACTCTTTCGCAGATTGGTAATGAATGCGGGTTGAATGTGTCAAATTCTACAATAAGTAGAGTCTTGAAGGAGTCTGGAACGATAACAAGACTTTTATTTTTTACAAAATTTCGGATAACTTTGTCAGATCGCTTAATTTTTCGTCCAATTTCGCGATAACTTAAACCACTTTCTAAAAAGGCTCAAATTTTGACTTTTTCGACTTCATTTAAAAATTTACCATGTGGCATTTTATTTAAAAATTAATAGAGAAACGAATTTTACAAAAAAAAAAATAAATTTGGCCACGAAACTTTGACTTGAACTCATTTCAACTGATTTTATTGAAATGCGGCTATAGTTATGAAACACTGAGAAATACAGTTATAGGTCGCCGTTTTTTCAATTCAAACAGCTAATGGCTCAAATTTACAAAAACAAGAGAACTGTTATAACACTGTAATATACCATAATAGGTTTCATAAAAATACTTCTTGAACATTAAATAAACCGAAAAATGCAATGCGGCTATAGTTATGATGCGGAGTGTATATGGTTTTGAAAAGTTAAATATCTATGAATACCCTCCACAATACCCTTTTTAAGTGATGGTAAATTGTCTAAAGTAAAAAAATAACAAGTTTGATAAGAAATATTTTATTTTGTGTTAAAAATTTTTAACATGATAATATATTTAGGCTGGTGTCTAATTTTAAAAAAGTTGCAGGACGCCACCTCAGTTTGACTATATAAGCTAACAATTAACGAAAAAGACAACAAGAATTACTATTATCATTTTCTTAAAACCAAAAATTTTAATAACTTCGGTTTGTAAAACTTGGATAATAATTCACCTAGTGGTGAATAAAACCGTTTTTCACCTGCTGGTGAATAAAAAGTAACATAATTATTTTTCAAAAAAAAAAAAAAATTTTTTTTCATCATTTTTTTTTTCATCAAATTTTTGTTTTTATTAAATTTTTATCAAATTTTTTTTTTCATCAAATTTTTTGTCCATTAAATTTTTTTTTTCATCAATTTTTTTCCCATCAAATTTTTTATTCCATCAATTTTTTTTTCATCAACTTTTTTTTTTCATCAAATTTTTTTTTTTTTAATTTTTTTTTTTCATCAAATTTTTTTTTTATAATTTTTTTTTTATCAAAATTTTTTTTCATCAAAATTTTTTTCACCAAAAATGTTGGGTTCATTAAATTTTTTTTAACATAATTTTGTTTTTCGTGAAAAAAAAATCATTTTTTTTACCAAAACTACTTTTTTACCAAGTCTAAGCTTTTCGGAGAAAATTTTCCGTTTGTGTATCAAATGTACATAAAACAAGTGAGAGTGGTATATTCTTTGGTGCCGAATCTTTTATACTCTCCAAAATGTACAAACACTTTTTTGCACTTTTTTTGCACTCACTTACAAAATGTACAACTCTTTTGGTTTTTAAATGGGGTCCTCGACTGATATTTCAATTCGTTTTGCATGGAATAGCAAAGTAATATAACATTATTTTTAAAAAAAACTTTGCTTTGGCAAGTACACCCAAACCTTCCGCAAAACATTGTTATTATTTAATGTTTTGGGCAATAGTACAAAATTCGCAGGCATTTTTGCTAAAAATTTTGTGTCTGTAATGTATAATTTAACGCATTTTTATAAATTAACACAAAAAAAAAAATCGCCAAAAAAATATTCGCGAACAAAATTTCGCTATAAAACTTTACAGTGGAATATTTTTTTTTTTTTTGTATATTCAATAAACTGTATAAGATAGAAATTCAGCAACTGTCTAAGTAATATAAAAAAATATTTTTTTTACTTGAAAATAAATAAATTTAATTGTATTGAACCAACTCTTTTACGATAAAAACAGATTTTTCGCGAACAAAATATATTTCCGCGAAAAAATTAACAGTATTATGGTTTGTTGTGTTAATTTAACAGAGTTGAATAGTTTTAAATTTAAAAGTTAGCGCAAAAGTTTGAAATTATCGTTTTTTTTACTCGAATTCACTTTACTAGTAGGGTGCCCAGCTGGTTAAAAAAATGTGCCAGATTCATGCACAGTGAAATTAATCAGAACTTGAAGTTTTTATAAAAAAAATAGACACTTTTCCGTTTCCAACAAATCCAAACTCAAACAATCTCTCTTTATATTAAAAATCTCTATTATAACATTTATTTCACTAGAAAACAACATTTTAATTTTTATTTATTTTTTTTAGCATTCAAGAAATTAATTTTAAATCTCTATACAAAATCATTTTAATCATCTTTTGTTTATTATAAAGTCTTTATTTCTCATTTTAATTAAAAATAATTTGCTGTAGCGAAAACTCATGTGTAATAGTGATGAGCGAGAAATGATTTGTCGAGAATTTCATTTTGGCGCTATGTGGGATTGGTAAAAATAAATACCAACACAAGTTGGTTAAAATTTCAGAAAGATCGCACGTTATGTTTGGGTGCCCATTCAGCGCTGAAATTTTTATTTTTTTAAAAATAAAAAATTTTTATTATTTAAAAAAATATATAAAAAAATAAAATCAAATATGATCAGATCCTCTTTATTTTGGATTTTATGATTTTAATCACATTTATTTAGATTTTCAGTATCAGCTTTATAAAATATCGATTACCTCTAAAAACCAGAGGTGGAAACATGTGTACAAATTTTGGAGAAACCAGAAAAATAACCTTTTGTAATAATGTAAAAAAAATTTCATTACCGTTGAAAAATATATAATTTTTCTTCACGACTTAAAAAAAAAGGTATTCTAGCATTCCAAAATTATTTATGCATAAAAATGCGAAATTAAAAAAAAAATATTGTTTCTGTAAAGACAGTCGAGCTCAGGCTCTAATTACATCTTTACAGAAACAATAATTTAAAAATAACGACTTTAAGTCGCCCTATGTGGCAATAATCAGTATCTTTGGAAATATGGCAACACCTAACATTTGTGTCTAAAAATATAGACCATGTCTGGCAATGTTGCAAAATAAGTACTTATTGTTAGATCAGAATTGATGAATAAGAGGAAGAAGAATAACAATTACTAAAATAAGAATTGATTTACACAAATTACAATAACAACTCTTCTGTTAGAAAAAACAAGAGCAACAACCAAACACGAATTAAAAAATCATGATTTAGTTGATACTTGCTTAACTGCCTACTTGGCGTATCGGTCTAGAGTGATTATACTTTACAAGCAGTTAATAGCAAAGTATTACAGATAATGGGTTCAATCCTTGTCGGCTGCGATCTCTTAATAATTTTCAAATATAGAGTTCAAATATAGAGTTCTATTGACAATTAACTGAATTTATTTGATATTAAAAGTTTTTCTGAAGATTATTATAACTGGATAATATGTAACTAGTAAGAAACAAACCAGTAGTGCTATTCAGTAACTTTTTTAACGAAATTATCGATATCGTTAACTAACGAGAATTGTCGGTTGTTTTAACGAATCTGTGATTCTATAAATTTTTCAATTAACGACAAGAATTAACAACAAAAATAGTTAATTTGAAATTTGTTTATTATACCCTCCACTCTAGTGATAGAGGGTATATATAAGTTTGTCATTCCGTATGTAACACATTGAAATATTGGTTTAGGACCCCATAAAGTATATATATTAATGATCCTTGATCGATTCTAAGTCGATCTAGCGATGTCCGTCTGTCTGTCTGTCTGTCTGTCTGTCCGTCCGTCTGTCTGTCTGTCTGTTGAAATCACGTTTTTGGCTATAATCCAGAACCGATTTAAACGCCTGGGGTACCAAAAGTTGCGTAATTCTCCTAGGCAGAATCTAATGGTTTTTTTTTTTAAATCGGTTAAGTATTTTAAAAGTTATGAGTGAAAATGTAAATTTTGATGAGTGAAAATGTGAATTTTACACAAAATAAATGCTATAACTTGACACCTGTTGAATGAATGTAAACGAAACTTTTAATTTAATGTAATTTTATCATTCCTAACACTCACAAAAAATTTGGGCCCAATCACACAATGGGGCGTGGCACCAGCCATTTAACCCAAAATTTTAAAATGATTTATCTTGGCTCATGGTTGACATATTCAAATAAAATTTTAAATAGGTTCTTATTTTATTGTTCTCAACGTTCTTCTGGTTATTTTGGTACCAATTATGGCAAAATCGGTTCAGGGGTTAAGAAGCTATGAGCAATTGAGATGAGTTTCAATATAAACCTCTATGATATGGCGTGGCAGCGCGTTTTTGTAGTTGTTGATGGTTGTTTGGCTTGTTGTTATTTGTATCAAAAGAAGTTAAAAATACGTAGTATGTGTCATACACGTGCCACGTGGTTGCTTTTATATAATTTTCATACATACATATTTATAAAATATTTTTTTTGTTTTTTAAATATTTGCATTGCACTATAGTTCCGATTATCACTTTTCTTGGCCAAAATTACAAAAATGGAAAAAATTTTGGTTTTAAATAGGTTTTGTGGTAAAAATTGTTATAATTTTTTTGTTTTCCATGTATAATATTATAAAAAATTTTTTGTATTTAAACTCAAAAAATTAATTGAAAAATTTTAAAAAAATACTTTTTTTTTATTTTTAGCTAAATTTGTTTTTGAACAATAAATGAGTTTGTACAAAAATAAAATATGTTTTCTGTTGTTTGTAAGTGTTTACGACTTTCTATAAAATCCATTTTGAGAAAATTGAATTTTGGCCAACAAAGGTCGTCCACGAAACCATAGTGCATTGGTTAACATTGTGGAGGGTATTTAAAGATTCGGCACAGCCGAATATAGCTTTCTTACTTGTTTTTAAATTGTATTGAGAACCGAAAAATTTCGTTAACTTTAACTTCAAAAATTTTTTTGTTGATAAGTTAACGATTTTCAATAACGACAAAATTTGGTAGAAAAATGTTATAGAATCGCTTTTAAAGACAATTGTCGTTTATTAACTATTTTTGACAATTTAACTACCGATTTTTGTTGTTAAAAAGTTAGTGAATTGCGCTACAGGATGTCTTAAATTTTTGGAAAAATTAAAAAAATTTTTCTTTCACACTTTTATCAATTCAAAACCATACATAAACAAGTAGAAATGTTAAATTCGACTTGGCCGAATCTATGAATACCCTCCACAATGCCCATTTTAAGTGATAGTAAATTTTCTAACGTGAAAAAAATATCAGTTTTGATAAGAAATATTTTATTTTGTGTAAATAACATTTTTTTTAGTAATTTAAAAAAAAAAAAAAAATAATTTACTAATTTTTTTTTTTGAGTGTAAAATTTTTTTAAAACAGGTTTAACGGGTTTTCAACACGTGAATTTAAGGTGAAGCTAATCTGAAATTCACGGTTTTGCTAATAACTTTTGAACCACTTGACCGATTTGGATGAAATTTAACACGAACTAGGCTGGAGGAACGAAAAATATATATGCCAAGCTTCAGCATCCTCAGAATTGTTTTCCGAAAGTTATAGTGCTTTTTATCTCATAAATTCACGAAAAACCCTTGCCGAAATTCAGTCTTTTGCTCATAACTTTTGAACCACTGGACTGATATCGCTGGATTGCAATACGAACCTGACCAGGTAAATGCCCAACATATATGCCAAATTTCAGAAGCCTCCTTAAAGTCTTTCAAAAGTTAGCGTGTTTTCAACAGACAGACAGACGGACAGACGGACGGACGGACATCGCTAGATCGTCTTAAAATCGATCGAGGATCATGAATATATATACTTTATGGGGTCCTAGACCAATATTTCGAGGTGTTACAAACGGAATGACAAACTTATATATACCCTCTATCACTAGAGTGGAGGGTATAAAAAAAAAGATTTTTTATTTTTTTTTTTATTAATTATCGTGAATTTAGATCACATGCCGTTTGAGAATTTTGCTTTTTTTTTTTGCTTTAACAATTTTAGAATCTTTTGGTAGTCTTTTTTCCATGTCGGAAAGAAAAAAATTGATTTTGCAATCTTAATGTATTTTTTTTTATTTATTGCATAAAGTTGGCTTTCAGGCTTCTCCAAAATGTATCCATATTTTTCCCACCTCTGGTTTTTGGATGTTACCGATATTCTATAAAACTGCTATTCGAAACCAAAATAAATGTGATTAACAAGACCACATAAAAACCAAAGCTAAAAAGGTCAAATTTAAATTTAAAATTTTTTTTAAATATGCTCTTTTGCTCTTGGGCACCGCAAGATGAAGTTTGATCTTTCTGAAATTTTAACCACATCGTTATTTCATCTATTTTTCCCAATAACACATAACGCCGAACTGAAATTCGCGAAAAAAAAATAAATTTTTCGCTCCCCCTTATGTGTTAGTTCTTCGGAATTTTACAAAATTTTCGTTATCGTCTGTAGAAAAAAAGCTTTATATAATATTTTAGTTTTAAAGGATTGTGTTGTTGTTTAACTCTTGCCTTGTGTGTGTATGTTTTAAGTTGCTTAACCTAATTAAATTAATACGTTAACAAAAGAGAACAGGAAATGAATATCACTCTGAGTAGTATGACAATCACGACATGTTAGTTGTCCGTAAATACATATATTTAACATAAATTAATTTTTTGAAATATGAAAAAAAAAAATTTATTTGAAAAAAAACCCTTCTCAAAAAAAAAATAACACTCTGCGGTACTTTGTGGAGAGTATCGAAAGATTCAGTATGGCCAAACAAAATATTAAAGTATGGCCAAACAAAATATTAAACACCTCAAAATAGGATCCTAAAAAGTACATATATTCATGATCCTCGATTGATTATAAGGCGATCTAGCGATGACCGTTTTTTACACTAAAAAAAAGTTACACTCAAAAAAAGTTTTACGCTAAAAAAAATTAAATTTTTTTTCTTTTCAAACGACTAAAAAAAGTTTATTATTAAAAATAAAATATTTCTATAAACTTTCATTTTTCGTGTCAGAAAATGTACTATCAACTCAAAATAGCATTTTGGAGGGTAGTCGCAAATTCGGCCAAGTCGAATTTAATTTCTCAACTTGTTATTTGTTTATATTGCCTCATTTAACTGTCAAGTGTTTTTTTTAATAATATCAATTTTAAGCCTTAAGCTTTAATTTCCTTTAACTCCTTTTTTATTTAAAGGATTAAAATACAATATTACATTACAATTAAACACTGCAGGCATATAAATGTGTCCTTCAGAAACAAGTAAATGAATTTTGTAAAAATATATTATCATTTTATATTCAATATACAATTTTTATGTCATCCATTAACAATAACGGTAAGGGGGAATATAAAAGTTTGTCATTACGTTTGTAACACTTTGAAATATAGGTCCTATGACTAGGCTGAGCATTTTTACTGATTTGATCAGTACATCTACTGATTTTTGATCACGCGTACGGATCAAAAAAAATTGTACCGATTTGTACTGATTTTTTAAAATATGTACTGATTGTACAGATTTTTGAACATTTCAACATAAAAAATAATTTTATTCGAAAATTCTGTACAAAAACTTGAATTTCCATAATATAAGTCGACAGAGTTCTTTTTTATAACTTAAGTCTGAAAATGAGATAATTTATAAAAACGCAAAAATGAATCTGAGCATGAGGTTATATTGATCTTCCTAAATATATATGAAAATGCGCCCAGAATCTTTCAGGTTTTCTTCAACGAAAAGTTCAATAGGCCGATGGATTTTTTGTATTTTTGGAAAGCTGATGTAAATTGCATGAATTCAAATGATTTTGAGATCTTAGATGAGGTAATGTCATCAGAGCATTTTAAAAAAAGCGCTCATAAAATCAGGGACTTAAAAAAACACGTGCTTATTAGCTGTGAAGTTTTCTTACAGGAAAAGTTGTTAAAACTTACAGAAAAAGTCTTCAAAATCTGACTCATTTTCTTATTCTCAAAACCTGTGGAATTTTGTTCAATTTTCTGCACTGAAACGATCAAAACATTCAAATGAAGTCGTTTAGTGTCAACTAAATTTTCTACAAAATAACGACAACAGTTGTTTTTAGCAGTTGATTTTGAACAGTTGTTTTTATGCAGTTATTTTTTATATTTGTTTTTACTCGAAATACTTAGGGTCAAGTTAGTTTAACCGACATTTTTTGAGAGTTGAAAAAACATCAGTGTTTTCTCATAGAAAAAACATAACAACTTGGTCGTACTGATTTAAGCTCAGAAAAAAATGGTCACCCTACCTATGACCCCATTAAAAATATTTATTTATAATCTTGTCTGTATATTTATTAGAAACACCCTACCTCATATAAAATTCCCAACTTGGTATTAAATTTCAGCGAAATCGGTTTAAGAGTTAGGGAGTTCTGATGAAACAAGCTTTAAATTAGTGAGTCAAAAAATGATTTTTCAAAGAATATAGTGATAAAAAATTGGACTTTCCGGTTCGGAATGGGATGAAATCAAAAAAACATAACAAAATCCTCTAAGCTTGTTTTTTAGTTTAGTGCGCGATTTTTTACACGCATTTGGTGACTTTAAAGCATTTAAAGTTTTTGTATACTAGATGTGTCCTATTTAAGGGGTCCCTGGTGGTGCCCTTATTGGACATGTGAAGTCAATCGTCCAAGCTTAAAATTACAATAAAAATTACGCACTGAACTTAAAAAAAGCTTTGAGGGTTTCGTTATGGAAAATGTCAACTTTCATTTGCTTTTAGTTTCATCCCATTCCGATTTTGTTTGCTTCACTGTGTTTTATTTTAAAATATTTTGTTTTAAATTTCTGTATTTGAATTATCGCTGGTTTAATATATAAATTGACAGCTTTGGTTTAAAAAATTAATCTGCTTAACAATTACAAATAAAAACCTCCTAAGGCGTCATAAAAATATATTAAAATGAAATTGTAAAAAAAAATCAATATTAAAACCATAAATGGGAAAAAACTGTATTATAATTAAGTATATTTAAAACCAAAAAAATAAATTAACATCAAAGTAGTTCTTTACCACAGAACTACACTGAAAGAAAGTTGTTTATTGTAGTTATGAAAGTGTTCATACAATCTACGAAAAATTCATTTGAATAGAGACAATGATTTTTTTTTCATTGGATAAATGAATTTTCTTAGAAAATTTATCAAAAAATTCATTTCAATAATATGAAAATGTTCGTACATTTAATGAAATATGAAAAAAATCATAAAATAAATATTATTTTCATAAATACAAAAAGTATTTAATAAATTTTATGAAAAATTTCTTAGCCATTATGAAAAGTCAAAGATTAAATGAAAACTTCTTTATCTCAATAATTACACTGTGCTACAAGGAAAAAATACTTCTGATGTGACATAGTATATGTTGTTGGTCTTGTCGAGTAGATCACAAAAATGCCCATTAAACTTGCCAGACACCCTCAAATTATAGAGTTATTGCCAAAAAACGTTTTTTTTTTTTTGATTTTTCTCACTAAACCTTGTGTAATTCAGAAAATTTTCAACCGATTTAAATTTTTAAACTGTTTTGGATAGAAAAAGGATAGGGCTTTCCATGTGTTTGAATTGGTCAATACATAAAAGAAAGATATCTTTTGATTTTTTCTATAAAATAAATTTTTTTTTTTGTTATTTTTTGAAAATTTTTCAAGTTTATCGATTTTTTTCTGCTATAGTTCGTTTAACAACCTTTATATTTATGAGCGTTTTTTTAAAGATAAAGATAATAATTGACAGAGTTGTGATGCGCTGAATCCGAATCTGATGCGCTGAATCCGAATCTGGCCTTTAAATTGCTCTATCTCGTCAGGTTTTTGAGATATTTAACATAAATTGATATATCAAAAACTTAATAAGATGCAATTTCAAGGTCAAATTCTAATTCAGGAGGTCAAAAACCTTTAAAATAATGATACGCGACCTCTCAGTATGTTCGTTAATTTTTTTTTATTTTTTTTTCTGGGTTATCCGCACGGCAATTTCATTCAAAATCTTAATTTTCTTTTTTAGAAAAATTCTCACAACTCTGTTAATTGTTATCCGATTTTTTTGGCATAGAGCTCATCGTATTCACAATTAAATTTTCTTTAGGAATACGTTATATAAAAGTTGTTGAACAAACCATAGCAGAAAAAAATCGATAAACTCAAAAATTTTTCAAAAAATAACAAAAAATTAGATATTGTTAAAAAAATCAATACATATCTTTATTATATGTATAGACCAATTCACACACATAAAAAGCCCTATTCTTCGTCTATCCAAAACAGTTAAAAAATTTAAAATCTGTTGAAAAATGTTTAAGTTACACGTGGTTTAGTGAAAAAAGTCCCAAAAAAAAGTTTTTTTACAATAACTTTAAAATTTGAGGGTGTCTGGCAAGTTTGATGGGCATTTTTGTGATCTTTTCGACGAGACCTACAACCTTAACTACCTCATTTTAAAAGTGTATTCGATTTTGTGTTTTTTGTAGCACAGTGTTATTTATGTGTAAAATTTCATAAAAATTTGGCAATAAAACACGTTAGTGAAAGGGTGAAGATTCACATTGACTGATTTTTGTTTTGATTACACCGTCCGATAAAAATTAAAAAAAAAAAATCGTTAAACACGAACTGGATAATGTACGTTTGAAACTAGAGACTAAATGTTGTAAAACTGCATTTGCAGTTTTTCTCTTCGTGATCTTGTTTCCTTTTAAAAAGACTTCAAAGTTTTAGAGGATTTAATATTATAAAATATTATTTTATATTTGTACATGTCCTAGGATGCCACTAGTGATAGCAAATGAAAGAGGATGATCTTCCCTAATTTTATTATTTTTACATATCAGGAAAAAGGAGGTAATTTACGTTCTTTCAAAAATATATCCTTCAATATCATTCAAAATTTTCATAACAATATTTTGATAAAGTTTTTAAATGAATTTTTCACATTCTTTTATCCTGATATGGCAAAATAAAAAATAGCTAAATTAAGTGAGATCCTGCTCTTTCATTTACCATCACCAATGTATTCTTAGGACAACTACAAATATTAAAAAAATATGTTAAAAAACGTTGAAGTTCTTTTAAAGAAAACAGGATCACGAAATGAAAAACTGTAAATGCGATTTTACTCCATTTTATCTCTACTTTCAAATGTATATCATCTGGTTCATGTTTAATATTGGCTGTCGGATGATGTTATATACTGGTAAGAACTTCATATTATGGTTGATCATTGCGTTATAAGTAATATGCTTTTATCGACCATAACATGTTTGCAGCAATCATAATTATATATTTAGGATCATAAAATAATTTTTCCAAACATTTTACGGTTGCTTCAAACAACTTAAAAACTTTAATCAGACCAAATGTTATTAAAGTATGATTGCCACAATCATATCTCCTTTCTGCGTGTTTTATTGGTTAAAAATATTAATTCCATTTGTTTTGTTTTATTGTATGCAAATATTTTAACAAATTGCCAACTGAAATTATACATTTAAAAATTAATTATATATTTAGCTTAAGGTAACAATAATTACTCATTATCAAATTATATGGACTATTGAATTTAATGCTCGTTATGAATATTTTATAAAAAATTTTATTTTAATAATTAATAATTATTTTCTGCTCAAGTTGAATTCATTACGCCTTTTTATAACGCCTTTTAAACACGCAAGTGATAGTTATAATTAGTTTCTTAAGACCAAAAAGGGTAAAGGAAAAGGAAACAAAATCATTGTTTTGTACTACTATATAGTTTTGTTAAACTAGTTTCTTGTGTTGTCAACATTGTTAAAATTATATTTTATGAAAAAAGTATTTCTATTAATTAGTTTATATGTTGTTCTCTAACCCTTTTGCTTAATTGCCATATAAATAGAAACCTAAATACTCTTGTGTATGAAACTAAATATCATAGTAAAATATAATGACAGGTATAATATAATTAATTTTAATTAATTATTTATGTATAGGAAATTTAATACGCATTTTATTGAAATTAAATCTATATGAGGGAGGCAACAAGAACATTTTCAATTAAAGAGGGAACAATTCGGTTACATATTATATTTTTTTCGAGATTCAGAATTTTGGAAAAATGTTTTAGATTTTGATAATTTTTCTATAAGAAAAATCTGTCAGATTCTGAAACTTTTTCTATAGGAAAAATGTCTCTGATTCTCAGAATTTTTCTAAAGGAAAAGTGTCTTAGATTTTGAGACTTTTTTATACGAAAAATATGAAAAATTTTTCAGATCATTATACTTTTACTATAGAAAAAATGTCTCAGATTCTGACACTTTTTTATACGAAAAATATCACAAGTTCTGAGACGTTTCTGTACGAAATCTGTCTTAAATCCTGAGACTTTTTATATTTAAAAAGTGTCTCAGATTCTGAAACTTTTCCTAAATTTTTCAAAATCTGAGACTTTTTCTATACGAGAAATGTCTCAGATTCTGAGACTTTTTCTATTTGAAAAGTCTCTCAGTTTCTAAATTTTTTTTTATACGAAAAATGTCTCAGAATTTGAGACCTTTTCTATACGAAAAATTTCTCAGATTCTGGGAACTTTTCTATAAGAAAAGTGTATTAGATTCTGACACTTTTTCTGTAGGAAAATGTCTAAGATTCTTGAACGTTTTCTATATCTCAGATCCTGAGTCTTTTTCGTAATGAAAAATGTCCCAGATTCTGAGTCTTGTTCTATACAAAAATTTTTTCAGACGCTGAGACTTTTCTGTACGAAAACTGTCTTATATTCTGAGATTTTTTCTATTGAATAAATGTATCAGATTCTGAGACATTTTCTGTTTAAAATGTTTCGCATAGAAAAAGTTAGATTTAGGTTCTGATACTTTTTCTATAAGAAAACTGTCTTATATTCTGAAACATTTTCTTTAGGAAAAATTTCGCAGTTTCTGAGACCTTTTGAGTCCTTTTCTACATGAATAATGTCTTAAATTCTGAGAGTTTTTCGATACGAAAAATATCTCAGATTCTGAGAGTTTTTCTTCTATAATATAGTCTCAGATCCTAAAACGAAAAATATCTTAGATTCTTAGAATTTTTTATAAGAAATATATCACAGATGCTGAGAGTACTTCTCTGCGAAAAATGTCTCAGATTCTGCGACTTTTTATTTTCGAAAATGTCTCTGAGTCAGAGACTTTTTTATACGAAAAATCTTAGGTTGTGGGACTTTTTCTATACGAAAAATGTAACAGATGCTGGGACTTTTTCTGTACGGAAAATGTCACAGATTCTGAGACTATTTTTAAACAAAAAATTTCTCAGATATTGAGAATTTTTTTATGCGAAAAAAGTCTTAGATTCTGAAACTTTTTCTATACGAAAAATTTCTCAGATTCTGAGAGTTTGTCTGTATGACAAATGTTTCAGATTTTGAGAGTTTTTAATACGTTAAATGTCTCGGATTCTGAGACATTTTCTATACGAAAATTGTCTAAGAATTTAAGGCTTTTTCTACACGAAAAATATTCTGAAACTTTTCTAAACGAAAAATGCCTCAAATTTTGAAACTTTTTCTATACGAAATTTTCTTTGACGACAAACGTACCAGGTTCTGAGTGTTTTTCATTACGAAAAATGTATTAGATACTGGAATCTCAAATTCTAAGACTTTTACACTACAATGGTCTATTTGAATGGTTTTGCCTAAAAATGTTCTTATTTTTAACTTGTATAACCCAGTCTCAACTCAAGACTTTTTCAATTCGAAAATTATCTCAGATTATGCTTTTTTTCCTATAGAAAAAATTTTTCAGATTCTGACACTCTTTCTCAGAATCTGAAACATTTTCAATAAGCAAAATATCTAAAATTTTGAAAAATTCTGATTAATTTTTATTAAAAAATAAAAAATTTTTTTTTTTTTTGACCTTTAAAACATAATATTTTTAGTGGGTTTATTCTAGCTCGAGGTCAAAATTTTCTTTACTAATTAAAACTATGATATTCTCATAATATAATTTTCAAGAAAATAATTTTTCTGTTTTTAATTTATTTGTGTTGGTTATTTTTGCAAGACTTAATCGACAGGTGTTTCGGAATTTGTCAGATTCCATTGTCAAGATTATTTAGCATATATAAAAACCCTATACTACAAGTAGCAAAGCGACTTTGTTACTTGTAGTTTTGTTTAGAATTTTAGATTCTGAGATTTTTTTTAGCCGAAAAAATGTCTCAGAATCTGAATTTAGATTTAGCAGAAAAAATGTCTCAGAATCTGAAACTTTTTGTAAAGAAAAAATGTCTCAGCATCGAAAAATTTCTCTATAAGAAAAATGTCTCAAAGTAGCAAAGCGACTTTGTTACTTGTAGTTTTGTTTAGAATTTTAGATTCTGAGATTTTTTTTAGCCGAAAAAATGTCTCAGAATCTGAATTTAGATTTAGCAGAAAAAATGTCTCAGAATCTGAAACTTTTTGTAAAGAAAAAATGTCTCAGCATCGAAAAATTTCTCTATAAGAAAAATGTCTCACAAATTTTCTGTTTAAAAAGATAAATTTTTTTTTGTAAAAAAATGTGCCAAAATCTAACAATATTTCTTTCAAAGCTCATGTTTTCCATTGAAAAAAATTTCAAAATCTGTGACTAAGATTTTAAGATTTAAAATTTTTAAAATATTAAACCTGGTTAGGTGTAAATAATTGCTATACTTTACATTATTGTAATGAAATATTTTTTAATACATAATTCAAATTACCATAAAAGTTCTTTGTTAGTGTCAAAAAGACCTCTGGGGATAAGTCGTCACAAAATGCATTCAAATTAAAAAAAATTATATTGATTTTTTTTTCCACCTACAGCCAGAAACCATAATAATTGTACAAAAATAAAATATAAAACTGTTGTTGACTTATTGGCAGTTATAAATAAATGAACGTATGAGAAATTCTACAACAATTTTTTCAATGCAGAAAACAAAAATGTGTGGTTTTAATTCTCAATTCGTTACAAACAATTTCAAAATATAAAGTGAGAAAATTCCAATTTTTAAAAAAGTTGTCTTCTAATGCCTGATGAAAAGTTTTAAATAAAAAAATCTGGTAAAATATTTAAAAAATTTAAAACCCTGGTATATATAATTATATATAATTTGATAAAATTATATAAAATTGTATATCAGGTTTAAGTTTTCAGAAAATAAGATAAAATTGTATATAATTTGATAAAATTATATATAATTGTGGATATGATTTTATAAATTTATATTAAATTATATATTAATTGGGAAAATTATATCAAATTAGATCTATAAAATCCTGGATATAATTATATATTATTTTGTCAAATTATATATAATTTTATCTAATTTTTTTTGAAAAACTTAACTACCCGAGTAAAAAAAATTATATGACGCAATATTTAATTATATATGAACAGATATGCTTTTATGTAAATCCATATTAATTTTGATCCGAAAATTGGCGGATCGAATATTATACGATTATATCAAATTCTATTATTTTTGATAAAATAATATCAAATTTGATTAAGTTTGATCCCAAAAATGGGTCTATCTAATTGTATTAAATCATATCTTATCTGTTAAAATTAGATAAATTTTTATATAATTAGATGAAATCTGGTAAAATTTTTTGAAATTTTAAACGGGAAATTAGAAATTATTTTATCAGATTAGATACATTATCAATTAAAAGATTTTTTATTACATTCATCGGAATTTTTTTCGCGACTTAGCAATTTATTAAAAATTTGTTAAATTTTTTTCTAAAACAATTTTTAAGGGATTTAAAAATTCCAAAAAATGTTTGGGTCTTAGAAAATTTAAAAACATTTTTTCGGAACTTAAAAATTTTTCGAATGAATAAAATTTCTCCTAAAAACATTTTCAACGATTTTTTTACTCAAAAAAAAATTGCCAAAAAAAAATTTATGTCCGGGACTTTAGAAAATTTTTTATTTTTTTTTTAATTGTACGGCACTTAGAAAATTTTAATTTTTTTTTTCGGGATATAATTATAAACAAAATCATATATCTTTTTATCTGCCATATCTAAAAATTCCCGAACTTATATGTCATATCTAATTTCTTATAGATCGGTATATCAATAGATATGAATATATATGTTATCATATTAAAAAATAAGGAAAAATACAATGCTATATATAAACTTATATGTCCATATCAAAGTTCATGCATAACCATATATAAATATAAATAATTATATATCAGCATATATGGTTACATCAAATCTTTTTTACTCGGGTAATCTATAATTTTATATAATTAAATATAATTTTATACATAATTTCATTTTAAATTAATGGGAATTTCAGTTACACTATTTTTAAAATAAATGAGCTATGATTCAAAGTATTCAATTATTTATAAAAAAAATATAGTTTTGTTTTAAACATTTTTATTAATACCACTTCCCTCAATTGGTCCTTAAAACCGCAAATATGCGGATTTTAATGATCAATCATTTAAACACATGTTGATTTTTTTTTGTTTGTTTGTTGATTAACGATTATTTACACATATTTATAACTAAGTTGGTGGTAACAGTTGGAATTTCTAATAAAATATTTAAATTTATTATTTTAAATTTATATAACAAAGTTTTTTGAATAATATTAAATAGGAAAAGTTTTGTAATTTAAATTAATTTATTTTTAAAGCGAAATCTATTTCTAGTTTGTTATGCTCTAGGAAAACAAAATTTTCAATTACTAATTATTGCCAAATATGCTCTTACATACTTTTGTAATTCATTTAACTACAAGTGTGATATTTTTCCACCGAAGTGTGGAGTATTATTTAATATTGTGTTTAATCACAGCCTATGGGATTTCAATATTTGGTTCATTGTAACTTATAATAACACAGTGTAACAACCAAAATTGGAATGGGAAGAAACCACAACAAAATGGAAGTTGAAATTTTCCTCAAGGCGTTTTTTTTTTGGCTCATTGTCAGTTCTAGATTTTTTACATACATTTGAAGTTGTTGAACTTTAAATATAATTATATTAATAATTACTTGTAAATTTTATAAGTGGCGAATACTTAATTTGTAATTTTTTTTAAATAACAATCATACGCAATGGTGAACAGTGTTTTTTTTTTTTTTTTTTTTTAATTTGGTAATGCAGTAAATATACCTATAGGTACTTGACCGATTGCAGCCAAATTCATACTGGTTATAGCTCATGTAATTTCGAGCTTAAGTGTTGACGCTGGACCCAACATTCACAATAAGGGCAATGTCAAGGGGCCCCTAAGGTTGGATATATTTAGTATACAAAAATTGTAAAAGCTTTAAAATCACAAACTTTAAATGTGTTTAAAAATAAATCTAGCACTAAACTAAAAAAGACTTAAGGGTTTTGTTATGTAAAATGTCAACTTTTATTTCCCATTCCGATGCGGAAAGTTTTTTGTATCACTGTGTAATTAATTCGACTGTAATTCATTTTTAGAATACATCATAGCGTATACTTAATATTGATTAACTATTGTATTTTAGTATGTATATTAAATTTATATAATTTACCTATAAATAAAATAAATTTTAAATTCTGTTTTAATTTTATTAAAATTTTATAAAAATTTAGTTGTTTTTGAACTTATAACGATTTTATTTGAAAAAGCTCGAGGCCACATTTGTTTACTTATTACAACGACGATTTTTTTTACAATAACAATTTTTCAGAAACTCTTTATTTGTTTATTTTATACATGCAGATGGTTCGGTAATTTTGCAAAACAAAACCGACATATCTTCCAATTTGTGTCAATAGATCATTGTCAAAACTCTTTAGCAAATGCCAATCATTAGTGAAATATAAAGTCTTTTGTCAATATGTAAATATACCCCAAAAAAATCACCACACTCAAAATATTTTGTAGGCAAAAACAAATGAAAAACACATTTACAACAAGTTATAAAACAATTAAAAACCAGCGTAGTAATTAATCACTTGTTTCAAAAAACATCAACATTTATTTTTTTACTGTTAATAAAATTTTCTAAAATAAATAATTCATTTTTTACCAACAAATTCGAAAAAAATAACCTCCCGGCTAAAAATCTTGTATATTATCATATATGATCGGGGTACGGTACAATGGACTATTTTAAACCTGAGCGCCATGAACTTGCCTTAAAATTTACCTATTTTTTGGCTTGTACAACCCACCCTCAACTCAACTCAACTCAACTCAACTCAACAATCATATATGATATCATATATTAGACCATATACAGTATCATATATAGTATTAAATATGGTCTCATATATGAACATATTCCAAAATTGGCGTTTATATAAGACACGGAACCATAACATATATGGTTCCATATATGATATCATATATGGTACATATTTTACATACGACCTCATATATGGGATCAATTTTTGCATATATGGTCATTAGAGTGTCCCTTATTTTGGAAATGTTGGAAATGTTGAGACGGTACCCCCTCATTTTTTTCCTTTTGACTAAAAAATAACTCAGGAAAAATTTTACGCCCCTACGACCACGCCTTCCCTACGCGACGGGGCCGTAAAGAGCGGGGCCTTAAAAATCATTTTTCCATACAAAGCAACAAATTTTTTTTTTTGATTTTTAATTTTTTTTTATTAATTATAATATTGCTTGGTTAGCTTATTCACGACAAAAAATTTGATTTTGGTGGGATGAGGCTTTCAGTTCTAAAAAATTTTTCGAAAAAAAAAATTTAGAGCTTTTGGGGTCCTACAGTAAAAATTTTTTAAAAATTTTTTTTTTTTTAGTTTTGACAAGCAACGGTTTTAGTTGTAATGTTGCTTTTAATGATATATATTCATAAAAAAATATTTTTCCTATCTGTGACATCTTTATCGTGATCTAAAAAAGGGTAAAAAATGCATTTTTGGTGTTTTTCGATACACGATCAAGATGTCACAGATATGAATAATATTTTTTTATGAATATATATCATTAAAAGCAACATTACAACTAAAACCGTTGCTTGTCAAAACTAAAAAAAAAAAATTTTTAAAAATGTTTACTGTAGGACCCCAAAAGCTCTAAATTTTTTTTTTCGAAAAATTTTTTAGAACTGAAAGCCTCATCCCACCAAAATCAAATTTTTTGTCGTGAATAAGCTAACCTAGTAATATTATAATTAATAACAAAAAAAATAAAAATAAAAAAAAAATTTTTTGGTTTGTATGGAAAAATGATTTTTAAGGCCCCGTTCTTTAAGGCCCCGTCGCGTAGGGAAGGCGTGGTCGTAGGGGCGTAAAATTTTTCCTGAGTTAATTTTTAGTCAAAAGGAAAAAAATGAGGGGGTACCGTCTCAACATTTCCAACATTTCCAAAATAAGGGACACTCTAATGGTCATATATATGTTTTCTAATATGTCATATATGATCATATAAAGATCAATACATAGCCATATATGAACATACACATTTATTTTTAGCCGGGCTACGAAAACATTAAAAATTAATGATTAGTGTGTTATTTTTATTAAAAAATTCAAAAAAAAATTACCAACGAAAACCTTAAAAATTAATGATTTCGTATGTTATTTTTACTATTTTTCTATTAAATTATATTTTAAAAAAATTTTAATAAAATCAACTATATTCTGGCCAGACCCTCTACCCATCGTGCCAAAGTCACTTGATGCAAACATTTTTTAAGATTTCTATAAATATTTTTTTGATTTTTTTTCTATAAAAAAATAACCCACACAAGTAGGTAAAAACAATTGTTTTTTCTTTAAAAAATGCCAACAATAAAAAAATAACGTACACAAATCATTAAAAATTAAAGAGTAATCACTTATTTTTACTTACAGAACAAAATTAATGACTTTTAAAATTTAATGCTAATGAAAGTCTTTATTTTTAATGTTGTTATTTATAAAACAAAAAACATAAATAGTCACTTAAATAAACTGAACGTTGAACAAATGGGTTTTTTTAATAACAACAAAACGTAATATTTTTTCTTTTAAAAATGACAAAACGTAAAACTTTTTAAATAAACCACAAACAGTTAATGACATAATTTTTTAAGTGCACTGACATACTGCTGACCACCTTTATCAAATTGCTGACATCTTCATACAATTTTTCCAAATGTCCCCAAGAACAAGTCAACATTTAGAATTTTTGACAATTTTTTTCAAAAAAGCTCTTAATGAAAACTTTAGGGCCCGTAAGGAATTTTAAAATGAAGTTCGATCCTTCTAAGACTTTAAACCTCAATAACAACATATCGTTGGCTTAGTCGGCAAATCTGTCAAGTCCATTTTTATAAACATTGAGATTTTAATGTTGTATGTATTGTGTAGCTCAAAATACTTCATTTGAAAAAAATACTAATAAATACAAATTTAAATCAGATGAACTAAAGAAGATTACTGCGTTTATCAACTTAAAAAAAGTAAACCTGAAAAAAGTTAGAAAGTTTTTTGTCCCTCCTAAAATTAAAACTTAAAAAAGGACTTGACAGGCCGATATATGATTTCTGACTTATTTTACAACTTTTTTGTTACATACTTTAAGGGCTTAAATTTAAGTAATAAATGCTTATTTTTGGTTGCCTTAATCATGAATTATGATGATTATGAAGAAAAATATTTTATTAAAATGCTGATGATGTAAAAATCATATTGAATGATTGTTGCAAATTTGACTAGTTAAAAATAAAATATGCACTTTTTTGTATAGTTTGCATTTAATGTTTTGTATGAAGGAAAAAAACTGAAAAATGTTTTATTTTTTAGTTGTACTCCCATCAATCAGTTTCCATTGTGTACATTTTACTACTATACCACTACTTTAGGGTGAACAACATTTTTACAGCATACTTTTAGGCGCAATTAAAATACCAATATGCCATTTTTTAAATAAAAAATACACTATTGTTTTAACCAACATGTTTGGGTATCATTTAATTTTTTTTTTTAAGTAAAACAAATGCAAATATGTTAAAAATGCTTTGATATTTCAAGGTTTTTTTTAACAAATGTTTCACATTGTTTTTAACATCAGCCTAATAAAATGAACATTGAAGTTAATTTAAATTTATATTTTGTTACTGAAAACTTTCCCAAAAAAAAAATCAAAATACCACAAATTTAGATTGATATTTTAATAGAAATTTATACTTTTATACAAATTAAATTGTTCTAGAAATCTTACTTTATGCGTAGTTTTTCCTTCGCAAATAACAACAGAAGTTGCTGCGTACGCTTTTTATATTGTAATAAAATTGTATTTAAAATTAAAATATATTAGAATTTGTACCACCCGAGTAAAAAATAATGTTACAGCAGTTTATTTAAAACATTAAACAACAGTAAAATTTTAGGATATAGATATCAATTAAAACCAAATGTTGGATACTTTACATGCAGATGTGTAACGTTAAAAAAGAAGCATAGTTTTGGAACATTTTCTTTTTTTGTAGCAAAATAAATTTCAACATTTAGGCATTTCTTAATAAAAATAGAGTCTACGACTAAATTAATATTTAAATCATAATATATATCTGTGGCAAAAAGGAAAAAGTGCATAAGTCTCGTCATGTTTATCTTGTTTAGTTACACTTATTCGATAACTCTTTACATTTTAGCCCCTATCATGATGGTAGAAAGTTTTTTAACAGTGATTTTTTATTAAAAGTTATGTCTCAAACGTGCTCTCGAAGAAAAATATTAAAACACACTTATGCAGTTTTTCCTTTTTTGCCACAGATATAGTGAAACCAATAGGAAATACAAAAATATTCGTTTAAAAAAATATATTTTATTTTTCAAAACAAAAAAATTGTTTATATTGTTTCTTAATTTTTTTTTTTAGGTTTTTGAAAAAATTATTTCATAACAGAATATGAACTTTTAGATCACTTATAATAACACAAAATTGCGAATTTGAAAAAAAATTAGCTTTTTGAAAAAGTTTTATTGAGTTTTTTTATAAAGCATACTCTTAGGATTTGTGATATACAGCATATTTTAAGGATACTAATGAAATTTTTAATTCAATATAAGTAGGGGTTTGTTGCCAATACAAATCAAAACCATATCTTAAGCTGTGTTTCCACTATAACACTGACAAGGAAGGTCTCCCTGGTATCACCCGCCGATCTTTATGGAATTGATTTATTTTGTAGTGCAGGAAAAATAAAGGAACACGTGTTTTTTTAGCGGCCCAAATTCATATTTAGGGGGTGAAAATGAGAGTGGAAGAATCGGTCGTTTTTCAGTTTTTTTCGTTTATCTCCTATATTATACAAAGAAACCTAGTCATGTTACATACCAAATGAAAGGTCTTTGGAAAACCTATCTACGTGTGTTAAGTCGTGTCCAAACATGCACAACTTTTCGTCATATAGAGTAAAATACCAAAATTTTAGGACATTTTTTAATAAGTCGGAAAAAAATTGACTTCTTTGGCCCGTTGTAAGCACCACGAGATAGGTATTTTTAATACCTTTAATCTGATACCACATATATGTATATTAAGGGTGGGATAGTGTTGTGTGAGATTTTAAGCAGCAATATTTGGAAGCGCTAGAACCCCTCATTTTGTGAGGTTGGTAAAAAAAGTGTATGAGCCAAAAAATGGGGGAGGTCGGATAGGATCTAGGGGTCGCTCATCGGGGTCAAAGTTGGTCGTAGAGGGGAAAAAATCCACAAAAAGCCCCAAAACTCCCCTGGTTTTGCTCCTAGAGGGGTCAAATGTGAGACCGGCCCCCATTATTTTTTCCCCCTGAACACTTTTGCCAAACATACCTAAGCCCTATCTCCAATCCCTAAGGGGGGTCCCATACAAAGGTTCAATTTTAAAAAAATCTTGCTCCTACCGCTCTAGCTGTCCTAGAAGTCACCCTAGAGGAATCGAATGTATGACCGACCCCCAATATTTTTTCAACCCTAACATTTTCTTAGAACATACCTACCCCCTATCTTCAATCCTTAGGGTGGTCCCCATACATTTTTTTTTCTTTTTTCTTAAATTGTCATATTAAATTAGCTCCTACCGGTCCAATGGTGCCTCCTAGAGGGGTCATTATCAAGACCAACCCCCATTAATTTTTAGCCCCCAACACTTCTTCTGAACATACCAATTCCATATCTCCAATTCCTAGGGGGTCTCCCACACAAAATGATATTTTTGTGAAACTTGCTCTCAACGCTCTAACTATCGCAGGGGTGACCCTAGAGAAGTTAAATGTGTGACCGACCCCCAATATTTTTTCAGCCCCAACATTTTCTCCAAACAAACCTACCCTCTATTTTAAAGGCTTAAGGGTGTCCCCACACATTTTTTTTATTTTTTAATTTTTTTTTTTTATAAAATTTGCGCCTACCGCTCCCATTCTGCGTTTTAGGAACGGTAAATGCAGACTGACCCCCATTAATTTTTGCCCCCTACATTTTTTCTGAACATACCTACGCCGTATTTCCACTTTGTAGGGGTGCTCCCCTGGGGAAAACTTAATTAGTAACGTATGTAAAGAAGTCAAATGTATGACCTACCCATATATTTTTTTAGCCAAAACATTTTCTTCAAACATACCTACCCTCTATCTTCAAGGTGTTATCCCACAATTTTTTTATTTATTTTATCGAGAAATCCGAGGTCTTTAATTTGTAATTTAATAGTAACTTTTGTTAAGCGTAAAAAAATATTTTTTTTAACTTGAAAATAATAAAAAATGATAAATAATATAACTATAAATCAAATTAATTTATTTTTATCGTGTGATGGATATTGTTTCCGATTTTCGGCCACGACCTGAAGCAAAACTATTTTTTCTCCTCGTTACGGCACAACACGTTGTTATAGTCTTCTATTAATTTTACGCCTCTTTCGGCAGCGTCGTTGACAACATGTAATTTACGTAATATTTGCAGCGCTCGCTGGTAGTCCTGACGATTTTCCCAAGTATTTGGATCGGAAGCCATGAAATTTGTTGTTATTCCGAAGCGTGCAAAAAATTTTGGAGTCCCAGGTGTGACGTAGTGGCTTAAATCAGTTTTTATGAGTTTTTGATTCACTTGTTTCGATGCCATGTTAATTCTTTTCACACCTTCGAATCCAACAACATATACTGGAGGATTACAATCCTTGTTGCCACTGTCGCCGCTATCCTCTGAGGCATCTTCTTCCCCGATATCATCGTCTTCTTCTTCCTCGCTGTCTTCGTTAGACGATTCGTCCATCTCATCGTCAGATAACTCTTCCTCCAATTCCTCTTTCTCTTCTTCAAATATACGAATTGCATTCGACATTTTTCGTTTTATTTCACAAGAGATATTCGGATCAAATAGTGCGAGAGCAACAGCTTCGCCACTGAGATTCCAGAGATGTCCACAGAATCTCTTGACCAATCGTTGCGACAGAATCTTATCAATTGAAGCATAATTGGCAATCGCTTTCAAAAAATCCAAATCATTATTTGGAGCTTCTATTGCTTTGGTAGCGCTAAACCAAGCTTTTACGTAAATTGTTATGATGAAAACGGTCACATCAAGAAGTGCATTTAATTCTTTTTTGGCCAAACCGATATATTTTCGGAACAAAAACATTTTTAGGCAATATATGCCTTTTGCCATCCATCGAGCATGACTGATGGGTCCTGGTGGGCTAAAATGCTTATTAGGAATATTTTCGCCAAGGTATAATAAAACAATTTCAAGAAACTCCTTGTAGTCGTCTCTGGGTTGCTTTTCTTTTATTTGAGCCCAACAAAACAACTTGATGTCAGTTTGGACTTGAGCTGGTATGTTGCCTGCCACTTCCTCATCTTATATGCCAAGACTGTACGGTTTGTCTTTTATATTTTCCCACTGCTCTTTAAAACGCGCAAACATTAGCACTTCTGGTCCAGACGTTTTGCCGAATTTGGTTTCAAACACTTAGTTTTCCCCAGGGGAGCACCCCTACAAAGTGGAAATATGGCGTAGGTATGTTCAGAAAAAATGTAGGGGGAAAAATTAATGGGGGTTGGTCTGCATTTCCCGTCCCTAAAAGGCACAGTGGGAGCTGTGCAAATTTTATAAAAAAAAATTAAAAAAAAAAAATTGTGTGGGGACACCCTTAAGGCTTAAAAATAGAGGGTAGGTTTGTTTAGGGAAAATGTTGGGGCTGAAAAAATATTGGGGGTCGGTCACACATTTAACTACTCTAGGGTCACCCCTGCGATAGTTAGAGCGGTGGGAGCAAGATTTACAAAAATGTCGTTTTGTGTGGGAGACCCCTTAGGAATTGGAGATATGGAATTGGTATGTTCAGAAGAAGTGTTGGGGGCTAAAAATAAATGGGGGTTGGTCTTGATAATGACCCCTCTAGGAGGCACCAATGGACCGGTAGGAGCTGATTTAATATGACAATTTAAGAGAAAATAAAAAAAATGTATGGGGACCACCCTAAGGATTGAAGATAGGGGGTAGGTATGTTCTAAGAAAATGTTGGGGTTGAAAAAATATTGGGGGTCGGTCATACATTTGATTCCTCTAGGGTGACTTCTAGGACAGCTAGAGCGGTAGGGGCAAGATTTTTTAAAAATTGAACCTTTGCATGGGACCCCCCTTAGGGATTGGAGATAGGGCTTAGGTATGTTTGGCAAAAGTGTTCAGGGGGAAAAATAATGGGGGCCGGTCTCACATTTGACCCCTCTAGGAGCAAAACCAGGGGAGTTTTGGGGCTTTTTGTGGATTTTTTCCCCTCTACGCCCAACTTTGACCCCGATGAGCGACCCCTAGATCCTATCCGATCTGCCCCATTTTTTGGCTCATGCATTTTTTTTACGAACCTCACAAAATAAGCGGTTCTAGCGTGTCGAAATCGAAAACTCGTGCACTATCCCACCCCTAATGTATATATGCCTATATTATTTTTTCTGAAATAGGCGTAAATCGAAAAAAAACTGAAATAGGTCAATTTCCACCCATACAAATCGACCCCCCTTAAAAGTGAGTTTGGGCCGCTAAAAAAAAATACGCGTTAATTTTCGTTCTGAACAGCATATCCAAATTTCATGAAGATCGGAGGGTGACACCAGGAAGACTCTCCTTGTAAGTCGAATTTAACTTTTCTACTTGTTTTTTATTTAAATCGAACATTTTTGTAGAATATTTTTACACTTTAAACGCATGTTTTAGTGGTTTTCTGTTAGGTCTAGGGTGGTGAGAATAACGATTTTTTCGAATTTGATCGATTGCCAGGCAAAATATGGTTCGTTTTGGTCTTTAAACATTAATGTTTAAATTTTTGCCAAATCGGACAATTTAAATTTATTTCGATGTGAGTTAACATGGCCTGAACTAGGGTTGCCAGATACTAGAATTCAAATAACTGGAAAATGGATAAAGTTCACCTGGATTTTAAAAAAATAACTGGATTTTTTTTTAATAACTTAAAACAAATCGACCGATTTTCAAAAGTAAGATATTTTTTTTTTTTTTAGAATATAACCTCAATAAAATGGCTGCGTTTATTGGCCACATCAAATTGTGCCCCTTTTTAAGCATTTCCACTACATATTCGATCATCTCGAAATGTTAATGTTGTCGTCAATGGTCTAAGATTGTTATCGGTGATTTTTCTTTTCAAATAGCTCCACAAAAATATGTCCGAAGTAGTCAAATCGGGAAATCTAGGTGGCCAGTTGAAACCCCGGACATGCGACATCAAAAAGGGCAACATTATTTGACCCTTATCTGCAGGTTTGACCGCTACGGACTTATTTTTTGGCTTTATTTGTTCAGCAAAATGTTCACCAAATAATCCTCAGATCATCGAAGATCTCAAGGAAAACATTAGAATGCTAGATGTTCGGAAAAGTAATAAAAAAAGTAGTAAAAATGCAGCAAAAAGTGCCCATTTAAAAGTAGTGAAAGATTAATGTTTCATTCAAAAAGTAGTCCAAAAAAATGTAAAATATATTAAATAAAAAAATATTTTTAAAATTAAAGAAATTCTTTTTTAACTGGATAAATTATACTTTAACTGGAAACTGGACCAGACCCAAAATAACTGGAAAATCCAGGCCATTCCCGGCCGTCTGGCAACCCTACCCTGAACACACAACAAACTTTTTTTCGATTTTTTTATTATTTTTTTTGATTAGCCTATTAACGACAAAAAATAATTTTGGTGGGATAAACTAAAATCATAACTTGATCTTTTTGCTTCAAACGAGCTAAGTTTTCAAAACCCCCTCAATATTTTGTCTTGTTAAAATGAAATTCCTCAAAAATGCAATAAAGATTTTCCCGAAATGGTAGATAAGCTTAGACCCCACAACCTTTGGATTTTCTCTTTTATATATATTTTAAGTTTCAGGCAAATCGGTTCACAACGGTTAGAGTACTTCCCTTGTGAGTCGTTTTATGCTGTAGCATAGTTTAAGGCATTTAGTAAATGATTGTTATTTAAAACGAATAAAAATTCGATTTTTACACCCTCCACTCTAGTGATAGAGGGTATATATAAGTTTGTCATTCCGTTTGTAACTCATCGAAATATCGGTCTGGGACCCCATAAAGTATATATATTCATGATCCCCGATCGATTTTAAGACATTCTAGCAATGTCCGTCTGTCCGACTGTCCGTCTGCCTGTGGTTATCACGGCCAAAATATTACACGTAGATGACTGAAACTTAACACATTTATTGGAAGTTCTCCCGAGAAGTTTGGTGTTGCATTTGAGCGATATCGGTTCAGCGGTTCAAAAGTTATAAACAAAAATGTAAGGACACCTCAAAAATTTTAGTGCATTCAACATAACCTAAAAACACAAAATGCTTTAATTCGGCTGCTGGTTGAATTATGTGAACAAATTTGAACACCAAATGGTATTTAAACAAGTACAAACATATTTTTTTTACAAAAAAAGAAATTGTTTTTTTCGCGAATTTTTTTTTTCAAAAGTAATTTGCTTTAAAATACAGTTCTTGCAATAATCTTTTAGAAATTGTGGAGGGATCACTACATTCGGCAAGGCCGAATTTAACTTTTTTACTTGTTTTTTTTAATTCAAAAAAATCATAAATATTATAATTTTGCTCGCTTTAAATTTTAGGATCATTGAATTACTTAATGCCTAAAACTATGCTACAAAAATAAATCATGAAAAATAAAACAGTTCAGTGGTTTATGTAAACAAAAATTTGATATCATTAAGCATTAAAGATTTAAACCCCTTTTTAAAATGAATTAGATCTTATCTGATCTGTTTATATCTAAATATAAATGATCGTATCTGAATGCATAAAATTATATACAAAATGGCCAAGATTGAGATATAATTATATCTCGGATTTGATCAACATTTCCATCATTTGATCCCAAAAATGGAGGATCCAAAAATATATGAGTATATCTTATTAGATCAAATTTGATATAATTATATATAGTTAGATCCCAAAAATGGAACGGTTACTATTTTCTAATTTGATATTATAAAAAATTAGATCTAATAAGATATAACAATATATAATTATATCTTATTAGATCTAATATGATCTTCAATATCAAATTAGATGAAATTTAACGTTCCATTTTTGGAATCTTATTATATCAAATTTTATAAAATTTTATCTAATTTAATATGATCATATATTTTTGGATCCTCCATTTATGGGATCAAATGATAGATAAATTTATATTTAATTATATTAAAAAATATACGATTATATTAAAATTTTTTTACTCGGGTTGGCCCAAATTTGACATTAATTTATATCTGATCAGATACAATTATTTACGATCACATGAAATCATAGATTATTAGATTGAAGAAGATCAGATATGATCAAATCGATTTTTACATGGGAAGAATAATATATTTTGTTAAGCTTAAATTCAGTTACAATATATTGAAAGTAATTTAAACACTATAAATTCTTCATGTTAAAACTCAACGTTAATGTGTACTCCAAATATATGTATGTGATTGTCAAATATAAATATATTTTCAATTATTTCCCGCTTTATTTAAAAGTATTGAGGCATACTTTTAAAGCATTCCAATTAAAATTTTTCTTTATAATCTTGTTTCTTTTTTTTTTTATTTCAAGTAGATAATAAAATTGAAGCACATTTTTAGGATATCAAGTTCCTTTCACATTTTTTCTTTACTATAACTTGTTATAAAAATTTTATAAAATAATTACCACTTTTTATAATACTCTTTATTTTGTAGAATAATTAAAAACTACCATTTTAAGCAATAGCTGCTTTTGTTATCGTCTTTTAAGACTATAATTTTTTGTTGGAAAAACTAAAGCATACTTTTAGGATAATAAGTTTGGTTATTATTTTTCGTGTTAGTATTAAAAACTTTGTTTTAAACATTTACCATTTTTCAAACCATTATAAACACTTTTAAGACTTTAACATTTTTTATTTGATATAGATATTGGATTTTTTTTTATATAACAGTTTAATAATATTATTCATATTTTAAAATTTTTGGTGTTGTTAAATTTTATTAAAAACCATTTAGGATATTGAATAATATAAGCATTAGCGCGTCCCGAATTCGGCTTCTTTTCGAATTTGAAAATGCTTGCCCCCTTAAAAGATGGGGTTTTAGGACCCTTTTACGGGAAAAATAACAAAAAAAGTTTTGGACAAAAAACCAGTTGGCTACCAGCGGATAAAGACTGCAGTCTTAGTGCATTTTGAAAAAAAAAAATTTTTTTTTGTTTTTTAAAAAATGTATGCCAAAAGTTGCGCAATATAGAGTACATTCCTGGAAAAATATTAATAAAATTTCCATGGAGTAATTTTGGTGCAGCGTTGCATCTTAAAGATGAAAAGTGTGACTTAATTTTTTTTTTATTTTTTCTTTTAAGCTAAATTGGTCTCAAAACCTGCGCAAAAGAGCTTACATTCGTTAAAACTGTGTTAAAGCAGATTTTGAGACTAATTTAGCTTAAAAGAAAGAAAAAGTAAAAATTAAGTACACCTTTTGATCTTTGAGATGCAACGCTGCACCAAAATTACTCCATGGAAATTTTATTAATATTTTTCCTCAAATGTACTCTATATTGCGCAACTTTTGGCGTCAAATTTTTGGACAACAAAAAAAAAAGTTTTTTCAAAATGCACTAAGATTGCAATCTTTAGTTGCTGGTAGCCAACTGGTTTTTTGTCCAAAATATTTTTTGTTATTTTTCCCGTAAAAGGGTCCTAAATCCCCATCGTTTGAGGGGGCAAGCTAAAAATATTTGAATTCGGGACGCGCTAATAAGCATACATTTAGGCTATGGATTTTACACACATATTAAATTTGTTTATTTGTAATTTTAGTTTTCAATAAATGAAGCATACTTTTGGGTTACGAAGCTGAAAATATTTCAAATATTTATTTTGATGTGATGAAATTTGTTTCAATAATTTTTTTGGTTTTTTAATAATCTTAGATTTTTGAGTTATTTATTTTATTACTCTTTTTTGATTTTTTTTTAAATAAATTGCGGCATACTTTTAGGCTATGAATACATTTAAATGTTGCAGAATATTTTTAGGAGAGGGATAATTTTTATAATTTTTGACGCATTATTAAATTAAATAGTGTGCTTTTAAATTATTATTTTTTTACGCTTTTAATTTTTTAAATTTTTGTTTTTATTATTTTTGTTTTTATAATATTTGTTTTTATTATTTTTGTTTTTATAATTTTTGTTTTTATAATTTTTGTTTTTGTAATTTTTGTGTTAATAATTTTTGTTTTTATTATACACGAAACTAATTTAAGCTTTTATTTTAATTTCATTGAATTTTTGTTATTTCATTTATTTTTTTTTTTGTAGTAATTTGTTGCATAGTTTGAGGCTATGAATAATTAATAATAAAGCAGCATACTTTTAGGAGATAAATAATTTAATCATTCAACATTATTTAAATTAAATATTCAGTATTTAATTAAAATTTGGTAATATTATTAAATTATTATTAAATATTTTTTGACACAAAACTTTATTAAACATTTTTCAGATGTTTTTTTTTTTTTGTTAATTTTGGATATATGACTATATTCTTTTAAAACAAATTTACTTTTTATATATATTTTTTTTTTTATTTTCATATTTCAATAAATATCACCATTTCCATGATTTACTTTTTTTCTTTTTTTTAACAATTAATTATAATCCTTAAAACCGTTAAGTTATTTTCAAAAAATATTTTCTCGTTAATACAAACGTCTGTAACTGCGAAACACCGGCTAAAAACTAAATTATCTATAAGCTAAAACAATTTACAAAAGCATATATCCTGCCAAAATAAAAATCACATTTTTGTCGAAATCTCCTTATAGACTAGTCGATTAAACAGCTGTTTATGTTAAAATAAGGGGTAACTGTTATATTTACCATTCTAAGCAATACACACTTATTTTTGTGTATAACAGTTATGTTGTTTTTATTTTAGGGGTTTTGTTGACGTTGACAAGCGCATGTTTGTATTATATTTTTATGAATGATACAAACACTTGTTGCCGTCTGTAGTAAAATTAAAAGGGGAAATATTTTAAATATGTAAAGAAATTTTTGTATAACAATTATTGGAAAGGGGAAGATTTTTAAAAAGTGTAATGGAATTTGGTATAACAGTTTTTGGAACATGGGTTTATTGTTTTGAAAAATATTTTAACACATAAATTGTTACTTATGGAAAATATTCAGAAATTAAAGATGAGGACTGAAATTTCCATTTTTATAAAATTAAATTTTTATAAAATTTTCTCCAACTGTTATTTGTATGGAAGCCTACTTAGAGAGTGGATATAGGGCGTAGAAATGTTTTAAAAAAATGTTGTAGGGTAAAAATAAATGGGGCTCGGTCTCAGTAATGACCCCTATCGGACGCACCATTGGACCGGTAAAAGCTGATTAAATAAAACAAATTTACAAAAAATTAAAAAAAAAAAAATTGTATGTATTGTATAAATTATATGCATTATATTGTATAAATTATATATATATATGTATAAATTGTATGCCTTAACAATTAAAGATAGAGGGTAGGTGTGTTTAAAGAAAATTTTTAGACTTAAAAAATATTGTGGGTCGGTCATACATTTTGTTGCTCTAAGGGCATTATTAGGCAGTTACAGCGGTTGGAGCAAATTTTAAAAAAATGTCGTTTTGTGTGGGAGCCCCCTTAGAAATTGGAGATAGGGTATTAGTTTGTTCCAAAGAAATGTTTAGACGTAAAAATTAATGGGGGTCGGTATAGGAAATGACCCCTCTATGACGCACCATTATATATATATATTTCCTTTAACTCCGGTTGGAGCGTAGGGCCATTACGAAAGATCGGTAATTAGTTCTGTCCTGGGATAGATTTTTCAGTTCGTTCCAGGATGTATTCATCTGTCTTATTTCTTCATTAACGTTGCGTCACCATGAAGTTTTTGGTCGTCCTTGGTCTCTGTGACCCTGAGGGTTCCACCATAAAGCTGTTCTACAAGTCTCGTTTGCATCTTTTCGGAGTGTGTGACCTATCCAACGCCATTTTCGTCTTTTAATTTCGAGGTCCACTGGAATTTCATTAGTTTTAGATAAAAGTTCCTGGTTAGAGATTGTACGCGGCCACCAGATTCGTAGTATTCTCCTCAGACATCCTTTCGTGAATGTTTGGAGTTTCCTCGTTAACGCTGATGTTAGTGCCCAGGATTCGCAACCATATAGCAGTACGGATTTAACGTTGGAGTTATACAATCTTAGTTTTGTTTTTATTGATATAGAGTGTGATTCCCATATCTTTTGAAGTTGGGAGAAGGACCATCTAGCCTTATTTATACGAGATATAACATCTTCCGTTGAACCCCCGTGTGGTGTTATCATGGTTCCTAAATAGCAAAACTTTTGTGATTGTTTAATTGGTTCATTGTAGACGTGAAAGCTGGGTGCATTTTGGGATGTAGTTAGATATTCAGTTTTATTTACGTTTATTCGAAGGCCGCAATTTCCGGCTTGTTGGCTAAGTCTGTCCAGTTTTATTTCCATGTCAGACCTTTTTGTGGAGAGAAACACAATGTCATCTGCATATGTCAGTTCTTCAAGGTGGCCAAACATGCCCCAACAAATAACACGGTTATCAGAAAGTGATCTGTTTAAAATATCATCCAGAACTACGAGAAATAGCATAGGAGACATTAAGCATCCCTGTTTTACACCAGTCTTGGGTTCGATTTCTGGAGATAGAAGTTTATTATGAAGTACGCGACATTTGAAACCTTCATAGTGAGCCTTAATTAGATTTATTAGTTTAGGAGGGACGTTTCTTGAACGCAGGGAATTCCAGATCGTGTCTCTGTATATACTGTCAAAGGCGGTGCTGAAATCAATGAAGCAGGCGTGAAGATTTGATTGCCATTCGTTAACTTGTTCCAGTATAATGCATAGTGTCACAATATGGTCCGTGCATGATCTGTTCGCACGGAAGCCTGCTTGATTACGGCGTAAAGATGCTTCTATCTTGTCTTGGATTCGATTCAGCAGTATTTTAGAAAGAATCTTTGACGGTGTCGATAATAGCATTATACCTCTGTAGCTTTTGCATAAAGAAAGATCTCCTTTTTTTGGGACTTTGATAAGTATTCCCTGTAACCATTCATCAGACAGTCTTTCATCTTGCCATATTAACTGGAAAAGTGGGTGTAGGGCACGCGCGCACGTTTCTGGATCTGCTTTTAAGGCTTCCGGCGGCATGTTATCAATACCTGTAGCCTTTCCAATCTTCAATTGTTTTACAGCATTCATAATTTCTTCCACGGATGGGGGGCTTGTGCTGATGGGTGTTTCCTCTGACAGTAGTGCTTCGGGCGTGTTATCGGGTGGTAGTGTGGACGTCGATGGAGCTAGTGGAGGCTCCGAGTGGTTTAAAACGTTTAAAAAGTGGATGTGCCAGCATTTCAATTGATCCATTTCATTTGTTATCATAGCACCGGTGTTATCCCTAATGGGTCGGGATGCATTGGAGAATTTTCCGGTCAACTTCCTGGTAATTTGGTGTAGGCCGCGGAGATTTTTTACCCGGGATGCGTTTTCTGCCTGCGTGGCAAGGTCTTCTGCCCACATTCGTTTATCATTACGGCAGGACTGTTTAACTTGTTTCTGTAATGCTATGTATTGAAGGTTGTATAGGTTTCTAGATGAGAGCGTTTGAGCTTGCTCTCTTTTGATTTTTACTTCTCTACGTTTTTCAATTAGATCCAATGAGTTGTCGCTGATCCATTCTGATTTTCTAAGTCGTTGGGGCTTTAAAACAGTGTTGCATGCGTCTGTAAAATGGCGCACCATTGGAGTAGTAGAAATGATTTTAAGTTTGGAAAATTATAATAAAATTTTTCCAAAAAATTTAAAAAAATAGTAATAATCGTTATCCCATGCGCCTACTGGGCAAAAAATTTGTAGAGTCGATAGAAGTTTTACACAAAAAAATTTCAAAAAAATCAAAGAGTACAAACATTTTCAAAAATGAGATCTCAATTCAAAAACTTAAAAATCGCATAAACTTAAAAAGCGCTTTTAAGATTTTTTTTGGATTTTTTTTTTTAAAGTACGTAACAAAATTAAAATTTTGAAAAAAAATTAGAATTTTGGGCCATTATTGAAGAAGTTTGAGTAAAGGAACAAATTACCAAATTTTTAAAAATTCGATATCTTTTGAACGGGTCATCAAAAAAATCTGTAAACAAATTGGGAAAATCTAAAAAAAAAAAACAAGTAGAAAAGTTAAAGCCGAATCTATGAATACCCGCCGAATCTATGAATACCCTCCATAATGCCTTTTTTAACCGACAATAATTTTTTTAACGTGAAAAAAATTAACAATTTTGATTAGAAATATTTTATTTTGAGTAAAAAACTCTTTTTTTTTTGTCATTTAAAAAAAAAAAAAAAAACAAATTTTTTTTTGAGTGTAAAAATTTTTTCGAGTGTAATGTTTTTTTACTGTAAAAATATTTCTGAGTGAATGCACGTACTTATGTACACAAAATATTATCATTTTTGTAAAAAAAAAAACTAAAATTTTTTTTGAATGTAAAATTTTTTTTGAGTGTACAATTTTTTTGGGGTTTAAAATTTTTTTCGAGTGTAATTATTAAGTTACTAAAGTTTTTAAATCTAAACAAGTTTAAAAAGCATTGCTTTAAAACTAAACAAGTTTGGAAAGCATTGCTAAGTTACCACCAATGCTTTTAAAACTTGTTTAACACGTGGCATTTAAGATGAAACCAATCTGAAATTCAGGGTTTTGCTAATAACTTTTGAACCACTGAACCGATTGAGCTGAAATTCAATATAAAACAGACCTGGGGAACGGCAAAGGTATGTGCCAAGCTTCAGCCGTCTCATTATTATCTTTCGAAAGTTAGCATGTCTCGTAAATACTCGAAATTTACTCTTTTGCTCATAACTTTTGAACCACTTGGCTGGATTGCAATACCAACCTGACCAGGTAAATAACCAACATATATGCCAAACTTCAGTAGCCTCTGTAAAGTTTTTCAAAAGTTTGCTTGTTTTCTACGGACAGACAGACAGACGGACGGACATCGCTAGATCGACTTAAAATCGATCGAGAATCATGAATATATATGGGGCATTCCAAGCCAAATCACTCACTTTTAGACCCGACCCCTTTAGATTTATTTTATTTTTGGAAATGTTTTAGTATTTATTAAATGCAACTTGGACACCAATTTTCAGCTTTTTATTTTAAGATGTTGTTGAGTAATCAATTTTTCAAAATGGCGATTTTCCCAAAAAAATTAAAAAATTGAAATTTTTAATTATTTTTGGCCATTAAAAAATATAGATATTTAAAAAAAAGTTAGACGACGTTTTGTTGGTACATAAATGTAGTTTTAGAAAAAAAAATATGAAAAAATTATTCGAAGTAATTATCACTTATTTTTTGACGTTTAAAAATTATAATCGACTTTTTGAAAAAGTTCGAAACCTTCGATTTTTTTGTAAAAAACTATAAAAATTCTACTCTAAATTACGCAACTTTTAAGCTATAACTCGAGATGTGATCACAATTCTTTCTATTTTTTTTTTTTAATTTTTAAAATTGCACCTTTTATTTTTTGGCTCTGATTTATTTTATATGGTAATCCAAAAAAAATGAATTGGTAGATATTGACCCTAACTTACCCTGGATATATTCATTTCGAGGTAAAAATACGCCTCACAAAAATTTAGAACGATCGGAAATGGGTAAGGCGTTTAGCATGGTCCTTGAAGTTTAAAAAACGGATTACAAGGAAAATATGATTTTTTTTCTGTTTTGGCAATTTTTTTGGTATTTTAAGTTAAGTTTTAATTCAAGTGATTACAGAATTATGATGTGGAGTAAAAAGCCTTTCTAAAAAGGTACTAAAAACTAAAATCGGTTGAAAATCAGCCAAGTTATGACAACTTCCCCAGGCATCTAGCGTGTGTCATACCACTTGATTATAGAATACGAGTCCCTTTTTTTAAATTTTTTTCAAATTTTCTACTGTAATAACATTTTTTCATTATTCATGTTTCAGTGTAATATTGTTCTGGTTTTTGCAAATTTTAAAACAAAAACAAAATTTTTTTTTTAAAATAGAGATTTCAAAAGGGTGTTGAAAATGCAAGCATTTTTAGCATTAATTTAAAAAATGTTAGCAAAACACAATATGAAAAATATTTGTCATCTAATTACATTAGAACCTGAAGAATAAAAAAATGTTATTACAGTAGAAAATTTCAATGAATTTCAAAAATCAGATTGTATTGCTTAATCAAGTGGTCTGCCATACGTTAGATGCCTGGGGAAGTTGTAATAACTTGGCTGATTTTCAACCGATTTCAGTTTTTGGTACCTTATTAGAGAGGCATTTTACTCCGTATTATAATTCTGTAACCACTTGAATTTAAACTCAACTTAAAATAACAACAAAATTTAGAAAACAGAAAAAAATTCATATTTTCCTTGTATTAAGTTTTCTAAACATCAAGGCCCATGCGGAACACCTTATCCATGTCCGATCGTTCTTAATTTTTGTGAGGCGTATTATTACCTCGAAATGAATATATCTAGGGTAAGTTGGGGTCAGTATCTACCAATTTAATTTTTTTGGAGCACCATATAAAATAAATCAGAGTCAAAAAATAAAAGGTGCAATTTTAAAAAATTGAAAAAAATAGAACAAATTGCGATCACATCTCGAATTTTAGCTTAAAAGTTGCGTAATTTAGAGTAGAACTTTTAGACGTTTGTAAAAAAAATCGAAGGTTTCGGACTTTTTCAAAAAGTTGATTTTAATTTTTAAACGTTAAAAAATAAGTGATAATTACTTCGAATAATTTTTTTCATATTTTTTTCTAAAACTACATTTAAATACCAACAAAATGTTGTCCAACCTTTTTTCAGATATCTATATTTTTAACTGGTCAAAATTAATTGAAAATTTTAATTTTTTTGAAAAATCGCCATTTTGAAAAATTGATTACTCAACACCATCTTGGAGTAAAAGACTGAAAATTTGTGTCCGAGTTGCATTTAATAAGTACTAAAACATATCTAAAAATAAAATAAATCGAAAGGGGTCGGGTCTAAAAGTGAGTGATTTGGCCTGGAATGCCCCATATACTTTATGGGGATCTAAACCAATATTTCGATGTGGTACAAACGGAATGACAAACTTATATATACCCTCTATCACTAGAGTGGAGGGTATAAAAAAATTTCAAAGTGTCCGATTTGACATGGAATGCCCCATATGTATTAATGTGGTTTTAAGCAATAGCGATTGGCAACTTGTTTTATAGGTTGTTAATATTTTGCTTAACAGTCTTAAAAGATCTTGACAATATTGATAAACGTGTTCTAAGTCGTGCAAAATAAATTACCAGTATAAATAAATTAAAAAACCAAAAAACAATTTTCTTGAAAATTATTCAATTGTAATATTATAATTAAAATGAGTAAAAAAGAAAGACCTCTAGCTAGAATAAAAAGAAAAAAATCAATTATTAATAAATATGAAAACAACACAAAAAAATGTGTAGCATATTTTAAGGCTTCCATCAAAACAAAAAATTTCTAAAATCTACTTACAAACAAAGCATTTAAATAATATTCATAGCATATTTGAAGAATGTTTATTAATAATAATTTTGTTAGCTTAATTTATTATTTAAACATTATTACAGATTTGTGGGTTTCTTGTTTTTCTGTTTTTTTATGTTAATGAAAATGAATGGCAAATTTTAAGGTTATTGTCTTATAACAAAATAACACAATAGCATTTCAGGCTAATAACCTTCGAATTTCATTAACAGCAATTTGTCTTTCATACATGATAATTTGTTTATTTTTTGTTGTTTCTTTTTATGCCATAACAATTTTATTTAAAATAAATTTTTTTATCTTATTTCTAACCAGACAGATTTCCACTGGAAGCTATTATTTAATTATTTAAACACACATGAGTAGAATATTTCTTCTTTGTAGCCTTTAACCATAATGTCAAAAAAAAAACAAAAAAATAAAAGTTTTGAAATTGTTTTGTTATATATTTTATATTTTATTTTTCTTTAACTTTTGCTAATTTTATTTTAATAGGCAGTTAGACAGTTGCTATTATTGTTGGCATTTAGAATTACACCATACGACAGCGGTTTATTAAACTTAAATCGGATGCTATACGTCTGAATTTTGAGATAAAATGGAATACAACTTCATTTTAAATTTTTCATTTTGTGATCCTGTTTCCTTTTAAAAGGACTTCAAAGTTTTAAGGGATCATATTTTGTAAAATATTTTTGAAATATTTATACTTGGTTATAGTGTCGCTATTAATGGATGGCAAATAAAGGATGGAAATCTTCTCTAATTTTTCCATTTTTATTTTTTTTTATTTTGCCATATCAGGAAAATGAATGTGAATGAATAATGTCCTTTTAAAACTTTATCAAAATAAATTAAATTTTGTATTTTTTCGAACTTTATATTTGTATTAAAAATGAAATAATTAAGCTCGAAGTCTATTTTGTAAATAATTTTTATTTTATTTCTCCGATATTTCGAAATTCATCGAATTTCATCTTTAGGGACACTTGTTAAAATAACACAAACACAATAAACTTTAAGCTATAGTTATTTTCACATCGTGCAATAACAAACGAAGATGTGAAAACAACTATAGCTTAAAGTTTATTTTGTTTGTGTTATTTGTACAAGTGTCCCTGAAGATGAAATTCGATGAATTTCGAAATATCGAAGAAATAAATAAAAAATGTTTACAAAATAGACGTCGAGCTCAATAATATTTGTACACGTATTATAATGTGACTATTGATGGCATTATAGAATCTTCGCTAATTTTCCCCTTTTTTTATGAATGTGAATAATGTCCTTTTAAAACTTTATCAAAATAAATTTAATTTTGTATTAAAAATGAAATAATTACGCTCGAGGTCTGTTTTGTAAATAATTTTTATTTTATTTCTCCGATATTTCGAAATTCATCGAATTTCATCTTCAGGGACACTTGTTAAAATAACACAAACACAATAAACTTTAAGCAATAGTTATTTTCACATCGTGCAATACCCAACGAAGATGTTAAAACAACTACAGCTTAAAGTTTATTTTGTTTGTGTTATTTTTACAAGTGTCCCTGAAGATGAAATTCGATGAATTTCGAAATATCGGAGAAATAAATAAAAAATGTTTACAAAACAGACCTCGAGCTCAATAATATTTGTACTCGTGTTATAATGTGACTGTTGATGGCAAATGAAAGAGGAGAATTCTCGCTAATTTTTCCATTTGTTTTATTTTGCCATATCAGGATAATTAAGGTGGATGAGGTCCTTTTAAAACTTTATCAAAATAAATTTATTTTTGTAGTTATTCGACCTTTATATTTGTATCAACAATTAAATAATTCAGCTTGAGGTCTGTTTTGTTAATATTTTCTATTTTATTTCTTCGATATTTTAAAATTAATCGAATTTCATCTTCAGGGACACTTTTAAAAATAACACAAACACAATAAATTGAATGCTATAGTTGTTTTTGCATTGTGCAATACCAAACTAAGATGTGAAAACAACTATAGCTTAAAGTTTATTTTGTTTGTGTTATTTTAACAAGTGACCCTGAAGATGAAATTCGATGAATTTCGAAATATCGGAGAAATAGATAAAAAATGTTTAAAAAAAAGACCTCGAGCTCAATAATATTTGTACTCGTGCTATAATATGGCTATTGATGGCAAATGAAAGAGAATAATCTTCGCTAGTTTTTCCATTTTTTTATTTTGCCATATCAGGATAATTAAGGTGGATGAGGTCCTTTTAAAACTTTATCAAAATAAATTTATTTTTGTATTTATTCGACCTTTATATTTGTATTGTAAATGTGTTTTGTAAATATTTTTATTTATCCGATAATTCAAAATTCATCGAATTTCATCATCAGGGACACTTGCAAAAATAACACAAAAACAATAAATTGTTAGCTACAATTGTTTTCACTTCGTGCAATACCAAACGAAGATTTGAAAATAACTATAGCTTAAGGTTTATTTTGTTTGTGTTACTTCTACAAGTGTCCCTGAAGATGAAATTGGATGAATTTCTTAATATCGGAGAAATAAAATAAAAATTATTTAAAACAACAGACCTCGAGTTCAATTATTTCATTTTCGATTTAGAAATTAGGTGAATTTCGAAATATTGAAGAAATAAAATAAAAATTATTTAAACCAACAGATGTCAAGCTTAATTATTTCATTAACACTACTTAATCAAAATATTTTGATAAAAGTTTTAAATGATATTGAAGGATAAAGTTTTGGAAGGACATTTCTAACCTTATTTTTTCTTGATATGTCAAAATAACAAAATGAAAAAATTAGTGGAGATCTTCCTCTTTCATTTGCCATCACCAGTGGCATCGTAGAACAAGTAACATTGTGTAAAAAATATTTTATAAAAAATGTTAATTCCCTAAAACTTTGAAGTCCATTTAAAAGGAAAGAGGATCACAAAATGAAAAACTGTGGATGCAGTTTCCCCACATTTTGTGTCTAGTTTCAAAAGTTTATTATACAATTCGTGTTTAAGCACTTTTTATACCCTCCACTCTAGTGATAGAGGGTATACAGTGGGCGACAATACATTGAAAACTTTTTTATAGTAGATGAAATTGATTAAAGACAAAGTTAACAATACTAAACATTATAATTATCAAACGAGTATTATTTAAAAAGATGTTATGTAGGTAATTTGTCAAGTTTTAATTTAAGCGCAATGGCGTCCGGATTGAGTAAATAAGGAATGTGTTACGAGGGTCGATGTGGAAAATGAAACAATTTATAGACATTTTTCAGAACATTTTTAAAAAATATTTCTAACAAGGGAAGTCTCCCTCGTGTCACCCTCCGATCTTTATGAAATTTGGATATGTTGTTAAGAACGAAAATTAATTCGACACGTATATTTTTAACGGACCAAACTCATTTTTAGTGTGGGTCGATTTGTATGGGGGGAAATTGACCTTTTTCAGTTTTTTACGATTTACGCCTATTTAAACAAAATTAATATAGGCATTTGTGTTAGCAGATTAAAGGTATTAAAAATACCTATCTTATGGTGCTAACAACGGGCCAAAGAAGTTAATATTTTTTGACTTATTAACAAAAATGGCCTAAAATTTTGGTATTTTATTCAATATGACGAAAAGTTGTGCATGTTTGGATATGTTATTAGCACACGTAGATAGTGTGCTAATACCCATACCCAAAGACCTCTCATTGGGTATGTAACATGACTAGGTTTCTTTGCATAATATAGGAGATAAACGAAAAAAATTGGAAAATGGCCTTGTCTTCCCCCCTCCTTTTTACCACCTAAATATGAATTTGGGCCGCTAAAAAAATTACGTGTCCCTTTATTTTTTCTGATTTACAAAATAAAACCAATTCCATAAAGATCCGTGGGTGACACTAGGGAGACTTTCCTTGTAAGTCGATTTTTTCTAAGTTAAAACATTAGAAATTTACAAAAAGATCCAATAGTTTTTATTCAGTGATCAAATAATTTTTCCAACAACCCAACCAAACAGTGGAATTTTCAGAACTGTTGAAAAGATTAAAATTTTTTGAACTCCAATTCGTTTGATCACCAATTTTTTTGGTCTAGGACCCCATAAAGTATTCATGATCCTCGTTCTATTGTAAGACGATCTACCGATGTCTGTCCGTCCGTCCGTCAGTCCGTCTGTCCATCTGTCTATCAGTTGAAAACCGCTATCTTTTGAAAGATTTTACGGAGGCTCCTGAAATTTAGCATATTTGTTGGGCATTTACCTGGTCAGGTTGGCATTGTAATCCAGCGAAAGCGGTCCAGTGGTTCAAAAGTTATGAGCAAAAGACTGAATTTCGGCAAGGGGTTTTCGTGAATTTAATAGATTAAAACCACACTAACTTTCGAAAGGCAATTCTGAGGATGCTGAAGCTTCGCATATGTATTTGTCGTTCCTCTGGGCTAGTTCGAATTGAATTTCAGCCAAATCGGTTTAGCGGTTAAAAAGTTATTAGCAAAACCGTGAATTTCAGATTAGCTTCACCTTAAATTCACGTGTTTTAAAAACATTGGTAAGTCACAAAAATATTTTACAACGTATTTTTGTCACTCAAAAATATTTTTACAAAAAAAAAAAAAATACACTCATAAAAGTTTTACACTCACAAAAAATTTACACTCAAAAAAAAAAATTTAGTAAATTTTTTTTTTTTTTTTTTTCAAAAATTAGTTAAAAAGATTTATTACACAAAATAGAAGATTTCTAATCAAAGATTTTACTTTTTGCATGTAAGTAAATTTACTATCACTTGTGGATGGTATTCATAGATTCGGTCAAGTCGAATTGAACTTTTCTACTTGTTTCTTTTTGTCGGACGGTGTTGAATTTAATGACGAAATTTCCTTTGCTTTTTTATTTTTTTGTTAATTTTTTAAATTGTTTTTGCAAATTCAACCAACAACAAAGAAGTATTTATAAACATTTTGTTGGTTAAATAATTAATTTTTTTATACATGTGTATAATGGTTCAACAAAACACTGGATTTTTTTTTTATTATCCTTTTCATGAGTCTAGTTTGGTAGAGTTCAAAAAAATTTCATCATGAGATTTGGGGTTGTTAGTACCATACATACCACGCCTCGGCTGAAACAACTTTAACAGCAAGTCTCGAAGATTGTAAATGTCTTTCTTGCTTATAAATACTATATTTCGAAAAAAAAAAAAAAAATCGCAGCAAACTTAAAAAAATTTACATTTTAAGCTTATCTCGAAAACAATGAGAGATACGAAAGGGGAGTAGTTTTGTCATGAGTCATTTTTTGACATATAGCTTCCTTTTTGAGTTATTAACGCACAAAGTGGTAGTTAAGCATTTATAAAAAAATATTGCAAAAATATTTGTTTTTGCAACAAAACCTATCAAATTCGAAGAAAAAAAGTACATACCCAGGTAAAAATCGTCACATATGTACACATATGAACATGTATGGATGCATGTGTGAACATGTATGAACCACGTATGAGCACATATGTATGAACATGTGATAGCATATATGGAATCATACATTCGTCCACAGGTCGAATATATGGTAGTGTTCTGAGCCATTATGAAGGCATGTGACACACCTTCTCAAATGTGTTATTAAAAACTATAAAACAGGGGCGCAATAAAATGTGGTATCAATTAAAAGGGAATTTTGATGACCACACCATAACTCTAAAACTTAATAAACAAATGTTTGCTTTAGTTTGGGTTTACTTTCCAAACTCAAATTAGGTCGAAGGACTCAATTATTATATCATCTCATCTAAATAAGCGTTATTATTGAAAATCATTCACGGCTACGAGAACAAGATAAAAAAACAAGATTGAAAAATCTTTAATTTCCTATTGGTAAAAAAAAAATGCAATATTTTTTGCGCAATTCCTTTTTTATAAACAAATTTCTGAAAACAATTGATATTTTTATTTTAATTTGTGTCATTTGCTTTTTTTCTTCGTTAATGTTGTCAAACTTTTATTATTTTTTTTTTGTTTTCAAAATTATAGAAAATTCAAAAAAAAAAAAATTCTTCACATATTTTAAAAGCTTTTCAGCAAATTTTTAATGGATACAGAATTTGCGGATATTAAAAGGTAAAATTTATAGTATAAAATAAAAATGCATCTTTTAAAAACTCTCTATCTTATTTACAGCTTTGCCAATTTTGATTTGACTGAATGTGACTGAAACTACATCAAGATTATACATTTGAAGAGGCCAAGTCCGAACAAAATTAATTCCTGATAAATCTTTTGACAGGATGTGTGAGATAGGCCAAAATATCGTACAACACAAAGGATTCCGTCAACACAAAACATTTGTTTCATCATATTTAATCATCTAGATAAGTTTGTAAAGTGTTCATTTTATGAAACAATAATATAAATAAACTATTTATTAAACAAAAAATAATATTTTAACATTTTTTATCGCCTGCAAAAGAATATAAAAGTATATGAAGAAATATATTCGAACATGTATGATCATGTATGCTCATATGTATAAGGGGCATTCCATGTGAAATCGGACACTTTGAAAAACTTTTTTTTTAGATTTTCCCAATTTGTTTACAGTTTTTAGTACCATTCGAAAACTCCTTCGTGGTAAATTTTCAGATTTTTTTGATGACCCGTTCAAAAGATATCGAATTTTAAAAAATTGGTAGTTTGTTCCTTTACTAAAACTTCTTTAAATCATAACTTCTTCAATAATGGTCCAAATTTCAATTTTTTTTTTTCAAAACGTTTGTTTTTTTACGTACTTTCTAAAAAAAAATCCCAAAAAATTCTTAAAAGTGCTTTAGTATGCGATTTTTTAATTTTAAAATTTAAATCTCATTTTTGAAAATGTTTGTACTCTTCGATTTTTTTGAAATTTTTTTGTGTAAAACTTCTATCAATTCTACAAATTTTTTGCCCAGCAAGATCTTGGGGTAACGATTATTATTATTTTTTAAAATTTTTTGAAAAAATTTTATTGTAATTTTTCAATCTTAAAATCATTTCTACTGCGCCAATGGTGCGTCATAGAGGGGTCCTTTATAAGACCGACCCCCATTAATTTTTACATCTTAACATTTCTTTGGAACAAACTAATACCCTATCTCCAATTTCTGAGGGGGCTCCCACACAAAACGACATTTTTTTAAATTTGTTCCAACCGCTCTAACTGCCCTAATAGTGCCCTTAGAGCAACAAAATGTATGTCGGTCTCAATAATGACCCCTCTCGGACGCACCATTGGACCGGTAAAAGCTGATTAAATAAAACAAATTTACAAAAAATAAAAAAAATTGTATGGGGACCGCCTTAACAGTTAAAGATAGAGGGTAGGTGTGTTCAGAGAAAATGTTTGGAACAAAAAAATATTGTGGGTCGGTCATACATTTTGTTGCTCTAAGGGCACTATTAGGGCAGTTAGAGCGGTTGGAACAAATTTAAAAAAATGTCGTTTTGTGTGGGAGCCCCCTCAGAAATTGGAGATAGGGTATTAGTTTGTTCCAAAGAAATGTTAAGACGTAAAAATTAATGGGTGTCGGTCTTATAAAGGACCCCTCTATGACGCACCATTGGAGCAGTAGAAATGATTTTAAGATTGAAAAATTACAATGAAATTTTTTCAAAAAATTTTAAAAAATAGTAATAATCGTTATCCCACGATCTTCCTGGGCAAAAAATTTGTAGAATTGATAGAAGTTTTACACAAAAAAAATTCAAAAAAATCAAAGAGTACAAACATTTTCAAAAATGAGATTTAAATTTTAAAACTTAAAAATCGCATACTAGAACGCTTTTAAGAATTTTTTTGGATTTTTTTTAGAAAGTACGTAAAAAAACAAAAATTTAAAAAAAAAAAATTTGAAATTTGGACCATTATTGAAGAAGTTATGATTAAAAGAAGTTTGAGTAATGGAACAAACTACCAATTTTTAAAAATTCGATATCTTTTGAACGAGTCATCAAAAAAATCTGAAAATTTACCACGAAAGAGTTTTCGAAGGGTACTAAAAACAGTAAACAAATTGGGAAAATCTAAAAAAAAAGTTTTTCAAAGTGTCCGATTTCACATGGAATGCCCCATACATATTACCTCAATTTTCGTCCATGCACATATATGAGCGATCATATATGTTCATTAGGGCGGGTCGATTTTTTTTGTCAAAAATCGTATAGCAAAAACAAAATCTACAAGAAATTCTAAGAACATTTCCCAAAGAAACCATGTTTCTAAAATCAAACCCTATACCGCGCCTAACGACATAAAGATTTGTCCGTCCGTCCTTTTTTCATAAGCAAAACATAGAACTTGACTCTTTTTTTGTGTTTGTGTTAATTTTTGGGCTTTGGTGTGCTCTGAGGTATATAGTAAAATTTTATTGGCAACATTTTTGTAGAACATTTCATCCCCACCCTCCCCCTCTTTCGGGGTGTTTTTTGCGATTTGTTAGAATAGAGCCAAAAAATACCGTTATGAGAGGGAGTTAGAGGGTTAATATGTTTTACAAAAATATTTGCCATAATATTTTCTACAAAGTTGCTGAACATACCCTACACCTCAGATGTAAAAAAACATAGTTTTATATACCGATATGCTGCAAGAACATATCCAGCGACAATGTTTTACTAATTGCCGCTGTATATAATTCGAACAATTTTTGGGATTATGACCGGCAAGTATATTAGACATAATCCTTGAAATGGAGAAATAAATATTTAGATTGATTTGTAATGAAAACGCCACAGAAGAAAAATTATAATAAGAAATTTTAACAATAAACCGCTGCTTTAATCATTAATCCATGATAATTTTATTCCATTATTTATTTTATATTGGGCTGCACTATATTAACATGTAGCGTCATACTCTGAAAGTAAGTGCAGGGGTTGTGGGTTCGATTCCCTTCAAAGCCTTTGTATGTTAATTACAAAGGGAAGCCGGTGCAGCGGATTTTTCTTAGAAAATAAAAGTATGTAATTGAGGATTATAATGATATTTCGTCAACAAAAAAAAAAAAACACAGATGCTTTTGTGGGATGAAATTGGAGAGTTTCATATCGGAGAGGAAAAAAGCTGTGTTCGATAAAAATTTTTGATAACTGAATATTTTTTTTAAATCAGTATTTGATTTATTTTGAGTAAAATTTTTTTTTTAATTTTTGTAACAAAAAAAAAATTTCGAGTGTAAATTTTTTTGAGTGTAATTTTTTTTTTGAGTGTAATATTTTTTTTTTTTAGTTTTTTTGAGTGACAAAAATAGTTTCTAAAATATTTTTTTTGTCTACCACTCCTTTTCAAAGCGTGTTTACCGTTTTTTTCAACACGGAAGTTCTGGTTAAAACCCATCTGAAATTCCCCATTTTGCTAATAACTTATGAGCCACTGGTCAGATTTCGCTGAAATTTAGTATTAATCTAACCGGAAGTATACCAAGTATATACGCCACGCTTCAGCAGCTTGCCGTATATATTTTTCATTCTTCCGCTAACATTTGAAAGTTAGAGTGTTTCACACAGACAGAAAGACAGACGGACGGACAGATTTTCATGTCGTTAGGCGCGGTATAGGGTTTGATTTTAGACCAATGGATTATTCGGAAAAGTTTCTTAGAATTTCTTGTAGATTTTGTTTTTGCTATACGATTTTTCAGTTTTTTTCGATCCATACAAATCGACCCGCCCTAATGTTCATACCTGTACATATGTGATGATTTCTAACCGGGTAAAGAAGTTTTAAATGCGTTATTTACAATTCGTTATTTTTGTACAGAAAGCGCAAAGTTTTTAGTTGGGAATTTAAAAGTGCAATTTTTGGCAACAAAAGTTACAAAATGTGAGCTTGCAGTTTTATTTCATTTTTCCCGATAAATAATTTTTGTTTTAGTCATTTTTTCATATCTTTCATCGTTTTCGAGATAAGCTTAAAATGTTTATTTTTAGACATTTTGATTTTGATTTTTCAAGAAAGACATTGTTGTGTTTGAAGTGTTTGAAAATTGAAGTTAAAGTTGGTTCGACCGACGCGTGATACATAAAAAATTATAAATACTAAACACATTTATTTCTTTTTTCACATTCCATAAAAATAAAATGGTCTGGTCTGTTTTATTGTTTTGTTTGCTAACAGCAAATATGATGTTATTTTTTAAGGTAAATGAAAAACTTAAATAAAAATTTCTATCAACGTACATTCACCTGGGAGAACACTTTAATTTTAAAAATTATAATGAAAACTTGGCTTCAATCGTAAAAATGTAAGGGAATTGCTATATCAACAAGTGGTCAACATAGTAAAAAGGCTACATTCGGCTGCGTCGAACCAAAAGTACCTTCTGCATTTCCTTAAAATTTTTCGGAATTTTTTCTGATTTTTGATAATATTTTTTAAATCTAATTAATTTTTATTAAAAAATTAGAATTAATTTATTTGACCTTTAAAATATTATATCTTGAGTAGATTTATTCTGGCTCGAGGTAATTTTTCTTTACAATTAAACCATGATATTCTCACATGTGTCGGCTGACAACGAGTCATGCAACAAATGACCAACATAAATTAATTTGAAACAGAAACTTATTCTATGAGAATATAATGGTGTAAAAAAAATTACCTCGAGCAAAATAAAATCTTCCAAAATTTAATTTTTTTATTTTTTTTTTTTTATTTTTTATTTTTTTTTTATTAGTTTTCATTTATTTTTTTTTTTAATTTCAAAAGTATTTTTTTAAATTTTTGCATATTTTTCAAAGATTTTTGGATTTTTTTTTTTTTTTGAGTAGGTTTATTCTTGCTCGAGGTCATTTATTAATTTAAACTATGATATTCTTATAGAATATATAATTTTATAAATTTGTTTAAACCAGAAACCTTTATCTTATATAATTACATAGAATTTTATCAAATTATATATAATTATATAAAAAAACTTTTTTTACTCGGGCGTTTTTTGTTAATATTTAACTCCGCTTTTTAAACAAATTACTGTACTTACATAAATTATTTAGATCAAATAATTGTGTCATATGATTTTAAAAGTTAATCCTTTTTATAAATATTTTATTTAAAATTTAAGTTAAAAATTTTAAGACAATTATAAATCAAAAGGTATTTATTACTTTACTAAATTACATTTAAATATTTAAATATGATGATATCAAACACAGAAGAAGAATAAATAAATCATAACTGGGTAACTGAGTATATGAAAAATTTACTTAAGAGAACATAGCTTACGTCTAATAGCTTTACCCACATGGTATATGACAAATTTGTTAAGGGGATAACTTTTGATAAACTAAAAAAATGTGACAGCATTATACTTGTTGAACGGCTTGAAACTTCTCGAAAAAATTTTAAAGGGGGTTTTAATATTTTTTAATATTCAAATTCTGATTAATTTTTATGAAAAAATAAAAATTGTTTTATTCGACCTTTAAAATATTATATTTTGAGGATGTTTATTCTGGCTCCAGGTCATATTTCCTTTACTTATTAAAACCATGATATTTTCATAGCATATTTTCAAGAAAATTATTTTTTGTTTTAAATTTATTTATGTTGGTCATTTTTGCAAGACTTAATCGACACGTGTTTCGGAATTTGTCAGATTCCATTGTCAAGATTATTTAGCAAAAATAGAAACGATTTACTACAAAGAAGCAAACGAGTTTAATGACAAATCGTTTGTGCACAAACTAAAATATTACTTCATATTCGACTCTATCCACAGTAAATCAGTAAAGAAAATATGACCTCGAACCAGGATAAACATCCTCAAAATATTTTTTAATATTTTTATTTATGCTTTAAATATGGAAAAAAAATATAAAAAAACGTTTACATGAAAATTAAAAAAAAAAATTCATCTAAATTTTTTGTAAATAATTTTCAATATATTTATTAAAAAAATATTTTTTACCTAACCCGGCTCAAAATTTGTTAAGGAGAATTTTTTTTTTTTACCTTTTATTCTTTAATTCTCAGAAAAAAAAACAGTCTGCAAAAAAAATCACCGCTGACATACTGCTGACCCTTTCTTTATAAAACTGCGGATATCTTTATACAATTTTTCAACGTTTCACCAAGGACAAGTCAGCAGTCCATGGAAACATTTGGAAAAATTGTATTAAGATATCAAAAACTTCATAAAGGGAGGATCATCAGCATGTCAGCGGTGATTATTTTTAAAAACTGAGAATTTCGTTAAGAAAGTTAAACCCTTAATAGCCATCATATATGTGGTTTTGGTTAGAAATTACTTCACATAACTTTTCTCAACTCTTTCAAGTTGATGGTAGGTATTTAAATAAAACAACTATCCCTCGTTTAACATGATGGTCTCATAAGATTTGTAAATTAAAAATAAACCTGTTAATTTAGCTTTAATGAAATTCAAAAAAAAGTTTATAAATCTTTTAATTTTTTTTTGCAAAATTACTAAAAAAGAGAGAAAGTCCTGTTTAACACAAAAAAAATTTTTACCTTGAAAAAAATATATTACATTCAAACAAATTAAAAAATTTGTTCAGAAAAAAAAAATTTGTTCTCAAAATTTTTTAAACCTTTATTTTCTTAAAAATTTTATTTTATAATTTTTTGTTTCTTCAAAAAATTTTTTTCATCAAATTTTGTTTTTATTAAATTTTTGTTGTCTTCACAGTTTTTTTTTCTTCGTAAATTGTTTTCTTCATAAACTTTTTTCATCATAAATTTTTTTTTTCATCATAAATTTTTTTTTCTTCATAATTTTTTTTTTTTCATAATTTATTTTTCATAATTTTTTTTGTAATTTTTTTTTCATCAACATTTTTTTCTACGTCTGTCCGTTTGTAGAGGACACTTTACAGTCCAAAACAGAAGAGCTTGACTTCCGAAGTTTGGCACGAATATGTCTTATATTCCTAGGCAGGTTAAGTTCGGAAATGGGCAAAATCAGACCAATGGGAAAAAGTTCCCCCTTGGAGAACTAAACCAACCTAAGAAAAACAGCATTTTTTGCAGGGTTTTTTGTAGTTTTGCTAAGCAAATGCAACTTTCTTATCTCAGAAAAAGTTTAAAATCTCAAGGGGAAGGCGCCCCTAATGTCTCCCACCAACCCCCCACCCAAAAAGACGCCCCTGATTTTTTTTATATTGTTTTTTACATTTTGGAGGGTATAAAAGATTCATCACAGCCGAATGTAACACAATCACTTGTTTTTTATCACATTATTTTTTTCATGAACAAATTGGCTCTTTCATTAATATATTTTTCATGAAGATTTTCTCAATTTTGTTTATCGAAAAAATTTTTTATAAATTTTTTTACAACAAAAATTTTTTTTTTATTAAAAATTTTTTATAAGTTTTTTTCATGAAAAAAAATTTTTTTTATCAAATTTTTTTTTCAAAATTTTTTTTATAATTTTTTTTTATAATTTCTTTTTCAAAATTTTTTTTTTTCAATTTTTTTTCGCCAAAATCTTTTTTTCAATTTTTTTTCGCCAAAATCTTTTTTAAATTTTTTTTTCTCCAAAATTACTTGTTCTCCAATTTTAAAATTTTTCTGACATAAAAATGTTGCATTTGTTTAAGAAAAGTACAATAAACAAGTAAAAACCGTCTGTGCACAGAAAAAAATACAAAAAATATTTGAGTAAATTTTTAGTACTATTGAGCAAAAAATTACTCAATTTTGTACCATTAAACGATTTAATAGTATTGAGTAAGTTTTTAATAAAAATTTATTAAATGTTTTAAAACAAAATTTGAGTAAAGTTTTAATTGTCACAATTAATCGTTTACTCAAAATTTATCTATTTTTTTTTTTTAAGTTTAAAAAAGTTTTAAATTCTTTAAAAAAAAAAAACTTGTTTTTTCAAACTTTACCAAACATATTTATGTCTCAAAAACATAGAAAAATTTTATAAAGACGATTACTAACTTTCATATACATACACAAAAAACTATAAACTAAAAACTATGAGAGCTTAAAAAAAATTAAAAAACTAATAATTTTTTATTAAATTATTTACTTAAATTGTTTTTAAAATTTTTAAGTAAATTTTTAATTGCGTCAATTAAAAAATTACTCAATTTTTGTTTTTTAATTTAAACAAGTGATTACTCAAATTTGTTTCCTCCATATTTTTTTCTGTGTGTCGAATTTTTTTATAAATGTTTGTTTCATTCAAAAAAATTTCTCATTAAAAAAAAAAAAATCATCAACAAAAAATTTTTTTCATCAAATTTTTCTTTACTAAAATTTTTTTTTCTCAATTTTTTTCGCCAATATCTTTTTTACTTTTTTTTCACCAAAATTACTTTTTCCCAATTTTGAAGTTTTTCTGACACAAAAATGTTCCTATTAGTGCTCTGGCTCTAAAATGCAGAAGAAAAATGGTATTCCTAAAAATTATAGACATTTCTGGTTTATTCATACCGGTTTTAAACACTCCAGTAAGTGTTATCATCAGTTGGATTTTAAATGTCTGTTTGGTTTGTTAATGGAAGTTGTTTTTTATATATGAGGCATTCCACACCAAATGTCCCGCTATAGAAAAACATGTGTCCCGTAAATTTCTTAATAGGTTGTTTGGATAGCCCTATATGTAGCTAAGAAAATTGCGTTTTTGGTTTTTCAAATTTAAAAAAACTGGGCTTAGGAGGCGTGGTCAAATATTGGAAAAATGGTCAAATTTGTGGCGAGTTGCCTTGATTAAATATTTATCACATTAAAACGGAATGCAACACAATGTCAAAAATTTACGTTCTTATATAGTTTTGTATGGGCTATCGATTAATTTTTTTTTTTTTGAAAATTTTCAGAACCCGTTCTGAAATTTTCCATCTTCTAAAAAAGTCAATTTATCAAAAATCCGGCCACTTTTTTTTTTCTTTTTTCTTTATTTTTTTAAAAGTTTAGATGTTTGGCCATCCACTTTTTTTTCGAGAAAATCGCATTTGAACTTTAAATTTCATAACAATTTTGTTATTTGCTTGTATTTCTTTGCAGTGCTGCCAGTTTAGGGGTTTTGTCCCCAAATAGGGGATTTTTTTTGGAAATTGGGGATGAAAAATTTGATTTGGGGATCTGGGGATTTCATGGGGATGACACAGATTTTTTCGGGGATTTTTAGGGGATGAAATATTTTAGATAAACAATTGTTTTTTAAATTCATCAATCATAAAATAATGCTAAAATCGGTAAAATGAACTCTACTTTATTTTTGATCAATCGTGGACATTAAAGCATCCAAAAATACTGCAAACGTAGGAATTATGTGAGATTTATAAAGAAAAAAAATATTTTTTTTTATAGTGTCTGTCAAAACCGTAGTAATATCATGTTATCATGCTTTTTTTTTTTTCTTTAAACCAAATTTTAGATTTTCATACATTTACTATAGTATATCCTTTAAATCTATTATGGAAAATTTACAAAATTCACTAGTTTTTTCTGTAAAAAAAGTCATGAAGAAGTCATGATCGATCAACACACAAAATACACTTTTTAGCCAAGTTTCTGTGTAAAATCAGGGGGTAATTATGTAACATGATAGGTGTCAATCGTATCGTTTCCATCGTTATTCCATTACCATATAGTGTCATATTATGGTAATAGAATAATGAGCTAAAGATGATTATTGTCGATTATCAAGTTACATAATTAACCGGTATTTTTTTTAGAAGCAAGAATTTTTAAATTTTTTTCAATTTTTTAAATAATTTTTATAATTTAATTTTTCTGAAACAGTTACATTCAGTTTCAGAGACATAATTGAGAAATTTTTCTGAATTAGTTTCATTGTGTTTTAAAGTCAACGCGTGGAGAACCAATTGTAAAAATGAACTGAGATGAATTAGAATAAATGATGAATTTGTATTATTAAGACAGATAATAACATACATATGCCCTTTAAAATACTTTTAAAAGACTTCGACATACATATTTGGGCCATTTTTTTTTTTTTTAACCTGTGGAACAAAAATTGTTGTTTTTTTTTCGAAACTTTTTGTTTTTTTTGTTTTAAAGGTACTAAATAAATTTTTTATGGTGTTAATAAAAATTATAAATAGCGTAATCGCATTCAGAAGGTTTTTATATATTTTTTTTGACAAAAAATTTGGGTTTTAAGTTTTAGCGGAAATTCCCGGGATCCCGGGAAATTTAAAAATGAATCCCGCTTTCCCGGGAAATGAAAAAGTCCGGGAAAAGAAAAATTCTAGTTGCAAGTTTTTTTGCGTGTAGTAAATTTTGAGAAATTTTTTTTTTTTGGGGATTTTTGGGGATGAGAAATTTTAAGTTGGGGATGGCATCCAAAAAAAAACTGGCGACCCTGTTTCTTTGTTTTAAAGTTGCGAATGAGTAATATTAATTGCATAAATATTCGTCATACGCTCTGTTGACACAAGAAAACACAAGCAAATAACAAAATTGTTATGAAATTTAAAGTTCAAATGCGATTTTCTCGAAAAAAAAGATGAACGTGTTTCTGATTTTTTTGTGTGGATGGACAAACATCTAAACTTTTAAAAAAGTAAATAAAAAAGAAAAAAAAAGTGGCCGGATTTTTGATAAATTGATTTTTTTAGAAAATGGAAAATTTCAGAACGGGTTCTGAAAATTTTCAAAAAAAAAAATTTTAATCGATAGCCCATACAAAACTATATAAGACTGTAAATTTTTGAAATTGTGGTGCATTCCGTTTTAATGTGATAAATATTTAATCAAGGCAACTCGCCACAAATTTGACCATTTTTCCAATATTTGACCACGCCTCCTAAGCCCAGTTTTTGAAAAATTGAAAAACCAAATCGCAATTTTCTAAGTTCCATATAGGGCTATCCATACTACCTATTCAGAAGTTTACGGTACACATGTTTTTTTTTTCGCTGGACATTTGGTGTGGAATGCCTCATATACTTTACGAATATTTTCCTTATAAAATTATAATTTTTTTCATTTTTAATATATATTTCTGATTTTTCCCTGCAAGTCAAGTGTTAGATTTTCCTTCATTTATATAAATTTCAATCCTAACAAGCAAATGTTTGTTTTGCGTGTTAAGCATATTAAAAAGTTTTTTCTTACTTTTTTTCTGTTTTTCGTTAAATAAATAATAATTTTGTTTTATCTTAAAGAAAAATAATATTTAAGTAAATATTTGATAAACTTTATATCAAATCTATAAGAAACGAAAAACAAAAAAATAAAAATTCAGTTAAAAAAAATATTTTTGAAAAATCCACCAAAAACCACAAGGATATTTTTTAAAAATGTTGTGGACTAAAAAAAAAAATATTTTAAATACTTGTTATTAGACCTTAGGATTTCAATACTACTAAATATGATCATTAGGGTGGTACGAAAAATTACTTTTGTCGAATTTCTTCAATTGCCGGGCAAATTGTGTATTCATTTAGTCTGTAAAATTTTTATTAAATTGTTTTGTTAAATTGGACAATTTTAACCTGTGCCGGCAAGAATGTTAAAATTGGGGCTTGAAAAAAGAAATTAAAAAAAAAAATCGGTTTTTAAAAAAAATTGCGATAGCTCCAGTGCTCACAAATCTGATCTCCAAAGTTTCCCATCACATCAGGTTTTTAAGAAAATTGGGGTAAAATTTAAAAAAAAATATTCGTTTTGGGAATTTTTTTTTTTTTTTTTAAATTTTAAAAACCAAAACTTTGATCGCCTCAAATTTGTATCACATAAAATTTTTGCCTAAGAAACTAAAAATTTTACCGAACATTCAAAATCGAAATAATTTTTTTTTTGTCAATCGACACGTGCTTAGGTCTTGTCGGAATCTTATTAAAAGTATTTAGCAAATTGGCAATCGAATATTTTTTTCCAAATATGTATATCAACATCCTTATAAATTGGTTTTTTTTTTAACATCTCAAAAAAAATTCAATTCCTTTGTAAATCAAGTTCCAGGTTTATCAAAAATTTTAATCTTTTTTGCTGCAAACATTTAGCTAATTACATTTTCAATAATATTTTGATCATAATTATTTTTTTAAAATGATTTGTAGTTTAACTTACAATTAGTTCTTATTGGTTTAAGAACTAGTTTTTGGTAGAAATTTTATTTTATAAAATTAATTGCTTTTTATCAGTTTTTACTACTTTCTGCTTGATGCTGCTTAGCAAAAAGTCATAAATATTTGATTTATTAGTACTATGATGCTCTTGGTCATATAATGGTCTTTTTTTGTTAATGCCATGACTCCTCCGGTGGACAGTATAATGAAACTACTTAAACATCCTTACTATATAGTTTGTTTTCCTTAAAACTCTTGTGTATTACACTGGGTGTCGGTAATAATAATAAAAAAAGAGAATCGAAAAATTTGTTTTAATCTTGTTTGGAAAGTAAGAAACCAACTGTGAATCCGTAAAGTGAAAAGAGTGGTATATAGCAAATTTGAAAAATTTGAAAAAGAGAAGATAATGACAATTTTTAAACAATTTATTATAAATAAATTTTTTGAATTTCTTAATTTTCTTTTTGTATTTTTTTAAACTTTCATGAATATTTCTTTTTAATATTTTTTTGTTTTTTTCCAAATTTTTTAAATTTTTTTTAAATTTTTTTGAATTTATTTAAATTCTCCTTACGTTTCTGAATTTTTGAAGAATTTTTCTTGTTTTTTTTTTCATATTTTCAAACCCTTAATATGTCTTTATTCAGAATTTTTAAAAATTTAACTTTTAATAAATCTGAATTTTCCGCTGAACTTTTTTTCAATTGTTTCTGAACTTAGCAGATTTAAAAAATCTGTTTCTGTTTTTTTTTTTTTTTTTAATTTTATCAAAATTTTCCCAATTATTCTGAATTTTTATAAATATTTTTCAATTTTAGAGATTTTTTTTTAGTTTTTCTGAATTTTTTAAAGTTCTGTTAAAAAAAATAATTATTGTTAACCTGTTCTCTAGAATATTTTACTTGAATTTCAGTTTTGTATGTTTGATACCCTAAGCTCCATTTGTAGATATATTTCGTGTTTTCAAGAGACAGATTGACGGACGTACATCGCTAGATAGAAATAAAATCGAGCAAGGATCATGAATATAATTTTATACTTTATGGGGTATAGCAAACTGAATAACAGTCTTTTACAGACTCTCCATCACAAGAGTAAAAGTTATAAAAAGTGTCTTTTAAGCCCTTTTTTCCTTTATCTATCCAATGTTAAACTCCTTATGGGATTAAGCTAGTAGTATAACAGAAAGTGTGTACATTTTATTCTATTGGTTTTTCTGTTTAATTCTTTCCCTTTTTTCTGTTTCTAATGGCCTTGATGTCTGCTAATCTATAAATTTTTAATGATGATTTTGGTTTTTATTTTTATAATCTCTGGTTTGTTATAAATGTTATTTGATAATTAGCTATGAAAAAAAGGATGGAGAAATTCGGTTTTGTTGGTTTAACAAAATAATAAAACAAAGTAATTACATTTAATCTGGTTTTTAAAATTAAAGTATCTTATAATTATAATGGACGGGTTGTAGTTCTGGTAGAAAATAACATATGACAAAAAAAAATTGGAAATTAAATAAATGAATTAATTATTTTTCTATTTTTTCTACAATTTCAGTTCTGTATTTTCATTCCTAAACTTTTTTAACGTGTTTCAGAATCTTTTTGGATTTTTTTTAGGATTTTTCTGAAATCGACTGATATTTTTCTGAGTTTTTCAGATTTTTTTAAGTTGTTCTGAACTTTTTTCTATTCATCATTTTACAAAAAATTTTAATAATTTTTTTTATGATTTTTTTTTTCAATTCACAGAACTTTTTTTGTTTTTATAAGTCCCTAATCTAATTTTTTTCTCAAAATTTAGCGATGACCGTCTGTTTGTCTATCTTTTGAAACGACGATCAAGGCCAAAATATTACCCAGACTAAAACATAATGTTTTTACTTGTTGTTTTCCCGAGCAGTTTGGTTTTTCATTTGAGCAAAATCGGTTTAGCTGTTCAAAAGTAATGAACGAAAATGTAAGTACACTTTCAAAATTTTGGCACATTTCACATAACCCAAAAATTCTGGTTGACATTTGTAAACAGAATGGTATTCAACACAGAGGAAACATATTTTTCATAAAAAAAATTTAGCCGATTTTTTATTTTAACCATTTTTATTATTTTTTCCGCAGACTTTTTTTTTTTTTTTGGAAATAATCACCATGAAGGTGGAGGATATCAATATATTTTTATACCCTCTAACCACAGTATGGGGGTATACTCACTTTGTCATTCCGTTTGTAACGCATCGAAATATTGGCCGGGGACCCCATAAAGTATATATATTATTGATCCATGATCGATTATAAGACATTCTGTGAATGTCCGTCTGTCCGTCCGTCCGTCCGTCCGTCCGTCCGTCCGTCCGTATGTCTGTAGAAGGCACGATGCAGTCCAAAATAAAACAGCTAGCCTCCTGAAATTTGGAACGAATATGTCTTGTGGTCCTAGGCAGGTTAAGTTCGTAAATGGGCAAAATCGGGCCAGGAGGAAAAAATTTCCCCTTGAGAAACTAAACCAACCTCTGAAAAACAATATTTTTTTTATATTTTTGTTAAACCAATGACACAAATGTATGCAAGAAGAAGTTCAGAGTACTGCACTAGGACCGGGGGGACTAAAAAATTTTATTTTTTTTTCCCCGCCCTCTTTTTAGGGCATGGATATAATTAGTTAATAATGATAAAATTGTATTACTTTAGTGCAAAAAGTATAACAAATAAATCAGTAAATATTTTTCGAGAGAGGGAGGTATCCCCCACTGCCCCCGCCGAAGCCGACTCCCAAAAAATACGCCCCTGATTTTTTTTTTTTTACATGTTGGAGGGTATAAAAGATTCGGCACAGCCGAATTTAACACTCTTACTTGTTTTTACTTATTTTTTTTAACACCACTTACAGATGTAATTCGAAAAAATCAATTAAAAAATTTTACTTACAATTCGAAGATTCCATTTGTTATTTGAAGATTGTAATTCGGAAATTTAATTTGTTATTCAAAAGTTGCATTTTAAGTTCGAAAATTCTAATTGTAATACGAATTTTAAATCAATTGTTATACGAAAGAGATCAATTGTTATACGAAAAAAACAATTGTAATACGAAATAGATCAATTGTACTTCGAAAACTACCAATTGTGATTCCAAATAGATTAATTGTAATTCGAAATAGATCAATTGTAACTTAAAGAAGAACAAATCAAATCTGATTCGCAAAAGATCAATTCTAATTTGAAAAAGATCAATAGTAATAGTAAAAATAGTAAAAATATCAATTTTAATTCCAAACAGATTAATTTTATTTCGAAATAGATCAATTTTTATTCGAACATGATAAATTTTAATTCCAAACGGATAAATTGTGAATCGAAAAAGATCAGTTGAAATTTGATGATTCCAATTGTAATTTCTCTCTCTCTTTATTGCATATCCTTCATAGGATGAAAGCGAATCACAATTAAATTTAATTAAATAATATTATATATAAAATTAGCAAACTGTTCTCTGTCTGATGCCAGTCTGACCAGTTCTCCAATTGATCGGATACCAGTCCATGATCTGATGTTGCGTAACCATGACATCTGTTTTCTGCCAATACCACGCCTGCCTTCGATTTTGCCCTGTAGTATAAGAACAAGTAGTTGATATTTTTCCCCTCTGTAATTTGAAAACGATCAATGGAAATTCAGTTGATATTTTTCAAATTACAAATGGAATTTTCAAATTAAAATTCTGAAAATATTAATTTAAATTCCAAATAGGTTAATTGTATTTCGAAATAGATCAATTGTTATTCGAAAATTATCAATTTTGTTTCGAAACAGATAAACTGTAATTCGAAAAAGATCAATTGAAATTCGAAGATTAAAATTGTTATTCTAAAAAGATAAAAATTCAAATTGTAATTCGAAAAAGATCAAAATTCCAATTTTAATTCGAAAAAAGATCAATTGTAATTAGAACAAGATCAATTTTAATACGAAAAAGATCAATTGTAATTCGAAAAAAATAATTGTATTTCGAAATACATCAATTGAAATTCAAAAATACCAATTGTGATTCCAAATATATTAATTGTAATTCGAAATAGATCAATTGTAACTTGAAAAAAGATCAAATGAAATTCGAAAATTTTTAATTCTGATTCGACAAAAATCAATTCTAATTCGAAAAAGATCAATAGTGATTCTAAAAAGATCAATTGTAATTCCAAACAAATAAATTGTATTCGAAATATAACAATTTTTATTAGAAAATTATCAATTTGTATTCGAAACAGATCAATTGTGAATCGAAAAAGATCGGTTGTAATTTGATGATTCCAATTGTAATTTGGAAAAGATCAATGGAAATTCAGTTGATATACGTATTTCAAATTACAATTGGAATTTTCAAATTAAAATTATTCTTTTTCGTATTACAATTGTTTTTTTTTTCGAATTGAAATTGATCTTTTTCGAATTTAATTCGTCTTTTCTGATTTACAATTGATCTGGATTTTTAAATTTACAAGTACAATCTTTGAATTACAAATGGAATCATCAAACTACAAACGAAATCTTTGAATAACAAGTAAAATTTTCGAATTGCAATAATTGTTTCTTTTCGAATAACGTCTGTAAATGGTGTAAATTTAGAAATTTCTGATTTTTTCTCGGTTTTGCAGATTTTTTTTTTTTTAATATTAAAAAATTTTTCCGAATTTGCCAAGTTTTTTTAATTTTTATACTCAACATTTAGTGAATTTTTTTTATATCCTCCAACCACAGTATGGGGGTATACTCACTTTGTCATTCCGTGTGTAACGCATCGAAATATCGGTCTAAAGTAAAGTATATATATTATTGATCAGTGATTCATTCTAAGACATTCTAGCGATGTCCGTCTGTCCGTCCGTCCGTCTGTCCGTCTATGGAAGACACGATACAGTCTAAAGTAAACGAGCTAGACTCCTGAAATTTGGCACGAATATGTCTTATGGTATTGGGCTTGTTAAGTTCGAACATGGACAAAATCGGATTAGGGAGAAAAAAGTTCCCCTCTTAAGAACTAAACAAACCTCTAAAAAAACATTTTTTATAGGTTTTTTGTACTTGTGCTTAGCAAACGAAGTTCAAAGTCTTGCAGTTGGATCCAGGAAGGTTGCCTCCCACCGACGTAACTCCCACCCCAAAAAAAAAAAAAGACGACCCTGTTTTTTTTTTAACGTGTTGTATAAAACGACTGTATAAAAGATTCGGCACAGCCGAATTTAACATTCTTACTTGTTTTTGTATAAAATTTTCATGGGTTTCATGATTTTTTCAATATAGGCAAAGTTTATTTATACAGATTTTTTCTAAATATTCGTAAATTCAATTGTTTTTCTGAATTTTCATAAAATTTGCTGAATTTCTCTAAATTTTTACAACTTTGCCGGATTTAATTTTTTTTAATTTTTATACTCTCCATTAAATGGCTGATAGCTAAGTTTTATAAAATTTTAATGTGTGTTTTTTTATGAAAATCAATTTCTGTGTAGGGGAAGTGGACTGCAGCTCATTTTGACTCCACACCACTGTCTGTGGGTGGGAAATGAATGTTATTGACATTAATCGGATAATGTTATAATCATAGAAATGACGAAATAACATTAAACTTAACTATAATTCAAATTAATGACATAATTTACATAATAAATATGTTGATTAGAAGGGACTGAAAATGAAAGAGCACACTTTTGACCAAATGAGATTTAAATTGTTAATTAAATTTTAATTGTACTTAAAACTACACTCTTAAAAAACGAAGAAGTGTTTTCTACTATTTATTTAATAAATTTCAATAAAATTTAATTAAAATTCAAATTTCAAAGAATTGGGTAAATAAAAAAAAATCAATTAGAATCAGACTCTGAATTTACCAAAGTCTAAACTATTGAGTTGATTTTTTTTTAAAGTTCTTAAATGATTTCTGATTATATTTTTTTTTGTGGTTTTTTGTTTATTTTTAACGGTTTATCATCACTTTAATAAAATAATTTTTTTACCCCACTCTAATATTTATGTACTTTTCATCTGAATAGAAACAGCTTTTGCAATATACAAAGTGCTCCACAATGAATAATATTTACCATTATAAATTATGTAAAACGATGATGCAATGCTTAATATTTAACGGTTTTAATACATTAAAGAAAATATTTTATATAAAACAAAATATATATTTGATAAAATTGTAATAAATTAAAAGCAACACAATGATGAAAACTACAAAATTTGTCAAGGGAACATTTTTTTTTGAAAAAAAAACTCAACATTAAAAACAGTAAAAAATCTTAAAGGGAAGGCATTTCAGTAATAAACAAAAGAAACTTATTGCGACAACTGAATGGTTAGTTAATCGAATTATTTGGTTGCAGCAATCGAATTTTATGGTGGCGTGAACAAAATTGAGTTAAGATAAAGAAACTTGAGCAGTCATCCTAACAAACATTTAGTAAGTACAACCTAAAACTTTGGTTATTGCAACTGAACCATCTGGAAAGTAACGAATTCATTTGGTATAATATATCTGTTTTCCCCGTGTATCAATTAGTTTTCTCAAACACTATAAGATCAAACAAATTGTTTGACCTAAGCAACACAATAACTGATTTTGGCAACATCATGTCGGTTTTAACAATAGAAATTCGATTATTATAAATATTTTCCGTTTATCGCAATCAGTTATTCAGTTGCCACAACTAAATGTACTAAGTAATAACAAAAATAATGAGATTTTTGGTCAATCTTATGTAAAGAATTGAAGAGAACTACGTAGCCGGCTAGGATCTATGAAGTTCTTTCCAATGATCCCGGTGTACCAAATTATTTTAATAATTCCAATGGATCTTTCGCAGAAAGCAGTCAGGAAACCATTGAACTTCTGATGGACACCCATTTTTCGGGTTGCGGGGACAAGGCAATTTGAATCGGAATTGAATTTGGGTGCTCTTTCACCAAATTCAATTCACCTGGCATAGCACAGCAGCAAAATCGGCTCTCAGGTTAAGATAGTCGCGAATACTTAAGAAACACTCTTGGAGACACTCAACCATATTAAGCACGGTGGGCAGAACGGAACTGGAACCGTGAACCAACTATATCTCACCACAGATGAACTTTGACAGAACCGTCGAAGTCTAAATACCGACTAGTAAAGTCTGGGCGGAAAACTCTGTTATAACAGAGAATGCGATCTCAATCTAAACGGACGGATCAAAGATAAAGATTGTTACCGCTTCGGTATACTTTGAATGTCTCAAAATCGGGGCCTCATTAAGACTGCTAGAATTGTATACAATCCCTTCGTCGAATCATTCAGCACACAATCAAGCTAATCTGGGTCCCAGGCCATAGAGGTGTCGCTGGGAACGATTTAGCTGATGAATGTGCGAGAAATGACTCTGAATCTCACGGTTCCTATAGTGGAATTGATAGGATATCTGAGAACAGAATGAGGGATAGGTGGATATCACTGACTACGTGCATTATATCGAGAACCCTGAGGCCACTGCCAAATCCTAAAAGGACAAGAAGTCTTTTTACTTTTGGCAAACGGTTAGCCTTAAAGTGGTAGTACTGACAAGGGAAGTATCTCAACCTTTATGAACCGATTTGCCTGAGTCTTAAAATATATATAAAAGACACGATTTCAATAATGGTGTGTCTCGGCTTATTGGCCATATCAGTGTTTAAAAATTTCATTGTCCCCTGCTGGAACAATGTGGACCTTCGAGAAATTTATATAGCCCCCGAACTATCATCTAGGGCAAAAATACGTATCGACTTAAGTTTAATAAAGATTATTTCGTGTACATATGGATGTCGTAGGTCTTTGTCTTCACATAAATACCCCCAAAGTTTACACGTTTCCATGAAAAAAAATTTGCGAAGCCGAGTTTATACAAGGTTTAATTTAATTAAAAAACTTTTCTTCTCATATGAAATCAACACGTAGTTTTTCAGAAAGAAATGGCTGAAAAATTAAAAAAAAAACGATTTTTTGCCATTATTGTATTTATTTTTTGAACCCCTAAGTCCCCGATATGGCCGATAATCAGAGAGTTTCATGCAAATCGGTTCATAAGGGTTGAGACACTTCCCTTATAAGGGGACACTGAATAATTGGAAAAAAGGCCGTGCGTATGAAAATTTCTGGTAGGGACTATTGTAGAAGTTGTGGGGAAGTGGAGCAGGTTCGGTTCTTATGAGAAGCCGCCTTAAGCATTAGGGGCAATGATTTTTCGATGACCTGGATTGAATAAAAGGTGTCTCATTGACGTCTTAAAGTCGTCTAGAATATCTTATGGAATCGGCGTGGTTTAAGAAGTGGAAATTTGTATCAGAGGGAGAGTAGGGAAATTACAATAAAGGAAATCACACTGGGCCTTATGATCTTCAAGTAGACTCGCCAAATGGCGAACGCCCATCTATCCAACCTCATCTAACCTAAATAGCCAAGTCAAAGTTTTAATGTAAATATAAGTCTCCATTTTTATAAACATTTTGCTTGAATTATATTCACCTCCCTTTTCAAATCATTATTTATTAATTAGTAGACTTTCTCCATGTTAATTTGTAACCATCTAGTATACTTTTCTTATTTTCCTTGCCTAGTGTCACAAGTAAATATTTTAGAAAACAAAACTGTATAAAGTTGTAGTCTTTCACATTTCGTAAACATTTTTAAAAACAATGGAAAGTTACCAGGACAATGGACAAAATATGCCAGTAAAATATGGGCGATAATTTAAATTTCCATTTTCCATTTGTTTTTTCGTCTTTAATGTCACTCACACGGAAAGTTTTTTTTGTGTTGCTTGGATTTGAATAGACGACAGGGAAAATTAAAAAATAGAAGAAAAACTGCTATCAGAAATTTGTTGGTTTGATTAATAGTTGGAAGGTTTAAACGATATTAAATGAGACAGTTAATTAAAAAGTAAAACGAAGAGTTAATTAAATGTTAATAATTTGAAATGTAGTAAAATTAGAATTCTGTATTTAAAATTTCAAGGTCAAAGAAATTCTTGAGAGAGGTGTAAAATACTGACACTTTAAAAAACAAAAATGTGGCGTCTAAGTATATATCAAAAAACTCGGTTATTGAAAATAAGAAGATAATTTTTTATAAACGCATTAGGGTGGAATAAATTTAGATTATATTGTTTAGAAATATTTGTTTTTGCAAAATTCCACCATGCTGGATCGATGTGAAATTTTATTAACTAAAATACAAAAGAAGAAAAACTAAAATCGGTTAAGAATTGTGACCTGTAGGCAAAATTGGACAAAAAAGTAAATTTTTCACAACTGTGTAAAGTTTAACTAAATTTTTTTTCAACACTGTCGAGTTCAGTTAAAACATTTTTTTCACTGAAAATAAGTTTGTTATATACAAATGTATATGTAAATTAAATTTTTCTAGTATAACAGTTTCAGCTTTGCTAAGAACAGTTAACATGTTAACTGTCCTTAAAGCTTTTAGCTAAAACGCAAACCTTTTTAAAAAGCTTTTAGGATATAACATTATATAGACATAAAGGACTCGTATAACAGATGGGTTTATATAACAGAATGTGGATTCTATTCGCTAAAAGTAATGTTAAAATAATTCATGACATGAAAAACAATGATTAATTCTAAAAGAAATGTTAAAACCAAAATATTCAGAAATTTTAACAGACTTAAAAAAAAAGCAATATAAAAATATTGGTAAATATTTAAAATAGTTGTAATGAAGACGTTTCAGTGCGGGAATATTTATTTTTTTATTCTTTCAACATATATTCCGTAAAGTTTATTACAGGGCACAGTGGTTTATAATAGATTTATTTTGTAAATAATTCGGCCATTCAGTAAGACCGATTGCAGTGAAATTTATATCGGTTATAGGCAACGTAATTTTGAGCTTAAGTTTGGACCACAGTACAGACTAGTATGCAAACACTGGTGCTAATTGCGTACTTTCCAATATGGTGGTATGGTTTTTAGTACAGAATGATCATCACTGCCTAGTATATGTGTGCCTGTACGTGTGAGCTTTTGTGCATGTATTTATGATGTTTGTTTACGTTTTGTATGAAACGTCAAAAGTTACACCGTGTGCTGTCACTAATACTTACACCCATCAGATGCAACTCTGTGATACTACTACTCATGTACTGTGGTTTGGACGGAGGACTCCACACTTCCAATAAGGGCACGTATAAGGGCCCCTAAAGTGGGACACCTTTTGTATACAAAGGCTTTAAGTGACTGACAATTCGTTGATTACTATCCGATTTTTATGAAATTATTTTTTTCTAGCAAATACTTAAAAAAAACATGATTTAATTAGTTGTTCTCTTTTATTTTCCGATTTATAGCCATTTCCGATTTATAGCCATATGGAAAATTTAATTTTTTTTCCTGATCCTGGTCCAGTTTTTTTTTACCTAAATTTTTAGTTAGATATATAAATTTTTGATATTTTTAAACTTAAACGAATAAAAAATATTTTTTTGTTAAAAAGTTACACCATTTTAAACTAAAAAAAAAAATCAAAAAAAAAATTGGGATTTTTTCCCAAAAATTACCGGCACTCTTTGGCTTCCATCTTAAAAGTTTCGTTCAGAACATGTAAATTTTTTCGATTGACCTAAAAGGCAATACCACGTAGATGATTTAAAAAAAATAGTCTGTCAAAATTTCTTATTTTGAGCTCCTCAGCCTCATTGAAAATTTACTAATTTTTAACACAAATTTAAACTTTACCCCCCGGGGAAAAAAGTGCACGCCTCTGTTGGGCCTACCAAAGCAAATATAGATTCTTTGATATGTAAATAGCTTACAATATGAATAGCTAATAATCCCCGCCTTACATATAGGCGTGGCAGCAAAAAATTCAACAAGTAAGAGTGTTAAATTCGGTTATGCCAAATCTTTTATACACTCCAACACGTTTAAAATTAAAAAAAATCGCAGGGGCGTCTTTTCTTTTTTCAGGGGGGGGGGTCACGGAATCGGGGTGGATACTTTTACCACTGCTATATGTGTTTACAAATTATTTGTTTATGATATTTACGCTTAAGTAATACATTTTTATCGTTATTTTTAATTAATTTCTATAACCACGCCCCCAAAAGGGGCGGCCAGAAAAAATCGAATTTCCTAACCCCCTTGGTCCAAGCGCAGGTCTATGAACATAATATAGCATAAAAATGTTACATTGTTGAGCAAAAATTAAAAAAAAAAACTCGTAAAAATATTGTATTTTTCAGGGGTCATTTTAGTTCTTCAAGGGGGAACTTTTTTGTCCCTGGTCCGATTTTGCCCATCTTCAAACTTAACCTTACCAGTAATATAAGAGATATTCTTGCCCAATTTCAGGGGTCTAGCTCTTTTGGTTTGGACTGCATCGTTATTTCTACAGACGGACGGACGGACATCGCTAGAATGTCTTAGATTCTATCATGGATCAATATTATATATACTTTGGGGGGTCCCCGACCAATATTTCGATGTGTTACACACGGAATGACAAAGTGAGTATACCCCCATACTGTGGTTGGAGGGTAGAAAAAAATTAGGTTTTTTGGGAATTGTTAAAAAACAAATTGGGAATTAAGGGATTCCGTTCATCAAATCTTTATATTTTGTGTTTACATTTTCTATAGTAAGACCTCTATAAATTTAAAATTTCATTACAACATGCTTAAAAGCAAAAATTTTATTGCATATTGAAAATTTTAAAATCGGTTGAACGGTTTTCGAGATAACGCTATTTTAAATTTGCCTAAAATGTTAGGTTTTTCATACGTTCAAGAATTAAAAAAAAAAAAAAATCTCAAAATTTCTTTCCATTTACCCTTATATAGAACTTGAGACAATCTATCATTTTTACCAAAAAAGCAAAATTTTAGTAGAAGGGCACCACGTGTTTAAGTGATCGGATTTGGCCCAAATTATCTTTTAAATGAAAGATTGTGTCACGCTCTATGAAGGGTTAAGGGTAAGAAATTTTGATATATTTTTTTTTTTTAAGCCGCCATTTTTCGCCAATTTCAAATAGCTATACCTCGAAAACCGTTCGACCTATTTTAAAACTTCTTTGACATTCGTGATCAAAATTAATAAATATGATGTGTCGCAAGATATAGTTGTTTTTTTTATTATTATTTTTTTTTTTTAAATTTCGAAAATCAAAAACCTTGATCGCCGGGCGTTATCGTGGTTAATATGTAAACTTTATTACAAAATTTTATTTTTGGAAATCAATACTGTCCTTGGCAGAAAAACGGAACATTCAAATATTATTTTAAAAATTCTGATTAATTTTTATTAAAAAATAAAAATTGTTTTATTTGACCTTTAAAATATTATATTTTGAGGATATTTATTCTGGCTCGAGGTCATTATTTTCTTTACTAATTAAAACCATGATATTCTCATAGCATAATTTTTAAGAAAATTATTTTTTGTTTTAAATTTATTTATGTTGGTCATTTTTGCGAGACTTAATCGACACGTGTTTCGGAATTTGTAAAATTCCATTGTCAAGATTATTAAGCAAAAAATAGAAACGATTTACTACAAAGTAGAAAACGAGTTTAATGACAAATCGTTTGTGCACAAACTAAAATATTAATAATTTTTACATAATATGTAAAATTGTTTTAAATATTTTTGTTGGTTATTGACAATCGTTGCCTTATTAGTATGGTACAATTTCTTCGTCATTCTAATTCTCGTTGTGAACAGAGGCGAATATGTATTAATATTTTAGTTTGTGCACAAACGATTTGTCATTTGACTCGTTTTCTACTTTGTAGTAAATCGTTTCTATTTTTTGCTAAATAATCTTGACAATGGAATTTGACAAATTCCGAAACACGGTTCGATTAAGTCTTGCAAAAATGACCAACATAAATAAATTTAAAACAAAAAATTATTTTCTTGAAAATTATGCTATGAGAATATCATGGTTTTAATTAATTTAAGTAAAGAAAATAATGACCTCGAGCCTGAATAAACATCCTCAAAATGTTTTAAAAATATTTTGTTAATTTTTTTTATAAATTTTAAATCTTTTTTTTATCTACAGTATTGTTTTTAAAAGTTTTTTTGTACGATTTGCGGTTTTCGAGTACAAAAATTTTGAAAAACTATCTAACAAAAACACGAAACAAAGAAATTGTGTGCACACCTCCACAAAAAGAAATCCTGGCTGCGTGCCTGTTTTACAACATATTCATTCAAACTATTTGCATAAATATTTTCCAATTATCTTATTTGATTTTACACCATCTTCTACTTGCAATATTTAGATAACACCTTGTGCTTTTAACTTAATGAAAAATTTTACTTAAAAAATATTTTTATTATTAATACCAAAAAATTTAATTTTCATAAACCGATTTAACCACATTACTGAACACATACTCAAGTTCAAATAATGGAAAAAAATGTAAATTTTTAGATATAAATGTATGTGTATATTTAAATACGGGTCATTATTATACAGTTTCTTGAGAAAATTGAACCAAACAAAAAACCAGCTATACTAACATCAAAAAAAATGTGATTATATACAGTGAAGAATAAAATAAGTTGACAAATATGAAATTGGGCATTAGTAAACATTTAAATATGAAAAAAAAACTATAGAGTTTCATGCATAGCATCAACTTAAATTCTTTTAAAATAAATATATGAAGTTCCATTTCGTTATCCATATTTTAAAATTTTCGTTGCATATTTTTGGGGGTCTTGGATTATACTAAAATGTTGCATACATCAAGTGGAAATTTTAAAAAGTTTTTTCACAGATTTAAAAAAAAATTTGGATTAACTTAAAAAAATTTCACCTTCACTGTTGTATATACAGATATTTGTAAATTGTTTACCATGACTTGCCACATCACATCTGTAGATCTGTGTACAGAATAAACCTGAATAAGAAGAACATGTGTACAGTTTGTTTATAAGTTTGTATATACGTACATTATTGACACACAATACAAACAAAATATTGGATGAAAATGTAAATTCTTGGTCATTTTCTTGAAAAAATGTCTGAGAATCATTTGAACTTAATTGCAAAACTTTTACAATGCCTGATCCTTCGACGATACAACCACCACATTGATATGATATGGTTCGACAAAAAGTCGTTTCTAGTTTTATTTATTTGCAGTTTTTTTATTTTGATGATGGTGACATATTTTGTCAGCATATTTATTTATTATTTTTTTGTAAGTATGTATGTACGTATTTTTAAAATAATTATAATAATAATAAACAAAAATAGAAAATTCTTCTTTTTCACGAAATATGAGATAGACTGCAAAACAAAAATTTACTTAAGTTTCTGACCCCTTAATCTAAATTTCAGCAAAACAAGTTGAAGCTCTTATAAATTCCCCCATTGCAACGGTCCAAGTGTATTTCATTTTACCTAATATAAATATATCAACAGCTTTTCCAAAAAAGCATTCGATTACACTTATTTGTATGTTGATGTTATATAAATACATACACAGAAATATACAAAAACACTTTACAAACATTGTAAGTACATTATGATGACACTTATTTATATTATTATCTCGACCCATCTCTTTCATCATTATTCTGTTGTGCCAAATCCAAATACATTCCAAAATTTTTTTAATTGTTTTGAATGCATTTTATTTTTATACTCTCCACTCTAGTGATAGAGGGTATATTTACTCATAACTTCTTCAATAATGGTCCAAATTGCAATTTTTTTTCTTCAAAATTTTTGTTTTTTTACGAACATCTTAAAAAAAAATCAAAACAAATTTTAAAAGTGCTCTAGTATGCGATTTTTAAGTTTTAAAATTTTAATCTCATTTTTGAAAATGTATGTACCCTTTGATTTTTTTAATTTTTTATGTAAAACTTCTATCGATTCCACAAATTTTTTGCCCAGTAAGATCGTGGGATAACGATTATTACTATTTTTTTAAAATTTTTTGAAAAAATTTTATTGTAATTTTCCAATCTTAAAATCATTTCTACTGCTCCAATGGTGCGTCATAGATTGGTCATTTTCAAGACCGACCTCCATTAATTTTTACGTCTAAACATTTCTTCGGAACAACCTAATACCCTATCTCTAATTTCCAAGGGGGCTCCCACACAAAATGATTTTTTTTTTTAAATTTGCTCCAACCGCTCTAACTGCCCTAAGAGTGCCCTTAGAGCAATAAAACGTATGATCGACCCCCAATATTTTTTAAGCTTATTAAATAAAACAAATTTACAAAAGAGAAAAAAAAATTGTATGGGGACAGCCTTAATAGTTAAAGATATGGGGTAGATGTGTTTAGAGAAAATGTTTGGACTAAAAAAATTTTGTGGGTTGGTCATACATTTGATTGCTCTAAGGGCACTCTTAGGGCAGTTAGACATTTAAAAAAATGTCATTTGTGGGAGCCCCCTTAGAAATTGGAGATGGGGTATTAGTTTGTTCCGAAGAAATGTTAAGACGTAAAAATGGGGGTCGGTCTTGGAAATGACCGCTCTCTGACGCACCATTGGAGCAGTAGAAATGATTTTAAGATTGGAAAATTACAATAAATTTTTTTCAAAAAATTTTAAAAATAGTAATAATTGTTATCAGACGGTCCTACTGGGCAAAAAATTTGTGGAATCGATAGAAGTTTTACACAAAAACATTTAAAAAAAAAATCGAAGAGTACAAACATTTTCAAAAATGAGATTTAAATTTTAAAACTTAAAAATTGCATACTAGAGCGCTTTTAAGAATTTTGTAGTATTTTTTTTTAAAAAGAACTTAAAAAAACAAAAAATTAAAAAAAAAAAACAATATTAATTTGGACCATTACACCGCTCAACACTCATTTTCCGGTTTGAATTCTGGTGATCAATTTTAGTAGACTTTGATCTCCTGATTCCAAATCTGTTCTCCAAATTTTTCCATCACGTCCAGATTTTTAGTTATTCATGGTTGAAAATGCGAAAAATTACGATTTTTGCATTATTTGAAAGCCTGCACAGCAGCCATTGAGTGGAATACAAATTTGGTATAAAGCGCAAAAGTATAATTTGTCTTTGGTCTCCAACATAGAAAACAATTTTTTTCTAATTATTGCGTTTGGTTAAGTTACAATTGCGTTTTAAAATGACTCTGTTATAATTATCATTTTTGTAAAAGATACAAGGTACACACAGAAAACAAATTTGCCAATTTCCAACTGGAAATCAGTTTTTGCAACAAAAATTCGGTTGATGTATCTGTATTAAGGTTAAAGCAACTAAATATTGGTAGTTACAACTAAATTTTGTTAATACAACTGTCTTTTAATTGAAACAACTAAAAAATTCGTATGCCACAGCGAAATTTAGTAGCAGTAACCGAATTTTGAGTTGATACAACTGAAATATTCAGTTGGAAATTTATTTTTTTTCTGTGTAGATACCTTAGTTTTTTTTGATATTTTTCAAAGAAAAACTAAAAAAATAAATATTTTACAAATTTAAGTTTCTGTGTTATTTTTCGTACAAACCGGAAGATATCTTTAGTGGGTTTAAATGTCTATAAGAAAGAATGAACTTTTGCCTAAATTTTGAGCACAACACAGTAAAGATTGATCATCTGGTTTTTGTTTTAGAGCCTTTTAAAAATGGTGCTTTTTCTAATTTTTTCACAGTGTTTTTTTAAAATACATGTTTGGCCAATAATAGTGCAACATCTTCAAATTTTTTTGATCATATATTTGAGATCATAGTTCAATTCTACTCTAACGCCTGTTATGCTTTCAAAAAATGCTAAAATTGCGTTTTTTCGCATTTTCCACAATAATTAAAATTCTAGACGTGATGGAAAAATTTGGAGCACAGATTTGGAATCAGCGAGTCAAAATCTTTAAAGATTTTGTATCAAAAACCTTCAATTTGTTGAGCGGTGTTATTGAAGAAGTTATGAGTAAAAAAAGTTTGAGTAAAGGAACAAACTACCAATTTTCAAAAATTCGATATCTTTCGAAGGGGTCATCAAAAAAATCAGAAAATTTACTGCGAAGGAGTTTTCAGAGGGTTCTAAAAACTGTAAACAAATTGGGAAAATCTAAAAAAAAAATTTCAAAGTGTCCGATTTGACATGGAATGCCCCATATATAAATGATTAGTGATCGATTTTAGGATATTCTTGCAATGTTCCGTCTGTCTATCTGTGGAAATGGTGATCACAGACAAAATATTACACGGAGTTAAGTTAAACTTAACATATTTATTGGAAATTGTACTGTGCACTTTGGTATTTCATTCGAGCGATATCGGTTCAGCGGTTCAAAAGTTATGAACGAAAATGTAAAGACACCTCAAAAATTTTTGTACCTTCCACATTACCTAAAAATACAAAATGCTTTAATTCGGCTGCTGGTTGACATATGTGAACATAATTAAACACCGAATGGTGTTTAAACAAGTACAAACATATTTTTTAACAAAAAAAAAAAATCGCGGATTTTTTTTTTTAACAAAATTTTTTTTTTGCGGATTTTTTTTTTTTTTTAATTTTTAAAAAAAAATTTTCGAAAGTAATTTCCTTTTAAATAAAGTTTTTTGCAATAATCTTTTTTGAAATTGTGGAGGGTATCAATACATTTGGCAAGGCCGAATCTAATTTTTATACCCTCCACTCTAGTGATAGAGGGTATATATAAGTTTGTCATTCCGTTTGTAACACCTCGAAATATTGGTCTAGGACCCCATAAAGTATATATATTCATGATCCTCGATCGATTTAAAGACGGTCTAGCGATGTCCGTCCGTCCGTCCGTCCGTCCGTCTGTCTGTCTGTCTGTTGAAAACACGCTAACTTTTGAAAGACTTAATGGAGGCTCCTGAAGTTTGGCATATATGTTGGGCATTTACCTGGTCAGGTTGGTATTGCAATCGGTCCAGTGGTTCAAAAGTCATGAGCAAAAGATTGAATTTCGGCAAGGGTTTTTCGTGAGTTTTTGAAATAAAAAGCACTATAACTTTCGAAAAGCAATTCTGAGGATGCTGAAGCTTGGCATATATATTTTGCGTTCCTCCAGCCTCGTTCGTATTGAATTTCAGCCAAATCGGTCCAGTTGTTCAAAAGTTATTAGCAAAACCGTGAATTTCAGATTAGCTTCACCTATAATTCACGTGTTGAAAATCCGTTAAAAATGTTTTAAAAACATTGGTAAGTCACAAAAATATTTTACAACGTATGAGTGGATTTCGGCAAGGGTTTTTCTGGAATTTACGAGATAAAACACACGGTAACTTTCGAACGGCATTTCTGAGGGTGCTGAAGTGTGGCATATATATTTGCCGTTCCTCTGGTCCGGTTCTTTTCATATTTCAGCCAAATCGGTCTAGTGGTTCAAAAGTTATAAGCAAAACCGTAAATTTCAGATTAGTTTCACCTTAAATTTACGTGTTGAAAACCCGTTAAAAATGTTTTAAAAACATTGGTAAGTCACAAAAATATTTTACAACGTATTTTTCTCAATCAAAAATATTTTTATACCAAAACAAAAAAAAAAATACACTCGAAAAAAATTTTACACTCAAAAAAAAAGTTAGTAAATTATTTTTTTTTTTTTCAATAATTACTAAAAAAAAATTTTTTAAACAAAATAAAATATTTCTAATCAAAACTGTTATTTTTTTACGTTAGAAAATTTATTATCACTTAAAATGGGCATTGTGGAGGGTAGTCATAGATTCGGCCAAGTCGAATTTAACTTTTCTACTTGTTTTACTTTTTTTTTCTAAATTTTCTTGAATAGTTTTTCAACTTCAGTCAACGAGATTTTTTTGTTTCTTGCTTATAAAGTGTCACCCTAAGGTTTATGCATATGATAAAATGCTAATTTAACCCAAGTGTTTGTTGAAGTAAAGTAAATACCTGTTATTTTTATTAGGTAATTTAGGTTTATTTTCTTTAGAAAAAAATATATAATATTAAATTGAATTCAACTAAAGGAAGTGAGAAAGTAATACTCAGTTGTGATGAAAAAGTTAATACTCTATCATCAAATGACCTCGACCTAGAATATTCCTACTCGAAAATATTAAATTTTTTTTTTTTTTTTTAATTTTTTTATCGTAAAAAAACTCCATTTTTGTAAATGTTTTGGACATTTTCAAATGGTCGATAACTCGAAACCCCTACGACGATTCTAGAATTTATTGATATATGTGTACAGCATGCCAATATAAACAAATGCAATGTATAACAAGATATATATTTTTTTATTTTTTTTAAAATCCAAATTTTTGCTGGAAATTTTTTAAAAATCAAAATTTTTAGCCGAAAAGGGTCAAGGGTTAAGATGATTGGATCTGACCCAAATTAAGTTTAAATTTAAGAACGTCTGAAGGTTAAAAAGGGTCAATGGATAGAAATTTTGAATTTTTTCTTTTTTAATTTTTATATCGTATAAAAAAAAAGCCATTTTCCAAATTTCAAATAGCGATATCTCGAAAACTGTTTAACCGGCTTTAAAACGTTTGCTTAAAATTTGAAATTTCGTGAATAAATATAGTTTTTTTAAATGTTTTTCTTCAAATTTTCCAGACTGGCCTCAAATTTTTATCACATAAGTTTAAGGCCTCGGAGAATACAAATTTGTCCGCACGTTCCAAATAGGAAAAACACACTTTTTTGTCCTACAAAAAAATCCCGGTCTAAACCTTTTTATTATGAATACATTAAACAACATCGTAACAATAATTTTTTTTTGTTTGGTTCTTTTAAAAAAATGTTAATTAAAACTTTTTGCAAAAGTTATTTTTTTTTCTTGTGGATTTTTGATTTTTTTAACTTTTTGTATGTAGTTATTTGTTTATTTAGTAAAGGTCAGTTAAGGCTTATCCTTAACTTTAAGCTTTTGTAAACATATACAAAAAAAAAATCCTTTCCTTTTTTTTAAAACATACTATTTTCTTTTCTTGTACTAAACCAACTTTATAAAATTTTATACTAAAAACAACTAAAATTTTAGCCATATAAATTTCCTGTTTTACTTTTATGTGAAAAATATAAAAAAAAATAAAAATGGCTTAAGGGAAAATATAAGTACAATAAATTGTTTATTCTATTTAAAAAATAAAAAAAAACAATACATAAATAAAATATTTCTACCAGACAACAGGCTAAACGTTCATAAAACCTCAATATGCCTAAAAGTATGCTATACATTTTTTTCTAGTTTGTTAAAGAATGTAAGAATTTTTTTTTTGCATCAGCACAAACAAACATGAGAATACAAAAACTGAGTAAAAAATTTAAACGAAAAACCAACACAACAAGATAACTAACTATAACAACAGTTGTGGCAAATTGCATTGTGAGTGCATATGCACGTAATACTGACATAAATATGTTAACACTTGTTACATTAGTGAGGATCGATTTTTTTTGTATTTTTGCAATAAGATTTTTAAAAATGGGTAAGGCAGAAAAAAAGTGTTTTTTACAAACTCATCAGCAAAAAAGATTAGTTAAAAAAACACATTTTTTCTGCCATACAAACTTAAAAAATAAAAAAAAAACTTAAATCAATCCGGGCGCTTAAACCTACATACGCTGTAGGTTTCATTTTCTGTCGATTTACCATATGCTTTATGGTGGAAAAATTCTAGCAGTATATTTTTGTATTTTTAAAGGATATGTTTTCTGTTGTTTATGTTATTTCGTAGTTGGATTATGTATGTAAATCAACTTGCACTTATCATTGCAGAAAATGTATCATTTTATATATATTTGTTTTTCAGTGTATTACAAATGCACTAACAAGGGAGGTCTTTCAGAGGGGATCCATCGATTTTCCTGAAACTTACATATAGGAAAGAGGGAAGAGAAAATAAGAGTTACGTCTCTTTTCTTAGCTGCCCACATTTAGTGATCGAAAGGGAGGGGAAAACGGGATTTTGTTCGTTTTTTGAGGATTTTTCATATTTCATCAAATGAACTATTTTAACATTTAACACAGATAGAAAGGTTTTTTGGAAGCGAATCCAATGGCGTATCATTCGTTTCCAAATTCGACTTGGTTAAGTTCTTATTTTCAAAAAATCCGTATTTTTACGTTTGGTAAATTCCTGCAAAATTCCTGAAATTCGGCCTTTATTTTTCAGAGAGACCATATTAAAAAAAAACACAGGTTACTCTTATTTTACACACTTCATTCCAATATGCAAGTTTAAATACAATCAATGGATGCCCTCTGAAACCCATTCCTTGTAAGCTATTTTTCCTAGGAAATCGTAGAAAAAAATTTAAATCGTAGAAAAAACTTTATCGTAATCATTAATACGTTAATGATATTATTTGGAAATTTTTTTCTCGTTAAATTTTAATAATTGGGTGTACTTTAATAAATTTCGCTTAAAAAAATACAAAATTTGTTCCATAAGGCGAATGAGTGTTATTAATTATTAAGAGGCATTAAATATTAATCATACGCACATTTATTTCAATTTTTGTTTGGAAATAATTCGGTCTTTCAATAATTACTAAACCGAATGCAGTAAAATTAATACTGGTTATAGCTAACGAAATTTTGAGCTTAAGTTTGGATGCCGGAATCTATATGTCAAATAGGGGCATTAACATGGTCTGCTTTAGTATTTACTTATTTGTATGGCAAAAAAGTTTTTCTTCCGATTTTGAGCGTCCGAATAAATTTTATCCCTAAGTGGTACAAAGTGGAGGCCAATCGGCTTGAATTAACCCGTGGCGCCCGGCAACCAAAATTTTGGAATTTTCTAAATTGTATTTACTAACTTTTAACATGAATATTAACAAGTAGAAAAGTTAAATTCAACTTGGTTGAATCTATAAATACCCTCCACAATGCCCTTTTTAAGTGATAGTAAATTTTCTAACGTGAAAAAAATAAAATTTTTGATTAGAAATATTTTATTTTGTGTAAACACACGTTTTTTTAACTTATTTTTGAAAAAAAAATGTAATTTACTAAATTTTTTTTTGAGTGCAAAATTTTTTTTTGAGTGTAAAAATTTTTTCGAGTGTAAAATTTTTTTAGAGTGTTTTTTTTTTTTTTTTTAAATATTTTTGAGTGACAAAAATACTTTGTAAATATTTTTGTGACTAATCTGAAATTCGCGGTTTTGCTAATAACCAGGGCAAGGAAGTTCATGCACTAAAAATCACGTTTTTAGCGCTAAAAATATGTATCAAAAATTAAAAAATATGCAGTAAAAATTAGAAAAATATGCATTTAAAAATTTACTTATTTTAATATTTTTTCATAAAAAAACCTAAAAACCATTAAATTCAGTCCAATTTTTTAAAATGTTTATATGTACGTGTAAAAATTTACTACTATTTAAGCAATCGCGTTCCGAATTCGGCTATTTTCGAATTTCAAAATTCTTTAAATACCATTTGGTGTTCAATTATGTTCACATACTTATGTCAACCAGCAGCCGACTTAAAGCATTTTGTATTTTTAGGATATGTTGAATGTACTAAAATTTTTGAGGTTTCCTTACATTTTCGTTCATAACTTTTAAACCGCTGAACCGATATTGCTCAAATGCAATACCAAACATATTCCAATAAATATGTTAAGTTTCAGTCGTATCCGTGTAGTATTTTGGTAGTGATCACCATTTCCACAGACAGGCGGACATCGCTAGAATGTCTTAAAATCGATCGGGGATCATGAATATATACTTTATGGGGTCCCAGACCGATATTTCGATGAGTTACAAACGGAATGACAAACTTATATATACCCTCTATCACTAAGTGGAGGGTATAAAAAATTGACAAAAAACGATTTAGATAAAAAAAATTAAAAACATTCCTTTCGTCTTTTTTATGCAAGCTTGGCCAAAATTATTCCATGGAAATTTAAAGTGCACTGAGATTACAATTTTCGGATCAGAGAGAGAGGGAAGAAATTAGATCTCTCTCTGAAACACGATAAAATCAGAATTGCCGCAATTAAAATTGTCTAATGTAAATACGGTCTAAGAAAGTTTTTGAAAATTACCTCAACTAAAAATTGAAAATGAACATGAAATTTACAAAAATAACAAATTTAACAAAAAAAAATTTTTTTTGTGGAAAATATAAAAAATATGCAAGAAAATATGTAATTTAAGCAAAATATGAAAAAACATGCATTTTTACCAAAATATGCAAAAATATGTACTAACAAATCAATGCCATTTTTAAGCAAATTCGATGATTCGTGAAGATAATTACTTTATGATGTTCTAAGACTAACGACAACAAACATGTATTTACATGAACCCCCTTGCCCTGCTAATAACTTTTGAACCACTCGACCGATTTGGCTGAAATTCAAAACGAACCAGGCCAGGAGAACGAAAAATATATATGCCGAGCTTCAGTATCCTCAGAATTGCATTTTGAAAATTAGCTTGTTTTTTATTCCGTAAATTCACGAAAAACCCTTACTGAATGCCCAACATATATGCCAAACTTCTGAAGCCTCCGTAAAGTCTTTTAAAAGTTAGCGTGTTTTCAACAGACAGACGGACAGTCGGACGGATGGACGGACGGACATCGCTAGATCGTCTTAAAATCGATCGAGAGTCATGAATATATATACTTTATGGGGTCCTAGACCAATATTTCGAGGTGTTACAAGCGGAGTGATAAACTTATATATGAGGCATTCCACACCAAATGTCCCGCTACAGAAAAACATGTGTCCCATAAATGTCTGAATAGGTTGTTTGGATAGCCCTATATGGAACTAAAAAAATTGCGTTTTTGGTTTTTCTAATTTTCAAAAACTGGGCTTAGGCATGGTCAAATATTGGAAAAATTGTCTAATTTGAGGCGAGTTGCCTTGATTAAATATTTATCACATTAAAACGGAATGCACCACAATCTTAAAAATTTACATTCTTTTATAGTTTTGTATGGGCTATCGAATAAAATTTTTTTCTTTGGAAAATTTTCAGAACCCGTTCTGAAATTTTCCATTTTTTAAAAAAGTCAATTTCTCAAAATTCCGGCCACTTTTTTTTTCTTTTTTTTAATTTTTTTTTTAAAGTTTAGATGTTTGTCCATCCACACAAAAAAAAAATCAGAAATGTATTTTTCGTTTTTTTTCGAGAAAATCGCATTTGAATTTTAAATTTCATAACAATTTTGTAATTTGCTTGTATTTTCTTGTTTTAATGTTGCGAATGAGTAATATTAATTGCATGAATATTATTCATTCGCAACCTTAATACAAGAAAATACAAGCAAATTACAAAATTGTTATGAAATTTAAAATTCAAATGCGATTTTCTCGAAAAAAAAAACGAAAAATACATTTCTGATTTTTTTTGTGTGGATGGACAAACATCTAAACTTTAAAAAAAAGAAAAAAAAGTGGCCGGATTTTTGATAAATTGACTTTTTTAAAAAATGGAAAATTTCAGAACGGGTTCTGAAAATTTTTCAAGGAAAAAATTTTTATTCGATAGCCCATACGAAACTATATAGGAATGTAAATTTTGAAGATTGTGGTGCACTCCGTTTTAATGTGATAAATATTTAATCAAGGCAACTCGCCACAAATTTGACCATTTTTCCAATATTTTCCAGCCCAGTTTTTGAAAAATTGAAAAACCGAAAACGCAATTTTCTAAGTTACATATAGGGCTATCCATACAAGCTATTCAGAAGTTTATGGTACACGTGTTTTTTTGCTGGACATTTGGTGTGGAATGCCTCATATGCCCTCTATCACAAGAGTGGAGGGTATAAAAAAAAATAAAATCGGTTGAAAAGTTTTCGAGTTATTTCTACTTGAAATTTGCAAAACATGTCGGTTATTTGTTTCCCACGTTCAGGAATTTTTTTAAAAAATCCAATATTTTCTTTCCCCTGACCCTTTCATAGAGCTTTAGACTATTTTTCATTAAAGTTTAATTTGAGCCAAATCCGATAAATTTAATGTCGAATTTCGATCCGCATTTTGGTTTTTTACCAAATTTTCTTCAAAAATTCTAAACTTTAATCGTTTAGCGCCATGGGTTACAATGCTTTGAGTTGGATCAAAATAGTTAAAATAAAAGTTAGTTTCCATCTCTGTAAAATAGTCGATGGAAAACAGTTTTCATTTTTTTTATTTTCTTGAAAGTACTTTCTCGAAAACTTCTAGACCGATTTCAGAACTATTTTGATATTCATATTCAGCATGCCAAAATTGATAACAGCAATCTATCGCAAGATATTTTTTTATTTTTCCAAAATCAACAATATCGCTGTGGAACAAGTTCAAGTTAGGAAAAGTTAGGTCGATTTTGAGAGTGAGGGGTGAAAATAGAGGCTAAATTAGAAGACGCGTATCGCGGCGTTTGTTTATGTTAGTTCGAATTCTTTTTTAATCGACCTTCGAACTTTGCAGTCAAATGCCAATTTTCAGCATATTGTTTATATGGTTTTTTAGCTATATCTCGTCGACTAATTGATATTCTTTCAATCTGTAAATCCAAATTATTGCAAGTGACCTGTCCAAAAATTTTATAAAACTTTAGATTTAAAAAATTTTTGTGGTGCTTATGATGCAAAATTTTGGAAAAAAAATTTTGTTCATGCTTTTTGAAAATATTTTGCTTCATAAGCACCACAAAAATTTTCTAAATCAATTTCTTAAAAAATTTTATATATTTTTATAAACTTTCCAAAAATGCAAAACACGGATGAAAGACTTTTTCAAAAACTTTGTCAAAAACTTTCAAAGACTTTTTCAAAAACTTTAAATTTCTTAAACCTAAGAAAAAACCGCCATCAATTTTTCTATTATTAACTTTATTTTTAACGAATTTATTATATAAACCGCTCGACTTAGAAGGCAAGTTACTGTACTGTGTAATTTTAATAAAAATTTGTCTATAAAGTTATAATACCCGTATTATATTAAAGTATTTCAAGTTTTACTTATTTTTGAATTTATTTTTTATAAATATTTTTTTTTTTAATTTGCATAATTTGATCCACCAGGTGCAAATATTTTATTTATATTGATTTATTTTGCATATTAAATTAACCTAATCATTGGGTAAGTACCTTTTACATATTTTATGTAACCTAAGTAAAATATAAATTATGGTGTAGTGGAAGAAAGGGATTTTAAAAGTAAATAATAAAAAAAATATAGAAAATAAAAATATTTTTATATGCAAATTTATGAAAAACAATTTTGATGAAAAAAGAATTAAGAGGATTTTTTTTCATAATTTACAAAGAAAAACTAAACAGCCATACTTTTTTTAAATTTTCAGAACTCTCCTGTCCATAGTGGTATGTAACATACTTGTTACAGGCATGTGATGTGGTTGCAGAATTGCACAGAAACAATTTTGGTTCATAATGAGGCGATATATTTTTTCAATACATCAATGATTTTTTTTTTCAAATGGTTATGATTTTTTTTATAAAATTTCTGAAAATTATAAATTGTTCTTCTTTTGCAATTTTTTCATTAAATATATGAAGATTTTCATTATTGTAATGAAATTTTTCATAAATTTAATGAAAAATTTATTCTAGTAGAAAATTACTGGGTTCACTTTTAATGATTTTTTTTCATTGATTTTATGAACATTGATAATAAACAAAATTATTTCAGTTCGTGAGTTAATCAGGACACCCTATTTTACAACCATCTTTACATGTAAAAATTTAATTGTGCTAAGATGTCGAAAGCAGTATTACAAATATGTACAGTAGAGGTGTCCTTAAAAACGAAAATCACCTTTTTATACCTGGTAGGGTCCTATATTGTTCTTCAGTATCTAAAAATGAGTGAGCCAAAATTTGGGGACAATCGGCTAAAAATAACTCGTGCCGAAAATGGATTGAAGTTTTGGGACATTCTTATAAGAACGAAAAACTCGTTTTTTCTAGTTTTTGGAAAAACATTGGTATTTAATATTTTTTGTTAAATTTTTTGTGAAATAATATGAAAATGGTACTAAATTACCTTTTCAAAACTACTAATAAAATTAAAATCGGATGAAAAATAAGCATTTTACGCATACATGCCCCAGACCATTATATGGTTTTTAGAGCCAGAATTTCAAAATTTTCAAAATTTTTAGGCAAAAAAATAGTAAAAATTTAATTTTACTTTATGATCAAATTGAAAACATGTTTAAGATTAAAAATAGCAGATATGGTAGTCAAGTTTTTTTTTATTTGGCGCGGGTAGTGATAAAATTTCCGCGGATTTCAAATAAAATGCGTTTTTCTACAATAATTAAGCAAATTTTTGAAAATTTGTGCTCTATTGTGCGGATCGAAGTGTAAAACGTAAATTCTGTAACTTTTGAGAAATCGGATATATGCAGATATTTTGTATTATAGAAATGTATAGACTGGTTCCATTTAAAATAGCATAGGCAATCAGCCGATGGTGGTTCAATTTATCCAAAAATTAACATATCGATTCTTCTGATTTTTATTGAATTTCGGTTTTTGTTATTTAGTCGAAATTGTGAATGGTTCGCGTTTTATCGCTGTTCAAAGTTGGTATTTTGCCACACTTTTATGAGAAATACATAATGTTTAAATGATCGTATCTTTGGAACGCATCATCCGATTATCACGAAATAAAGCGCAAAATAATGGTTATGTCCTGTACTTAAAATAGAATTTTGAAAAAGGATAGAATGCTTAGCAAAAAGGATATTGAAATTAAAAAAATGTCCTTAATTTGCAAATATCTCAAAATGCGTTTCTTTAATTTTCCTTTATTTTTTTTCACATATAGCCCAAAATGTACTTAACAACATATGCAAATCCCAAATTGGGGTGATAAGCGGTTTAATTGTAAACGCGGTTTCATGAAACTCCTTATTGGTTTTTGTTAATAACTCTCGTTTACAAATGAAAAACAATTTCTGCGCACTAACCGCGAATAATTTTTTTATATGTATTTTTGATCGCTAAACTCAAAAATTTCATTAAAACAACATTTCGCGAATACATTTTTGTTTACTGAATTTTTTAGCGTTTTTTAGAGGTATTTTAACTATTTTGCTTATATCTTAAGTTTTGTTTATCTGATCTTCTCGCAATAAAAACCAAACTAAAGATAATCAAATTTCCAACAAATCCTACATTCATAATTTTTTCATCAGTTCATAGCTTTACGCGCAAATAAATTTTTTAGCGTTATTTGGAGGTATTTTGACTATATTTCTTATATCTTGAGTTCCGTTCATCTGATATTTTCGCAATAAGAACCAAATTAAAGACAATCAAATTTCCAACAAATTCTTTATTCATTATTTATATATCAGTTCATAACTTTACGCGCAATAGGCAAACATGGAAAAACTATTTTTTTATTAACAAAGCTCATTTTTTAAAAATTTTAAAAACAGAAATCGTAAAAAATTACCAATTTTTTTGTATTTTATCATGTATATTCAAATAATTTGTGATAACTTCGGAGTAAACCTATAGATTTTCATCAAATCAACTTTATTATATTTCTAAATGTTCATGCTTTGCAGACAAATAAAAAGACGTAATTAATTACAAAGATTTCTATTTCTTAAACTTTTTTTTAAATGATTTGTTAATCAAAAACATTATTTTAGTCATATGTTTGCCTATTGAACGGAAAGCTTTAAACTGATGGAAAAATGATGAATGTAGGATTTGTTGGAAATTTGATTGTCTTTAATTTGGTTCTTATTTCGGAAGGATCAGATAAACGGAACTCATGATATAAGAAAAATAGTCAAAATACCTGCAAATAACGCTAAAAAAATTGTTTGCGCGTAAAGCTATGAACTGATGAAAAAATGATGAATGTAGGATTTGTTGGAAATTTGATTGTCTTTAGTTTCGTTTTTATTGCGAGAAGATCAGATAAACAGAACTTAAGATATAAGCAAAATAGTAAAAATACCTCCAAAAAACGCTAAAAAATTAATTAAACAAAAATGTATTCGCGAAATGTCGTTTTAATGAAATTTTTGAGTTTAGCGATCCAAAAAACATACAAAAAAATTATTCGCGGTTAGTGCGCAGAAATTGTTTTTCATTTGTAAACAGAATTATTAACAAAAATCAATAAGTAGTTTAATGTAACCACGTTTATAAATAAACCGCTTATCACCCCAATTTGGGATTTGCATATGTTGTTAAGTACATTTTGGGCTATATGTGCAAAAAAATATAGGAAAATTAAAGATACGCATTTTGAGATATTTGCAAATTAAGGACATTTTTTTAAATTCAATATCCTTTTTGCAAAGCATCCTTTCCTTTTTCAAAATTCTGTTTTAAGTACAGGACATAACCATTATTTTGCGCTTTATTTCGTGGCAATCGGTTGATGCGTTCCAAAGATATGATCATTTAAACATTGTGTATTTATCATACAATTGTTGCAAAATACCAACTTTGAACAGTGATAAAACGCGAACCATTCACAATTTTTACTAAATAACAAAAACCGAAATTCAACAAAAATCAGAAGAACATATATACCAGTTTTTAAGACAATTAAAATAGGTAAGGCCGAAAAAGTGTTTTTTTTTGTAGTCAAAAATATTGGAATTCTTCTATAACGTCTCAAATTTGTCATTTCACCTCGACGAAAAGGTGTTAAAGATGCCCGAATTCTCAAAAAATTTACAGAATTTATGTATTTCACTTCGTATAATACAATACAGAAAATTGTTTCCCATATTTGCTAAATTATTTTAGAAAAATTCATTTTCTTTGGAATCCGCGGAAATTATATCACTACCCACGCCAAATGAAAAAAAAGTTAGACTACCATATCTGTTAGTTTTTATATATAACATGTATTTAATATAATTATAAAGTAAAATTTATTTTTTTTTATTTTTTTGCCTAAAAATTTTGAAAATTTTCAAATTTTGGCTTTAAAAACCATGCAATGGTCTGGGGCATGTATGCGTAAAATGCTTATTTTTCATCTGATTTGAATTTCTTTAAGCTTTTTGGAAAGGTAATTTATTACCATTTTCATATTACTTAACAAAAAAATTAACAAAAAATAGCATATACCAATATTTTTCAAAAAACTAGAAAAAACGTGTTTTTTCATCAGATAAGAGTGTCCCAAAACTTCAATCCATTTTCGGCACGAGTTATTTTTATCCGATTGTCTCCAAATTTTGGCTCACTCATTTTTAGATACAAAACTACAATTTAGGACCCTACCACGTATTAAAAAGTGATTTTGAAAAATTACCTTAGTCGTTAGGACACCTTTAATGTACAGCAGATAATACGGGTACCTTAACATTATTATTATTATCAATTGTTGAAATTGTATGCATTGTATTATTAATGGATATTTCAGTAAATAAGTACTGGCACACATATTAAATTAGCTCAATTATGGTTAAACATGAATTATCGACATTAGGACAGCTTAAGTATGTATATTTTGTGTATTAAATTGAAATCATTTAAGGGTCTTAAAAATAAATATATGAGAAAATTCATCGGAAATTTAACTAACGGAGCTTCGTAAATGAATAAAAAAAAATTTTGTTTTAGATCAATATGGGCGATTAAAAAGCGCTTTTTTTTTGTCAATTTTTTTACTTCGATCAAATTCTTGGCAAAACTCTTTTTATACTTAAGATAAAAAATAATTAAAACCTCATTAAAACAGTAGTCGGCAGAAAGAGAGTATATGAATGCATTGTTGTATGAATATAAATATGCATGTGTTAGTATATTTCTTAAACAAAGCGACATCAACCAGCTTGTTGTTGTATTTTGATGCTCTTATTGTTAGTTGTGATTTTTGTTGGCATTCGTGTTGAATACATGTGGATAGCCGAATGAGTTCGGGATCCATGTGCAATGGATGCCGACCACTACATTAAAATCATGTGCTAAGGCGTATGATTTATATTTAATTTTCAAAAATTAATAATAATCATACGCCTGCTCTTCAAATCATGGAAAATTTATCTGACGGATAACTGATTTTGTTAATTTTTTGTTATTTGATAAAAAAAAAAACATTTTTATATATTCGATTAGAGTTTTATTCTAGTTCGAGGCCCAAAAATATTTATATATATGATATTGTCATAATAGAGTATTTTTAATTTATTGCTTTAAAAAAGTTACTCATCTCATAGTATATCTGTACTGATAAGTTTCATCCCCACTAAGGAATCTTCAGCAGACTTTAGAGAATCATCGTTGGTCAATCAAACATCAAACCAAACATAATATTTGATATATTTCACAAGTTATATGAGAAATACTATTATGAAGGTCCGAAATCTGTTTTCCAACAAAAATAACTCTTTTAAATCAAAAATTGTATATACTAAATCACCATCGGTAATTACTAATATATGTGTTGCTGTTATTTTACAATAACAACAGTACCTTACAATAACAACAGTACCTAAACTGATCAGTACAGATATACTATGAGATGAGTAACTTTTTTAAAGCAATAAATACTCTATTATGACAATATCATATATAGAAATATTTTTGGGCCTCGAACTAGAGTAAAACTCTAATCGAATATATATGGGGCATTCCATGTGAAATCGGACAATTTGAAAAACTTTTTTTTTAGATTTTCCCAATTTGTTTACAGTTTTTAGTACCCTTCGAAAACTCCTTCGTGGTAAATTTTCAGATTTTTTTGATGACCCGTTCAAAAGATATCGAATTTTTAAAAATTGGTAGTTTGTTCCTTTACTCAAACTTCTTTTAATCATAACTTCTTCAATAATGGTCCAAATTTCAAATATTTTTTTTCAAAATTTTTGTTTTTTTACGTACTTTCTAAAAAAAAATCCCAAAAAATTCTTAAAAGCACTCTAGTATGAGATTTTTAAGTTTTAAAATTTAAATCTCATTTTTGAAAATGTTTGTACTCTTCTATTTTTTTGAAATTTTTTTGTGTAAAACTTCTACCAATTCTACAAATTTTTTGCCCAGGAAGATCGTGGGATAACGATTATTACTATTTTTTAAAATTTTTTGAAAAAATTTTATTGTAATTTTCCAAACTTAAAATCATTTCTACTGCTTCAATGGTGCGTCATAGAGGGGTCCTTTATAAGACCGACCCCCATTAATTTTTACGTCTTAACATTTCTTTGGAATTAACTAATACCCTATCTCGAATTTATAAGGGGGCTCCCACACAAAACGACATTTTTTAAAATTTGTTCCAACCGCTCTAACTGCCCTAATAGTGCCCTTAGAGCAACAAAATGTATGACCGACCCACAATATTTTTTTAGTCCAAACATTTTCTCTAAACACACCTACCCTCTATCTTTAACTGTTAAGGCGGTCCCCATACAATTTTTTTTATTTTTTGTAAATTTGTTTTATTTAATCAGCTTCTACCGGTCCAATGGTGCGTCCGAGAGGGGTCATTAGTGAGACCGACCCCCATTTATTTTTACCCTACAAAATTTTTTCAAAACATACCTACGCCCTATCTCCACTCCCTAAGTAGGCTCCCATACAAAATTACATTTTTATAAAATTTGCTCCAACTGTTATTTGAATGGGAGCCTACTTAGGGAGTGGAGATAGGGCGTAGGTATGTTTTGAAAAAATGTTGTAGGGTAAAAATAAATGGGGGTCGGTCTCACTAATGACCCCTCTCGGACGCACCATTGGACCGGTAGAAGCTGATTAAATAAAACAAATTTACAAAAAATAAAAAAAATTGTATGGGGACCGCCTTAACAGTTAAAGATAGAGGGTAGGTGTGTTCAGAGAAAATATTTAGACTAAAAAAATATTGTGGGTCGGTCATACATTTTGTTGCTCTAAGGGCACTATTAGGGCAGTTAGAGCGGTTGGAACAAATTTAAAAAAATGTCGTTTTGTGTGGGAGCCCCCTTAGAAATTGGAGATAGGGTATTAGTTTGTTCCAAAGAAATGTTAAGACGTAAAAATTAATGGTGGTCGGTCTTATAAAGGACCCCTCTATGACGCACCATTGAAGCAGTAGAAATGATTTTAAGATTGGAAAATTACAATAAAATTTTTTCAAAAAATTTTAAAAAATAGTAACAATCGTTATCCCACGATCTTCCTGGGCAAAAAATTTGTAGAATTGATAGAAGTTTTACACAAAAAAATTTCAAAAAAATCGAAGAGTACAAACATTTTCAAAAATGAGATTTAAATTTTAAAACTTAAAAATCGCATACTAGGGCGCTTTTAAGAATTTTTTGGGATTTTTTTTTAGAAAGTACGTAAAAAAACACAAATTTTGAAAAAAAAATATTTGAAATTTGGACCATTATTGAAGAAGCTATGATTAAAAGAAGTTTGAGTAAAGGAACAAACTACCAATTTTTTAAAATTCGATATCTTTTGAACGGGTCATCAAAAAAATCTGAAAATTTACCACGAAGGAGTTTTCGAAGGGTACTAAAAACTGTAAACAAATTGGGAAAATCTAAAAAAAATGTTTTTCAAATTGTCCGATTTCACATGGAATGCCCCATATACATATATAAAGACCGACTAAATAAATTTTATTTTTATGTACCTTTGGTACTAAAAATAAAAAAACAATAAAAAAAAATTTTTTTTTTATCAATACTTTGTAAAAGTCATGGGCGATCAAAAAAGCTCTTTTTTCACAATTTTGAGTTTTACACATTTTTTTGACATTTTTGTGCTCGAAAACCGTAAGTCGAACGAACAAACTTATAAAAACAATATTGTATATAAAATTATAAAGATTTAAAATTAAGATTTTTTTTTTTTAATTTCAACAAAAAATTTTGAAAACCATATTTGAATGTCCTTTTTTCTTCGATAGGACACCATGGATTTCCAAAAACAAAATTTTGTATCAAAGTTTTGAATTTCCTTTTAACGCTATTAAAATTTCAGAGAGGTGTTTTTTCGTATTGTTGAGCAAGTCATTTTCAAAGTTTGTTCGATATTCAAAATTTTGGCAAAAAATCAAAAATCACCAACTTTAAAAATTTATTGCTTGACAACACGAAAAATCACCTCCCTGAAATTTTAACAGCATTAAAAGGACATTATAAACTTTAATAAAAAATTTTGGTTTTGAAAATCTATGGTGTCCTTGACAGGAGAAAAGGACATTCCAAATCTGTTTTAAATTTTTTTTGAATTGTTTTTGTTTTTAAATTTAAAATCTGCATAATTTTATCAACAATATTATCACAGAAAGTTTTTTCATACAACTTACGGTTTTCGGATAAAAAAAACACAAAAAAAACTGCCTAGAGCCAACAATTTGATTTTTTGCCAAAATTTTGAAAAAAAAAAAATGCCTGCGAATTTTGTACTCTTGCCCAAAACAATAAATCATGATAATGTTTTGCGGAAGATTTGGGTGTACTTGCCAAAGCAGAGCTATTTTAGAAAAAAAAATGTTATATTACTTTGCTATTCCATGCAAAACGAATTGAAATATCAGTCGAGGACCCCATTAAAAAACCAAAAGAGCTGTACATTTCGTAAGTGAGTGCAAAAATAAGTGCAAAAAAGTGTTTTTACATTTTGGAGAGTATAAAAGATTCAGCACCAAAGAATATACCACTCTCACTTGTTGTCTGTACATTTGATAAGCAAATGGAAAATTTTTATGCGAAAAGCTTAGACTTGGTGAAAAAGTAGTTTTTGTAAAAAAAATATTTTTTTTTTCACGAAAAACAAAATTATGTTAAAAAAAATTAAATGAACCCAAAATTTTTGGTGAAAAAAAAAATTAGATGAAAAAAAGTTTTTGATGAATTTTTTTGATGTAAAAACAAATTGATGAAAAAAAATTTGAAAAAAAATAGATAATAAAAAATTTGATAAAAAAATTGATTGAAAAAAAAAATTCGATGAAAAAAAAAAAAAATTAATGAAAAATAAAATTGATGAAAAAAAAAATTTATGAAAATAAAATTTTGATGAAAAAGAAAATAAATGAAAAAAAAAAATTGATGAAAAAAAAATTGATAAAAAAAAAATTGATGAAAAAAAAATTTAATGAAAAAAAAAAAAAAAAAATGTAAAAAAAATGATGAAAAAAAAATGTGAAAAAAAATTATGAAAAAAAAATTGATGAAAAGAAACAGTTTGATGGAAAAGAAAAATTTGATGGGAAAAAAATTGATAAAAAAAAAAAATTGATGAAAAAAAAAGAATTTCATAAAAACAAAAGAATTTTATGAAAAAAAAAATTTGAGGAAAAAAAAAGTTTGATGAAAAAAAAAAATTGATGGACAAAAAAAAATTTGATGAAAAAAAAATTTAATGAAAAAAAAAAATTGATGAAAAAAAAAAATTTTTGTTGAAAAATAATTATGTTACTTTTTATTCACCAGCTGGTGAAAAACGGTTTTATTTACCACGAGGTGAATTATTATCCAAGTTACAGACCCAAGTTATAAAAATCTTTTGTTTTAAGAAAATTCCCAGCAGAAATTTTGCTGAACTGGCAGAAGCTTTTGGAAAGGAAACTCGAGTCAAGGAGCGCATCCAAACCTGCTGAATTCATGCATGATTCTCTAAGGCGATGTCACACTTTAGAGCGCTAGTTGCATACACTGAAAAAGCGCTCTTAAGATGCTCTGAATTCACATCTTTTCAGAGCACTGAAAAAATCGCTATAAAGATGCAGTGAATTCATGTATCTTTTTAGAGCTGATTTAAGCAGAATAAAGATGAAGCACATTTGACTATTTCTGAAATACAATTACAAAGTATGAAATACAATTGACTATTTCTGAATACAATTGAAAAATCTTAAATACAATTTGACTCCCTGCAAGCATTTGGATGAAATATCGCCTAAGAGATCCAATTATATTTAAAAAATTTCCAATTATATTTCGAAAATTTCAAATTATATTTCAGAAACTTCCATTTATATTTCAGATATTATCATTTATAACCAGACAAATTTTAATTACATTTCAAAAATTTTCAATTATATTGGAAATTTTTTAAATATAATTGAATGTTTTTAAATATATTTGGAGATTCTAAAATATGATTGGACATTTTTTGTAATACACTTTGTATTTTCTGAAACTAAAGTAGAAATGGTGTACTCAATTTATTTTCATTCAAAATGTGAGATGTTATGATTGAAGCACTCTTTGCAGCGCTGATTAATGCGCAATAATGATGCAGTAAAATCATGTGTCTTTGTCCAAAACTCATGGTTTTTTATTTAAAAAGTGTTAAATATATTCAAAAGGAAAGCATGTATGAAATTTTATCAAAATATAATTTTATATTTTGAGTTTTATATAAAAAATCTTAACAAAAAATTTTAATTTTTTCCTCTTACTTTTACTGCATCCTCAAGAGCGCTCTTTGGATGCGCTATAAAAAGATGCTGTGTCGCCAAAATCTCGACTTATTTTTGCTGGGTTAAATTAGTAATTCTTGTTTTCTTTTTCGTTAATTGTTAGCTTATATAGTCAAACTGAGGTGGCGTCCTGCAACTTTTTTAAAATTAGACACCAGCCTAAAAACATTATCATGTTAAAATCAAATATTTGGCTCTCTAACAAATTTTGAAAATTTATTGCTCAACAATACGAAAAAACACTTGTATGAAATTTTAAAAGCTTTAAAAGGGCATTCTAAACTTTAATACAAAATTTTGATTTTGGAAATCCATGGTGTCCTTCCCAGGAAAAAAGGGCATTCAAATATTATTTTCAAAATTTTTTTGTTGAAATTTTTGAAATTTTTTTTTGTCCAAATTTAAATCTTCATAATTTTATCTTCAATTTTGTTTTTGTAAGTTTTTTCGTACGACTTACGGTTTTCGAGTACAAAACTGTAAAAACTGTCTTAAAGTCAATATTGTCTAAAAAGCGCTTTTTTAAACGCCCATATCTTACAAAGTATTAATCAAAAAAAAAATATATGGGTTTTAATCATTTATGAAGCTTTTTTTTATTTATTTTTTTTTTGTAATTTTTTCAAAAGTAATTTCTTTTAGTAATAATATTTTTTACAATAAGTAGAGTACCAATTAATTCAGCAATTCCGAATTTCATTTTTTTACTTGTTAAAATTAAATTTATTTTTACAGCTTATAACATAATTTATTTATTGTTTACACCTTTCACAGTATTATGTAAACAATTTATAATAATTAAATCTCTTTAATGTTTTCACTGAAATTTCATTCCATAATTTAAATCCTTTATAAGCTGATTTATTTTTATTTTTTAACAAATTATATTTATTTGAATTCCTTGAAACCTTATACATCTTTAATCTTTTCTGTTGCTTGAAACCGCAATTACATTAAATACACGTAAATTATTAAGGAATTTTCATTTAAATATTAAACCTATAATTTTCTTTTAAGACTTAAATTTAACGCCACAAATACACACACACACAAAAGTAAATTAACTTTACACAATGCTACACCCTCCTTTCATCGCACATATATAAAAACCAAAATTTCATTTATAACTTTCCCTTACAGTCTTTTTGTTTTTGAGAATGAGGAAAACCTGGTTAAAAGTTATAGCCGTAACTCTTTAAATAAAAGTAAGAAATATCGCACAACCACTTTTTATTTGTTTAAGTAATAAAACAAAGAACAATACAATAAGCTCTTTTGAAAAATGTCGACAAATGAATGGTTATAATAAAAAGTCTACAGGAAATAAAACCAACACAATAGGTTTTAAGATTTTTCCATTTTTTTTTCTTTCCCCGAGTAAAAATTTTGATATGGCACCATATCTTTTTAGATCTGGATTAATATATAATTCGATCTGATCAGATCCGGAATTTGACCCGATCTAATTATATCAGTTTTGATCAGATCTGATATAATCTGATCAAATTAGACCTGGTTGGATCCGACATTTGTCCCTTATATAATCTGATCTAATAAGATCACATTTGATCAGAACTGATATAATAAGATGTGGACAAATTTCTAAAAATTATTTAAAAAAGCGTAATTTTTTTAAAATAATCATTGAATTTTATTAGGTATGAATTAAATAATATTATAAATTAAATATAACATACATCATTTAAAAAAGCGTATTAGTAAAAAGAAAACAAGAAAATCCAATTAAAAATGTAAAAAAAAAAATAATATAAAAATAAACAATATAGAAAAGTAAAATAACTAATACTAAAAATTAACAATCTTCATAATTTTGACGGCTAATTTCGCCAATGCGTTTAGACATGCACTTCTCTATTTCCACCTTTCTCCACCCAACCTTTCTCTAAGGCTATCTTCTTAGAATGATCTTCAAACACAAATTATCTAAAATTATAAAAGATTTGTAAAAAATGAGAAATTAGAAATTTACATTCTTGTTGACAATCACATCCATATAGTCGCTGCGTCTAAAAAAGAGATATGTTTTTCCAAAATTTTTTGAAAAAGCCCGACACACAGCATTATTAACCACAGCATTATAAACCAATATTGCAAATTTTATGTTTATTAAAAGTTGGCTTCTTAAAAATACTGCAAAAGTACCAAATAAGGATGTTTTTGGGGTCTTTCCAAAAATTTTTTAAAAACACATACATAGCTCTATTTTTAGGCGCAGCCACGATATTGTTGCGATTCCTCATCATCAATCAATTTCATCAATTCGTTTGTCGAGGCATTTCGTCGGCAACACGTTTATCAAAAAAAACTTACCTCTTTGCTGAAAGCGCTGTCGATCCTTTTTTAATTTTTATATGCTGCTCATATGCTGTTGAGTAAATTTATTTCATTGGATCTATCTTTCATCTTTATTAAATTATCCAACTAAAGCGCATTTTAATAATTAGAAAAAATCTGGAAATTGGGAGATATGTTAATACTTAAATTTTTAAAATGTTTTGGTCGTTGCTAAAATACTTACATACACCAACGTTAAAAACATCTGCGAGTGGATTTCAAATTAATTCCGCAATTTTTTGATGGAAATAAAAAATTTAATTTCAAATTCATTAACATTTTTTTAAAATATTGTTTTCTTTTTATTTGACAGCAAATTCGAATTCTTTTTATTTCTATATTTTGTGTTTACATATTGATTTTGTTTTTTTTTGGTATCAAAACAAATAAAAAAAGACAAAAATTTTAAAAATTAGGGATGTTCATTTAAAATCCATTTTAAAAAAACACATAGTTATTTGACTATGTTTATAGTTAATATGGATTTATATCCATAAATCTTGTTATATGACATATATTATAGCAGATATAACCAGATATGATACAAGATATCGTTATATATAGCAACAGATCTAACATATCTGGTTATATATAATTTGATCTTGTATAAGATATAAATATATACCATCATATCTTGTAAGATATAATTATATCTTAACATTTTTACTCGGGTCTTTTGTACTTTTTATAGAAACTGAAACAAGAAAAATGTTGCCCTAACAAAGTAGTTTTAACCCAATAACGTCTAAGCCTTGAATCCTTGAAAAAAAAAATTGATTTACCATATTAATTCTCTGCTCTTCTAACTTTTAAGTTGTTTTGAAAATTTGTTTGTTCAAACAACGCAATATTATGCTTTTGATGTAAAAATTTTAGTTTCAGTGACTTTCAAACACACTCACTAAAAACATTTCTTCAGGTAATCACTCAAACTCACACTTGAGCTTTTTTTTAACTACGCACACGAACTCACAATCACACACTAAAGAAAAAAAACTTGTAAAATGACAAAAAAACTGTGTAGCTTTTTTTTGCTACTTTCTATTTGACAAGAATTCTTTGTTATTTTACAAGCTTTTAACCAATTTTTTTTTAATTTTACAAGCTTTTTACCAGTAAAATTGTTAATTTATAATTTTTTGGACGCTATAAAACTTACAAGAAGGTTTCGTGATATTACAAGATTTTTTGCTACCTCCTATTTTACGAGAATTTCTAGTAAAAATTACGAGATTTTTTGTAATTTTACAAGACTTTTACCAATAAAATTGTAAATTTACAACTTTTTTGGCACAATTAAACTAAAAAGGAATTCTGGGGAATTTTTTGGATTTTTTTTTGTAAAAAAACCTTGGAAATTTGTAAAATTACAAAGAAAATTGTAAAATAACCCAAAAAAATGTGAAATACGATCAAAAATTTTTTGTGTAAAAACAAAGAAAATTGCCAAATATTGAAAAAATTGAATTACGACACCTTTTCTAGTAATTTGACAAGGTTTTTTTGCGTGCATAAATCTCAAACTGCCTCTCATTTGCTTACTCATGTCTTGAGGTATAATTCAGATAGTTTTTTTAAATGCCTTTTATTCGGGCCCTCAACTACCAAGTATCCATTTTTGGGTTAAACTCATTACTACATTTTTAAATTATGGTAATTTCAGGTAAAGTAAATTTCACAGTTAATAAATTTCTTAACATTGCATTTGTATAATCGTTAAAAAAGACAAAAGGTAAATGTAAATAAATGATTGATTTTTACCCTACAGTAATTTTTAAGAGTCCAATGATTCATTAAGGTAATACACTGAATGCAAAAAGTTTTCGCATAAAAAAACAACATTAAATAAGGGGTTAGTCATTTTGTATGTCACAAAGTGTTTCAGAACAAGTAAGAGCGTTAAATTCGGCTGTGCCGAATCTTTTATACCCTCCAACAAGTAAAAAATAAAAAATAAAATTGCAGGGGCAATTTTTTTGGGGTGGCTCGGTAGTGGTGGGTTTGGGGGGGGCAAATTTCCTTTATAATATGTGTTTAAAAACTCATTCTCATGCTTTTTGCACTAAAGAAATACAAGTTTAGCATTATTTAATAAAACATTTTATTCCACGCCCATAAAAGGGGGGCGGACCAAAAAAATACATTTTCTAATTCTCTGGGTCCATGTGCAGGACTTTGAACTTCTTGTTGCATAAAAATGTTGCATTTGTTAAAAAAAAACACAAAAAATCATGGAAAAAATAGTAATTTTCAGAGGTTGGTTTAGATCTTCAGGGGGGAACTTTTCCCCCTTGTCCGATTTTGCTCATTTACAAACCTTACCTGCCTAGGAACATAAGACATATTCGTGCCACATGTCGGGAGTCTAGCTCTTTTATTTTGGACTGCATCGTGTTAACTACACACGGACAGACGGACGGACGTCCCTAGAATGTCTTAGAATCTATCACTGATCATAAATATATATACTTTAGGGGGTCCTAGACCGATATTTGGATGCGTTACACACGGAATGACAAAGTGAGTATACCCCCTTACTGTAGTTGGAAGGTATAAAAAACGCTTTAAATTTGTTTTCGTGTCCGACGTTTTTAACGCGAGAATAATTGGACTCACCCTCCGTGCTGCTAGGCTTTTTTTGTAAAAAATCGTCAAAATTTAGAAAAAAAGTCGTCAAAATCGTCAAAAGTTTTAAAAAAAGTCGTCAAAAAATCGTCACTTTAAAAAAAATGTTAAAAAAACATATTTTTGATATATTAAAATTTTAAAACGCACAATAAATTTTTTTGTAACCGCTTTTGTTTAATGATTTTTCTAAATTTACGTACACAAAATATTTTTTAGTGACAAAATAGTTGAAAGGCATAAGATTTTTCATTTGTACAGACAGCAACATTAAATTTTAACTGCTGAAAAATAAATATCATTAAATCTTAAATAAATAAAATTTCTTACATTTATTTTTATAATAGAAAACAAACTACAAGTGTTATTTGTTTTAGAACGCTTCGAAATAAGACACCGTTAAACCCACGGAAAAATAATGTTTTTTTCGGGCACATTTTTCAGATTTTTAAATTGTTTGTCAAAAAGCTAACCTTTTTGGCACTAAAAATGAGCCTTCGAAAACACCCCAAAAAAAATGGCTCAAAAGAGCTTAAAATAAATGTATCAAGTATTTTGTTTGAAAATTTATCGATAAAGGCTCCAATTATTCTCTGAATTTTTTGTTTTTGAGCTTAAAAAGTGGCTTCTTTTGAATAAATCGTTTTCATACAAAAATTTTTAATAGTTGCTCCATTTTTGGAGTCACCAGAGAGAGAGTGTTTGTTCACTGGAAATATTAAAAAAAGATTTCTCATGTAAAAATAGCAACAATTTAAATTAAATTGGCGTTTTCGATTGAAAAAAAAAATTGGAAAAAACCTCTATATTTTTCCCACTAAATCCAAACGAAAAGAGCTAAATTTTTCCGCTAAAGCACCGTTCCCGCTAAAACCAATTTTACCCCGCTAAACCCAAAAAAAAGCGCTAGATTTAGCTTCAACTTGGCAACAGTGTTAAAATCATTCATAATTTTTTAAGTGCAGTTCTATTTCCAAAAGAAAATGAAATGTTAATTTGTGTCTTTCTTCTGTATTTTATTTTAATCGAATTTCATTTAATTTTTTTTCAAACCATTGTAAAATTAAAAAAGTTGAAAATTTAGATTTTTGTGAATAAAAGTGGAGTTACAAAAAATCGTCAAAATGTATGGGAATCAAATCAGAAAATCGTCAGTCGTCATTTTGCAAAATTTCATTAAAAAATCGTCAAAATGACGAAAAATCGTCACTTCTGGCAGCACTGCTCACCCTGTAGAGAACTATAGCATTGTTTAATTTTTCTCGATGCGAAACCTTTTAACATAATTACAAGAAGTTGGGAATAGATTGTTCAAGTTATATATGAAAAAGCTTTAATTAAAAAAACTATTGTATACAGGAACAGACTTAGTAAAACGTTGCTTTTAAGGCTCTTTCAACTTAGCTTTGAATTATTACCAAAAGCTTACTTACATATTTAAAAGCTTAACGGAAATTTTTTAAACAAAATAAAAAAAATAAATAACAAAAATGCAACAAATACAGCAAGCTTTTAAAAATCCATAAACTTTTGTGCAAAGAGATCGAACAAATATCAAAAAAGTATTTTAAAAACAGAGAAAACTGCTTGTGTGCAAGTCTAGGATAAAACCACAGAATCTGAGACTTTCTCTATAGAAAAAATGTTTTCGAACCTGAGAGAAAAGTATCAGAAATAGTGTCATCCAGTTTAAAAAGACAGAGAGCTTTTACAAAATGTTTTATGTTCACAAATCGTTGGTTATAAGAAGCTTTAAAGTAAACTTTACTAAACCGAACAAATGTCAAAAAATAATCTTAAAGTGTCTTCGAAAACGTTTAAGAATCTGACAAATTTTCTAGAAACAAAAAGGTTTACGAATGGGACGCATTTTCTTAAGACATTCAGATCAATTTGGAGACATTATTGTTAAACATAGCTATTTTTTTTTTTATGATCGAAAGCTTTTTTTATATCAAAGCTCAATTTACTAAAATTTCTAGGTATAAATGTTAAAAGCATTTTAAAAAGCTCTTCATCAAATGTATATTTGTTGATCTAATTTTTGCTCCTATATTTTTGCTTTTTCTTATTACGATATAAATTTGATCGACCTGTACTTAGACCACGGGATCAGGAAATTACATTTTTAAAATAGAAAATAATAATATAATTCTATTATATAAGCGGAAATATCATAATAAATGAATTTGTAAACATTTTTTCGTGGAGGAGGGTAATCACCGACACACTCCCTTTCCAAAAAAAAAAAAAAAAACTGTCACAGAAATGTTCCTGTCCACGCCACACCAACGTACCGGCGATTTTCACTTTATACTCCACCCCATAGTTTTTAATTTGGTTACATGTTGGATGGTGTAAAAGATTCGGCACTACCAAATTCAACACTATCAATTGGTTTTTATTAAATGGTCAAGAGCATTTTAACACAAAAGTTCGTTAAAATGTTTTTATTTATTTATTAATTTTTTTATAATATTAAAAGCTTTTTAAAAAGCTCGTCTTCATATGAAATTATTTTATATTATTTTAGTAAAATTTTTGGAAGTTTTACTTTCTTTCATAAGGACTTATTTTTGTTCTTTCACAAGAGGATGTAACCCAGGAAAATTTCTTGGAACACGTTCCTATTATAAAAGACTCTTGAATATATCTATACTAATATTATAAAGAGGTAATGTTTGTATGTTTGTTTTTTTGTTTGTTTGTTTGTTTGTTTGTAGAGGGTAATCTCCGGAACTACTTATCCGATTTCAAAAATGTTTTCAGCAATATTTCAAGTGTTCCCCCAGGATGGACATAGGCCAGGTTTCATCGACTACGGCCACTTCTACGCCCACTTTTGGCCAAAAAACGTAAAATTGAAAAATCTCCAAAACTACTGAACCGATTTCAAAAATTTTTCCACCAATACATACTTGGATTGGTCTTCATGGTGGACATATGCTGGGTTCCATCGACCACGCCTACATCTACGCCCACTTTTTGTAAAAAACTTAAAATTTAAATATCTATGAAACTACTCATCCGATTTCAAAAAAGTTTTCAGCATTATTTACAGTGTTCCTTCAGGGTCGACATAGACTAGGTTTCATCGACCACGCCCACTTCTACGCCCACTTTTAGCCAAAAAACGTAAAATTTCAAAATCTCCACAACTACTTAAACCGATTTAATTTTTTTTTTCACTAATATATGCTTGGAATGGTCCTTCATAGTGGACATATGCTGGGTTTCGTCGACCACGCCCATTTCTACGCCCACTTTTGGCCCAAAAACTTAAAATTTAAATATCTATTAAACAGCTCATCCGATTTCAAAAATGTTTTCACCAATATTAAGAGTGTTCCTCCAGGGTGGATATAGGCTAGGATTTATCGACCACGCCCACTTTTTGGCAAAAAAAAAACTAAAATTTAAAAATCTCCAAAAATTTTAATCCGATTTCCAAAATTTGTTCACCGATACTTGGTCCTCAGAGTGAAAATATTCTAGGTTTTAAATACCACGCCCATTTCTACGCCCACATTTGGCAAGAAAAACGTAAAATTTAAATATGATCAACCTACTCATCCGATTTAAAATATGTTATCACCAATATACATATATTAAGAATGGTGATTCAGGGTGGACATGGGTTAGCTCTTCTACGCCCACTTTTGGCAAAAAAACGTAAAATTTCAAAATATACGAAACTACTCATTTAAAAAATGTTGTCTCCTTTATTAAGAATGGTCCATCATGTAAGACATAGGCTACGGTTCATCTACGTAAAATTTGTAAATATACGAAACTTATTATGTGATTTCAAAAATGTTTTCACCAATATTTAGAATTTTCTTTCAGGGTGGTCAATAAAACCTTTATTGACCACACCCATTTTAAAGATCACTTTTGGTCAAAAGACGTAAAATTTTAGAATCTACGAAACTACTCATCTAATTTCAAAACATTCTGAAAATTTCCTTTTTGGAAATTCCTATTTTACTAAGGGCAAAAACGTGCAAAGTAGTGAACTTTGTAACTTTTTCTATCTCCTGCAAAGTTGGTCATAGTAACTTGAAATGTTGGATCCTACAGCCCAAAAAAATCATTCTGAAAAAGTATCTTCTGGAAATTTAGATTTTAATGGGGATAAGGGTAAATTATTCTAATGTGGTACTTTTTTTTTGAGAATGAAGCCTACATAGAACGAAATGAATTGGAATTCAGAACAAAATGGAATAAAATGGGTTTCAATAATTACGATATAAGGGCTAGAAAATTTTCAAGAACATTATTTACCGAAAGGAACATGTTTCCAGCTAAACGGGGCTGTTTTAATTTTATTGTTTGTTATTCTAAATAGTTTTTATGAATGACTTCAACGATAAACATTAAATAAAATAAAAATTCTGTAGGGGAGAATTTTAGAAATGGAGGCTCTAATTCTGATCCTTCTTTAATCAGGTATTTAATATTACCGGGGGCGAAGTTCCGGGCGGGCCTGCTAGTTATTCATAAATGAAAACACAGTTTTTAATGTAAAGAATTTAAAAAAAAAAACTTCTGGCTCCAAAAAGCGATTGCTTTTGGCACAAATTCAAACAAAAAAAATGATCGATTTTGGAATTTTAAGTAGACTCGGTTGCTGGTCGATACTATGCCTTCTGGAACCGATTATTTGGAACGAAAAATTTAGCTAGGTTAGGTTTAAAAAAAAAAGCTTATTTGAAAAGCTACTTTTAAGTTATAATTTGTAGTCCATATTTTTTATTTAATTTTCAATGTCTTTATAAAACCTAATTTGATTTAATAAAATTTTTAAAAGAGAGATATTTGATTATATTTTTTTAGCGCTATAATACTGTATATTGAAAGCTTTTTAAGAAGCTCATATTCCAGTAAATTTTATTTTCTCAATTTTTCGGTAAATTTTTGGGATCGCCTATGTTTGTTTTGTCTTATAAAGAATTATTAAAAAAAAATAAAATAATTTTTGAAAAGCTTCCTTTTTGGTTATAATTTTTTGACTGCCATTTTCGGTGTAATTATCAGGAGCTTTTAAAGTTCTTCAAAATATTGATATATTTATATAATTTAATAATTTTTTTAGAGGAAATTTGTGATTATACTTTTTAAGACACCGTTATAATAAATTTCAAAAGCTTTTAAAAAAGCTTATCTTTATACAGAATTTGTTAGTTTAATTTTTTGGTAAAATTTTTTCAGTAAAATGCTTATTTTGGCTTTCTCTCATAAGGACTAACTGTAAGCGTAGTTAATTAATAGTTTTTAAAAAGTTTCTCTTTTGGTTATAAATGGCTGAAGCTTGCAAACTTCAAAGTTCCTTAAGATAAATTATATTCTCATATCAACACGAGGATATAATTTACTAAAATTTTTGCAGGATATTTGTGAATGTCATATCAACACGAGGATATAATTTACTAAAATTTTTGCAGGATATTTGTGAATGTGTTTTTTAGACACCGTAATAATTAATGTCAAAAGCTTTTTAGAAAAGCTTATCTTCATGCCGAAATTGTAATCTTACCTTTTTGATAAAATTTTTAAGTGGCTTAGTTTTGCTTTCTCTCATTAATACTTATTGTTTGTGTAATTAGTTAACAGTTTTTTAGAGCCTTTTTTTGTTTATAGCTTATTGGCGTATTTTTTTTTGGTATAAATATCAGTGGCATTTAATTTTAAAGTTCATTAAAATGTGTATATGTTGATCCGGTTAACTTAATTGTTCGGAGACCATTTGGGATTAGGTTTTTCTAGACACCTTAATAATAAATTTCAAAAGCTTTTTAAAAACCTTATATTCATGCAGAATTTGTTAGCTCACCTTTTTTGTAAAATTTATTTTTGTTTATGTTACAAACTTGTACTCGAAGGCTTTTTTAAATAATGCTTTTGTAAAAGCTTTTTTTTAATAATTTGTTTGTGAAATTCGACATTCATTTTTTAACAACAACTTGAAAAAATGTATATGTAAAAAGCTCTGTTTTGAGCTTTTTCTAAAGATATAACTTATTTCCGTTAAAAATTTGCAAAATATTTATATTTTGTTTTTAATTTGTAAATAGTTTAAATTTCAAAATTTTAAAGGAGCAAGAAGTTTAGTATAAATAAAGTAAAAATGACTTACCTTTAATAAAATCAACTGCCATTTCTAAGCCATAAGTATCCTTATCACAATCATCCAAAATATGAGCTCCCAGTGTTATATTTGGCAATAACTGCTGCTTATTAACTTGGTCTAATGTATAAAGCATTGCTTCCAAAGCCTGTATGCCACCTTGTGGCATAATAGGACCACAAGTGATGCTATCTTCACGTGAATGAACCATCATAAGACCACCTAAAATAACATTACCTTCCATGACGGAAGCATGTTTAACAGGCCATGATGGTGTGGTTGTAGTAGATGAGGTGGTGAATGAAGAATACAAAGAATTAATGGAGGATGATGATGCTGCTGCTACTGTTGCGGTTGATGTTGTAGAAACCAATTGCATTAGTGTTGAATAAGTAGGTGCTATTGTTTTAGTGTTGATTGTGGTTAATCTAGTATTAACGAAATCTTCGATTGATGTTAATGGCAGGCTAGTGGTTGTTGTAAATACATTGGCATTACTAACAGGAAGGTAATGATTTTCATGTTCCATGTAAGTGGTTGAATTTTCGAAAACATTTAATGGTAATGTGGTTTTAGTTTCTGTTCCTATGCTTAATGTTGTTAGAAATTCCAATAATTTTTGTGTTTCCAAATCTGTTTGAGTTGTTGAAGTGGTCGATGTTGTTACAGCATCTATAGTCTCTGTTATAAATGTGGATTGTGAAGATTTTTCATTATCTTTATTTCCATTAACACTATCATGATTTTCCTTAACCATTGTTTGGCTTTTATTGTCTGTATCTTGTTTTAAATTATTATCCAACTGCTGTTTGCTATTCATAATACCATTCATGCCATTCGTGTTATTGACATCTTTATGGAAAATATATTCATTTGGTCGTACAATATTCAATAACAATTGTTGTTTTTGCAGTTGCTGTTGCTGATCCTGCTGCTGTACGTTGCTAAGATTTAATTTGCCTACATCCGCCGTTTTCAATTCAACGCTTTTATTTATAGTCTTTGTTGATTTGTTTATATCTTTGATTGGTAGTGTATCGTTATTTGCTATTGACGTTATGGCTGCCAAGGCTGTTAGATTGCCAGCAGCAGTTGAAAGCTTTTTTGTATCTTTTAAGGATTTTAAAGGATTTTCCATAAATTTTTCTTCTATTGATTTTTCTTGTATGGTAGAAGATTTATCACTTTTAATGATTTGTTGCTCTGTTGGTTGGGGATAAGTTAAATTTCCATAGTTAGGTTTATTTAAATTTAAGCGCTTTTTTCTACTAAACTTATCAAGAAATTTAAGAGGTGGCTCTTTTGGGTGAACTTCTTTTATTGTTTCATAAGCTGGATTATTTTTAAACATTTTATTGTTAGACGAAAGTTTATTCTTTACGTCAGTGTGTAAAAGCTTTTGGGATTTTAGAGATATTTTTGTGTTATCATATTTATTAGATTTTTTTAGATTTGTATCACTTTTTAAAAGCTTTTTGAAATTTAGATCAATATTTTTTTTAGTTTTTGCTTCAAAATTTTTTGTGGCTGAAAATTGAGCTTTTCTTAAGTTTTCCTGGTTTTCTCTTTTTAATTTACTCTCTTTTTGTTTATGTTTAATCTCTTTACTTTTAATTTGTGTAATCTTTACTGGCTCTTGCTTGCTGCTTATCACTGCTCTGTTTACATCCTCTTTATTTTCCATTTCATGTTGTGTTTCTTTAAAAGCTTTCTGATCTTGTTTTAGTTTTGTTTCAAGTTCTTGTTCTTTTTGTAATAATTTTTTAAGATTTTCTTCCAGTATTAATTCCTTGGTAGCTAAAGATGTTAACATAATTTTAAATTTATTGGTATTGTTGGCAAATAGTTTCTCTTGATTACTAAAAGCTTGCGCTGTGTTAACTGAATTTTGTTGATCATTCAATAAATTTGACTCACTTGTTATTTCATTTACTTTAGTAGCTTTTGCATCATCTTTGTTGGTTTTAAGTTTTAGAGTAGTGTTAGAAGTGTTGATTAAAAGCTTTTTAGCAGATTCGTTTTTAAGCTTAAAGCTTTGCCTTGGAGATTCAAATGAAGTTATCCCAGAAAATTCTATAGTACTTAAAGATTTTTCATTTAAGTCGCTCGTAGTTAGATTTTGTTGAGTATTGTTGTGAACTTGATAGCTTTTTAAGTTTTTTTCGGTATTTGAATTTTCCTCATTAAAGTTTTCCATAAAAAGCTTTTGGTCAGGCTGGTTTTTAACATGTAAATTTTGTAACGGCAAATTAGGTAAATGAGATTCCTGTTCAGTAAAGCTTTTAATGTTATATGTAGTATTTGAAATTAAAAGCTCTTTTGTAATATCAAGCTTTTGTGATTGTGTATCGGTTTGTTTAGGTTTAGAAGATTTGCTACTGGTGGAAATACGATCTCTAGCTGGAAGTAAAGCTTTTGTTTCCTGTAAAGCTTTTTTATTTAAGTTCTCTTTAAAAAGCTTAAGCTGAGAGTAATTGTTGACAAATGGAAAATTTAAGGAATAGTTGAAAGATTTTGTTTCTAGTTCAGAAAAACTTTTTGAATTGTCTATATTATTTAAATTTAAAAGCTCTTTTGTGTGATGTTGTAAAAGACTGCTATAAAGCTGTTGTAAAGCTTTATTAACAAGTTTTGGTGTAGAAAATGAGTTGTTTAAAATATCAGAAATATTATCTGTTACTGGAAATATAGTTGTTTCTTCTGGTAAAACTTTCTTATTTAAGTTCTGCTTAGGAAGCTTTAGATGAGAAACGTTATTTTGAAAGGAATCTTGTAAAGGTTTTTTGTTTTTTGATGTTTCTGTTTCTAAAAAGCTTTTGATATTATTTTTGGTATATAAATTGGAAAGCTCTTTTGTCTGACGTTTTATAACATTTTCATCAAGCTTTTGTGTGTGAACGTCGGCATTTTTAATATCCAAATTGCTATCTGTGGCTGGAAATAAAGCTTTTGTTTCTGGAAAAGCTTTCTTATTTAGTTTTTTTGTAGAAAGCTTAAACTGAGAATAGTTGGGTTCTAGTGAAACTTGTATAGGATTAGTTTCAATTCCTATGTCAGTTTCCAGAAAGCTTTTAAAATTGTTTTTACTATTAAAATTATAAATCTCTTTTGTAAGATGTTTTATATTATTTTCTTTAAGCTGTTGAGAATTTTTATCGAAAAGTTTAGTTTCAGCAGATTTGGTAACTATTTCAGAAATTATATCACTTGTAAAAATTAAAGCTTTTGCTTTCTGTAGGTCAAGCTTTTGCGTTTGTGTTAGGTTTTGTTTAGTTTCAGAAGATTTGTTCATAAAGTCAAAAGTGCTATCAGTTTTTGAGGCTAAAGCTTTTGCTTTCTGTAGATTAAGCTTGTGGTTTAGTGTTTGCGTTTGATTTGTTTTAGAAGACTTGTTAACTATTTCAGAAATTCCATCACTTGTATAAACAAAAGCTTTTGCTTTATGCAGGTCAAGCTTTTGCTTTAGAGTTAGTTTTTGTTTAGTTTCAGAAGATTTGTTTATTAAGTGAAAAGCGCTGTCAGTTTTTGATACTAAAGCTTTTTCTTTCTGTTTTTTAAGCTTTTCTTTAAGAGTTTGCTGTTGAAGTTTCTCATTTGTTGTTTTAGATAAATTTTCACGGCTTAAAGCTTTTAAATTGTTTGTTAAATATACTTTCTTTTGTTTAAATTTAAAAGCTTCTTTTTTGCCTTTCGTATTTTGATTTTTATCATTAAAATTTTTAATTAAAATTTGAGTTTCTTTACTTTTAGCCATTGCAATCTCTTTTCCATATGGTTGCTTATTAAGATTCGTAGTATTTTTTGCTGATTGCACATTTTTTGTCCAATTTTCATTTTCTCTGGAAATTTCAATTAACTTTGGCTTTTCTTTACTCTCATATTCTTTTGCGAAATACACTTTCTGCTTCTTCTTCTTTATCATATTATTTGTTAATAATCCTTTATTTAAATCTTGCGGTTGTGGTGTTACCTTCAAATCCGTTTTTTTAATTAAGTTATTATTCATAATTACGTTTGAATTATACTCCTGTTCTTTGACAGCTTTTGTATTATACTTTGGAAATGCAACTTTTGGTATATGCATTAAATTTTCAAGAGATTTTCTTTTTACTTCCTTTTCCGGTGGCTTCATATACTCTAGGTGTGTTACAGCTGTGTTTAATATTACTGGAACAATTTTGGTTTCGTTGTAGGTAGGAGAAGACATGTTTACAATGGAAGCCGTTGGTGAAGCAATGGTATTATAACTTATTTTAATCTCTAAGGGATTTATTTCATCCGTTAAAATGTGACCAATGGTGGTTGTTTCAGTGGTTTGTGTAAATGTGGTTGACTTGTTGTTATCTAGGTTACTTTTGTTGACTTTTCCATATTGCAGGGTGTTTGTAGTGGAAGTAGTAGCCACAGTAGATTGTGTAATATTTATTGGGAATTGTAAGAAGCTTTCAGCAAATACATTTAACCCAATAGTGGTGTGGTTTTCCATGCTATTTATTTTGATATTGTTGATTTGTGTTTTTTGGTTTTCTTTTCCCGGTGTGGTGGTGGTGGTGATATCTTCCATTAAAGTTGAAGGTAGCCAAGTTGTTGCCAATATTTGTTTATAATTTGTTTTTGTAACATTTCTTGCTGTTTCATCTTTAAGCTTTAATATCATTTTTGTGTCTGTGCTGTTGACATATAATGTGTTGCTGCTATTGCTAGTTTTACTTTTACTGCTGTTATAACTATCTATGTCATCTGTTACAGTTTCTAAACTTAAATTTATTTTTACTTTCTTGATATTTTCTACATTTTTTATATTTCCTAGATTTTCTGTATAATTTGTGGGTGTATGTTGTTGCAATTGTGTACAACATATTGTTAATTGTTGTATAATACAGATAACAGCAACTAATTGTTGCCACCACCTACATTTGCTTTTATTTAGCAATTGTTGAGTTGCTTTATTATGAAAGTTATTCATATTAATTGCTAAATTATATATTTTTTTTAAATTATCCACCTTTATAACTACTTCAAAAACAAAATTATATAATTTTTATTTATTTTTTTCTTTTTCAAAAATGTCTGCATAATTTAATATCTTCCGCCATATCATTTCCAATGATTTCAAATTATTTAAATTCCATTTAAAATATCATTAATTTGTTTGACATTCATTATAATTGTTTTTATTTTTGCATATTTTATAAAAAAAATAATTGCTTTATTAATTATTCATATATTTGTTGTTGCTTTGATTATTTGCTGTATTGTTTTCACGGAATTTTATTTTAATTAAATTCATGTTCGTTGTTTATTTTTTAATTTTTTTAGAATTTTTTGTTAAGCTTTTTAAATTTTTTTTCCAGTTGTAATTAAATTGTCACCATTTTCTGTAAAGACAAAAAAAATTAAAAAAAAATTTAAGTAAGAGTGTTATTTTTGTTGCATACAAATGTTATTTTAAGATGAAAACATTTTTTGCATAAAAGAATATGAAAACAATTTATAAAAAGAAAATCCTTATGCACCTTGAGATAAAAAAGTCGTTTGCACCAACTAAGCTTTGCAGTTTTTTGTTACAAAATCACACAGAATTTAAAAAAAAAATTTAATTTTTTATACCCTACACTTATTGTTAGTGATAGAGGGTAAATATAAGTTTGTGATTCCATTTGTAACTCAGCAAAATATCGGTCTGAGACCCCATAAAGTACATATATTATCGACAGGCGCGGATCCAGCTCTTGGGTTTGGGGGGGGGGGGAATTTTTTTTTTTTGCTCAAAAAGTTTTTTTCAGGGATCTTCAGGTCGAATTTGAATCATTGGTTAAGGTTTTTTAGTGTTCTACTCTTGCTTATTATGATTTTTTCTATAGAAACACTTTCAAATTTTAAAAATTGAGACCTGCAATAAAACAAAACTCAAATGTTTGTGGATATTTTTCTGAGTCATTTACTTACAGAGAAAATGTATGATTCTGAGACGTAATTATATTTTGATACAGCAAAGCTATTAAAATTTATACAAAAGAATGTTGAGTAGGTTTATTATAGCTCGAGGTTATTATTTCCTTTACTTATTAAAGCTATGATATTCTTATAGAATAATTTTCAAAAAATTATTCTATGAGAATATCAAAGTCTAAATTAGTAAAGAAAATATTGACCTCGAGCTAGAATAAACCTACTTTAAAATATAATATTTTAAAGGTCTAACGTAACGATTTATTAAAATTAATCAGAATTTATACAAAAATTAAATTAAATTCTGATTTCATATAGAAAATTCTCAGATACTTATGCAATTCTCACACCAAAAATTTCTATATTTAGAAAAAATGTTCGTAAAGAAAAATTCTTAGATTTAGTGAGTTTTTCCCATTAAAACTACTTAAGGTTTAAACTATTAAAAAAAATGTATTCTATTTTTGTACAGAAAAGGTTTAAGATACCGAAACGATCTTTCTACACCAAAATTTTTAGGGTTTGAAAAATATATCTTAGAAAGTATCTGAGATTAGAAAAATTTAAGACTTTAATGCTTTTTAAACTGTTTGGATGCAATTTCCTAGATTCTGACACATTTTTCTCTTAAACTTAACTTTTATTTTCTGAGAAACTTTTCCCTAGAAAAAGTCTAATATAGTTAAGCATTGTCTGCGAAATATTTTAATAAGAGGGTCTAAGAAATTTTTTTCTAAAAAAATATTTTAGTTTCTGAGTCATTTTGCCCATAGAAAAAGTCTCAGAGTCTGTGTCTCAGAATATTTTTCTACAGAAAAGTCTTAGATTCTGAGACATTTTTCCAAAAAAAATTTCGGAATCAAAGACCTTTTTTAGATTCTGTGGTATTTTTTCTAAAATTATCAGAATATTTTTTCTAAAATACTCAGAGTCTAATGCAATTTTTAAAGAGAAAGACTGAATATTTTTTTAATATTAAAACTCAGAAATTCTGAGATATTTTTCCTATCGAAAGAATCGGAAACTTTTTATAGGATTCAAGGGCTTTTTTCCAATAGAAAAGGTCTCAGCTTTTCCTATTAAAAAGTCTTAGATTTTGAGACATCTTTCTATTAAAAATAATTTTAGATTCTGAGACATTTTTTCTAAGAAAAAATACTTAGATTCCTAGACATTTTTCCTATAAAAGTCCCAGATTCTGCATAATTTTTTCTATAGAATAGATTCTATTGCGTTTTTGGTAAAAAAAAAATCTCAAATTTTCTTATTTTTCCTATAGAAAAATTTTATTTTAATTCCACTTTTTTCTAATTTCACTTTTTTTCTAAAAAAAATTTAAGATTTAAAAACAATTTTTCTAAAGAAAACTTTTGAGATTCGTGAAAATTATAGAAAAAATTCTCACTCATGATTTCATTTCCTCTTTTCTTTTTACCCAGAAGAATTGTCAAATTTTCAATATCGAAAATTCTCAGATTTTTCCTATAAAAAAACTCTCAGATATTTTCCATAGAAAAACTGTTATATTTTTCATAAATAATTGTCAAAGATTTTGCATATAAAAAAGTTCTAAGAAAAATTCTCAACTTTTTTTCTATAAATTCCCAAATTATTCATTCAGAAAAAAATTCTTGTATTTTTTATAAAGAAAAGTTTTAATTTTTTGAGACTTTTACCACAAAGAAAATTTTTAACATTCAGAAACATTTTAGAATTATTAGACATTTTTCATAGAAGAATTTCTATAAAGAAAGTTTCTCCTATAGAAAAATTCCCAGATTTTTCCTATAGAAAATTTTTTTTCTTTAAAAAAATTCTCTAATTTTTTCATTTTAAAATTTTTTCTCTAAAAAATGTTAAGATTCTTTAACGTTTTTATTTCATTTCATTTCATTTATTAAGTCAATGGAAATATAAATTCCTTACAGACTACGATTAAAACTAGTTAAAAATAAATAACAAATTATTTTTAAAATTGTTAAAAATGAAAAATAACAAAATATTTTAAAACTTGTTGCAAAAAATTTTTAAAGCAATATTAAGACGTGCTAAATTCTATTTGATGATTACCTTTTTTTTGTAGATCTAAATTAATGGCATTGAGATGCACAAATGTACGAGTCAACGTACTATTGAGACGATAATTTGTGTGGTGGCAAGGCACCTCAAAAAGTTCATTGAACCTAAGAGTTCGTGGTTGAACGTAAAATGGAATTAAAGAAAGCAAATCAGGGCAGTCAATACCGCCACTAATAATATCTTTAACGTTTTTCATAGAAATTTTTCAGATCCTTGAACATTTTTCATAGCATTTCTTTTTCAGATTATTTCCTTTTCACTTTCCTTTTTCCCTTTTCTTTTCTTTTTTCATTTTTCCTTTTTCGTTTTTTTTTTTCTTTCGAATTCGGTTTAGGGGGGGGGAGAATTTCCTTTCCCCCCTGGATCCCCGCCTGATTATTGATCAGTGATCGATTCTAAGACATTCTAGCGATGTCCGCCTATCGGTCCGTCTGTGGAAATTGTGATAACGGGCAAAGTATTAAACATATTATTAAACATATGACTGAGACTTAGCACATTTACCTATTGTTGTCCTAAATAGTTTGGTGTTGCATTTGAGCGACACCGGTTAAGCGGTTCAAAAGTTATGAACGAAAATGTAAGAACACCTAGAAAATTTTGGTATATTCTACATAACCTAAAAATACTAAATGCTTTAAATTATCTGCTGGTTGGCAAGTACAACCCAATTTTTATACAAAAAAAAAAAAAATTCGCGGAATTTTTTTTTCACGAAAACTTTTTTTCGGGTAATTTTTTTTTTTTTCAAAACATTATTTTTTGCAAATAATCTTTTTTACATTGCGGAGGGTATCAATACATTCGGAAAGGCCGGATTTAACTGTTTTACTTGTTTCACCATTAAACTGTAACAGCTTTCTATATTAAGTACTACTAGCAAAAGTGCCTGAAGTTTTCCAGGTCGACTTAGATATGAATATCAAAATAACCTAAACCCAGTGCCACCAATCAATAACACTAGTTTAGAGAGATTTTTATTAACGACATTTTCACATGATAATGTTTTTAGGCTGGTGTCTAATTTTAAAAAAGTTGCAGGACGCCACCTCAGTTTGACTTTATAAGCTAACAATTAACGATAAAGAAAGTAAGAATTGCTATTTTCATTTTCTTAGAATTAAAAATTTTAATAACTTGGATAATAACCTTGTGGTGAATAAACCCGTTTTTCACCAGCTGGTGAATAAAAAGTAACATAATTATTTTTCAAAAAAAAAAAAAAAAAAATTTCATCAGTTTTTTTTTCATAAATTTTTTTTCATCAATTTTTTTCATTAATTTTTTTCATCAATTTTTTTTTTATCAAATCTTTTTTCCATTAAATTTTTTTTTTCATAATTTGTTTTTTTCATTTTTTTTTTCGTAAATTTTTTTTTTCATTTTTTTCCATCAATTTTTTTTTTTACTAAATTTTTTTTTTTCATCAATTTTTTTTCATCACTTTTTTTTTTTCATCATATTTTTTTTCCATCAATTTTTTTTTTTCATCAATTTTTTTTTTCGTCAAATTTTTTGTTTCATAATTTTTTTTTTTCATCAATTTTTTTTCATGATATTTCTTTTTACATAAATTTTTTGTTTCATCAAATTTTTTTTACATCAAATTTTTTTTTATCATTTAAAAAAAAAAATTGTTTTCATCAAAATTTTTTTTTGCTTTAGCAAGTACACCCAAATCTTCCACAAAACATTATCATGATTTAATGTTTTGGGCAATAGTACAAAATTCACAGGCATTTTTTCAATTACACTACTCTACAAAAATCATTTTTTTTTGCACAGACTTCTAAAGTACATTTTTTAAAGTATTTTGGCCTCGTAAACACGAATCTGTCATCAGAAAAATTGTATCAAATCGTAATTGTAATTTTATGTGGACTAAGCCCTCAAAACAGAAACATTTTTTAATATGGGAAAAGTGTATGAGCAAATCCATTGGAAATTTAACTGACGGATCACCGATATTTAATTTTTGGTTTTTTGATAGAACTTCGTAAATAATCAAAAACCATAATTTTTATACCCTACGCCACTCTGTGGTACAGGGTATAATGAGTTTGTGCTGATGTTTGTAACTACCTGAAATATTGGTCCTAGGCCTACCTTCAAGCATATCGATTGACTCAGAATTACTTTTTGAGTCAATTTAGCGGTGTCCGTCCGTCGGTCGTCCGTCTTTCGTCTGTCTGATCGTCGTCTGTCCGTCCGTCTGTCCACCCATCGGTTTAAACACGATACTTGTCACAACTTTCAATCAATTGACTTGAAATTTGAAACATAAGCATTTTTTGGTCCAAGGAAGAAGCATATTGAAACTGCAGAAAATTGGTCCATGTTAACCCCTATCCCCCTTACAAACGCCCCCTTTGGATTCGGCTTAAATGACTCTAATAACCGTATTATAAAATATATCGCTTTGAAATTAAGCAAGTAATCAAATTTTGTACACAGAAATCACCATTCTAAATTTCAAAATAATCGGGACAGTCCTTCTGGTAGTCCCCAAACAAACCACCCTCCCGATATTCACATAATTCCCTCAAAATTCAAAAAAATTTAAATATTTGATAAAAAATTTATTTGTAGGTGTTAAACGTATACTTTAGTAATTTTATATAACTGAACCATTTTTGGACTTACAATTCGTCGCCCATACAAAAATTTCGACCGATATCCAGTTAAATCGGCCTATTGACAAAAAAATAAACCAATTCTACTATAATTTGATATGTGTGTGTTTTCTACCCCTGCAAAAAAAGTCATTACCACTTCTCAGTGGAGTGCTTTAAAACTATAAGAAATGTAATGAAATACAACAAAAATACCAAAAAACACAAGAGAAAAACACACAAACAGTTTTTTCTACTCCAGAATACATAGATATTCAGCACTTAACTCATTACCTATCGCGACACCTCCATACAAATGTAAGTAGATATTCAGTAGATAAGAACTACTCCGTGGAAGTAGTTGGAAGTTGTTTGAAAGCTCGGAGTACTTCTTATCTACTGAATATCTACTTACTTTTGTATGGGAGTGTCGCGGAAGGTAATGAGTTAAGTGCTGAATAACAACTTTTTATGGAGTAGAAAAAACTGTTTCTGTGTTTTTTTCTTGTGTTTTTTGTTATTTTTGTTGTATTTCATTACATTTGTTATAGTTTTAAAGGACTCCAAAAAGAAGTACTCCGCACTTTTTTTGCTGGGACACTAAATAAAGATCTTACAAAAGATAATTCATATCGGTCCATGTTTGGACTTGGGACCCATTTTTCGGAAAACACTGGTGTAGGGTATCATAACTTTCTTACTTGTTTTTTTGGATCAATACTTTGGAAGATATGGGCGTTTAAAAAAACGCTTTTTTGACAATATTGACTTTTCGACAGTTTTATAACATTTTTGTGCTCGGAAACCGTATGTCGTATGAAAAAATATTTTATATAAAATTATGAAGACTTAAAATTAAGAAAAATTTTTGAAACCATATTTGAATGTCCTTTTTTCCTGGAAACGACACCATGGACTTCCAAAATCAAAATTTTGTTTTAAAGTTAAGAATGTCCTTTTAAAGCTTTTAAAATTACAGAGAGGAGTTTTTACGTATTGTTGAGCAATAAATTTTTAAAGTTTGTTAAACAGCCAAATAATTGATTTTTTTCAAAATTTTGACAAAAAATCAAAAATTTAGCGTTATCCAAACTTTGAAAATTTATTGCTCGACAACGCGAAAAAACACCTCCCTGAAATTTTAACAGCGTTAAAAGAATATTCTAAAATTTTGGAAATCCATGCTGTCCTTGATAGGAGAAATGGACATTCCAATATTGTTTAAAAAAATTTTTGTTAAATTTTTTGAAAAAAATTTTTTGGTTCTAAATTTAAAATCTCTATAATTTTATCAACAATATTGTCACAAAAATTTTTTTCGTACAGCTTACGGTTTCCGAGTAAAAAAACACATAAAAAATTGTCTAGAACCAACTATTTGATTTTTTTCCAAAATGTTGAAAAAAATCAATTATTTGGCTCCCTAAAAAACTTCGAAAATTTATTACTTAACAATACGGAAAAACACCTCTCTGAAATTTTAGCAGCGTTAAAAGTGCATTCTAAACTTTAAAACAAAATTTTGATTTTGGAAATTCATGATGTCGTTCCCAGGAAAAAAGGACATTCAAATATTGTTTTCGAAATTTTTTGTTGAAATTTTAAAATTTTTTTTTTTTTTTAATTTTAGATCTTCATAATTTTATATAAAATATTGTTCTTGTTAGTTTTTTTATAAAAAATTTTGGATTTGAAAATTCATGGTTTCTTTGATTAGAGAAAAGTACATTCTAATATTGTTTTAAAAAATTTTTGTTCAATTTTTAAAAAATTTTTTATTTTGTTCTAAATTTAAAATCTCCAAAATTTTATCAACAAAAAGTTTTTCGTACAGCTTACGGTGTCCGAGTAAAAAAACATAAAAAAACTGTCTAGAGCCAACTATTTGATTTTTTTTTCAAAATGTTGAAAAAAATCAAATATTTGGCTCCCTAAAAAACTTCGAAAATTTATTACTCAACAATACGGAAAAACGCCTCTCTGAAATTTTAGCAGCGTTAAAAGTGCACTCTAAACTTTAAAACAAAATTTTGATTTTGGAAATTCATGAGGTCCTTCCCAGGAAAAAAGGACATTCAAATATTGTTTTCAAAATTTTTTGTTGTAATTTTTGAAAAAAAAAATTTCTTTAAAAGATTTATAATCTATAATTTATATATATAATTTAACCTACAATATTGTTTTATACCTTTTTTTCTTACGACTTACGGTTTACGAACACAAAAATGTTAAAAAACTGTCTAAAAGTAAATATTGTCAAAAAAGCGCTTTTTTAAACGCCCATATCTTCCAAAGAATTAATAAAAAAAAATGGTTTTAATCATTTACAAAGCTCTATGAAATAACCAAAAATAAACAAAATCGTTGATTCGTCAGATAAATTTCCCACACTCAGAAAATTATGTAAGTTACTACATGTTAGTTGTTTGTGTATTTTACAGTAGTTAGTTGTTTTTAACTACAAAGTCAGTTGTTTTTGTATGAAGAATATCAAACAACTATTTCTGTTAGTTATTTTAAGTCGTTTTTTTGAACAACTTACAAAAAAGTACTGTTATGTAGTAACAGTTATTTAAAGTAGTTAATTTTATTTTTTTATCTCTGAAAAATTTTCAAAGTTTTTTTTAAAAAAAATAAAAATAAATTTTTGTTTTTTTATTTTTTACAACTTTTTTTAAAAAAAAAAAACGGAAAAAATTTGGTCTTCAATTTTTTTTCTGAAATTTTTTTTTAAAAAAAAAATTTATATTGATTTTTTTATTTTTACTACATTTTAGTTGTTTTGACTACAAATGTAAGTAGTTTTTACTACATAAGTCAGTTGTTTTTTGTCAGTTAAAATAACTAACAATGTTAGTTGATTTAACTGAAAAAGTAGTTGACCCCAAAACAACTTACAAAGTAGTTATTTTAACTGACATTTTCAGTTGATTTTACTAACATAATTTTTTAAGTGCATGTATTTGCTCATTTATTAAAGTCGGTCGTTTAACTCAAAAAGCTCATTAAATTTATAAATGAACTTAATAAACTTAACATCATATTCATAGACATTCTTTAATGTTTATGAATTATGGTTTATGTAATTATGTCTCAAAAACATTCCATATTTTCTATACAATCCAGTAAAATGCGAAAAAAATAAAAAACTTTAGCTAAAGACTTTGCTAAAAACTTTTTTTCAACTTATTTAAGCAAACATTTTTGTAGCGGTATTTGAGTTAAAACAAAAAACACCAACCAACTCAAGTATTATTAAAGCTTTAATAAGCAGAAACTTTTAATTGAAATTAATGTTTTTTTTTGTTTAAATAACAAGGACATGCTGGAGATCTACTAATCTACTTTCTACTTATTGTAAATAATAGCAAGGAAAGTATACCAAGTATATTACAAAAAAAAAATACAAGACAATTTATATTGAAAATGTCTCTTTGGAAATGTTTTCTTACCAAAAAAAAAACACTCCTATTTTTATGAAAAATTTATAAACTTTAGAATTTTTTTGTTATTTTTTGTGGCAAACGCCTTTAATTTACAATCCAACCTTAAAATTTCTTCCAAAAACTTATATTGTATTATCTTAATACTTAATTTATAATTTAGCTAAAGTTGAGATTACCTTCGTTGAAAAAATAATTTTTCTATTATAAATTACTTTTTCCAAAAAATGTTTCCCCCAAACATTTTTCATTAAAATTTAAATTTAAACCACCACAACAGCAACGAACCTTCATTATCACAAACAATACTTGACCTTTAATGAGGATGTTATGTACCATTTAATGGCTTTAGGGCGCAAAATAGCAACAGTTTGTGAAAGTCTATTTAAAATAATCATAAGCATAAACCTGATAAAAGCCACGTGCGCCACATACATAAATGTAGGTATATATTAGCCCAGACATAATTATGTACTTAATATACTTTATTATTACATTAATACTTGGAAAAATAACAAAATGGCCTAAGTCGAAATCTAGACATATATTATAAAGAGTTAATATCTGTGTGTATGTTAGAGTTGAGTGACATTTTTTATTTAACTTCTAATTTTTTTAAGTGTCCGGGAAATTTTTTTCTACTAGGCCAATCGAGGACAAAAACGTTTTAGATTTTTGAGAATTTAAGAAGAAGATTTAAAAGAAAATATGAAAAAAAATATTTTTCTTGCTACACATCACTTTTGTTTAATTGATACGATTAACTCAAATATCATACAGGTTTTAAAATCGGTAGAACAGTTTTCGATATATCGCAATGTGAAATTTGCCAAAAATGGTGGATTTTTCCTACTCTTAAGAAAAATTAAAAAAAATAAATCTTAAAGTCGTTTCTATTTGAAGATTTAATTAAGATTGAGGAAAACTTTTATTTAAAATTAAATTAAGCCAACTTTGATCATTTAAACCCTTGACGCTCTCCAAACTAGTTCACGGTGCCCTGGATAGGATTTAAATAAAATGTTGGTGTTACTCCAATTTTTAAGTGGATTATGTTTTTAGAAGATAATAGAAAGAAAATGAGCCAAAAAAGAAAAAAAAGTACTAGGCGCTTTTTTTTTGGCGGGCAAAAAGATGAATTTCAAAAAAACAAAAAAGAATTTATTCTTTCAAATGCATTAAAATTTGTATATGCGGATGTAAATTCAACACATATTTACTTATCAGTTAGATTTAGATATATATGTAACATATTTTCCAGATATGAGACTTAAAAGAATAATTTCACAATTAATTGAAACTAAATGAAATACGTCCTTGTAAATTATTTATAAATGTAAGTTCTTAAAAGTTTTCAGTGTACTACTCAGACGGCCAGCAGAACACAATGTTGCCTTAGTTTAGACCTTAGTGAGTGATATAATTTTAAAAGAATTAATAGTTTTTTGTTAAAAATGTTTTTTCAAAACTAAGAAAAATCAGAAAACGATAGTAAAAATCATTAAAAATGTGTTTGCAATGCATAAGGAAGAGTAAAATAAAGTAAATAGTTTAAAAAGAGATACAGAAAGTGGTTTGGACTATTTGTTCATTGCGAAACTTATGGATGGACTTAATATCCTTTTTTAATTTTGCTTATTTCGCCAAAAATCCTTTGTAAATTTTGTTTGTATTGTTCGGGTAACTTCCCCCCTTTAAAATCTAGAAACAGGATCAATATTAAATGTGAAGTAACTGCTAGAGTTAAAACTTTCATTAAATTAAAGAAGAAATCTGATTTAGTCTCACTAAATAGTGAAATTATTCTTTTAAGTCTCATATCTGAAAAAATATGTCACATATATATTTAAATCTCACTGACAAGTGAATATGTGATGAATTTACATCTGTATAAAAATTTTTTAATGCATTTGAAAGAATAAATTCTTTTTTGTTTTTTTGAAATTCATATTTTTGACCGCCAAAAAAAAAGCGCCTAGTACTTTTTTTTCTTTTTTGGCTCATTTTCTGTCCTTTATAGTCCAAAAACATAATCCGCTTAAAAATTGGAGTAACACCAAAATTTTATTTAAATCCTCTCCAGGGCACCGTGAGTTTTTAGTTTTATTTGCAAAATTTTCACCAAAAACTCTAAACTTTGTTCAAAGTTGGCAAGGTTTAAAATAATCTGATTTGGCTCAAATTAAGCTTAAATAAAAGTTTGTCTCAATTATTATGCAATAGTCAATGGAAAAATGACTGCGAATTTAATTTTAAGTTAAGTTTAAATAAAAGTTTGCCTCAATTTTTATGCAATAGTCAATGGAAAAATGCCTACGAATTTTGTACTCTTGCCCAAAATATTAAATCATGAGAATGTTTTGTTGAAGATTTGAGTGTACTTGCCAAAGCTAAGATTATTTTTTAGAAAAAATAACGTTATATTCATCTGCCATTTCATGCAAAACGAATCAAAATATCGGTCGAGGGCCCCATCAAGATTATATAGTATTGATCGATTTTTGTACATTGATTAATTTTTTGTACATTTGTTAATCAAATGGAACATTTTTCTGTCAAAAGTTTAGACTTACAAGGGAAGTATCTCAACCCTAATGAACCGATTTGCATGAAACGTAAAATATATATAAAAGAGACAATTCTAAGGTTGAGGTGTCTCGGCTTATCTGCCATATCAGGGATTTAGGGGTTCAAAACATGGCTCTAAAATTGGCGAAAAAGTCGTTTTTTGGATTTTTCAGCCATTTCTTTCTAAGAAACTATATGATGTTTACATATGAGAAAAAATGGGTTTTAATGCCTATCCGACGGCATTAAACTTGTAAAAGTTTGACTTCGTTAAATACTTTTTTCATGAAAATGTGTATATTTTGGGGGTATTTATATGATGACATAGATGTCCATATGAATACGAAATAATCTTTATTAAATTTAAGTCGACACGTATTTTTGCCCTAGAGGATATTCCTGTTAGTTCAGGAGGTATCGAAATTTTCCCGGAGGTCCACATTGTTTTATAGGGACAACGAAATTTTAAAACATTGATATGGCCGATAAGCCGAAATACCCCAACCTTAAAATCGTCTCTTTTACATATATTTTAACTTTCAGGCAAATCGGTTCATAAGGGATGAGATACTTCCCTTGTTAGTGAGAAAGTAGTTTTGGTAACTAAAATAGTATTTTTTTACGAACAATTTGGATGAAAAAAAAAATTATAAAAAAAAATTTGATGGAAAAAAGATTGATGAAAAGTTATTAAATTAATAAAAAACAAAAATTATAAAAAAAAAAATTATGAAAAACAAGTGAGAGTGTTAAATTCGGCTGTGCTGAATCTGTTATACCCTCCAAAATGTAAAAAAAAAATTAACACAAAAATTTGTCAGGGGCGTTTCTTTTTTTTTTTGGGGGGGGGGGGTTGATAGGGTCAGTGGAGGACGTTAAGAGCACCTTCCCATCGCGATAAATATACCCATTGTTTCATTTACTTAACAAAAATACAAAAAAAAACATGTAAAAAAAGTGTATTTTTTTTAGAGGTTGGTTTAGTTCTCCAAGGGGGAACTTTTCTCCACCTGATCCGAATTGGCCAATTTCCGAACTTAACCTGCCTAGGAACATAAGACATATTTGTTCCAAACTTGAGGGGTCTAGCTCTTTTATTTTAGACTGCATCGTGTTAACTATAGACGGACGGACGGACATCGCTTGAATGTCTTAGAATCGATCATAGATCAATAATATATATACTTTTGTGGGGTTCCAGACCGATATTTCGATTCGTTACAAACGGAATGACAAAGTGAGTATACCCCCATACTGTGGTTGCAGGGTATAAAAATTTATGAAAAAAAAGAAATGTTGAAAAATAAAAATTGATAAAAAAAAATTTTTATGAAAAAAAAATTTTATGAAAAAAAAAAAAATTATAAAAAAAAAATTTATAAAAAAAAAATTGATGAAAAAAAAATTTGATGAAAAAAAAATAAAAAAAAAAGTTTGATAAAAAAAAAAAAATTGATGAAAAAAAAAATTTTATGGAAAAAAACAAAATTGATGAAAAAAAAACTAATGAAAAAAAAAATTTTTTTGATGAAAAAAAAAATTTTGTTGAAAAATAATTATGTTACTTTTTATTCACCAGCTGGTGAAACCCGGATTTATTCACCACGAGGTAAATTATTATCCAAGTTACAAACCCAAATTATTATAATTTTTGGTTTTAAGAAAATGAAAATAGTAATTCATATTTTCTATTTCGTTAATTGTTAGCTTATATAGTCAAACTGAGGTGGCGTCCTGCAACTTTTTTAAAAAATAGACACCAGCCTAAAAATATTATCATGTTAAAAAAATTTTTAGATTTTTTATTAATATTCTGGCACGTTCCATTTTTGAAAATTTTTTGACATATTTCAACTGAAATTATCGGCTAAACCGATTTCAGAAATTTTCTGATATTCGTATTCAGAATGCCAAAATTAATAATATTAATGTATGGCAAAATATCATGTCGGTTCGTTCACTCAAATTTCTACAATTAGAAAGTTTTGTTTACTTTTTGTATTTAAAACTTCCACACCCAAAAAAAAAAACGTGGGTATTCAATACTAAAAATTTAACTAATTTTAGTCCAAAAGGACCTAGTGCAGAAATTGGTAACCAATACTAAAATTTTTAACTAAAATTAGTCAAAACCAGTAGAAATTACTAATGTTAGTACTTTGAAGATACTAAAATTAGTAACCAATTAGTAGATTTTGGTACAATATCACTTACTTAACCTTTTACTGTAGAATTATTTTGAGTGCAGCTGTAATAAAGGTTGTAAAAAATTGTAGATTGTAGTAGGTTACACGATTAATTCTGCCAAAATTTGGAAAAAATCAAATATTTGGCTATCCAACAAACTATGAAAATTTATTGCTCAACAATACGAAAACCCATTTCTCTGAAATTTTAACAGCATTAAATAGGCACTCCAAACTTTAATACAAAATTTTAATTTTGGAAATTTATGGTGCCCTTCCTAGGAAAAAAGAACTTTGAAATATTCTTTTCAAAATTTTTTGTTCAAATTTAAGAAAAAAAATTTTTTTTTCTTAATTTTAAATCTTCATAGTTTTATGAGCAAATCCATGCGAAATTTAACTGACGGATCACCGATTTTGTTTATTTTTGGTTATTTGATGAAGCTTCGTAAATGATTAAAAAACATATTTGTTATACCCTCCAATCACAGTATGGGGGTATACTCACTTTGTATGGGGGTATACCTTCCGTGTGTAACACATAGAAATATCGGTCGGGTACCCCACAAAGCATATATAATAATGATCCATGATAGAATCTTACACATTCTAGCGATGTTCGTCCGTCCGTCCGTCTGTAGAAACCACGATGCAGTCCAAAATAAAAGAGCTAGAGCCCTGAAGTTTGGCAAAGAATATCTCTTATGTTACTGGTAATGTTAAGTTCGAAGATTGGCATAATCGGACCAGGGGGAAAACAGTTACCCATTGAAGAACTAAAAATCCCCTCAAAAACACAATTTTTTACGAGTTTTTTTTTTAATTTTTGCTTAATAAATGTAACATTTTTATGTCATATTATGGTAATAGACCTGCACTTGCACCAAGGGGATTGGGAAACTCGATTTTTCCGGCCGCCCCCTTTTGGGTCGTGGTTATAGCAAATAATTAAAAATAACGATAAAAATGTATTATTTAATCGTAAATATAAACAAATTATTTGTAAACATTTATATCATGGGGAGTAGTGTCCCCCACCGACTCTGTCGAACCCCCCCCACCAAAAATGACGCCCCTGCCATTTTTTTTTTTAAATTTATAACGTGTTGGAGGGAATAAAAGGTTCGGCACAACCGAATTTAACACTCTTACTTGTTTTTTTTTTTTGATCAACACTTTGGAATATATGGGAGTTTAAACAAGTAGAAAAGTTAAATTCGACTTGGCCGAATCTATGAATACCCTCCACAATGCCCTTTTTAAGTGATAGTAAATTTTCTAACGTGAAAAAAATAACATTTTTGGTGAGAAATATTTTACTTTCTGTAAAAAAACTTTTTTTATTAATTTTTGAAAAAAAAAAATTACTAATTTTTTTTTTGAGTGTAAAATTTATTTTGAGTGTATTTTTTTTTTGTTTTAGTGTAAAAAAACTTTTTTTGTTAATTTTTGAAAAATAAAAAAAAAATAATTTACCAATTTTTTTTTTGAGTGTAAAATTTTTTTTTAAGTGTAAACTTTTTTTTGGTTAGAAATATTTTATTTTCTGTAAAAAAACTTTTTTTTTATTAATTTTTGAAAAAAAAAAAAAAAAAATCTAATTTTTTTTTTGAGTGTAAAATTTTTTTTGAGTGTATTTTTTTTGTTTTAGTGTAAAAAAACTTTTTTTTTAATTTTTGAAAAAAAAAAAAAAAAATAATTTACCAATTTTTTTTTTTGAGTGTAAAATTTTTTTTGAGTGTAAACTTTTTTTTAAGTGTATTTTTATACCCTCCACTCTAGTGATAGAGGGTATATATAAGTTTGTCATTCCGTTTGTAACACCTCGAAATATTGGTCTAGGACCCCATAAAGTATATATATTTATGATCCTCGATCGATTTTAAGTCGATCTAGCGATGTCCGTCCGTCCGTCCGTCCGTCCGTCCGTCCGTCCGTCCGTCCGTCTGTCTGTCTGTCCGTAGAAAACACGCTAACTTTAGAAAGACTTTACAGAGGCTACTGAAGTTTGGCATATATGTTTGTCATTTACCTGGTCAGGTTGGTATTGCAATCCAGCCAAATCAGTCCAGTGGTTCAAAAGTTATGAGCAAAAGAGTAAATTTCGGCAAGGGTGTTTCGCGAATTTACGAGATAAAAAACACAATAACTTTCGAAAGACAATAATGAGACTACTGAAACTTGGGATATATCTTTGCCGTTCCCCGGATCTATTTGGTATTAAATTTCAGCTCAATCGGTCCAGTGGTTCAAAAGTTATAAGCAAAACCTTGAATTTCAGATTAGTTTCATCTAAAATGCCACGTGTTTTAACAAGTTTAAAAAGCATTGGTGGTAACTAAACAATGCTTTTCAAACTTGTTTAATTTTAAAGCAATGCTTTTTAAATTTTTTTAGTTTTAAAAGCAATGTTAACTTTAACATTACACTCGAAAAAATTTTACACTCAAAAAAAATTTTACACTCAAAAAAATTTTACACTGAAAAAAAAATTTACACAAAAAAAATTTAGTTTTTTTTTTTTACAAAAGTGACAATATTTTGTGTACATACGTACGTGCATTCACTCAGAAATACTTTTACAATAAAAAAAACATTACACTCGAAAAAAATTTTACACTAAAAAAAAACAATTAGTATTTTTTTTTTGTTTTTTTTTTAAATGACAAAAAAAGAGTTTTTTACTCAAAATAAAATATTTCTAATGAAAATTGTTAATTTTTTTTTACGTTAAAAAATGTACTACCCTTTAAAAAAATGCATTGTGGAGGGTATTCATAGATTCGGCAAAGTCGAATTTAACTTTTCTACTTGTTTTTTTTTGGTTTAGTGTAAAAATATTTTTGTGTGACAAAAATACCTTTTAAAATATTTTTCTGACTTACAAATGTTTTTAAAACATGTTTAACGGGTTTTCAACACGTGAATTTAAGGTGAACTAATCTGAAATTTACGGTTTTGCTAATAACTTTTGAACTGCCGGACCGATTTGGCTGAAATTTAAAACGAACCGGACCAGAGGAACGGTAAATATATATGCCACACTTCAGCACCCTCAGAATTGCCGTTCGAAAGTTACAGTGTGTTTTATCTCGTAAATTCCAGAAAATCCCTTGCCGAAATTCACTCACTTGCTTATAACTTTTGAACCACTGGACCGATTTCGCTGGATTGCAATACCAACCTGACCAGGTAAATGTCCAACATATATGCCAAACTTCAGGAGCCTCCGTAAAGTCTTTCAAAAGTTAGCGTGTTTTCAACAGACAGACAGACAGACAGACAGACAGACGGACAGACGGACGGACGGACGGACGGACGGACGGACGGACGGACATCGCTAGATCGTCTTAAAATCGATCGAGGATCATGAATATATATACTTTATGGGGTCCTAGACCAATATTTCGAGGTGTTACAAACGGAATGACAAACTTATATATACCCTCTATCACTAGAGTGGAGGGTATAAAAAGCGTTTTTTTGACAATATTTACTTATATACCGTTTTTTAACATTTTTGTACTCGGAAACCGTATGTTCTACGAAAAAACTAATAAAAACAATATTGTAGATAAAATTATGAAGATTTCATTTTTTTTTAAAAAAAATTTATTTTTTTTTAAAATTTCAACAAAAAATTTTTAAAATAATATTTGAATATCCTTTTTTCCTGGGAAGGACACCATGGATTTCCAAAAGCAAAATTTTGTTTTAAAGATTAGAATGCCCTTTTAACGCTGTTAAAATTTCAGAGAAGTGTTTTTTGCTATTGTTGAACAATAAGTTTTCAAAGTTTGTTAGAGAGCCAAATATTTGATTTTTTTCAAAATTATGGTAAATTTTTTTAAATTTAATTAAATTTTTTAATTTACAATATTAAGTTTTTAATTAACTAAATATTCATGTAATTTTAATTAACGACATACAAATATTTTTAATTTATATGCTCATTTTAGTAATTGGTCCGGATTTAATTAATTTTTTAATTAAATCTACGAATTTTTTATTTAATTTTTTTTTTCTGTGCAAGCACTGGCTTAAGATAAGATTTCTTTATTCAGGATAATTTTCTACATTTGAACATATTTTTTCACATTTGTTGATAAAATTGGTTTTGAAAGAAAGATTTTCTAGGATTGATTAAATTTTAAACTTCCTTTAAAATTCCATTAGACACAAACTGTTTCCCCCTTATTTTTTTTTTTTAAGAAATTTTTAATTTTTTTTTCTGTTGTCCTTTTTATTTATAATTCCCAATTTAAATCTCAATTACTTTAGCTTTGCCTAAAATTGTAATTAAGCTGACAAATTTATTTTCGTTCATTTAATTTTGCCTCCAATAACCTTTTTTTTTTAATGTAGGTGTTGTTTGGTGTTGTTTTTGTATATAAACTTTATTTTTTATTTTTTTAACATTTGTTTTCGGTAATTACTTACAGCAATTACCACTTTTGCTACCTAGTTCTTAAGAAATAATCGTTATTTTTAGCAAAGAAAGAAGGTAAGAATTGTACTTGACAATTAAGATTGCACGATTACAGTTTGTTTGTTTTTATATTTTTTGTGAAGAATATTAACTACTTTTACTAATGACTTTTTAAAAATTTCAAAAAAACTTTTTGCTTTTAAATGAATTTTTAAAAGCCCAAAATGTGTTGAAGAGTGGCAGTCAAAGATTTTCCTTTTTTGAAGAATAAAAGTATTTTGTTGGGTGAGAGAAATATATTTTTTTCACTTTTAAAAATAAATTAGAGTTAAAACATTCATACAATGTAATTTTTCCTATGGAAAATGTCTTAGATTTAAATTTTTTTTATAATAAAGTTTTCAAATTTTGCTGAAGAAAATTATCCAATTTTATTGTATAGAAGAATTATCAGACTTTTCCTAAAGAAAAAATCTCAGAGTTTTCTTATAAACAAATTATCAGAGTTTTCGTACAAAAAAAAATCAAAGATTTCAAGACTTTTTCCCTATAGAAAAATTTTAAGATTTGTGGTATTTTTCTTAGAAAAAACTCTTAGATTATTTCTTTTTCTTTTTTTTTTTTTGAAACCCATATTAGATTTTCCTACAGAAAAATTCTTAAATTTACCTCAAAAAAAAAACCAAAAATTTTTCGTTTATAGAAATAATTTTATTCCTCTCCTATTTTCAGAAAGAAAAATTCGCAGATTTTTCCTTAAGAAAAATTTTAAGATTCCAGGATTTTGAATAATTTGTCTAACAAATTATTTTTCTCCCTTTTCTCCTCCTTTTTTCAGTTTTTGTTTTCCTATTTTATGGTATTTTTTTTTTTGTGTGTGTATTTTGGTTTGAATGGAAAAATGATTTTTAAGGCCCCGCTCTTTAACGCCCCGTCGCACAGTGCCACATTTGGCAAATCTAGCACGACAAAAATAAAAAAAAAGTTCCCCGATTTTTATGATTTGTTTGTATGTATGTATTATAAAACATTCCTAATAGCACGGAAATAATCATATAAGACCGATAATTCTGTTCGTTATTAAGATGTGGGTGCATAAAGTTGCGTCTTGTAAAATCCTGTAAGTAGTGTTCATTATTTCGCATTAATTAAGTCGATTTTAAACTGTTGTAACTTTTTAACAAAAAAAGATATTTATACACTCTTTTTTGGTAATTTTAAAGGATATTTAAAGGTTTTAAGTCATATCTTTTCTTCTTTTTTTAAAAATTTTTTTCTATTTTTTATTAAACTTTTAACCTAATAAAAAATTTTGAAAAGAAAATTATATATTTATTTTTTTTGATGGAATAGAACTTTTGTGTTTGGCCTCTATTGGTCGCCGGACTTTTTCAGACATATTGACCAATATCCATAGTACTTATTCCAACGGCTAACTTTTGCGACCGTCTGCGACGCCGACTACAGTGGGGCGATATGTAAACCTTGTTTTTACATATATTTCAAAAATATTTTTAAAAAGTGGGCGTGGCAGTTGTCTGACCTCCCCCTTTTTTTGTGATATTATTTCTACAGTCCTTGAGAGTATATATACTAAGTTTAAAGAAATTACAACCAAAATTAAAACTTTTTTAAAAAGTGGGCGTGGCCGTTAACTGGCCTCACATATTTTTCATAATGTTGTTTTTGAAGTCAAAACGAACATTTATACTGAATTTCTAGTCAATATAAATAAAATTGTATTTTTGTCGTCCTAGATTGGCCAAATGTGGCACTGTGCGTCGCTTTGAGAAGGCTTGGTCGTAGGTGCGTAAAATGACTCATGAGTTTTTTTTTTCAAATCAATGAGCGGTTACCGTCTCAACATTTCCAACATTTCCAAAATAAGGGACACTCTAACATATAGTTAATATAGACCCTAAAAGGCAACTTTTCCGACCCCGACGATTTTGAATTTCGAAAAAATCAAAATTTTCTTCACTCTACTGATTGTGAGTTATCCAAATTAAAATGCAGTTATAGTTTCTTTCTAAAACATTGCAAATACTTACACATAACAAAAACTGTCAACTTTTAAATCCTTTTTACTAAAGTCTATGTTGATTTAAAATAAATCCCCACAGCTCGCACATGTAATATTTAATGCATTCCGCACTCAACCACAAAATTCTTAAACGGATGTTTTATTTAATGGTGTGTGAAGAAAATAAAAAAAAATCTTCAACACTTTGAGGGAAAAAAGTTTAGAAAAAATATAGAAAATTTAAACAAAAAGTTAAGTATAATATCTACCAAATCCAAGAGGACATTTTTTTTAAATATTTTTGGAGAATTTTTATAAATCTAAAATTTTTCTGACTTTTTTTGATTTTTAAAACTTTTATACCCTACACCACTCTGTGGTACAGGGTATATTGAGTTTGTGCTGATGTTTGTAACTACCCAAAATATTGGTCCTAGACATACCTTCAAGCATACCGATCGACTCAGAATTACTTTTTGAGTCGATGTAGCGATGTTCGTCCGTCTGTCTTTCCGTCCGTGCGTCCGTCCGTCCGTTTGTCCATCTAATGGTTTAAGCACGATACAGGTCGCAATTTTTTAATCAAGTGACTTGAAATTTGAAACTAAAGCATCTTTTGGCCCAAGGACGAAGCCTATTGAAATTGGAGAACATCGGTCCATGTTAAGACCTAGCCCCCATTCAAACGCCCCATTGGGATTCGGCTTAATGACTCTAATGACCGTATTATAAGAGATATCGCTTTGAAATTTAGCACGTAATCAAATTTTGTATGCATGAATGATCACCCCAAATTTCAAAGGAATCGCATCAGTCCTTCTGGTAGTGCCCATACAAGCCACCCTCCCGTTATTCACATAATTCCCTCGAAATTCATAAAAATGAAAATATTTTTTAAAAATTGTATTTTTAGGTGTTAAACGTGTACTTTAGTTACCTAATCAAATCGGAATATAATTGGACCATTTTTGGACTAAGTCCCCCTCATAAAAATTTTGACCGATATCACTGTGTCACAAATTTTCAAGAAAGTCGTGACCAAATGAAACTGACTCTTAATCTTTATGTAAATCCGAACGCTGAATCCGAATATGAAGTCAGAATGGTCAAAAGTAGAACAGTTTTCGAGATATTTACGAGAAAATCGAGAAAATTATCGTTATTTGCTCTTTTCAACTTATTTTTTTAAAACCAAACAAAAATTTTTTTTAAAATTTTATCACTTATTGTTAGAACGTTAGCTTATATCAATACGAACATTTTGTGCCCAATAGGATCCAGATCGGTGCAAAAATGACAAAGTTACAGTAGATTAATTGAATTATCCCGCTTTTCGATTTTTTTTAAAAAAAACACAAGTAAATATACAAAGCTAAATGTTAGTAATGAAAAGTGGGTAAATTCACTAAACCTTCTGTGGCTTTGTCATTTTTACACCAATCTGGGTCTTGTTGGGCGCAAAATGTTCGTATTGAAAAAAAATAATGTCCTATGTAATAAAACATTATAATTTTTAATTGTTTGGTTTAAAAAAAAAAGAGCAAAATTGCAAAAAATCATCAAATTTTTTATGAAGTTTGAACTTTTGTCCACTGTAACTCTGTCATTTCTTGACTAATCTTCACAAGCGACCCATGGTTATTTTAGTAATTTTATTATCTTTCATTAAAAAAAAAAGAAATACATAAATCGACGAATAGTTTTGAAGATATTTGCGTTTAAGTGACATCATCTTTTTTAAAAACACAAAAAACGCTTATTTTCGAATATCTCGAAAACTGTTCTACTTTTGACCATTCTGACTTCATATTCGGATTCAGAGGACAATTGCACATACAGATTAGGTGTCAGATACATTTGGTCAAAAAACTGTCACGTAGTGTATTTAGTTAAATCGGTATATTGACAAAAAATAAACCAATTCCATTAAAATTTGATCTGTGTGTGTTTCTACACTAAATAATGATCTAACAAAAGACAGATCCAATCGGTCCATGTTTGGACTTGGGACCCATTTTCCGAAAAACACTTGTAGGGTATCATATGGTCGGGCTTGACCGACTAAAACTTTCTTACTTGTTTTTTTTTTAAATTTTTTAAATTTTAACAATTTTAATTTTTTTTTAATTTTTAAAGCTTTTTTAATTTGATTAATTTTTATTAAAAACAATAAGAATAAATTATTTGACCTTTTAATTGTGCAATGAAAAAAGGTTTAATTTAGTTCGAGGCCATTTTTCTGTTTCCCATTATAAATCAATAGGGCGTCCTGTCAAATTCAAACTTTCGAGTTTCGTGTCGTAATACCTGCCAAACGAGGGCCACGTTAGAGCTCATTATGGGAATATTTATGAAAAAAATTTTACAAGGTTATCTTCAGTCGCCAACCAGCGGCCACAGTTGGAAAAACTTACGTATTTAGACCAAAATGCATGTCCGAATTTTTTGACCAATTTGGAAAAATATTTAAAAAATTTCAAAACAGCGATTTTGCTGATTTCTATACATAAAAATTATTTTTATCCCAATTGGTCTCAAAAGTGGGAAAATGTTAAGCATTTTAACGAAATATTATTAAAAAGATATAAAAACGCGATTTTGGTTGAAAAATGCTGATCAGCGATTTTGCTGATCAGCATTTTCGGACTTAAATCGTGTTTTAAAAATTTTTCAATATTTTTTACATACTAAATTGGTCTCAAGAGTTAGAAAATGTTGAGTGTTTTATCTAAATAATAATAAAAAAATATAAAAACGCGATTTATACTGATCGACGATTTTGGTCCACAGATGCTAAACATCATAAAAAATCAGCATCTGTGGACCAAAATCGCGGTTTTGGACTTTTTTTAATATTTTTCCAATAAAGTACGCAAATTTTCCGAATTTTTGAACTGGGTTTGGTTAAAAAATTTGAACATGAATTTTGGTCGAAAAACGTAATTTTTTTTCAACTTCGACCCCTGGCTGCCAACTGAAGATGACCTTGCAAAATTTTTTCATAAATTTTCCTATAATAAGCTCTAACGCTGTCATCATTTTGGTAGGTATTACAACACGAAATTCAAAAGTTTAAATTTGATGGGACGCCCTATTAATTACACTCAAAATAATCACTCTGTTAAATTACAGAGACACTCTGCTGAGCCAGCAGAAAATACCATAGATTTCCAACCAGCAAAATTTTTTGTTATTTTAAGAAGAAAATTCTGTAAAATGATTTCGATAATTAAAACTGTAAATTTACAGAATTATCTGTAAAATATTGATAAAACCAAAAAGAATTTTACCAAAAAAACTCTGTAAATTTACAAAGTTTTAGTTAAATGCATTTTATGAGTTCAAAATTTTACAAAAAAAAATCTGTAAATTTACAAAGTTTTAGTTAAATCCATTTTATGAGTAAAACTTCTCTGCATCAAAAACATTAATTAAAATTAAAAAGAAAAATTATTTAAAATTTTAATTTTAATGCTTCCAAATTGAAAATTTAATTTTTTATTTTTGTGAATATTACGAGTTTTTAACGAGTAACTCCAATTTTACACGTCATCTTCGTAAAATTTACCAGTTTTTATTGTAATTTATTAAGACACTTTCTATTTTTATTTTACCAAAAATAACTCTGCTTATTATCTATAAAATAGAGATTACAAAGTAAAAAGTAAAATTACAGATAAAATTTTGTTTTTCGGTCACAAGAAAACAAAGTATTTTCTTAAAATCTGTATTTCGACAGATAACTTTGTTAAATATCTGTCGAATTGAGATTACAGTCATTTTACAGAGTATTTAACAGAGTAATTATTTTGAGTGTAGTTTTTCTTAACTTTCCCGGATTTTATGATTTTTTTAGTGATTTCTTAACATTTCAGATTTTTTTTTCAGATATTTTTAATGAAATCAAAATTTTTTTCTGATTTTTTCTAATTTTTAAAAATTTTTTTAAATTTTTACATCAGATTTCTAATTTTTTTTAAATTTTCCATCAAGTGTGTTTAATTTTTATTAAATAAAATAATAAAAAAATTAAATTCATTCGACCTCTTTATTGTGTAATGAAAGAGAGTTAATTCCAGATCGAGGCTATTTTTATTTTTCCGATTGTAAATGAATGAGTTGTGCAACGAAAAAGAGTTTATGCCAGGTCGAGGCTATTTTTATTTTTCCGATTGTAAATTAATGAGTTTTTCTAAAATTTTCCAAATTTGGGAATTTTTTTAGTTATTTCGAAGCACTTTGGATTTTTTTCTACATATTTTAAAAATGTTGCACATATGTATGCCCATTCGCAGATTACTCAACAATAAATAATTAAATATTCCTTTATATGTTTAAATCACCGTTTTAGTGTCTATCATTATAATTAAGATTGAAATTAAATATTTATCTTAAAAAGGTATTGTATAGAGATTTGTTTACCTAGAAAATCCATCATAAGTAATATTTGCACAGTTGTGTAATTATAAATGTTAATGTTTTATGAAAATGCTTTTCTTGTCAGAATGTATAAAATATTAATCAGTTTGATTGTTTTTTATTTGTTATCAATATGCTGCCGCATGAATACTTAACAAGTTAAGACATTTAGACATAAAATATCCGTTTTATCATTAACCAAACGAATCCTTTTAACTGCTAGAACACATAAATTCACAAAAACAAAAAGAAATCTTTATTAAATTATACTTAAATCCCTACTTTTTACCATTTTCTGCTAGTTATTTTCAGGAAAATTCAAAAACAAACAAAAAAATAAGATAAAAATGTCGTATATTTTTTTATTTATATTCACTTAATTTTTGATCTTAACATTAACAAAGTTATTTATTGCATCACACATGTTAATGCTTGTTTTGTTGTTGATTGGTGAACAGTGGGGCAGAACTCAAATTTTGAGAAACAATTTTCCAATGGAAAAAATCTCACATTCTGAAAAATATTAATGGTAAAAAGCTTGTAAAATTACAAAATTATTGGTAAAAAGCTTGCAAAATTAAGTACACGGAATTATTGGGTACGTTCAGCAGAGAAAGCTGCTACCCAGCTGTTCCTCGACATTCTGCTGAACGGTTTAATTTTTGACATTTCAGTCAACATGTTGAGTGAGCGCTTCTCATCACTGGTAGCGTTAAAAAATTATGCTACATTTGATCACAAACTGCTAAATAAGCTGTTTTATGGAAATTATTTCTTTTTTTTTTTACGTTTTTTAAGGAAATAAACAAAAACATCATAAAAAAGTAATTTCCACAGATAAAATAAATGAAAATATAAAAAAACAATCATTTATTCCAATATTTCAAAACATTCATAAAAAATTGCGTTCAGCAGAATCAACTAATCAAAACATGCTACATCTCAACTGTTGAGTAGCAGGTTTCTCTGCTGAACACGCTCATTGTCAAATAGGAGGTAGCAAAAAGAAACAGTTCCAAACTTTTCTTTTAATTTGACAAGGTTTCTTATTTTTAGTGTACCAAAATGTAAAAATTAATAAAAATTGAATTATTTGGCCTTTATATATATTTTTAATTTTAGTATTATTCTAGCTCGAGGCCCAAAAATTTTATTTATGATATTAATGGATTATTTATTTTTGAATTGCTGTAAATTTTTATTAAAATCCTCCTATTTTCTTCGTAATAGTTCAGAATTGAAGAGAGAAATTAATTTTATTTTTTTTTCTTTCTAAAATTTGTAATAGAATTAACGTTTTTTTCAAAATTTTGGTAAATTGAAGAAAAATTGTCGATATATCGATTATAAGCTCCTAAAGCGTAAATCAGATTGATTTTTTTTAGAATTGAAAACAATTGAAATTCACCATTTTGCTGGATGAAGAATTGAAAACAAGTGAACTCACCGATTTGGTCCGGAGATATTTTTATTTACTTTTTTAAAAGATGCAAATTTAAAAGTTAGCAATATCTTTAAAACTGTTCCACTTTTGATACTTTGGACTGCATTTTCGGAAAATA